>OZ014482.1:38401032-39001032 GCA_963965965.1 Trididemnum nubilum
TGGCAGGACGCTGGTGTAGTCATAAAGGTCTCGTGGTCCATATCGTTCGGGGAAAAGTACGTCGGCGTGAGGTAAAAATAAATCATCATTCCATATTACAACGCACTAAATTGAGTTAGTGTAAGGGCGCATTGCACACAATCACAAACAGAGGTTAAATTGGACAAAATGTCAGAAATGAGGTTTCTCAATCTGTATTTTTGGATTAGCTGAGAAAATCTCGAAATTTGAAAAATCACCAAAATACGTTGCTTATACTATGTTGAAAATGGTGCTATTTTAGAATATTTTCTAAGTTAAAAGAAAAATTTCTTACAATCATGCAAGATAAGGGGTTGCATCGCTTGAAAGGGCGAGCAAAAGCAAGACGGTGCAATGGGAGACCTGGAATTGTGCCATGTGAAAAATACGCTATAGCAAAATAGGGGGGGGCACAAGTGTTTTTAAAAATTATCTCCGAAGTCCGTTCAGCAATATATAGATGAAATCTATAAAAAAAGTGTGCTGCATCAGGCTGGCAAGATTCAACAAAATATTAGTAAAAGTAGCATTGATTTTATGTTTACGTTGTTTGTTTTACCGCTACGTGACCTTAATGATCAAGGATCATGTTCAATGGAAAAATTTTTGTGATTAGTAGAGTAAGTTTTGCTAATCGTTAAAATTTTGTTAATCGTTTAAACTCGTCTGGTTTTAAATAAGCAATGCAAACGGTAACAGCAGCAACGAATCAACTAAAAACAAATCAAAACAGCACATTTAGCCCAAAGTGCAATTTTTCCACCGTGTTTAAGTTTTGAGTGAATGTCACTGGTGCAATAATTGGAGCTGTTGTATCGTCAAAATAGCCTACAGTGCCAAATTACGCACGTGATGCTCCAGAGATGACTGCTGTTTAGTTATAACTGGTGACTGGATACTCTATAGTACAATATATTATTCCTTTTTCCGTTATTGTGTGTTGTCTTGTCGTTAAATGATGCTCCAAAAAAGTATTCTGAGTAAACCTAAATGGGGGCATAAGAAGTCGCTATGGGGGGGCACGGCCCCCCTGGCCCCCTCATAGTGAAGGCACTATGCAGTCCCCTCCCCAATGGGGATGGGTCGAAATGGCAGGACAGATCTCCCGAGGGGCTCGACCGAAACGTCGCCCCCATTGTCTCGGACTGTTTTTTCGCTGGGCCGGCCGTTGACCGATCACAACTGGGCGGCTCCTCTTCTAATTGACTGGACCCCCCTCTGATGTCTCCCTATCCTGGCATTGCTCCTTATTAGTGGCAATGTCCATCCTAATCTAGGCCCCATCAGTAACCATCCCCGCCCCAGGTACCCCTGCTCCATCTGTCTCGTACAATCTGTGCAACTGGCACTGCAGTGGGTTGGCGTTGCCCGGCGTGCCATCCCCAAAGCAAAACTGGCTCCCCCACTCAGACCAGTCCCCCCGTTATGACGTCTGCGTCCCCTCCACCCCCCGGGTTCCCTCCACTACCACCTGGCTTTTATCAACCGCGTCCACCTCAGGTCCCCCCACGTTACCCCTGCTCCATGTGCTCTCACGAGGTAGGTAAGGACTCACTAAAGTGATCCACCTGTTCCAAGTGGGTGCACTTCTCCTGCTCCTTCCTGACCAGGGTTAACTTTCGTAAAATCTGCGCGGCTGGCTCCCCCATGGGTTGGAATTGCCTTGCTTGTCTCAATGGGGACCTTGCCTCTCCCACCCACCAGCAAGCATCCCCCCGCCCCGTCTCTCCAGCTCCGCCCCCACCCACACCCCCCCAACATGTTCAGATCAAATGGATTCATCTCTACCTCTCCCCTCACATCCTCCCCTTCTTAACACTTACCCTCCTTCCGCCTACACCCTACCTCTCTCACCACCACCACCCACAAGCACACAACCAATCTACAACTCGCCGCCTCACCCTCAAAGAAATCCACGCCTCTCTCACAATCTCAGAATTCTGCAATGGAATGCCAGCGGTCTTTCCCCCTCCCGTCGTGCTGAACTAATCGCCTTTCTTTCTGGCAATCAGTATGACCTCATTTTCCTCTAAGAAACCCATCTTTCGGCAACCAAGTATTTTCATACCCCTGGTTATTCTACCCTCCGCACGGATCGGGCATTCGGCAGACAAGGCCCTGTTTCCTCCGGTACTCATAACCTGGTGGTGGTGTCCTCACTCTTATCCACTCTGACTTGGCCTTCTCTCCTGTTTCTGTCTCCACTCTTTCTTCCCAGGACCAATACTCAGACTACATTTGTGTTAAAGTTGTTTTTTCCAACCACTCTCCTCCACAATTCCTTAACCTCTACTACCCTCCTACCAGAAGCACTCCTTCTGACTCTCGCACCAGGACCTTCTCTCCTGACATCCTTCCAAACTCCCCTGACACTTTTATCCTTGGAGACTTTAATGCTCACCACCCAACCTGGGACAGACTCATTCCCCCCAACCCGCCCGGAAATGACCTGTTTCGCTGGATCACTTCCTCCGGTCTGGAAATCCTGAACGACCCCTCCTCTCCCACGCTCCTCTATCATTCCACTGGGAGCCTTTCATCCCCTAGTATTTCGTTAGATCCTGCGTCTCTCGCTCCCCACTGTGAGTGGCGCACTCTCCCTGGCCTTGTCTCTGACCATCTCCCCATTGAGATTGTCCTCCCCCTCTCTCCAGTTCGTCACCCCAACACTCGTCCCCCCAAATTCAACTACAAAAAGACTAGTTGGGATGTTTACCAATCATATATTGCTGAGCACCTTCCCTCTCTGGATGTTGATGCACTCAACATCCACCAGGCTGCCTGCTCCTTTTCCCTCTTTTTAGTCGAAGCTGCCAGGGCCTCTATCCCCTTTGGCCGCCTTGGTCGTTCCCCCCACGCCTGGTGGTCCCAGGAAGTGGAATCTGCAGTGCAGGAGCAACGGAGGGCCCGCTCCGAGGCACACCAATCTGAGGCGCACCGCCTCAGATACATAGATGCTTCTCGTAGGGCGTCCTCAGTCATTTGTAGAGCCAAATCTGCAACCTGGCAAGCCACCTGTTCTAACCTGTTCCCCCATTCTGATCCTTGTGCTGTCTTCAAACTTCTCTTGAGACTTCCTCTCAATCCAAAGAAGTGTGAGTCCTCCTTTTTCTCTACAGATCCCCATCAAGCCACTATCCAGCCCCGGCTGAACCTCTTGGGCATCCCTCTTTTGTTCAATCCCACCCCTAAATTTCTTGGTGTAACCTTTGATCGGACTCTATCCTTTGGGGCCCATGTCCAATCCCTGTGTTCCAAATTCTTTCCACGCCACAAAGCCCTTCGCTCCATAGCCACTGCCTCTTGGGGTCCCACAAAAGAATCTCTGTCCCTACTCTACAGAGCCGTTGTGCGTCCGGTGCTCACATATGCCTCTCCTGGATGGTTCCCATTCCTCAGCAACACCGCAACCAATCACTTGGAAGTTCTACACAGAGCTGCATGCAGGGTTATTACTGGATGCCTCTCTTCCACCCCCTCCTCACTACTCCTTCTTGAAGCCCAACTCCCTTCTCTAAAGCTAACTCTAGAACATCAGACCCTCTACTCCTTCGAACGTGCTCTGGTCTCCCCCCAGACTTCTCCAGCCTTTATGCCCTGGCAACAAGAAACGTTCCCTGTCGACTAAAGAAGAAACCCTCCTTGAGATCATTCTGTTCTTCGGCCACACAACCACTCCCATCCCCACGTGAGACTCTGGTCATGTGCCCCCATTTTCCCCCATGGACTGCAACCCATTTCACTGTTTCCCCCTTCATTCCCGACTGCACAGGCAACAGTACAGCCCGAATACAGTCTGCTTCAAGCAGACTATCCTCCCTATCCCCCTCTGATATCCAAGTATGAACTGACGGATCTGTCCCCTCCCTTTTTGGTCCCAATGGTGCTGGAGTGTATGTCACATTCTCCAAATGCAACACATCCAATTCCCTGTCCTTTTCCTCTGGTCCAATTGCCTCCAGCTTCACAGCTGAAACCTTTGCCCTCAAGCAAGGTCTTGATTGGTGCACTAGCCATTCGGTGACCTGCAAATTCCAGTCAGTCCTTTTCCTAACCGACACTCAATCAGCCCTCTCTATCCTTTCTTCAGCCCCTTCTTATCTCCTGCCTGAGTCCCTCTGGAATGTTTGGTCCCTCGCCTCCTCTTTCTCCAACAACACCACCTTGAGCTTCCAATGGGTCCCCGGTCACGCTGGTCTCCCCGGTAACGAAAAAGCGGATTTACTTGCCAAAGCTGGTGCCTCCCTGCCCACTGATGCGATCCCATGCCCTCTCCCCCCAGTTATTGCCAAAGTCCGTTATTCCCAATACAGCAATTGGAGACGTCACATCTCCCACTCCCATCTGAACTTCCAAGTCCCCGAAGTCTCTTTGGAGGAACTTCTTTCTCGCTCCATTCGCTGTAAGCATTCCTGTCTTCGCTGCAATGGCCACAGTCTCCTTTTATCCTCATATCTTTACAAGATTAGTCGGAAGGAGAATTCTGCTTGTAGTGCCTGTGGACACCCTCTACAGGACCTCAATCATCTCCTCCTCGACTGTCCTGCTTCTGAACCCCTTCGTAAATCTATCTTTGGCTCCTCTTTTTCTATTCTCGATCTATGGTCCAGAACTTGGAGTGTGGCCCGACTGTTGGGTCTCCGCGGAGTTCCTCCGCGTCCCCATCCCTCGAAAGGGGTCGGATAGTACCACTACCAGGTTGATCAGTCCAATTTTTTTTGTTTTAATTTTGCAAAAAAGTACCGCAAAAGTACCGTGGTACTACAGCAGTCCTTTTAATTTGAAATTACCGGTACTGCAGTACTAATTTTAGCAAAGTACCGGTACCGCGATACTTTTGCAAAGTACCAAGCCCACCTATGGTTGTTTTCCAAATGCAAACTTTGAACTTTTAGTCCTGCAATCACTTTATCGCGATGCTGTGCGTCGCAGTTTAGTTAAACATGAATTTCAAATAGAGGGAAAACACTCCTAAACTTTGCTATTGTATGGACTTGCATAGTTTTTGCCAGTAGGAAGCGCCTTTATAAGATCTGCACCCATCTGCTAAACTCAGCAAGTTGTCCATGCTTTGCTGCTGGGTGTTTCCGCCTAATCGCTAGAATTAGCTGTACTCTTGGTTCGCCTTATCAACGTGGTTTGTTCTACATGACGTTCGAGCACGCGCCTGGGCTTCATAGCAGCTTTGAAGAGTGTTTTTATGCAACCCGCACGTTGTGGAAGAACTTCGCCATATAGCGATCAACTGAGGTGAAACCGTATTTCACGTATACCGATCACGCTTTCGCTGGCGCATGACGTAGGGTTGATTAAAAAATTTACTCAAGTTAATCACATTTTTTAAATAATTATTTTCTGGCAAAAGGCATACCTTTGCACAGAGCTGGACAGCGCTGTTTCGAGCTTTTAGCTCTCATTGGCAGCCCTCAGCTTCTCGAACAAAGTTATTCTCCAACTGGAAAAGACTCTTGGCCGAACTGGACATACCTTAAGGGCTTGCACAGTGGCAGAGGGTTTGTAGGAAATAAACGATTTTTCACTTGTGGTACTTAAAAAAAAACAAGTGAAAAAATCGCTGGACCCTTGTAGTAAAGACAGCCATAGGCTATCCCTACTACAAGAGTTCCCCTTTGTGCGACCACGGAAATCACAACCGAAAAGTTTGACGTCCTTCGTGGTCTACTCCTGGGAAATCATAACGACTTCCACAGTCATACTTTTGTTTGTGACGCATAATTTTACACTGCTTTACGTGCATGAAGATCGCAATAGTACGACAAAATCAGAATCGCAAGCTTTCGGAAAATTGATTTAATTAAAAACAACCCAGATAAATAAAAGACCAGAAAGCTGTGAATCCAGAATTTTTTACAAAAATAATGAAAGTAACTCGCGTATCACCTAAAAAACCTTTGCGTACTACTAGTGGTACGCGTACCACAGGTTGAGAACCACTGATCTAATCGCTTTCCGATAAAAGGCTTCGAAACACCATAGTGTCCAGGTACCTAAGTATCTGGCGCGGTTGCTGAGTCTGCAACCTCTCACCAATAAATTCAACGTCAGAAAAATTGTCTATTACAAAAACAAATTCTTGCGGTTATTTTAAGTAATAATCATTTTGGGTATTAATATAATTGAAATTTGAATATTAACATTCAAGCAAATGTGTAAAGTAGTTTAAGAATTATGAAATAAAACTTCAATTAATTATTATGTAAAAACTGCTTCAGACGATTAACAAAGATATCATGACTTTTGAGATACAGTAATTACCTCTTAGATCTGAAGGAAACGCATTCTGCAATTTAGTGCATTCATGTCTGATTAAACGTTAAATATAGGCTTTTTTTATTTAAGGTACGGACCAATTTTCATGAGCAACAAGTCTTGTCGAGTAATTACGAAATTGAAAAACCTATTAAAAATAATTTTCAAAACATTTATGCCGGGCTTTCGTTTTAAATTTACATGAAAATTTTTTACTTTTAGTTAGACGAAGAAGACGAAAGTGATGCAGGAAGCTTGTCGTCAATGAAATTCGATGGTAGTGACTTGTCTAGAAGTTTGTTCCACAATGCTGCAAAAAACTTGCCAATGAAATCCGATACCGGTCAAAAAAGCACTACTGGAATTGCTAATAACCACGTCGAGAACGAACTCGACCACAATAACGAAGATCTAGCCAATAACGTGAACGTTCTCGCAACGGTATCTGCTGTAGTTCAAACATCAAGCAAATCCGTCGCTGGTAATGTGGCTCGAATTAAGGAAAAAGGCAACCAAATGGAACGAACTACAAATTGTCCTCCCAAACAAGCATGGTCAGGACGAAGCCCAACGTTGTCAGACCATAATGAAGAAAACCTTTCTGTACTCCAGGTATAGGGTATTGAGTTAAAAATAAACACTGATGCAGCAGCATATACTGTACATAGTAGAAAAATATTAAGGGAAACAATTTTCTATCCGTAAACATAATGTGTATTTTATTGCATTAGGAGATCAAACTTGTGTGATTTATTCTACCCATTTTAGAGAACCGAACATTAAGCTATCACAAGTGGCAGCTGCCAAATCCAAGAATCTATCGTAAATTTTAGGATTTTTCAACCCAAAACATAGAATTTTTTTATTATTTTTAATGATGAAAAATTGAAATATGTTTTTTTTTTTGAAATTTATGAAATTTTTTTTGGATTTTTAAAAACTTCAAAGATTTTCTTTGGAAATATGACTGAAGAAAAATTTCACTTAAGCCTCCAATTTTTCTTTTACTATGCGAGAACCATGGGGAGTTTTCTCAAGCTCTGACGTGGGATTTTTGATAGTTTTGATGGGGTGACCAGCGGTGTAAAAAGTACTCGAAAATTGCAATCAAGTTAACGTTTCATTACTGACAAAAAAACTACTTGAAGTAAAGTACAAAGAACTGACCAAAAAAACTACTTGAGTAAAGGTAAAAAAGTAGTCGTTTTAAAAGTACTCAAGTACAAGTACTTCTGAAAGTATTTGAGCAAAATAAACAAACTTTTTAATCGACATATGACAACTGGTCGACTACCTTCACATCACTACCACATGGCGCGTGGTCTTCTAACCCCTCATTCTCTCGTTTACAAGTTTTTTATTGTTATTATATCAAGACAATTAATCAAAAAGAACAACAACAGCAAAACTTCGAAACTTGAAAATCATACCATGCAGAATTTACATGGAATCATTTCATTAGATCTTTACTCAATAAAATTTTGTGCGAGTTTTTAAAAAAAAAAAAGGTGGTCAGGTCAAAAACTCACAATTTTGTGCGAGTTTTAAAGCGATCTCCAAACCAATAAAAGAAAAAAAAAAAGGTCGTCAGGTCTGAGTAGAGTCTATGAACTTGTAAATTCAATGTAGTTTGTTTAATAATCCAGTTCATCGGTGTTGAAGGGCTTCAATGAAGACAAAAAATTAATAATCCGTGGATTAAAGTAACGCACTCTTCAGTTTGTTTGCATTTGGTTACATTTGTGCTATTTTAGCCCCAGTAAAATAAAGGGGCTTTTTTGTCTGCAGCGTGGCCAAAAGAATGAAGACGTCGTTTTTACCCCTACCCCGGTCGCATGATCTGGGTTCAACCCGCACCCTGGTCACGGTGCTGCGTTCTTGGATAAGATGCTTTACGATGATGATCTCTGCTTAATGGCTTTGAACAAGCAGCAAATTTACGTGGGAAGAATTCAAACGTCAACTGAAAAAAATAGAAAACGATCAACTCCTAAGCGGACGAGAATTCGTCCGAAACAAAAGCGCCACCGTCGCTTCCTCATCAGTGGAGGATAAATATGGATCAATTAATTAAAATAGTTGGTAGGCAAACGTTCAGATTTGCAAGAAGATAAGAAGTATTTTTGTTAGTTTGCTAAAAAAATTACAAATTCTGCGGCTCACCTGATATGGTCTCTCGACACACGAGTGTATCGCGGCACACCGGTTGCGGAGATATGGCTTAGAAAGATCTAAAATTGGAGAGTTATTTTGTAATTTTTTTTTCAAATGTTTTTCTTTATTGTATTTTTATTTGTTGCCTACTAATGGGTTAGTGGTAATACTTTTAGGAGTGACAATTTACGACAATTTACGGATTGCTCTAAAACATTATATGGGCAAACAGAATTTGACACTAACACAGGACATTTTTTCAACAAAAGCAGATTTGTATGTTCTTGCGCAATTACAGTAATCTGGAATATTGCATATCTATTTTTCCCATGTATTGTTTTGTACTATTGATGTCGGCGTATATGTGATATAAAATAATTAACAACTATAAGGAAAAACAATGTAACTGCTCAATCAGGTCAAGGTGACATAATAATGTAACGTCAAGCAACGATACCTGTTACCGGATCTTTGTTTAAATTGTTTTTCAAAAGCACTGGCATAGGCGTAGCAGGGGGAGGCAGGGGGCCCGGGCCTTCCCCTATTGAAATGCTACCAATGATAAAAATATCACAAAAAAGACTATTGTTTCTTCAGTTTTAGTTTCTTTTAGCATCTTCGCGTACAACAGTACAAGCGTACAGCAGTAATCAACAATAACATTAATCCAGGGGGCCCGGGCCCCCTCAATTTAATTTTCACCAACCAATTTAAATGGGCCCCCCTACAAAAATATTTAATTGGGCCCCCAACAATGATATTGATCCAGGGGGCCCGGGCCTTCTCAATTTAATTTTTGCCAACCAATATAAATGAACCCTCTACAATTTAGCAAATTGGCGGACTACGGGGGCACGGACACTACACCATTGAAGGCCCCGCGTTTTAGGGCCTGGTACTATTACCTAAGAAATTTTTTGTCTTTACAAGTTTCTAGCTAAAGGTAGGTACGCTAGTCGTTATTTTTGGAGTCCCGCAAACGTTTAATCGGACCCTGAGTATTGCAATATTTTGATTCAAATGAACATTGAACATCCTTACTCTGATTGAGCAGACTTTTTCTGATTAGTTAGCAGTCTAACCTGAGTTCATGAATGATCTGGAGTAGAGAAACAATTATAGCCGCCAATGGTTTTTTCAATCAAAATTGCAGTGGCTTGGACATTCTGATTGTTGATATACTGTACTGTACGTAAGCCTAATACTGTACGTCGTAAGCGTAGATGTGAAGTAGTGCTGGCGATTGGTGGCAATCACGTCAGATTCAAATACCTAAATTCATTAAATGTTCTGTCGAAATGAATTCCTTTTATTTTGTTTTAATTTTGACTGAGTGGATGTTTAATAAATCTTATTATTTTGTAGAAGGGTTCATTTACACAGTATTCCTTTTTGGTCCGCCTTTGTTTCTTTTCGAAGGTTTTTTCTTCTCCATGAAAAAGTATGCGTTTTTCGTTTGCATTTTTATATGTCCATTGTCCAGCATAATATCCGTATCAATCAGACTGTTCTATACTAGACAAAAGTTTTACGAAAAAAATTCTTTATAAAGAAGTACTGCTCTATTTTGCAATATCGCTCTTATCGTTCATACACAAAAATTTTTGGTAAAACTTTTTATCAAAATGAAACAGCTTACTTAGAGCGGGTATAGACTTATAAAAATGCACAAGAAAAATCGCATACCTTTTCACGGAGAAAGAAAAACATACAAAAAGGATGAAATAACGGACGAAAAATGTCCACGGTGTAAATCCACCTTAAGTACGTGACTATAGCGATTATGTAAAGCCCGGTATGATTTTTGCTAAGGCCCAGCTGTAAAATACGTAGGCTGCGGCTTACTTAATTGCTACCGTATAAAATATTGGGTAAAAATTGTGCTGCTGTGGTACTTATTGCAGTCCTTCGAGTGTCTTGCAAGACACCTTATCAGAACACCTTATGCTTTAATGAAATATAATATACGACTCAGGTTATGTGCTGCACATTTATTCATACCTATTAAATAAAGCTGTCGGTACCCAAAGCACAGTATATTAACTACATTAGTATACTTTGCCTTTACCACATAGGAAAGTTTGCTTGATGGCGCTCATCATTACGAAATCTTGTGCCAAGTTGGCGCAAAATAACGTAGCTAAGACAAATGGTGGCAATGCTTCCAAAATTTGCGGTTCCCAAGGGGTGAAGACCTTTTTTTTTAGGGGTCAAGTCGTAGAGCGAGAAGAAAGCGGTAATTTTTGAAGAAAAATCTATTAGTCGAAAAATATGCGCTTCTTGCATTTTTTTTGGCGAGGCGCGAAAATTATATGCGTTATAGGTTAGCGCAAAAATCCGGCGCAATGCAATTGAACTTTCCAACCCGGATTTACACTGGTACTACTATAAAGAATGAAGTTACCGTGAAGCTAACCTACTCTATAATCTTAAATTTTAAACTAAATGAAAAGCTCACTGAATGACTGACGTATGTTGAATAATGAAATTCTCAAAAAAACTTTTTTGCTTTTCCAATAAGAGATCAAATAAAAGTATATTTTTCTAGACCACCCAGGAGGGTTTAAATTTCAAACAGTGTCAAAATTTATTTAAATGCCAAAATGCATATTTTATTGACTCTGGTTTCTGACATTGAGCTCCCTTCAGTCAAAGAAACCAAAAAAAAAAAACAGTTATTTTATTGACCACATAATAGTGACAATCGGTGAGGAGCATCAGGGTATTATTTGAATACCTAAAAACAATTTTCTTATCTGTATTTATCCAAAGTAATAAGCCTTTTAGTTTTAAAAATATTTTATGGTTTTGTTATTCGTGTTTTCATGGCTACAAGCAAAGCGTATCATCTGCGTAGCATTTGGTGAAACCTAGCGGCAGTCAATCATTTAAATTTTTGACATTGTAGCGCTAAATGGTTGATAATTTATTTTATCCCATTCAAATCAAAACAAAAAAACAAACAATTAACAAACTCTCGTGGACACACGTAAATACAAGTAAATAGAACAGAAAGCTGCAGAGGACCTCTCCGTCATCGAATCAAGCAGTTACCCAGAAATTAGTGATGTCAAGCTGCTGGGCGTATCAGGTTTCTTGTGGATTTGAATATGTTGTGAATAGGTTAAACTTGAGCTTTCGTCAATTTTAATTAATTTCTGAGAATTGTGAATCATCTGTAAGGTAACAATAAATATTTTTTGTAATCCAATTCAAATGATCAAATGGTAATTTTTTGGATTCATATGGTACCGCTTTCCAAATTTTGGACTCTTGATGCTTAAAACTTTTTGTAATTTTGGTGTTCTGTACCTTGGTAATTACAAGTTAAGTTCAGATGAAGCGAGACACGTTGTTCAGGTGTGTATCGCTCCAACAGGAGTAAAGCGACAATTAAAGCGATTCGGCAGCTTTTTCCGTGAAATTTTGTGAATAAATTTTGCTACTTTTTATTCATACAAGTCTGTCGGTTTTAAGATTTGTAATCGGTGATAAAAAGTGGAACACGGCCCTGCCGCTGTCCACCTGCAACTAGTTTGACCGCTTTATTTCGAAAAAACATCCTCTCCAAGCTTATGCGGTTAATCAATTGCTGGATACACATTTGGGGGAGATTTTTCAAATGGTGGCCCCAAATGTTTATCTCTTGAATATTTATTAACATTAAAAATATTTTTTGCTCCCTAGCTCAAACCGTTTAAAATAGAGCATTTGGGGATCCATTTACTCCATGTCGGAAAAAATCAAGCAATTTTGGACATAATGTCCGAAAAAAATCAGCTAATAACAAAGAGTTGTACTAATTTTGGATATCATTCAAGGCGCCATGATAACCATATATGATTCATCTAAATTAGCTATGACCTCAAACAGGCTTACGTCAAAACAAATAAAACGGCTTTCGCACTTTATCTTACAGCGCATGTTCAATTTTACTTAAGCACTATCAAACAGAAAAAATCATTTTGCTTGAGGATAATCTCAGAATAGAATTTGTCTGTTAAAGCTTCCACCATCAGCATTGTAAATGCATATATCCTAACTCAAATGTAAATTCAAAATACGTACAAAACTATTGTCTAATGTTAGGGTACGCAGGATTTTTCAATGGGGGGGGGGGTTCAAAAATGACATCAAAAATTTATTTGCGATGTATACTTTGACGAATAAATTACTTAGTGCGATGTAACAAGATGGAATCAAAGTCACACAGTGCGTAATGCAAATAAAACTTTCCAAACAAAAAACAATTAAGCATTGCGCATATATCTATAGTTAACGTCATGCGGTTTGCAACTGAACGATGAAGAAAAAATTGTTCGAAACAAAAGCTGCGAAAACTCATATAATTAGAAACAGTGCAAAGCGCGGCAGGCGTGTAGCCAGAAATTCGCAATGGGGGCTGTTTTGGGGATCTGGGGGCGGAGCCCCCAGCGCTTGAAAATTATGCATATTTTTTCAAAAATAATTTAATTTTAGGGCTATATTGATGAAAAATAATGCTTTTAAAACGTGGCGTAGAAATTGGTAGTGCAAACCTGATTAAACTGTTTGCATAATGGGCTATGTGGAAGGTGGCTAATGGTAAAATTTTAGCTCTCTCGTTCACATGCTGGTAAACCATAAAACAGTGCTTGTCAACAAAATTTTTATTCAATGATTTTCAACCTAAAACTATTGTATAGATGAATAACTTATGCTTCTAAATGCAAGCCGTGAAGATGGCCTAAGTTACTGGTCGAAACACGAAAACCTACAGTTTTAGGTTGACAATCATTGAATAAAAATTTTGATGATTCTAAATTGCTGCTAATTTTTAGTTAAGTGCTTGTCAACCTTTTTTGAAATCGTACACATTTTCAACTTTTGCTTGAAAGCTTGTACACTACGGTTTTAGCAAACAATACACTGAAATTGCGTCAATGTTAACGGAAAAAAACAAAACACCAGTTAAGGAAAATACTTATTTACACCAATAAGTCATTTTAACAGCCATTCAATGCGAAAGTTGCTGTTGAAGTTCATCAGCTAGTTGAGAAAAGCGAGGTCTTGTTTCAAGTGCTCCTCGCATCGACGTATGAACGTCTTTCATTGCGTTTCTTGTCTTTGGTTTAATTTCAACAAAAGTGGAAAATCCTTGCCTGTAAAGGTATGTCGTAGTGGCGCGAGCAGTGTTAATTAGAATTGTAAACGAGCTGAGTAGTTCAGGCCCGAGCCCAAAAACTAAGTTGAAGCCCAAATCATGCCCCCAAAAAAACGAACGTTAAGTTGGGTCAGAAAAATTTAGCAATGTTGCTAAGTTATTTTGATTATATTTTTGTGCACCTAAGACAAAAGCACGACTCAGGCCCAAATTAGCCCGGAAATTTTGTCAACTTCAGGCCCGAACCCGACCCGGAAAGCCTGGCCCGATTTATAACTCTGGTGTCAATGCACCACAGCACCTGCAATCAGCTGAAATTATCTCTGTAATCAATGGTGTATAAAGACCTTCTTAACAGTCAAGTTACTCCAGTACAATTAGGCCAGAATCATAGTTCTGTCTATTTATGATAGCCAGAGTTGGGCACCCGCTACTCGAAAAGTAGCGGCGCTGCCGCTATTTGGCAAAAAAGCAGCGGCGCTGCCGCTTATCGCTACTCAAATAAAAAAGTAGCGCCGCTGCCGCTACTTGCACGCAAAACAGCGGCCGCTGCCGCTACTTTAAAAAAATAAATAGTAAAAAGAACGATGGCATTCAAACATGGTATCTAATGGTGAAATTTCAACCTAATTTACGAAAGTTAATTATTCAAGCTTTTAATACATCAGTACTAACAGCAGAGGTGAAAGTAGAAAATTTTTCTTACCGGTACTGCGCCAGAAGCCCAGAAGAAGCAAATAATTTTTTGGTAGTTGTGATCAAAAGAGGCATATGAGTCTTAGGTATCCACTTATCTAGTCACAAAACCCTAAACGCCTTAATTACACCCAACACTCTAAATTTTGACGAACTATAAAATATTAGATAATCCGAGAATGGCTAAAACGCCAACAACTAATTTGTCTCGGGATTAGAATGAATCGCTAAGCTGAGACTCAAAACAATGTCCTGTGGTACTGTTGCCTGCAAATTGAAGAGTAAAAGGTTTGCCACAGAACTGTATTGACACGAAATTTGAAAAAGCTATTTGGGGGATAAGTATAAAAGATCCCCAAAATCTACTTTTGGCTCATTATTGTAAGTTTGTAACCACAAACATAACGACACATCTTCAACCAAGCACATAACCACATAATCCAAATCAAACACTCAATTATTCAAAAACTTTCCGTAAAGGTTTATATGGTTATGTTTTTTCAAGCTTTGTTGAGCCATGCCAGCTGTTGAATGAGCTGCTCTTCTTCCCTTTCTAAGCCAAGTTCTTGCGTATGGCTCTGGATTCCATTTCTCGCACGGTGGTTCCGCAGTACTGACAAAGAGCTGCTTCTCGGCATTATTTATAGTGACAGCATTTCTGCTATCAGTGATAATGTTGTTCATAGCGCTGAATCCGCGCTCACACTCGGCGTTACTTGATGAAAGGGTGTCAATAGCCACCATCAACTTAATTAGTTCGTCAGGAATGCTTCTTCGTCTACCTTCCTTAAATTCAATATACGCTAGATGAGTTTGTTGCTTGTTGAGACGAAGGGTGCCACATAAACTTTTCACTTTATCTTCTTCAAAACGAGGATTTTTATGATCAATCTTTTCTGGATCTAATACGTCAATTTGACCAACAAGGGTTTTGTAGTTCTCTCTTCGAGTTGCATGAACGCTACGCTGTGCTCTGCTTGATGCCGTCGTGAAGAGCCTTTCTTCCATATTGTCAGCTACAGCCCGAATAAACTGAGCCTGATTTATTACTGGACTTCTTCCTTCTCTCAGTTCTACTAGTTGGAATGACATTTCTTTTTCTGCTTGTAGAATAGGGTGTTTCATTTTTTCACCATTTTTGAAATTGAAAATGCTTGGGGTCGCATCTGATAGAGTTTTTGACGCTGATTTCGAATATGTGATTTTTATTTCGCTATGACGTCATTTTGAGGTTGCAGCACGCGTTCGAAACTCTGGCAGAGCACGATTTCGGGAATTTTCCGTATCTCGGTAACGGTACGAGATAGCGCGTCGAGATTGGTGTCAAAATGCGCAGAAGGGTCGATTTCCTATACCCTCTCAATACAACATTTAAGTGTATCTTGAACAGAAAAAAAGTTATTAGCAAATAACACATTTATCATACAATTTTGATTTTTAACACACAAAGGCATTATGGCATTCGCAGTAATCACACGCAAAACGTAGTTAGTAAGTTCACACAAGGAAAGAAAAGTCAATCAGCCATGTCTAACTCCATATTACACAAAAATGCGCGCAAGCGCATGTCAGCTTTATTCATTTGTGATGTGGTTCATCTCCAATTTTGTCATTCACTATATTCGTCAGCCTCCCAATTCTGCGTTCGTTTGATCTGTTGTTGTTGTGGGTAGTTTTCCAAAACTGTGGAGGAATTCGGCTATACGAAATACATGGAGTTTTTTTACTTTAAATAGTGAAGAAATGTTTTAGTCGAGTAACCTAGTTCTGTCCATCAAGTGTGATTTGATGTCAAGAGTATCAAGAAGCATGCAAACTTTGACGGCCTCCACGCTATAAGGAGGAGTTTCTCCTTACACACTTAAAGCAACATTTTTTAGGCTTAGCCAGCATGTAGCGTGTTTTAAAAAGTATTTCAGTGCTACATCCGCTACTTTCACGTCAATGTCTCGATATGCCGAAATGATATCTCTTTGGAATAGCGTAAGAAAAGGCCCTTTTGATGCTGTGGGCTTTAACTGGATAAGCATAAAGGATGGCACGTAAACGCATATAATATACGAGGAGATTTTGAACAATTTTTTTTTTGGTCTACTCCAAAATTACCTAATCCAAAAATTAACCTTAGATAGCCACTAGCTGTTGTGATCCATCTGGAATGTGAAATTTCTTCTTGTCTGTACTCCAAAAGATATTTCAAATTACCTGGTACATCCATAACCAAATAAGAAGCCAATGCCAGCAAACACAAGTAATCATTTCTGAAACTGTCATCTTGAAAACCTTTGGCTTTTTTTTCCGAAAACCACTCCACCTTTGCTTTTAGCTGCAGTGAAGCAATATTGGTAATCGGTACCGGAATACTCTTGACGAGGAAGAATGTTGTTAATGTCGGGTTTGTTGATGCTTTTAATGCAGTTAAGCAACGCACCGTCTTGCATTGCTACTGGACTTTTTGTTTTTCCTTCGATAGTTGATATAACATGCGAAAAATAAATTTCGTTAGCATGAAACACGCACTCCAGCACATGGATATCTTTTCATTGAAAAGATCAACTAGCCTCTAACTCACTCCGAACTTTTTACCACTATTAAGGGATGTTGTGTCAGCCATTATCGAAAAAACATTGTTTATACATGGACCGCAAACTTCATTTACAATGGCATTAAAAACTGTTTGGGCAGTGACTGATACACCTGCAGGAAACGATTTCACGGCCATAATTCGCTCAGAAAAGAGTTGATCGGGGTCATAATATTGTCCAATAAAAACATATCTATCAATTTTGTTAATGATTTTGCCATCATAGCAGAGTTGTAGAGCATCTGCTTTGTTGAAGTCAGCTTTGCATCTCCGCAATGCTTTCAAACGACATTGTTCTCGTTTGCAAAAAATTGTTGATGATGAAGCAGCAGTTTTTTCTGAACCCACAACTGAGAGAAGCTGATCAGATTGCTGACGGATAGAGGTTGAACGTCGATCAGCTAAAACGCAACTTTCTTCAGTAACCGAAAAAGTTCGAGCTTTAGTATAATTTTAACCCCCAGTGGAAGTCGTTTTGCAATCGGTATAGTCTGGATCATGAGATGATTCCGAGCTGTCTTCGCTGATGTCACGGACAGGCGAAAGATTAGATGATGTGCTTTTAAGTCTTTTCAACAACACTAATTGGTCTTCTTCTCTGCTTGTACATGGCTGATCCAAGTAGTCTACATCAGTTTGTCTCCGTTTCAAATAAATAAATAAATCAACTCAGGATTTACAACTCAACGAACTGAATAAGAATGGAGAGATAAGGGTGACTGGGAAGTGAGCTCGCGCTCTTCGAGTCTCCAGCCACCCGCGTATGTGTCGAAGCAGGCGGCCTGCGGCCGTAATCGAACTTGGGTCACAGTATTGCTTACACATTAATCAGCGCGCAGTTCCGCTCGGCCATGCTGTTTCAGTTTCGCTTGTACTTGAAATCAATATAGTCAGCATTGAAATCGATTAGCACAGAAGATCAAAGCTTTGCTGGAACACAATTTACACTCATTCCTCAGTTTTAACTGCAGTAACAACAGATCAAACGCTTATTTATTACGCAATATGGAGTTAGACATGGCTGATTGACTTTTCTTTCCTTGTGTGAACTTACTAACTACGTTTTGCGTGTGATTACTGCGAATGCCATAATGCCTTTGTGTGTTAAAAATCAAAATTGCATGATAAATGTGTTATTTGCTAATAACTTTTTTTCTGTTCAAGATACACTTAAATGTTGTATTGAGAGGGTATAGGAAATCGACCCTTCTGCGCATTTTGACACCAATCTCGACGCGCTATCTCGTACCGTTACCGAGATACGGAAAATTCCCGAAATCGTGCTCTGCCAGAGTTTCGAACGCGTGCTGCAACCTCAAAATGACGTCATAGCGAAATAAAAATCACATATTCGAAATCAGCGTCAAAAACTCTATCAGATGCAACCCCATGCATTTTCAATTTCAAAAGTGGTGAAAAAATGAAACACCCTATTGTTGAACCGAGATGGAATGTTCCCCCGGGGAAGCAATAAGGCTTTTTTTACGTTTTGTATACGCATTGAGTAAAGTGTGAGCTTTTGATAGCGTGGTATTTTGGCTTTGTAGTGTTTCTGATAAGTTTGTTAATTCGTTCAACACATCTGCCATCAGCGCTAAATTTTAAACAAAATTTATTGTAAAAAATTTAGATAATATTCCTTGAAATCTGGCCTTTTCTGTACTTTGTTTCGTTTCGTCATTTGAAGCTTTGTGAAAATATTGCGCCAAAGCTGGGAAAGAATACCAGACTGCTGATACTGCCCTGAAGGATGAAGCCACTCAGCGAAAAATAAACACCTTTCCGCTTGACCGATTCTTTTGAGGGTCGTTTGCAAATTATGGGAACATTGCTCAAGTTCACGCTTGTTCTTTAGTGACTGGCTGTACAGCGAATATAAATGTTCAAGAAATGACTGAAAGTCATTTGTACCACTGATACTTTCTAGTGCATTTCCTACTGCAAGCTCAAGTCTGTAATTAAGACAATGCCACAATATTATAGCAGGAAATTTGTCTTTAAGCAACTTCCCGACTCCTGACTTTGTCCCCAGCATCACGCTAGCTCCATCACTGCAAAATCCAATGAATAATTCTTGGAGTAACTCGATGGTGTAGCCATTTTTGAGCAAACAGTCCACAATTTTGTCAGCCATATGAGAAGCGCACTGACTTTCCAATTCTACTAAATCTAGCGGAAAGTTAATAGGCGCCGCTTTGCCATCAACACTAGCTCTCAGAAACACGATTAAAGTTAATTCGTCAACCACGCGAGTTGATTCTTCCGCTAGAACATTTATCTTACTTCTGCTCTTTATAATTTTGGTTAAAAGTTTTTTCTTCATATGTGAAGATATATTATGTTCAATTAGATTAACAGCTACAGTTTTACTGTGTAAAACACGTCCCATGTCTATCGAATTAGCTTGCTGAAGGCTAATAAATTTTTCAAAGTCTGTAAAAGGTTTGCTATTTTTTGCCTCAAAATAAGCTGTCGCGAACACTCGAGCTGTGGATTGAAACGCAGTTTGCTCACTCTACGCAAATAAACTTAAAGGCGGTGAATCATCCAGCCAATTCCAGTGGTTTACAATAGCTAAAATTGAACTATAATTTTTGATATTTTTTGTTTTGATTTTGGGGCTGCATTTGCAAAGATATTCTACAAATACAAAAAGATGTCCCCCGAAAAAATTTTTTGGAAACTCTGAGTTTTGATCTTCCCGCCAAAACCACAGTTCTCTAAACTATTAGGCCTACTGTAATCTTATTAAACTATTAGGCCAAATTATCTCTGAACTATTAGGCCTAATAGTTTAGAGATAGTTTGGCCTAATTATGCCTAAACTATTTAGAAATAAACTATCTATAAACTATTAGGCCTACCACAGTTCTCTAAACCATTGGGCCTACTGTGGTTTTGGCGGGAAGAACAAAACTCAGAGTTTCCAAAAAATTTTTTAAAAAAAGTTTCCAAAACATCTTTTTGTATTTGTTGAATATCTTTGCAACCGCAGTCACAAAATTAAAACAAAAAATATCAAAAATTATAGTTCAGTTTTAGCTATTATAAACTACCGGAATTGGCTGGATGATTCACCGCCTTTAAGGAGTACATCTTTCTTTGCTGTCTCAAGAATATTAATAGCTTCTTGGTGCGCTTTTGAGTTTCTGTGCTCGCGGATCTTTTTTCGAAGTGACGAAAGTTGAACCGTTCTTGTGCTATCATAAGAAGTAACATTGCCATCTGCCCATTGAGTGGAAATATTAACACCACGAGATGCTCTTGCTCCCAAATTATTTACTTTACGACACGGAGTACATCCTACTTTAACATCACTAGCCTACATCCAACTGTTTTCTTGCTTAAATTCCTCATATTGTTGTTCACTCCATATTAACGGATAAACAGTTGAACATTTTTCCTCAACTTGATCTTGATTCACAGGTAGATTGCACTACTTTGAGCAGTAACATTGCTCTCCATTCTTTGAACTTTAGTTGCTGCTGAACTCAAATTCTCATCACTGGTCTCTTTTCTCTTCCAATAATGATTTATTTTTCTTTGCATTTTATAAACGTATATTATTTAATATTTAGGCTGGAAATATTCCTAAAAATCAAACTTTTAACTTGTAATACTCGCTACTTTTTATCGGTTATTTTATATTCGTTTAACAAGAATCGATAGCTTGAAATCCAAAAAATCTAAAACAACCTCTGTCAGAAGGAGACTCGCTACTAAACTGTTGTCTCCACAACACTGCTTTCTATTTAGTCGAGTCTGAGCTGGTTTAAGTAGTGCGTATGCATAGAAACTCGTCTTTCGGCTTTCGCTTTTCGCTGTCGAAATATGTCGCATGGCAGACAGACAGTCTCCTTAGACTACTTCTTTTAGACAGGCTAGTAGTTTATTGCTTACGTCGTCATTAAAATGAGGCTATCATATGCGCGAGAGAAAGTTTTAGATTGTGATGTCACAGTCTGTGCTGCTATGCTCTCACAACTGAGTACATTTTCCCATCTCTGCTGCCATAATCCAAATAAGCCTGATTCCTCTCATAAAAATACCAATTTCTACGTCAATGTGGCCAAACTTTTGCAAAAAAATGCCTTGACTAGGTGGGTCCTACAAAACTTTGAAATTTTTTGGGCTGCAGGCGAGGCCCTCAAACAAACCCGGTGCTCCGTACCCCCATTCCCCCTCTCACCATGGATCCTATACTGATCTAGCTTACGAGCTCTTTGAGCAAAAGGCTGTTCGCATTAAAGAATTTTGATTTTGATGAAAAGTTTTGAAATTAATTTTATACGAAAATATAATTTATTTAATAAAAGTGAGCCCATTCTTGAATTTTTTTTGATGATTTGACTTGCGGAATGTGCTACACAGTAGTGGTCTTAGGAATGTGCAAAGTGTGCAAATGCACAGGGGCCCCCCACTTCTGGGGGGCCCCCCCATTTGACCTATCACGCGCAGAAAAATTTGATTATGAAAAACTATAGCAAATTATGATAAAAAGTTTAAGCATTTGTTTTAAGTGTCATTACATATGTACCCCCTCCCTAAAGATGCACTTGTTCCAAGTGTTATTACACATATCCCCCTTTCCAAGACAACATTACTTTTAACTTTTAAGTCAGATTTAGTAAACAGATAATAAAAATTTACTGGTAAAGTCAACTTACTACTCTTTTTCTTTTTTTTGCTTGCTAGTGTTAGGCTACTGAGGTCATATGCGTAACCAGGGAGGGCCCAGGCCCCCCCCCAATTGAAATGCTACCCATGATAAAAATGTCACAAAAAAGACTGTTGTTTCTTCAGCTTCAGTTTCTTTTAGCATCTTTGCACACAACAGTACACCCGTACAGCAGTAATTAACAATTGTATTAAGCCAGGGGGCCCTGGCCCTCTCAATTTAATTTTTACCAACCAATTTAAATGGGCCCCCTACAATAATAATTACATGGGCCCCCAACAACAATATTGATCCAGGGGCCAGGGCCCCTTAATTTAATTTTTGCCAACCAATTTTAAGGGGCCCCGTACAAGAATACTTATATGGCCCTCTAATTTATATGGGCCCCCAACAATAATACTGTTTCAGGGGGCCATAGCTCCTTCAATTTAATGTTGCCAACCAATTTAAACATATAACCCGAGTGAAATTAAGCGTTTCTATCCTAAAAGTTGCTAACTGAGGTTCTCATCTAACCTTTTTATGAATGTAATGCAATAACCAGGGACAGATTTAACACATGGCACAGTGCCAGGGGCCCCGCACTCAGATAAGACTTTTTTGATCTTCACCTGTATTTGGCGCGAAAATATTGCAAAAATCTCAAAGTGCCTGGGGCCCAACTCAATGTAAATCCGACTCGGGCAATAACATGGTTTGTAGGCAAAACTATCTATTGTACATTTTTCAATTACAATTCACCTCCACCTCGCCAGTTTTTATGCAACTACGTACTTTTGAAAAAAATTAGCTTTAGTAAGGGGAATGCTCATTGAACAAATTTTTGAATTGAGAGAGCCTGGGCCCCTGGCCGTATATGTACTTCTATAACTGGTTGTTTTCAAGACAAAACAATAATCTATAAAGAAAATAATCGACTGAATTGTTATTTACTGCTAAAATATTGCAGGAGGGAATGTACTTTACTTCTCCCTACCTGGGCGAAATCACTAATAAAATTTAACCACAAAATGCAAGATTTTAAACGTGTTTTGGACTTAAATTGCATGCAAAAGGAGGACTAAACAACTTAATTTTTTCAATTGGCTTTCAAATTTTAAAAATCTAGTACTTTCAAATGACTCTGAAAATGTGCAAAATGTGATCAAATGGTATTAAAACTACTTTTTTTCCAAAAAATTACGAAAAATCGTCCAGCGGCTGGGGGCTTTGCCCCCAGACCCCCATAACATCGGGCGGCTGGAGGCTCCGTCCCCAGACCCCCGTCTGTGATACATTTGAATTACAGTACACTTCTTTACTTAAGCACGTCTCCCAATTTACACATTTTCGCATTTTAACTAGGCTATTGGTTTAAGCTCTCTCCTTGAACGAGTTCCTAGTTACATGCCTACACAAGGCCACGACTTCTGATCTTCCATTCTACGATATCTTTGCCCCACCAAAAAATTCCTCTTTCGAAGTTTCTGATGACGTTATTGCATGTGATTTGTGGTTTTGGCCCCCCCCCCCCCAATCAAAAATCCTGGCTACGCCTATGACTCAGGTAGTCGTTTTTCCACTTGTTTTTTTCAACAGCTTTCAGCAACTGGCAGTAATAGGTTTTTGACTAACGTATACAGTATATCATATGCTAAGCAGTACATAACAAAGCATTCAAACATTATTGCTAAGTACTCAAACATATTCTGTAATAACACAAGCATACTGAAAGCAATTGCTGAAAGTTTACGTTAATTTACGGCAATTAATTGAGTTGATAATCTAGATGAGAGGAACTTATGAACAAACATTTGATTTAATTAGGGCTGCAATTGCATTGGTCTTCTGGTCTTGTTATTTATGAAATGCATTGTTGCGCTTAATTGCTAGTGCAGATAAAACACGTTAAAGTAGTGTGTAAAAAAAAGGGCCCCCCCATTTAATTTGCACAGGGGCCCCCCCTTTCCTAAGGCCACCACTGTGCTACAGGCTAGATTTAGATTTAAAATCTTCTACCGGTACGGCGTTCCGGCAGCAAATCTTTTACCGGAACGGCGTACCGGGCCGTTCCGGCTTACTTTCACCACTGACTAACAGGTTACAATCGGCATTAGCAGGCTTAAATGGAAGACAAGTAAGCAAATCACCATTCAACTAGTTGTTGGGACGTTCCTTTCAAAAAAACAAGCATTTCAAAATGCGGATTGGTCAAACCAGCGCTTTGGAAATTACTTAGGAAGTTACCCTTGGAAGTTACACTAGGAAGCTAAATTCGTTATCGCATTTTCTACACAAATAAAAGGCAATAAGAAATATCGACTCAAATAAGCTAAGGTTTTGCCATTAAAGCACAATGACATACACTGTTCAGTTTATGTACAATTCTATCCCGGCTCTTATAGCTGTAAAGTAGTAAGTAGTCGATCTGTTCATCACACGCTCGGCCCTCAACCACTAAAATAATTCCTCGCGTAGAGATCAGACAGGAAAATTTGTTGATCGACCGTGTTACAAAACATTTCTTGAAGTTTTGCAGAAATTTACGTCCCTGCGATGATTTCGTCCAACTTTGACATAAAAGTAGATCGAGCGTTGAAGAACTGGTGTTTACGAAGTCGAAGGAGATGCGTAGTAATGACGCACATGTTAAAGCAATTAAATCATGCTCAATGCGATTCACGTTATACTAAGTATTTTTTCTACGCGTATAACTCCATAACTTAGTTGTCTTTGAAGCTTATTTATTACCTGGTTCTATTTGTTAGTTCAACTATCAGCGCGCAACAAATTCAATTCTCAGTTTTACTCTTAACTGTCGTAGCAAAAAATTTTTTTATTACACACTGATGTAACTACTCACGCCCGGCGCTTCGGGGCATAGACGTAGCCAGAGGGGGGCAGAGGGCCCGGGCCTTCCCCAAATTGAAATGCGACCAATGACAAAAATGTGACAAAAAAGTCTGTTGTTACGTTAGTTTTAGTTTCTTTTAGCATTTTTCGCGTACAACAGTAATTAACAATAATATTGACGGCAAGGGGGCTCCCTCAATTAATCTTCGCCAACCAATTAAAAAATTACAACCCGGCTGAAATTAAGGGCTTTTATTTTGAAAGTTGCTCCTTCGGGCTCTCATCTAACCTTTTTTAAAAACGTAATGCAATAATCAGGGAGGGATTTACCATATGGCACAGTGTCAGGGGTCCTGCGCTCAGATAGTAAGACTTTATTTTCGGTCTACACTTATTTTTGGCAGGAAGATGTTGCGAAAATCTCCAAAGGACCAGGGGCCCCGCGCAATATAAATCCAGCCCGGGTAATAACATGGTAATTAAGCGTAACCATCTGTTGTACGGTTTTCAATAACAATTCACCTCCACCACGCCAGTTTTTAAGCGAAAAAATACTTTAGAAAAAAAAGTAGGAGAAATGCTCATTGAACAAATCATTAAATTTGAATTAAGGAGCCTGGGGCCCCTTGACCTTACATGTACTCCTACAACTTGTTATTTCCATATTGAAACAAAAATTTTTACTGAAAATCTTCGAGTGATTTTTATTTACTACTAAAATACTAACAAAATTTAACCAAAAATGGAAAATTATATACGTATTTTGTACCAAATTATTAGTAAAAGTAGGATTGAAACAATTTATTTTTTTTCAATTGGCTTTGAAATGTTAAAACTCTAGTTCTTTCAAATGGTTCTGAGCACTTGCAAAATGTGATCCAATGACATTAAAATAGCTTTTTTTTCCAAATATTACAAAAAATCGCCTAGCGGTTGGTGGCTTTGCCCCCAGATCCCCGTCTGTGATACGTTTGAGTTGAACTAGTCTACTTACACACGTCTACCAATTTAGATATTTTCTCTTTTAACTGTTGGTTTAAGCGCTCTCCTTTAAGAAAACTCTTCGTTAAGTGCCAAACCAGGCCGCAGCTTCTTATCTTCCATTCTACGATATCTTTGTTCCACAAAAAGTTCCTCTTTCGAAAATTTGTGATGACATCATTGCATGTGATTTTTGGATTTTTGATTTTCCCAATCAAAAATCCTGGCTACGCCTATGCAGGGAGAAGGGGGCATTTCGGGCCGTCCCCCCCCAAATCACTGCTTGTGCCCCCCACATCACTGCTTGTACTCCCCGAGCGAGAATAAACTTTTATGCTAGCACAAGAGGACCAGCGAACTTTTGTCCCAAAACAGGTCGCCACAAACGCTTTTTTCCTATGAAACAGCTACACGTCAGATCGAGTGAACGTAATCAAGTAGCTTAAAATTTTGCGATGAAGACCTTTTTTTATTTTTTTGGTCTTCACCTCCAAATTTGAGGGCAAAATTCATACCAGAGAAGGATAACATAGGATTTGCAGCAAATATTCACCAGATAGCTGCCGCAATCCGAATGCGTCTGGTCTCGGCTGCGTAAGCGTCCCCCCAAAAGTTTTTGTGCCCCCCGAAACACACTACCATGGCGCTGGGCCTGTTACAATACTGTTCTACTAGCAGTCTACGAAATATAATGTGGTCTGTGACCAGATAGCCTACAAATCAACTTCGTTTGTTTTACTAATTGCGAGCATTTTGAGGAAATATCGCGGTTTTCAAGTTTTTAGCAATTTATCGAACTGCAACTATCGCATTTTCGTTAAAGAGATACTGCTCGAAATCGGCTTTATTGAAATCGGTTTTATCAGTTCAAATTGGCCCTATTTGTTCAATTTTAGTTCAGAAAAAATGAGACTACGTACGATAAAACTTGCCTATACATACAGTATACGAGTAACGACAAAACGTCGCAAAAGTAACTTTGTATGTTCTACTAAACTAAAATAACGTGGTAACAAGAGCAGCAGATTGAAAACAAGCGTAGTGTAAAGACTCCAAACGGTAACGTGTGAAAATGTGAATCAAAAAAGTCGTGGAATGTGTTTATTAGCAGTAGCGGCAGCGGAGGAAAATTTGCGTAAAAAACAGCGCTGAAGCGCTGCCGCTTTTTCGGCTAAAAAAAAGCGGCGCTGCCGCTTGTCGCCGGTGACAAAAAAAAAACAGCGGCGCTGCCGCTACCGCTATCGAAAAAGTAGCGGCGCTAGTAGCGGCGCTGTGCCCATCACTGATGATGGTACGGTGACACCCGGTATAAAAATAAATTTATTATATTGTTTTATGGTATGTTGTACACCCCAATACACCCTATTATAGTGGTACACCCTTAAAACATTTTGGTACACTTTTGGGTGTACAATACACCCAGTTGAAAAGCACTGTCATAAAATCGTATAGTTCAAGAAAACTCACACCCAGTAATTTATTTCGTCTATATTTTATAGAGAAAAATAAATGGTGGGGGGGAGTGGGGGATCTAATGAAAAAAATTTTAAGACAAGTGATTGGTAATTAATTAATAAATACTAAGTAGCTCCCACCGCCCCACCCCTATATTCCTAGGTTTTTAATATATTTGTTGATGAAATCTATGTTTAGCATTTTTACACTATCGATCAAATTTGATTGCTTATTTTTGACCCTTTTTCAAAGTTTTTATTGATTTGTGGGTTTTATTTTTGACAAATTACCCCCCCCCCCTAAATTTATGTTTCAAAGTTGCTTTTAATCACTTTTTAGTTCATTCCAGTGCAAAAACCTGTCTCAGAAGTGCTAAAAAGTGTTATTTTTCTTGTTCTGCTTTTTGGTTGAAAGGCCAACGGGGGAAGGGGGGTCTATAGCTCCCCCCCCGCCTACGCTACTGAGAGTTAATCTGACTCGTAACACGACATTCCAGATTTTCAGTATTACACTTAGTCGCTTACAATGTTGCATTAAATAACAAAAAAATGATTTACTATAATTAAATATTTCGTATTAATATGAGAGTAAAGAAGGAGCTTGTTTGTTTTGCTCAATAAGACGATATTTCGAATGATATACGTCGGGTGAATAGGGAGGATGGTTTAAACCCCCACCTCCCTGTGTACGCCTTGGCGCATAAGCGAGCTATGTGGGCGGTGGCTAATGGTAACATTTCAGTCCTCTAATTTACAAGTCGGTAAATCATAAAATCATGATTTGAAAAAACTCACTAACATTTATTTTCTGTAGTTTATAGAGTGAGATAGTTGGGGATGGGGGAGGGAGCTAATTGAATGAGATTTAAGTGGATTAATAATTAACTAATCCTGAGTAATTAACTAATCCTGAAACCCCATCTCCATATTTTCGATGAAGCCGATGTTGAAGATTTTTAGCGGTTTAATTTGATAATTTTGGCAATTTTTTGAAGTTGTTACTGATTTATAAGTTCTGTCTTTGACAAATTACCCCCTGTTCCCTAAGAAACTATAAATGCTTCAAAAGTTGCTTTAAATCTTGTAGGAGTCCATGTCATTGCAAAAGAAACAGGCTCAGAAGTGCTAAAAACGTAATATTTTCTTTATTGTGCATTTTAGTCGACGGACCAATGGGGAGGGGGGTTGACCCCTCCTGCGTACGCTCTTGTACATTAGGGTGGTCCAAAAAAAACTTTTTTTCGATATGTTTTTCTCCAATGGGCTTAAAAGGTGTGTTTTGGTGCAAAAATAATCCATGTAAATTTTTTTTGACTTAAATTAACATTTAGGGGTCGCGCACCCCCCACATTCTAAGCGTGCCCCCCTAAATCACAAAATTGCCATATCTCATTAACCACTTGAGATAGAAACTTCAAATAAAAACCAAAAGATGCAGAAGATATGATTTCCCATAAGTGTTTAATACATTTTATTAAGCTATCTGATCAAATTTTTAAGAAAAATAAAAAAACTGTTTTTACATCTTTATAGTGTGTACTCACATCCAAGTTTTGTTCATTTTGTTCAAAAAACGCACTAAATATGATAGTCTAACATTACAATAGATATTGTGACTCAATGCTGCACATCAGAAAAAAACAAATGCACTTCATAAATTACGAAATGGGTGTAAAATATACAAATATGCAAATGCAATTGCAATTATAAGCAAAATTAAAAACGAGTTTCTAAACACAAGTGATGGATTGAATGACCTCAGTCATGTCAAATATCTATTGGTAGGATGGGAACAGCTTGACGATGAGCTGCAACTACTTGGATCAAGTATTTTAGTTGTTCTCCGTCTCGAGTAAGACTGGCACTGTATGCCTGAATTAGAGCAACACCTCCTTCTGCTGTATCGTTTACTACTTTCAGCTCATGCACAGTTAATTTCATTTCTGTATAATTTTTGTCTGTCAGCCAGGTTGATGGAGGTTGAGACAGGAATGATTTTGCTTTTTTTTTGTCCGTTTGCTTCAATCAGATCAAAAAAGCACATTGAGCGTCTCGTCACGTAATTTTCTAATCCCATTGTGCAATCAAAATCTTTCCCATTCAACCTTGCCAAGTTTGTGGTTATAGGATTTCTTTGCAAATTTTTAGCCATTGACTCTTTAGTTTTATTTGAAACTCGGTCATCAAAAAAAGCTGACGCAACTAATCGCTCCGAAAAATACCATAAATGACGAAGCATTGATTTGCTTCCAGCAGCTCTTATAACATCGTGAGGATAAAGATTCATTTCCCTAAGGCATATTAAAACATTAAAAGCTGCCAAATGTGCCAATGGCGCCTGAAACCAAAACTTGCTGTAAACTACTACTACAAAGAGAATGACAGAAGTAAGTCCTTCAAGTGATTCAGGGGGAAACGTAAACTGGCGTCTAAAACGCACAATTTTTATTGCATATATGGCTTTCGACATCCATCGAGCGTTGCTGACCCCAGCTGGGGCTCTAAATTCTTTAAAGATATAGCTTTCTTTATTGCCTCCGACAAAAATCATTCAAATTTTCAAAAACTCTCGGTAATCATCACGTGGAAAAGTTGTATCAAATAATTCGGTATAAGTTTTTTTTGCTTCTTTCCGCAAATGACGAATTCCCTGAAAATCCGCTTCGTCCGGTAGATCAAAATTTTCTTTGTCAATCACATCCCATTGACTTTGAAACCGTTTGAATAATTTTTTACAAGGTCCAGTTGTATCTTCCACTACTGCTGTGAAAACAGATGAAAGTGCTACCTCCATAATGTGATGACGACAAGCAACCCAAACTAATTCTCTATCAAGAGCTTTTTCAATTAAAGTACATGCACCTGTGTTAATGCCTGTGTTAGATGCAGTAGTGTCAAATACTTATCCTCTTACTTGCTCTTTTGTATTCCACTTGTATAAGAGCTCAATACACACATTAGCATGATCTTTCCCAGTACCAGAAGGAATATGAGGAGCCCCTAACAGCATTTCATTATTTTTCCAAGATACCACTACAGCAACTCTGTTTTCTCGATCCGCATGCACTCGAGTAAGGCCGGGTAACATTTTCCCATCCCAATGCAAAAGAAGACGAGCGGTAGGGACAAAGTCATTTCTTTTTTGCAGTGCATAGTTTTTTAGGTTGCTTTTTCTTGCTCTTCTTACAGTGTTGCGTGAGAGAGTTACCTCTTCCAATTCGTTACCTAAGTGTTTGGTAACAGCAGCAATTACGATTGTTGCTTTTCGATCACTTACATGGACTCGGTCCAGTACTGTCCCGACTTCGGATGTTACGATTTGCTTTGAATTTATCTTTTTTCCTAGAGCTTTTTTTTTTTTTTTGATGGACAAGGAGCTTCACTGCTGCATTCTTCAGATGACAAATCATCTTGCGAATCACTTCTGCAATAATCTTCAAACTCAGCTGTTGAACACAATTTGTTCTATCTTTCCCTCGATTTTCTTGTTTCTTTTACATTTTATTTCGTTTTCTTTTCCGGGCTTCAAAAGCGGCCAGAGACATGTCACGGCCAGCCATAGAACAGCTAGTAGTATCATTTCTTTGCATCAGCAAAAATTCCTTGTCATCCTTATTGCTCATTAATGAGAGAGAATTTTGTGCAGCTACTTCAAACAGTCCACCCAGTTTGTCAACAAAAAGCTCTTCCTTTTTCTTATAACTCGTTTGCATTTTGTAGCGACTCTTTCGTAACTTTTGATAGGAGTTGAAAAATGTTATTAACTTGCCTTGGCAAGAATCTTTTTGTTGTGTTGGAATTTTTGCCTTACCCCAAAAGCTGAGAACTTTTTGTACAGTATCTTTAGCACTATCCTTGATGGTAAATCCCTTGTCTTTGTGCAGAAAAAAAAGTACTTTAAAACAGCTTCATTTGTGGGCAATCCTGCTCCAAGAATATTTTCAGACGTGGGGCCTATTAAGCCAAAGGTTTGTTTTGCTGCGAGTACGTAAGTTAGTCACAGTGCATAAATTTTAGCCTCTAAAATTAAATTCACAGTTGTTACATATTTTATTATATTTATTTTTAAATTATATCGAAACTAAATATCCAACTGGTCCTTGCAACTGTGATTCCACGTTTGCTGTCTTCGCAATCCTTAACACAAAGTCACAAACTTTTGAAACCAACAATAAAGAGATCAAAACAACATGTTGTCATTCGTTTTTCACTCAGCTTTAACTTTATGCGATATCACGTTGATGCTGTCACTGGTAAGTTTGCGAACAAGTGCTGCAGCCAGTAATTACATCAAGCAGTAAAATGATAGACTGTTGAGACACCGAAGAAAAGTCAAATTAGTGCCAATCGTCATGTATAATATTTCAAACCCAGTTGTTACGTAGATCATATTAATAGCAAACGTAAACATTTGAATTGACAAATGGCAGATAAGTTCAGTTGTTATTTTCAATCAAGAGCTACCTTAGACAAATTTTCAACGGTAAAAAATTAGCACATTTACTTACACACATCACAATACTCTTAACATTCACCTAAAATTTTGAACAAAAACAGTTTTTTTTTATTTTTCTTAAAAATTTGATCAGATAGCTTAATAAAATGTATTAAACACTTATGGGAAATCATATCTTCTGCATCTTTAGGTTTTTATTTGAAGTTTCTATCTCAAGTGGTTAATGAGATATGGCAATTTTGTGATTTAGGGGGGCACGCTTAGAATGCGGGGGGTGCGCGACCCCTAAATGTTAATTTAAGTCAAAAAAAATTTACATGGATTATTTTTGCACCAAAACACACCTTTTAAGCCCATTGGAGAAAAACATATCGGAAAAAAGTTTTTTTTGGACCACCCTAAATGTACATGTATATTCACAAAAGACACTTTTGCACTGTAAGTTAGTACAGATCTATTTTTACGTTAACAACTGCGCAATTCTAAACTTTATCTCGAACTGATGGTTAATTATATTAATAACTTTTTGTCTTTTAAATATCTCCTGATATTAGGAAAAAAAATTTTAGCTCAAAAAATCAAGATTTGAAGAATCTATTTTCGGGGTTTCTAGGGAGAGAGTATCATCTCTAAACACGTCAAAATATTAATTTTTTTTTACCACCTATTGATATCAAAACCAATTAGCTCTCTACTTAGTGGTTTAAAAAGTGTTTTTGAGGGGATTCCTGAGGGAATAGTACCCTTTACTCAACTATGACAAAATATTTTTCTTTTAAATATCTATAACTACCAAAAACAATTCGCTCTCAAGATATTAAAAAAAGTTTGTATGTGGGTTCCCGGGAGTGGCAACCCCAAGTTATCTCAAAATAGTTGGCTCTTAAGTCTTAAAAAACAACTAAGAGCAAAAAAATTAACTTTTTAGCTTGAGCTGCTCAAAAATTGATTTGGGGGCTTTCCCTGAGGGTGGTACCCCAAAGATGTCAAAATATTTGTCTCGTAATATCTACTGTTGTAAGAACAAACTAGCACCTTAGCTTAAGCCATTTAAAAAACTCGTTATTTGGAGGGCCCATTTGGGGAGTTCTCGGAGAGTGGTAGACCTAAATTATGTAAAAAATTTTGGCTCTTAAATATTTACTGATACAAAAAAAAACAACAGTATCCTAGCTCAAGCCGTTCTAAACATTGATTTTGGAAGGTTATCGGGGGGGAAGGGAGGGTCTCATAAACTATGTCAAAATTTTTTTCTTCTAAATATCTAGTTATATCAAAAAAGGTAGTGCCTTAGCTTAAAAAGCCCTTAAAAAATCAATTTTGGGTGGTCCATTTGGGAGGGTTTCCTGGCGGCGTACCCTTAACTATATCAACATATCTATCTTCTGGATAATTGCTAATATCAAACAAAGTTAGCGCTTTAGCCCAAATAATTCAAAAATTGATTTTTGAGGGGTTTCCGGGGATGGCATTCCTAAATCATGTCAAAATATAAAATGCCTCTTTAATTTTTCTGGAACCAAAAAAAAACAAGCGCCCAAGATTAACGAGATACTGCTCCAAATCGGTTTTATTGAAAAAATAAAAACTACTTGCGGTAACAAACAGATGCCGCAAATCTTTTTCTACAATACTTCTTATTCGCAAACATACGATTTAATTCGTTTGACTCCGTACCACTGGCAACCCTGCATTTTGCAATTTCGTGACATCACAAAAGACATAATTTTGAAAAAATTTTTGCAGACTAAGAAACGCGATTACCAAGTGGTAGCTGTGAATAGCCTACAACCAAATTTTAAAATTTGGCTACTACTACTGGAAATTGATGGAGACCTAGGCTTCCAGAACTGATCTACGTCAATACGCCATTTGTGATGTCACAAAATTGCGAAATGCAGGGTTGCCAATGGTACGGATTCAAACGGAATAAATTGTATTTTTGCGTGTAAAAAGAATTGTGGAGAAAGGTTTGGGGCATCTGTTTATTACCGCAAGTAGTTCTCATTTCTTCAATAAAACAGCTCTTTAAGCTGTTTAAAAAATAGATTTTGTGGAAGGTTACGAGGGGTGGTAAACCCAAACAACGTCAAATTATTTGTCTCCTAAGTCTCACCCAATATCAAATAAAGCTAGTTCCCTAGCTAAAGCCGTTCCAAAATTAATTTTGAGGTATTCCATTTGAAGAAGTTTTTTTGGAAGTGGGGGGGAGGTGATAATACTTCCAAACTATATTAAAAATATTTTTATTCAATGATTGTCAACCTAAAACTATAGGTTTTCGTGTCTCGACCAGCAACTCAGGCCATTTTCACGGCTAGCATTTAAAAGCATAAGTTATTCATCTATACAATTTATTATTGTAATATTCAATGCGAATGAGCTATCGCGACGCGTTTTGACCTTGCTCAAAGGTCTCATCAGGCGAAAAGAATAGCACATATTTAAACATGCGATGATATAAAACTGCAACCAAAAATTTGGAAACAAAAATTAGCAGCAATTTAGAATCATTAAACTTTCAAACATGCAATGATACAAAACTGCGGTTACCAAATTTGGAAATAAAAATTGCATCGATAAACACATCTGCTTTGTCAATGCAAATTTTATAATGAAGTCAAACAACTTAAGACATAATCACATAAAAAATCACAGGGAGAGCACAAGCTAAATGCATGTGCGACACGTTGCTTAGTAAATAAACACTTAACTAAAAATCAGCAGCAATTTAGAAACATTAAAATTTTTTTATTTAATGATTGTCAACATAAAGCTATAGGTTTTCGTGTTTCGACCAGTAACTTAGGCCATCTTCACGGCTAGCATTTAGAAGCATAAATTTTTATCGTATATCATTTTAAATTTCATATCATATTATTTTAAATTTTATCTTATATTATGAAAATTTTTATCTTATATTAAAATACTAGCCCTTTAAATATCTACTGATATAAAAAAAACTTTAGTTCCTTGCATAAGCCGTTCAAAAAATTGTTTTTAGTGCCCCATTTTGGGGGTCGGATTTCAGGGAGTGGCCTTAAAATATTTTGGGGGACAAAAATGCGTTTGCAGCTCAACAACTTTACACAAAAATTAGATTTTGATGTTTTGTGGTTTAGAAGAAGAGCTTACAAGATTTAGAAAGAAAAAAAAAAAAAAAAAAAAAGAGAAGAAAGGAAAAAATGCAAAAAACCCACAAAAAAAATCTTGTCTGCCAAAAGTGGATTGGGAGGGATAAACAGGTATCTTAAAACATATAAGCATGTAAAATATTTTCGCCCTACTTAAGCCGTTTTTGAATAAGACCGCTTTTACCCCAAACTTTCGGGGTGGTTTTCGGGTCGTAAAACCGAAGTCACGTGACTTGTTGCCTCGAAATTTGCTACAAACAATTATTAATCTCAATCTACTTTCCAAATTTCATTCAGCTAGATCTAAACGTTCTTGAGTTACAAGTAAAGTTTGAAATTTCGCACTCGCTAGTTTGAAAACGGCCGAGCAAAAACAAAAAAATAAGCGACGCGAGCGTAGAAAGGTATTAAACAGGTAAGGAATCTACATCTACAGCCCTCCTAGCAGCAGTCATATTACGACTGAACTCCCTAACAATTTTAGGTAGTGCCTAAACGTTATTGACTCTGCTGTTTACCAAATTCGAGTGCTATTTGCGAAATAGGGGCTGAAATAAACGATCAAGTTTTTTCTGCAAGAACGCGAACAGAAGCGTTGACGCAATTTTTTTCTGTGTGTAAATGGCTTTGCAAGAATATTATGTAACGATTGCAGAAACGTTGCAAAAGGGTTTTCTTGCGATGTGTAAAATGCTTCCAGCAAGATTTCAGAAAACTTTCCGCAATATTGAAATAACTTCGGCCCAGTTGCAACTTGCAGCTAGTTTTTTGACTTCTCGTACCTACGTCACAACGCTATTAACACTGTCATGCCTTCCTACTTGAACGCTTTTAGATTTCATCGCATTGACATTCTCCCGCTACAAGACAATATATAATGCACAACTACTGTCAGTACTTAAATTGTAAAATTTTGCATGGGGGGACGCTTTTGCAGCCTTGACCTTCTTTACAAAAAGTTTAGTGTAAATGATGTATTTTCGTCGCCGAAATTGAATGAAGACCGAAAACAAGAAAAAGGTCTTCGCCGGAAATTAAAGTCATTTTTTCCCGAAATCAGGTGAAGACCAAAAAAAAAGGTCTTTGCCGCAATTTTCGACCATTTTCGGCAGGAAATTTGTACGATCTTTTAGTCCTGGCTGGTTATTTTTCCTCTGGTCATCCAGCGCTCAACTCTCGATGGGAGGACGCCTAAAAATCAATTGGGGAACGCTAAATCTTGATAGGGGGACACTAACTCTCGATGAGGGGACGCGTTCCCCCCTACAATTTAAGAACTGACTACTGTACATTACCAGCATCCCTATATTTGTCCAGCATTATGAAATAGAAGCGTTGATAAGTGATTTAAAAGTTAGCCCTGCAGTTTGGAACGTATTGACATCTGAATATAGAGACCGAGTAAAAAAGCACTGCTAAGAGCAAAAAGATGTAAGTACGGTATTTCATTGTCTATAAAATAAACTTTAGTCTACCATGGAACCCGATCACGGGTGAAACAGACTGCAGGGTTTTAAATTTTAATTTTTGACGTGTTCTGTGTTATGTTGTGATAATCGCTCTGGCCTACGCTGTCGAGCACTTTTTTGAATCCGTTGAATTTAAACTCCACTCATCATAATCAGCTCCCAATTGGTCAAGCACTTTATCAACTTGTACAAATCAGCACACGTCTACTATGGAACCCGATTACTGATGAAACAGACTGTACGGTTTTAAATTTTTTAATTTTAATTTTTGACGTGTTCTGTGTTATGTTGTAAATAAACTACAGGATGTTCATAATATTTTAATGATTTTGCTTGAAGCAGTTCCTTTTAAACGCAATAAATTCTACTTGCCTACATTTCTATAATACCTCAGTTTGCACTTTAATAGCAAAATTTTTTTGCAGTGCTCTGAATGCTGGGTTTGTTTAGGTGACAATACTTGCGTGAACGTGACTTATCGTTTTAACTTGTCGGCGACTGTTACTGCTTGTGTGTTATACTGGGCAGTAGCATTTTACTGCAACATTTTCAAGAAAAAAAAATTGTTGCACTCACGTGTAAATGGAATTTTAAGTTTCTTATAGAAGATTACTTCCAGCGCCAAAATTTTTTATTGCTGCAAATAAATGTCCAGAAAAATAGTTTTACGTGTAAATGGAGTTATAATCAGGGAGTTGGAGCAGGGCAAATTTTGAAGGTGCTCCAGCTCCTGCTCCGGAGCTCTTCGCTATTCTGTCATTGCTCCGGCTCCAGCTCCGGAGCTGATTAAAAAGAGCTGCTCCGCTCCGGCTCCAGCTCCGGGATTATTTAGACTGGTACAGTGTTTGAGTTTTACGTTGTCATTATAGCCCACCCACATTTTTATCAATTAAAATAAATTTCAAAATAAACTTTGCTCAAAAACGCAACCACCAAAACATAGGCGTAGCCAGGATTTTTGATTGGGGGGAACCACAAATCACATGCAATGACGTCATGAAAAATTTTTGAAAGAAGAACTTTTTGTAGGACAAAGATATCGCATAATGGATGATGACCAGTAGCCGTGGTATGATTTACCAAAGTTAACGGTCAAAATGTCTCAATTGGGAGATATATTGAGTAAACTAGTGTAACTCAAGCATATCACAGGCGAGGGTCAGGGGCGAAGCCCACAGAAACTGCGCGATTTTTTCGAAAAACAAGCTAAAGAGTGGCCCACTTAAAAGTGGCTCGGAAAATGTTGTAGAAAAGAGGAACATTCTTTTATTGTCTAAATTAACTGTAGCATTAACTGTTGTACACGGAAAATGCTAAAGGAAACTAACACTGAAGAAACAATAAGGCTTTTTTGTCACATTTTTAATATTTGTGGCATTTCAATTGGGGTGGTGGGGGGCGGGCCCCCTGGCTTCGCCTATGAACCAAAAGGCTGCGCACAATTTAATGACATGTAAAAACTAAGCAGTAGCTAATGTTAGAGAAAGCAGTAATTAAATAACACAACAGTTAAATGCGGCAATTTTAAGCATAAAGGCAAAGTTTTTATTTAGAGATGACCCATCCATTTAGGACAAAAAAATCTTTTGATCGCAATAGCTTTTGATGAGAGAACAGCAATCAATCTTATAGATGCTACACAAATGGTTGCAATTAGAATAATTGATTTTATTTTTATCAAACAAAAGTTCCTTTTAAACCTTTTACAAGGCCATTTTATGACTTTGCATTTTGTAGTTACACTCAAATTAAAAACAGTGATAAAGAAAAGCAATTGGCAACTAAGAAGATCTGGAGCAGGGAGCTATCCTGCAGTAACGTTGCTCCCGCTCCAGCTCCGCTTGAATTTAAATGTGAGCTCCAGCTCCGGCTCCAGCTCCGGCAAAGATGGCCTGCTCCGGGGCTCCGGCTCCAACACCCTGGTTATAATTGTTCTATTAGTAAAATTGCAAAAGAAAATTGCTCGTGTATTTCAGCCCTTAGCAATATATTCGGACCAGGCAAAATTTTACGATCAACACAGGGGGGATCGATTCGCCTCAGCATATTCAAACCAGGGATGTGGAAGCGCCTATTTTCCAACCGCTTCCGCTTCCGCTTCCACCTCCATCGCTTCCGCTTCCGCTTCCACCGCTTCCGCTTCCACCACTTTTACCAAAATTTATCATAATATTTTTAGCTAATAATATGAATAAAATGCATTAACGTGTTACTGGTATGTAAATGAAAAGTGAAAACGATTTATTTCATTACTAACACACAGAAAAAGTAAACATAAAGAAAAACAATACTCCGTGAAATAAAAAAAAGTAATATTAAAACAAGTAATTTAAAACAGTGAGTGCAATAAAAAAGCACAAGAAAACAGCGGCTAAAATAAAAGAAAAATCCAACGAAAATGGTGAGTGTAAAATAAGTGTAAAAAATATAAAATAAGTGTAAAAAATATTAATAGAGTAAAAATAAGTGTAAAAAAATAATTTTACTTAATTCTCAACTGCTCAATACGTATTAGGCTATGAGTACGAGCTACTTAAATTTACGTGGTCAAATATCAAGTTTGAATCGTCGTATCTCTATTTATACGCCGAATATGCATGTCATTTATTACATACTTACGTCATCTACTACGAATTCTCACCGCCTTGTAAACACGAGAAAAACAATGAATTGAGTTGCATATCGTTAATCGTACACAAGTTTAAAGTTTGGACGTAGGAAAATACTTTGAGACGTCACCGAACTCCATAGGTGGTTGCAAGAAAGGCACTTTATTAAATCGACCGAAGTACCGTCAGCTTGGTAGGTTAGTATTTTACAATAAAATTAAATTCAATAAGGAAAACAGCGGTTTTGAGAACGTGAGCGCACTGCGACTATTGTTTTTGTATTTTTTTTGTGATTCACGAACCCAAACATTACAAACGTACGCTATTGTCCCCAGAGAATTTTCCTATCACCAAATTTAACGCTACACACTCACAATTAAATTACTTACCGCAAAGAATCGTCAAATGGAATACGCGAAAGCAACATCAAAATACTCAGTTTTCTTTCATAATACTTTAATGACAATGAAATTAAATTGTTTTAAAAACTATATTAACTAACATTACTTCAAAAAGCTTGATTTTATTTGAGTAATAAAACTTCCCGTTGTGAATCGATAGTAACTTGCGAGATTTGCCAACAGTCGAAAGATTGCAAAATAGTGCGTTGGTAACTTGGTATTCGCTAACTGCCTTTTATAATTTGTAAATGAGAAACCACGAAGCTTTGTTTTCCAAGTGTGAACTGGGATTGTGGCTGAAATTTCGGCAAAATATGGCTTTGCCAGTATTTATAAAGTTTTAAACCAAAGATTTAAAAAGTTATTGCCCCGATTCGCATTTGAGGGCAATGAGTTTAGCAAACAGCGGTGGATTCAAATTTTCGCGAGTTTAAGAGTGGATACTTTCTGCAACAGCTGGCTTCACAAACTCTTGTAATGGTATGTTTCAATTGTTTGTTTTGTGTTAAAAAAACATTTAGTGCGAGTATTGTCGAACAACGTAAGTGGAAGCGGAAGCGGTACCCATTTACCGCTTCCAGCTTCCGCTTCCGCTTCCACAAAAATTCACCGCTTCCACCGCTTCCGCTTCCAGCTTCCGCTTCCACTTCCACATCCCTGATTCAAACGCTAATAACTCCCGAACTTCAAAAGATAAAAAATTGGTTTTTGCTTTACGAGAAGAGCAATTTCTCGAAGAAACGTTTAAGTTTTTTAATTGTACGTTTGCAAACTTGATTTTGTGATAATTTCAATATAAGTAAACAGTAGCGTACGCAGGATTTTGAAAAGGGGAGGGCCAGAAACTTCAGAAAATTTGAGAGGAACATAGATCAGAATTTGAAATAGTCACACTCAGATTTTGTCCCATTTTTCGCCCAAAATCAGGTGAAGAGCGAAAAAAAAAGGTCTTCACTCAAATTTTGTCCCATTTTTCGCCCAAAATCAGATGAAGAGCAAAAAAAAAAAAGGCCTTCACTCAAATTTTGTCCCATTTTTCGCCCAAAATCAGGTGAAGAGCAAAAAAAATGGCCCAATGGCCCCCCCTAAATACGCCCCTGTAAGTAAAGGACTATCAGAAGCGATCGGTTTTTCTTTTCGTGTGCGCGATGTTAACAAGCGTTTTTGATTGCGGTGCCGCGGCATCGCAGCTGGAGTTTCATGCAGTAACGCAGAGATAATTACGCACTAAAATAGAAAATTATTTTTTTTGTACGAAATTATCAATTTGCTATTTGCGCAAATAAATTGTAAGCGGGTCCGTCCAAACGTTCCGAACTGCACTGCTCAAGACGAAAAAATACAAGAAAAACTTGTAAAGCTGCATTTACTGGCGTGCAACCGCGATACTACTTTTGGCGACGCAAAAAACAATGTCGCTTATGTGCGTTTATTTGCACGTGACACCCCCACGCAAATTTGCTCTCTTGCAAAATGGCATCAATCATGACTGCAGCTAGAGTGCAGAAGCTGTGATTCATGAAGATGTATTTGGAGATGGGCTATATCTTGAAGGCCAAAAAAAAGTGGTGAGCCGAAGCAAAGATCGAGGTTCCTTCTCTAATTTAGTGCAGCAAGGATTATCATTCGATGACAAATTGTCACCAAAGTATTTTCGTTGCTCAAATTCTATCTCTTTTTGAAGCAGATATTGCAAAGATTGATATTATTTTCTAAAATTGTGATAAATGCTAAGTGCTATGGTTTTGGAAAGAAACATAAATTGTTAAATTAGCAAGTAATTTAGGTGAACTGCAGATGACACTCGCGTATATAGTAAATAATACGGAAAAATACTGCAGGCAAAACGGAAAGCAGCTGCGGAAGAAAAAAGTAATAATTATTTTAGCAAACAACGCAACAGTACAGGAAGCAGAGGCTAAAAGTTAACGCAAAAGTTTACGAGGTCACAATAGCACAAAATAAAGCACATGTAAACCTCAGGTTCGAATCGCTTATAGTGTGCAATACAAAATGCTCTTTAATACGTTAATCCTCGCATTTGAACAAAACCTCAGGCTTCGTTAGTTTCTACATCGCTATAAGTTGCATCTTATTTTTTGATTTTATCAAGAAAACAAACAAAGCTCTTTGTAACACATTTTTTTGAAACAGAGAATAAACGTTTCCGTTGATAACTACTAACAGTAAAACATAATCGGATTCTACTAACACTATCGATCTCCTTCTGTTTGAATGCTTGGTTAAGATTCTTAACCAAAATATATCTTTTCATAAATTTGTCGTGATTTTAGGAGTTGAATCTAACCCACAACGGTAATTTGGTAAAATAGTAAAATTCTATATCAAAACAACGCAATATTATAATTTTCAATAAATTGTGATGTATGTTGTGTCATAGACATTGTTTATTTGTAAGCACATTTGGACAGCTTGATAAATGATTTAGTGAAATAAAACTTGAAAGTCTCATAATTCATTAAATTGATATGGTAGAGAAAGACTATAACTAGACCTTTCAGTCTTGAATCAAGCAGACATCTATAATTTAGACTAAATGTTTTTAAATAGCGTGTTATTAAACTGATATTTCAGACAAGTATAATTTCTTCTGAAAGTTAATTGCGTTTATTCAAAAATTGTTTTTTAAAGTATATTTTAAATGAAGTTAGCAGTAGCGTAGCTAGGGGGGGGCTGTAGCCTGAAAAGTATGCAAATTAGCACGTTTTTTGTGCTTTTGAGGCCGATTTTTGCTCCAAAAATGAAAACAGTCCCACCCCCAAAGGGATTTGGGAGCCGAAGCTGTGAAGGATTTGCTGTTGTTTGGATCAGAATAGTGGAGATTTCTGTTTCTGGAGCTCATGCACCGTCGGTGAAGACCTTTTTTTTGGAGATCACCCGTTTTCGGCCAGAAAAACTCTTTGAATTTCTGACCTTGGCCAAAAAAAAACTTTTGAATTTCGGCGAAGACCTTTTTTTTTGTTTTTGTTTTGGAGAACACCAAAATTTGACAGTAAAACCGACTCAATCTAGCTTAAAACTAATGAAAATTTGGGTGAAGTTCATTGCATAAAATTCATTGCAATAACCAGAGCAAAATCCATTTCTTTTCCAGACTTAACAAAACAATCTCAAAATTTCAGCAATTTAGTTCTATTAAATGGCTCAAAAGCGTTCGAAATGTGATTCGAATGGCGTTAAAATCTCTATTTTTGCCCAAAAATCACAAAAATCGCCCAGACTCCAGTATGTGTTACGTTTCGGTTGTACCAGTTGCTTACATTTATAACACATTTTTGACACACAAAACCTTTTAACTTTTGGTTTAACCCCCCTCCTTTTTGCAAAATCCTAGTTGCGCGTCTGGGCTACACCTAAAGTTATTACACTGAAAGAAGAATTCATACAAAAGCGTAGGCAAAAATAACATGTCTTGAGCGGACTTACCCCACCCGCAAAAATGTCTGGATTTGCCACTGTCTTTGGTAACAACTAACTGTTAGTCTCGCATCAAGTTTGCAAACGAACTAACCAATTTATTATTTTTCTTTGTTTGTTCAGCTTTATTATTACGCATGTGTGCAACTATTGTTATGAGGTATGGAAGAAAACAAAAAATAATAAGGTTGAAAAGTATCTGAAATTTAATGGTTTCAAATAGTTGTTTGTCAGTTGCCAGTTTTATCTGGGGACAAAAAATTTTTTTTATCTTACTTCTGCTATAAGCTTAGGCCTACAGCCATTTTTTAACCGATTTGTTGAATTCTCATTTTTATTGCAAAAACGCATTTGATACATCTTAGAAAAATTAATTGCAGTAGCTTTTGCTTCAAAAAATTTTATTCACGAAACTTGCTTCGAAGCCACCAATGCTTAGGCATTTTGAAATGCCGTCAGTTTTTTTCTCGTGGAGTCGTGGTCGTTTCAATCTTCCTATACAATTTAAAAGCTTTTTGCAATTTTGTGTGTACGATGACAGGTTTGATGGGGCCAAGCAAACTTGTTGTAGTGGCCCTGCCTGACGAAAAGCTTGTCATACCAAACCCAAAAAGGTGCTAGGCGTTTATGTATTTAGATGGACGCAGAGCGCGTGGTTCATTTGCATGTGAAAAAATAAAAGAATGAAAACAAAATTGTCGCAATTGTTACGGTAGGACAAGGAATTGTTTGAAGAGAAGTGCGCTTCTCCTTCAACCACAAATTTGTTCTGCCTTGGAGTTGATTTCGTTTTCCGTAGAGCGAGCGTTCGGTTGGCTAAAAACAAAAAAAAATGCATTTAGCTATTTTGTTGACCAATACACACAATCAAATTCGAAACTTACCAAAATTTTGTGGCATCTCGTGAAGCTAGCTGCATATTTTTATGGATTTTTATTATGTAACTTAACCCTATTTGTATCGGGGGGAAAGGAGCAAATTCGCCCTCCCCCTCTTGGTTGTTTTAATGTAGCTCCTAAACTAAAAAAAAGTTTTGCTTTAACGCACCCTAACATTGAATCAAATTCAATTACACACATTTTCAGAAAGTTTGGGGTCAGCCGGATAATTGGAAGTGACGTAACTTTAGCCTTTGTCAGAGGCACCTGAGGAGTTTCATACAGTTTTGAGCACAATGCATGTTAGTCAATGCACTTATTCTGTTCATTCTACTGTGTCTTCATTATCGATGCTTATCTTTAGCTGGAATACAATATTTTATTTACTGATAAATGCACTGCATCATCATTGCGTCATTGATGACGTCATAACTCAAAACTGTAGCTGTTTGTGCTGTTTCTTAAAATAAATTTCGTTGGAACAAAAAAATTATCATTGTCACCAGCTGTTGAATGAAATAATGAAAACAATACTGCATTATTCTAAAATTTTGTGAATGATACTATATCTTAGTCGCGAAAAAATACAATTATTAATCGACACAATATATTAAAGATGACGTCACCATGCATGTGCCGTCATCATTTGCGGTGACTTTATCATTCATTCATTCTTTTTATTCTTAACCAGCACAACAATAGCAAATGCATGGTAACACAATAATAACACGTAGAGTCAGGAAAAGGAAGTAGCGACACAACGTCAGTCGTTAAGACATGCGGAGGATATTAAAGATAAAAAAGCGATTTTCATTTGCATGATTGCTACATCTGTCACACCATTTTTATGTACAATGTAAGCCTAATCAATCACATTCATCAACATACACATGCAGGCACACTAGATTAAGTAAAACTAACGGCTGGAGTAGTTAATCGAATAACTGATAAAAGGGAAAGAGAAAGTCAGTGACCAGTGCAAGGCCAGGCACTGTTACATAGGTGGTCAATTGGTGGCAAAACCGGCCCAAAAACTATGTTTAGCTCAACGGAGCAAGGTGAGGAAAGAAAAACCACCCTGAAAACGAAACCTCACCGGGTCCGGAAACCATTTCAAGCAGCAGCTGGCCATAGTGTTAAGATAATAACAATTTTGTAATCGATACATATCCTCAAAATAATTATATACAACACACAGCAATATTAGTCACACCATCCACATTGCTTCTAAATAAATAGCTGGTACAAAGTACCATAACTTATGATCTCTCCGATATCTCAGTCAGAACAAAGGTATACCCATGAGTTGAACTAAATTTGTTTCCATGCAATGTTGATGATGTGTATCTCAGATCAGTTAGGCAGAGTTCGGTGATACTCAACTTCAAGGGTAATGGCTTTAATTTTCTTTCTGTGCGAACTACAGGAATTCATCAGCAAGTAGTTAATTGCCTACATTCATTTTAAAAATAATTTTAAGTTCTAGTAAATCATTACCGAGTCATCAGGTTTTGTACTGATGTTTAGCACTCCAGGACTCTGCCAAAGTGTTCAAGTATTAGTCAGAAATAGTAATATAATAATAAAAGAAGACAAAAAAAAACAAACAAACAAGACAAAAAAACAGTAAATTGAAACAACAGACAAATAACGAAAACAAGTAAGGACGATGGAAACTATTTTTATAGAGGGAGCTATAAAGTTCTAGTAAAAATAGATCAGTCACAATCGTTTCATAGAGTATAATTGAACATACCCAAGCAAAATGTTATTTATTTTATGGTATTCTGACTGGATGTCAAATAGATCTAAACCAGGAATTGATAGACATAATAGCTAGCTATCGAAATCAATAACCAACATAAAAGAGTGGTACGTACGCTCAAATCGGTAATTAACTACACAACTTCAGTTTCTTTTGATTTGCCCAGTTGAACGTATACCGTGCGTAGCCACCATCATCCAATCCTGCTTTCTGCTAAGATTGTAGACTCGAAGAAATATTTGAAAGAAAAAGAACAAAGTAGGAGAAAAAACAAAAATAAATAAATGAAATAAAATAAAAAATGCTGATTTTCAAGGATATAGAAATGGAATTTTAAGATTAGAGACAACACAATATACTCCTTTGGTATACTCGGATCAGTTTCTACAGACCCAAAAGCCAAAAAAAAAACTTTACGAGTTTTTCCTCAGACATCCCGCTCCAGAGACGAATGCGTTACCTCTCGACCAAATGGCCGGTTACCGTGATTTGATTTGACCGAAGAAAAATGATTGTTAAAATGATTTGCAACTAGATGTGGCTTATTTACCTCACTGTCATCAATTAATAAAGTAATGCCATTAGGTTTGCATCGTTTTCCACGTTAGGAGTTGATGAGACGCCACGTACCTTTAATATCACACTTATACTGTAATTTTGAAACTTGGCTTTATACTGTAATGAAGAGTTTTTCTTAAAACTGCTGTAAATTTTCAAGCTTTTGGTCAAACCAACTTTTTGTGGTTTCAGTCGGGATAGTTATTTTTGTGAAGGGAAATGCTCCTAAAATTTGTTGATGTAATTTTGGTAAAATTTGGTATATGCAGTATTTGGATCTGTTTCGTCTAAGACAGGAGTAATATCAAGCTAAGAGAGAGATGTGGAGAAGGATTCAATTTTTGAATCACTAAACTGACGATAGTACTCAGTACCAGCTTTAGAGCTTTTACAGTTGTTTATTGCAATGCACATCATTGTAGCTAGGTGGTCTGAAATTGAGAAAGTTATGATACAGCTTTGTACTTTTTGCGGTGTGTTGCTCTTTGTCCATATTTGATCAAATAGTGTAGAAATAGTATCTATTATTCTCTTTGGCCTATTGATTAGGAAACTGAATCCATGATCATGCATAACATCAGTGAATTTTGTCACATTAGGTTCATCACAATCTACATTGTTGTAATTGAAGTCACCTAATAAGAAGCTTTCTCTTTTATTTATTTTTCTCAGAATATCCTCTAGATTAGTAAGGAACATTTTTTGTACATTTCCAGTATTACCAGGAAAACGATGTATGTTCCCGCAAGTTGTAACTTTATCTTGAAATTTGATATTTATGAAAATGGATTCAAATATTTTTTCATTCATTATATCTAAGTCTGCGCGGTGAGTACTCTCGACATCGACTCTGATGTGAAATGCAACACCACCTCCTCGGTATTTTGATCGAGGGTTTGAGTGAAAGGTACAATTGGGGAGGTTGATATGAGGATCTTCTTCTGAGATGCTATCATGATCAATGTCAATTTTTGCTGTTTTATAACTATTTATAATGTTGTTAAACAATAAATTTATATTATGGGCATGAGCATTGTGAGTTTTGTCATGTTTGTCATAGCAAGGGACAGTTGGGTTAAATATGTCAGCGAATTCAACTTTAGAGCAAGAAGCAAAAGGAAATGAAAAATCACAGTGGATACATCTCCAGTCAGTAGTTGTTGAAGAATTAGTTTTAGGGTTATTTTGGTCTTTTCTGCCAGGGCATTTGATGCGCTTGAATTGTAAGCATTGTGAACAATTTAATAGTTTTTGATTTTTTCTAATTATTTTACCACAGTCAACACATTTATTCGAAATTTGCTTCGGCATAACGGAAATCAAATGAAAAATAAAAAGTAATAAGAATAAGTAAAATACAAGAGAGAAAAAAACAGCCACAAAATAATTAGCAAACGTAGACTTAAGAATGCAACAAGTAGAAGTCAATAGGTAGAGAAGCTATGCATAGGCAGGAGTAAGGCTTTATGCTTCTATTAAATGTTCAAATTAATAAGTTTATGGGAAAACTAACAGCTTGCTATTTTATTACAGTATACTACATTAATCAAAGTGTGCACACGACAACAGACCAAAGGAATAAAGGCTATTAACTGATACTGCGCCTTATAGTCCAAAATGATAATTTACATTATACCAGATACTGAAACCACATAATCATCAATAAATAACTTAGGGATGTAGCAATCTATTTATGTCTCCAAAATCACCAATTACTTGCGTTTTGTTTTTGAAGAAGCACTATACATTATCATAAAAAGTTCAGACGTTCCGAAAGCCGAAAGCATTTCTGGCCTCCTCCACTAATGTCAACCGTCGTTTTGTTAAAGACTCGGCGATGGACAACTTTTCCGCTTTCTCTCCTTCAGATTTTAGATTTTTCTTGGAGTTGTAGATAGAGTCCCGCACGGACCGCCTCACAAACTTGATAATGATGGTAGATGTGCCTACTTTCCGAGAAGACAGTATATGGCAAGTATCGATGTGAAAGGTCTTGATACGATAATTAAGTCCTAGCCTAGAGTTAAGCTTATTCACTGCATAAGTTTCAAACTCAGCATAGGTACTCTCCTTTTTTGGAATGTCCCGACATTCATTTAGGATTAGACAGTTGCGCCGACTGTACTGTTCCAGGTCCTCGATGGCTTTTCCGTTCTTGTTAGCTAGTCGAGCAATCTCCTCCACAGGTTTCCAGTCGATTGATTATTTTTTCTATCTTCTTAAGCTGCTGATCCAGGATTTCGAGATTCGCACTGTCTGCAGTCGTTTTGGTGTTATCAGAAACAAATGAGATTTTATCAGCAGTAATAGTTAATTTGGTATCGAAATGCTGCTTTGCATACCTTTTTTGAGTAGCCTTGAGTTGTGGGATCTCACCCATAACCTTCTCAAGGCTATACTTACCACTACCAACAAAAGTTTCGGCCATTTTCTTTCTGAGCCTGAATATTCCGCAATTTACTTCAGTATCTAAGCAGAATCAGAAATGAGATAGTTAGCCTAAGTTTATAGCCTACTGTTAATACTTATAGCTAGTTCTATCAATCAACTTAATTCACTCTTAACCTATCATGTGAAATTTGTTCGAAAAAAATGAAAGATCAAAGATATCTTTGAAATAACAAAAGTCCAATCTGAAAATAATATCGAGCAACATTTAGAAAAATTTGCATTCTGTTATAAGGATTTACTGCTTTTGGTGGCGCCATCATCGTTTTCGTGACGTCACAACCTCATAATATTTTATTAAAAAAATTTAACAAAAATAGCTTCAACAAGCAAACAACCTTACTTCTATCACTTACCAAACAGTTTTTAGGTAGGGGGCAAATTTGCCCCTCCCCGGTACAAATAGGGTGTGAAAATAGTCCGGTAGATATAGGGTAAAGTTATTGATTCTTTATCAATTTACAAAAAATATATATATCGCCAAAAACCAAATTACTAAACGTGCCTTTTGCTTGCCCATTTATCTCGTAGAAGTTCTACTTTCATTCGCAAAACCGATAGTCCATGATTTCTCCAAGCAAAACTCGAAAAATTCTTCTGAGAAAATTAAAAAAGTCTTTATTATAATCTTCATCATTTCTGCTGTTCACATTCATCAAAGTGTTTTATGAGGAATCCAGCTTAAAGCTGTAGAATTTACTTTTAGAGTAATCATTTTTCTCCAAGCAAAATACTAAATTGAACCTTTTTATTTCCGTTTGTCTGGAGCAAGCGAATGAGACAATGCGCTTACTTAATTGTTACGCATAATTACTCTTCAAGAAATCGCATGAAATTCGCAAATTGCTAATCATGAATGAACAATCAATGTAAATAGGATTACGCCGCGGTGGTAAAAATCTCGCTAAAAACACCGAGTCGACCTTTAAAATCGTTTAATAACTCCAAATCTATTTGTCATAGAGACAATGGTTTTGCAATTGATAGTTGAAGTGGTAAATTTTAGACTGCATTCACACGAGCAACTCTTAGCTGCAAGAATTGGCGTTTTACGTTTTTTCTTTTTCAATTGCTCTTGTTTCTTTCTTTCTCGATTTGAGAGAGAAAAAAAGCAAAATGCCGATTCTCGCAGCTAAAAGTCGCCCGTGTGAATACAGCTTTAGGAAAAGTCTGTGGATTTTATAATCGTAGCTTTACAACGACTTTGCACAATATGTGAAGAGGATCTTTTCGATCTCCCCTTGGGCTTAATAGAGTTAAAAGTCTTTGTGTTGCTAATCTTACACTCTGCAGCAATATGCGGTATCATCCGTAGCAGCTTTGGCATCACCAATTGCGGAAATTCTTTCCCACGCAAGTATCAACAATGATCCAGCCCACAACTACCTGTCTCATTTTCAATTTTCAAATCCGTTCCCACTCAACTGTCAGCAGTGATCCAACCTACAAGTAACTGTCTCATTTTCATTTTTCAGATCCGTTCCCACCTAACTGTCAAAATAATGATCCACACCACAACTACCTGTCTCATTTTCAATTTTCAGATCCGTTCCCACTCAACTGTCAGCACTGATCCAACCCACAACTACTTGTCTCATTTTTAATTTTTAGATCTGTTCCCACTCAACTGTCAACAATGATTCAACCCGCAAATACCAAGCCTTTTTAACATTATAACCGGGAGACAATTGCCCCCCAGTGAGCATTTTTGCCCCAAACCCTAGTAATTTGTTTTGAATCTTACTTAAATAACTTGATCAATGAATTCTAATACTCAGAAGTTACGCAGCAAGAAGATTTTCAACATAAATTTCTGAGAATCATCTTTATGGTGACCTTGTTATCAGACTTTGATAAGAGTAATCTGAAAAGAGGATACGATGGCAAGATCAGAAATTGCCCTTATGTGTGGCTTAAAAATTCGGATGTGCTGGCAGGTTCGGCTATGTGTAAATTCTGATGCTGATGAAACGCTTTATAACCTGATAGAAAAGTAGATAATGAAATGCTACCGAACACAGTAGTGGAAGAATTATGATATACTTCAAAATAATTAAGGCAATTCCAAAAAGTGAACGTTGAATGTCTTCACATTATCGCCACAAATCACATCAAACTGGGATAAAGACCTTAGTGGGACTTAGTGCGATCTCGTGTAGTACCTTTGTTTTTCTTCGGCAATTTTGATAGATGAGGATTGATTTGCATATAAGTAACAAGCGGTTAAATCTAAAAAGTTGAAATTGGGACTCAACATTAAAATTAATGAAGGCGTCATGTGTGCCAATTTTGGAGATCCTAGGCCTCGTGATTATGAATTAATACGAAAAAAAACGGAAAAAACGGCGATTTTTGAGTCGAAAACTTATTAATTCGCTCATAACTCAAAAACAACTTGACATGCAAAGCTCTATTTGAACGCAACATGAGTGCTTATGAATGCTTGATGCGAACTAAGGTTGGGGGCGCCCGGTATCGCGACCGGCATTTTATAAGCAAAAAATTGGCAAAGAGTGGACGAATTTGAACCGATATATCTCGGTAAGTACCGATATTGATGAAAAATGGTGTGTGATTCTTGAATACACTATCAACCACCTTCTTTTTGGTTATGTTCATTAACCCCAATTTGAATGGTACTAATTTTCTGTTTTTTTTTTCTTTGTTCTTACTTTCTTTTTCTTCACAAGCTATCTACTTTTAAACCACTAAACATGCGGTTTTCAAATTTTGAGCGAATGTTGACATCAGGAAGGACTAGTGCCCGTCTGAAATTGCCATTGCCAGGTTGGGGGTCCCCCTTCAAACAGGTTCACCAAAATTTTGAACTCTCCAACCGTTAGAGCATGGTTGACCAAATTTTCGGAACAGATAGGCATTTAGGTACTAAAAATAAACTTAACCTAACAAAAATTTGGGGTGCCACGATGAGGATCCGACCAAGAGGGTCCTCCAAAATTCAAACTTTTTAACTTCTTAAGCTACAGCACACATGAAATTTTTGAGGTAAGTAAATATAAAAAATAAACGAAACTTGACAAAATTTGGAGGTACCAAAATGAAGAAGTTCCCCCTGAAACGGAGCCACCAAATTCAAACTTTTTAACCACTCACGCTAGACACATGAAATTTTCAGGATAGGAAATGTGAAGAAAAAATAAAATTTGACAAAAGCTACAAAGGGGTACCAAATTGAAAGGGACTCTTTCTAACGCAGCCACCAAAATTCAAACTTTTTAACTACTTATGTTAGACAGACAAAATTTTCAAAACAGGTGTAAGATACAATATGACAAAATTTGGGGTACCAAAAATGGATTAGGGGTTTCCCTCAAACGAGGATATCAAAATTCAAACTTTTTAACTGCTTAAGCTAGACACCTAAAACTTTCAGAATAGACAAATACATTATGTGAAAGATGGAACATGACAAAATTTGGGGGTACCACTAAGGTGGGGTCCTGCCCCAAGGAGGCCGCCAAATTTAATAATTTTTATCCATTAAAAGCTAGACACATGAAACTTTCAGGGTAGGTAAATATAACAGAAAGTTATAATATGACAAAATTTGGGGGTACCAAAATGGGAATCCCTCAACTGAGTCTTCCACAGTTCAAACATTTCAACCATTCAAGCTGGACAAATGAAATTTTCAGAATATGTATATACAAAGGAAAGATAAAATTTGACTAATTTCAGATGCCACAATAGGGGAGTCGTACTCAAACGGGTCCTTCAAAAATTTTAACCACTCAAGCTAGACAAATGAAATTTTCCAGGTAGGTAAAAGTACAATATGAAAAAATTTGGGTATTCCGTACTATAGGGATCCTATACTTATGTTGACACCTCCCCCCATTTACGACAAAAGCTAAACAAATTAAATCTATTGGATTGATTAATATGATTCAAAGATTATAGATAACAAATTTTGGTTGGCCACATTGCAGAGAGCATGCCAAACCGGCTCCTGAAAATTTTTTAAATCTTTATTACGAAGTACTCCGGCCTGACATATCAAATTTTAAGAGTACAGATAGGCTAATATAACGAAAAAATGAAACATGTCAAACCTGAAATGTCATGTTGGACAATTAGCCCTTAAATGGACCTTCAAAACTTTAAGATGAATTCTCACAATGAATTTGTACAACAAAAAAGTAGAAAAGTCAAACTTATGGGATTACTCCAATATTTAAGATTTTGAAGTACTTGAGCTTAATGGCTTTGATAGATATCAGCTAAACGGCAGAGTTTTTTTTACTGAACTGTCACCTGTGACGTAGAAAAAACATTCTGCTTGTTCTTGAAAGTTTTTGAACAATTTTATTAGGAAAGCTTTGGTGCTAAATTATGGATGTACCAAAATATATCGTACGATATCCAATAAATTGGCCGTTGAGACGCAATGCTCAACAGCGTTTTCAGAGTAACAATGGCTGTAAAATGCGTCCATAGTTCTGTCCGGAGTTACTGTTAAGTTTCGCTGATATAATAATATTTTGCTCAAAAGTCGCTGGAAGTGTATAGATCGCTCTATGCTATTTCATAACAAAGTGAAAAAGTATTAGGAACTCCTAAAAGGTGCTGAGTTTAGAGTTGTTATATGAGTTTTTGATTGACGATATTTAAACAGCTTTAAAACTTTTTGAGACCTTTAAACTTTGAGAGCGAATAACCACAAAGCTGTTCAAATTAATGTGACATCGCCAGCGACATCCGGGGACTTCGCGAATGTGCCTAACTTTCCTGAACTAAAGAACTTCATTGCGTTCCGAATGCATTAAGCGTGTTGTGGTTGTTGATATTAATCAGAACTGAAACATTTCGCTTTCGAATTTCAGAATGTTCCACTAACTTGATCAGGTTTTAGGTTAACGGCTTTCAAAGTTTAAATGTTTAGTAAGAGTATCTATAAAATGTCAATCAAAATTTCATAACAATTCAGTTTCAATTCAGTTTATTTTTGCCATGTCTGGCATGGAAGAAGCGAAAATGACCATAACTGCGCTTAGTTCTCGTTTTATTTTTTGAGGAGTTTGATTCAATTTTCACTTACTGTAACAGCGCAGCGCAATTGTTAAAATTGCTGTTATAAACAATGCCCTCGTTAAAACAAAAACTTCGACAGTACGCTTTTGCTCCGATTATAACAACTAAACTATGAACAGTTCTACTAATTTTTCTCAAAATTTAAGCACTAAATGAAAACAATGCCTGCCTTAGCATTTTGCTTGGAAAAAGATACGTACACAAGCAAAATCTAGAAACTTAAAACAAATTCTTATAAATTTATAAGCGATTTTGCATAGTTTAACTTTACAATGACTTCACATTCAAACCTCATATCAATTTACTCCACTCTATTCTTCCAGAACCCAAAGTGTGATGTGTGAAGTCAAACAACTATCCAAAAAAATATCGACTTCTTTTGCACATTACGCTCTTTTTGGTTTATTTTAACAGCTTTGTGATTATTCGCTCTCAAAGTTTAAAGGTCTCAAAGAGTTATCAAAATAATGAAGAAACGTCAATCAAAAACTCATATTACAACACTAAAAGTCAACACTTTTTAGCAGTTCCCGACAGTTTTTCACTTTATTATGAAATAACATAGAGCGATTTTTAAAATTCCAGCGACTTTTGAGCAAAGTATTATTACAGCAGCGAAACTTAACAGTAACCACGGCCACTATAATGGACGCATTTTACAGCCATTCTTATTCTGAAAACGCCATTTAGCATTGCGACCCAACGGCCAACATATTGGATATTGTACAGTATATTGTACGAATAACATCCATTACTATTCAGCATCAAAGCTTACTTAATGAAATTGTTCACAAACTTAGAGGCAAGAATGGGAGTACAGTACGTTGGTACGGTACGCCTCAGTTTTTGCTAAGAAGTATGGTACGCTGGTACGGTACGCCTTGTTTGTAATGGTACGGGTTCGGTACGTTGGTACGCTGTTTGAATTTGCCTACTGAACGTTTTATGTGCAACGTGCGGCCGTCAATGAAGATTCGTACGGCCGTGCCCGGCGTGCACAATTCAGAGATGGAACCGGTCAGGATTTACTCGACCCGACCCGACCGGTAAATTTCAAAATCATCGCCGGTTGACCGGCCGGTCGACCGGTTTTTGACCGGCCCGGTCAACCGGTTTTTTGCAGAAGGTTTTTGTTCACTGTTCAATGTATTTAATGAAAAATTTTCAAAATGGGGGGCATGGGTGAGGTGCAAAAATTTGTGACTTTGGACGGAGGTCTCAGAAAAGAAACGCAAAACAATTTTTGCGTTTTTTGCAAAAATATCTCAATTTTGAGACCTTTTTGGGATAAATTTTTGTTTGAACAACCTGTTTTGAGCAGCGCAAAACGTGCACAAAATAAGCATATAAAGAACTGGAGGGCACAAGCTAAATTATTAGACGTTTTTTTCTAATGATATTATGCGAAAGGCCAAAAAATGAAGTTACAATTTTTTAGTTTTTGGTGACAGATTATTTGCAATTTGCGAGCAGCAAAAACTAAACTATTATGACATTAGCTACAAAACATTCAAAATATAATCTGCCCCAGCAGTTAGTAGAAATGCTGGTACTTCAGAAGAAGCCATGGATAGTTAGATATAAAAAAAAATAAGACCTAGGTCTTGTTTGCCCAGGGTAGAGTGTAGTAAATTCAAGGTGAAAAAAACTTTTCAAAAAAGCAAGATTTTAGCATGTATTAAAAATCTTAATCTGCGCCACTTCTACTCTTCAGCTGATTAAAATGATGCTAAAATGCCAGATAGCGCAACATAGGCGTTGCCAGGATTTTCGATTGGAGAGAGGGCAAACCACAAATCACATGCACTGACGTTATCAGAAACTTTGAAAGAGGAATTTTTGCGTGGACAAAGATATCGTAGAATGGAAGATCAGAAGCCGTAGCCTAGTGTTGGCATAGGAACTCGTTCAAGGAGAGGGCTTAAACAAATACCTAAGGTGAAAAATGTCTAAATTGGGAGACATGTTCGAGTAAAGAAGTGTACTGTAATTCAAACGTGTCACAGACGGTGGTCTGGAGACGAAGCCCCCAGCCGCTGGGCGGTTTTTTGGAATTTTTTTTGAAAAAATAGCTATTTTAATACCATTGGATCACATTTCGCACGTATTCAAAGCCATTTCAAAGTAGTAGATTTTTAACATTTGAAAGCCAATTGAAAAATCTAAGTTGTTCAGTCCTCCTTTTGCTTGCAATTTAAGTCCAAAACACATTTAAAATCTTGCGTTTTGGGGTTAAATTTTGTAAGTGATTTGGCCCAGCTAAGGGGGAGTAAAGTACATCGCCTCCTGCAATATTTTAGCAGTAAATAGCAATCCAGTCGAACATTTTCCTTAGAGATTATTTTTTTGTCATGAAAACAACCAATTATAGAAGTACATATACGGCCAGGTGGCCCAGGCCCTCTCAATTCAAAAATTTGTTTAATGAGCATTCCCCTTACTGGAGGTAATTTCTTTTTAAAGTATTTTCTTGCATAAAACCTGGCGAGGTGGAGGTGAATTGTTATTGAAAAATGTACAATAGATAGTACCCCTACAAACCATGTTATTGCCCGGGCTGGATTTACATCGAGTTGGGCCCTAGGCACTTTGGAATTTTAGCAATATTTTCCTGCCAAATACAGGTGAAGACCAAAAAAAATCTTACCGTTTGAGCGTGGGGCCCCTGGCACTGTTCCATATGCCAAATCCGTCTCTGGTTATTGCATTACGTTCACAAAAAGGTTAGATGAGTGCCTCAGTTAGTAACTTTTAAGATAAAACCCCTTAATTTCACTTGGGTTATACATTTAAATTGGTTGGCAAAAATTAAATTGAGGAAGCCCGGGCACCCTGTGTCAAAATTATTTTTGGGGGCCCTTTCAAATTGTGGGCCATTTAAATATTATTGTAGGGGGATTTTTAAATTGGTTGGCAAAAATTAAATTGAGGGGGCCCGGGCCCCCTGGATCAAAATTATTGTAGAGGGCCCTTTGTAAATTGGTTGGCAAAAATTAAATTGAGGGAGCCCAGGCCCCCTCGATCAATATTATTGTTAATTACTTTTGTACGCGTGTACTGTTGTACGCGAAGATGCTGAAAGAAACTCAAACTGAAGAAACAATAGTCTTTTTTGTGACATTTTTATCATTGGCAGCATTTCAATTGGGGTGCGGGCCCCCTGCCCCCCCCTGGCTACGCTTGTGTAGTGCAAACCTCTTCCACATGCCTGCTTTATTATAATCTGATTACGCGATTTTAACTTATATTTTGTACTTGTTTGGTTTGTGCCTTGGCCCAAAAGAGGGGTGCATGACACAATGCTCCCACCCTAAAACGCCCCTAGATGTGCATGTCTTGATGGTCACAGCATATTAATCACAGCTTGAAACCATTCAACAAGTGTTTTCAAAAGATGTGGTTTGTTAATACTGTTTTTTGATCAAAAGTTTTAGCTATGAGAAAATATATAAGTATATTTCGGTTGGTGCTTAGATGTCTTTTAGTAGCCAGAAAGGAGAATTCGACCGGTTTTTCAACCGGCTTGACCGGCCGGTCGAAGAATCTCGACCCGACCGGCAACCCGACCGGCCGGTTCCGGTCGACCCGACAGGTTTCCATCTCTGTTGCACATAGTCTAGGCTATTCCCAAGTAATCATAATATCCTCTTAATTTGTCGTTACAGCTGTATTATGATGTCACAAGTCACACAGTACCAAGTATGGCGAATTGTGATGTCATAACTCTCAATACTAGTGCTAGAGAACTTCAAATTCAGGATGATATAGTCACTTTTGATGCATTTCTTCGTAAATCTATCTTTTGCTTCATTGATCGGTACCGGAAATCGGATAATTTATTAATAAGATATACGGTTAACAGCGATTATTTTCTAACCAGTAAATACAATGTACTTTCGTCATTGCAATCAACTACTAACTATGTCTAACTATGTTCACGTAATTGGATTTTTAAAGGTTACGACAAAGAAATGCTCTAGTTCATGCAGTAAAGTACGTATGATATGTATGCGCAATAGCATCCACTCGAAAACTGGGCTGATGGTGCAAAGATATGTTTTTTGTGAGTTGTATTTCTTTTTTTTTTTGCTAGTTGCTACGGACCTGCGGTCTGACATAAAAGAAATAATAATAATAATTGCCTATAGATGCTAGGAGCGTAGGACTTTCATGGCGTGTCATATATTGAAGAAAAATTTGCACGGAAACAACTGCGACACTTTAGCTGAGTACGCAGTGGTTTAAAAATCTGAAGCAGACGCCAAATGTGTGAATTGAGATCACTGATTTATAGGCTAGTAATTTCAAAGTAAGTTACAGTTGCGAGTGGTTAAAAGCAAGGATGGCAGTACGGTACGCTGGTACGGTACGCCTTTTTTGTAATGATACGGGTACGGTACGTTGGTACGGTACGCTTCAAAAATTGAACTGAAGTACGGTGCGCTCAGAAGCGTACGCAGGATTTTGAAAAGGGGGCGGGCCAGAAACTTCAGAAAATTTGAGAGGAACATAAATCAGAATTTGAAATTGTCTCACTTAAATTTCATCCCATTTTCCGCCAAAATCAGGTGAAAAGCAAAAAAAAAAGGTCTTCACTCAAATTTCGTCCCATTTTTCGCCCATAATCAGGTGAAAAGCAAAAAAAAAGGTCTTCACTCAAATTTCGTCCCATATTCCGCCCAAAATCAGGTGAAGAGCAAAAAAAAAAAGTCTTCCCTCGCTTTTAGTCCGAGTTCAAGCCCAAAGCCTGGAAGAAACGCACTCAACATACCCTTTGTGCAATCAAACCTAATGCCCAACTTGCAAAGGGGGGGGCCAAGCCTCAATTTTGCTCACTTTTCTATGCAATTTTGCAATCCTGGCGAAATCTAATCCCCCCTAAATATGCCCTTGGGTGCGCTGGTACGGTACGGTTCAAGGTGCGAGGTACGTAGTACGCAAATTCTAAACGTACCGTACCGTACTGCCATCCTTGCTTAGAAGAACAAGTAAAATGTTTTCTCCACGTCACAGGTAAAAGTTTAGTAAAAAAAACTCGGCCATCCAGCTTAAATCTATTAACGCCATTAAGCTCAAGTACTTCTAAGTCTTAAGTATTGGAGTAATCCCACAACTTTGACTTTTCTACTTTTCTATGATACCAATTTATTGTGTGAATTCATCTAAAAGTTTTGAAGGTCTATTTAAGAGCTAATTGTTCAACATGACAACCCAAGTTTGGCGTGTTTTATCTTTCCCTTGTATTAGCCCGCAGGTACTCTTAAAACTTTGTATGTCTAACAGGAATCCTTGGAAGTTACAGATTTTAAAATTTTAAGGGGCCCATTTGACATGGTCTCCGCAATATGTAGCCAACCAAAATTCATTACCTTTAATCTTTGAATCATATTAACTAATCTAATAAATTAAATTTTTCAGCTCTTGTAGTTAATGGGGGGAGGTGTCAACATAATTGCAGGATCCCTGTCGTATGGTATCCCCATGGAGACGTGTTGAGTAAACTAGTGTAACTCAAACGTATCACAGGCGAAGAGGTCTGGGGGCACAGCCCCTAACCGCTGGAAAACTTTTAAAAAAATAAAAGCAATTTTAATGCCATTGGATCACATTTGCGCGTGTTTAGAGCAATATGAAAGAACTAGATTTCTAACATTTGAAAATTAATTAAAAAATTAAATTGTTCAATTCTCCGTTTACTACCACTTACATCTTGCATTTTGGGGTCTAATTTTATAAGTGATTTGGCCCAGGTAGGGGGAAGTAAGGTATTGCCTCGTGCAATATTTTAGCAGGACATAATAAAATAATCCATTCGAAGATATTCCTGGGAGATTTTTGTTTTGTCATGAAAATAACTAGCTGGTACGCAGGCCCCCTTCACTTCAAGTTTAACAATATCTTCAATGAGCATTTCCCTCACTAATTTTTTTTCAAAAGTATTTTGTCGCGTAAAAACTGGCGAGATAGAGGTGAATTGTTGTTGAAAAATGGTGCAGTGGTTGGTTACGCTTACTAGCCATGTTATTGCCCGAGCAGGATTACATTGCGCGGGTCCTGGCACTTTCGGGATTTTCGCAACATCTTCCCGCCAAATATAGGTGAAGACCAAAAACAAGCCTTACTGCGTATGGCGCTATGCCATATGGTGAATCCAGCCGTGGTTATTGTATTACGTTTATAAAAAGATTAGATGAGGGCCCCAGGTAGCAACGCTTAGGACAAAAACCCTTAATTTCACCCGGGATTTACATTTAAATTGGTTGGCAAAGTTTATTGAGGGGGCCCAGGCCCATTGGTCGTCAATATTATTGTTAATTACTATTGTACGTGTGTACTGTTTTGCGCGAAGAAACTAAAGAAACCAGGCTTTTTGTCTCATTCTTATCATTGTTGACATTTTGATTGGTCGTGGGGCGGGCCCCCTGCCCCCCTCCCTTGGCTAAACCTTACACTGTACAGTAGTTATAATACGGCATATAATAGTTATAATACTGGGTCATAAATGGCGAAACGTTTATTACTTTTTATTACTGCTTGACATTAATTTATTGTACTATATACGACCAGCACTAACCGCATCAATTTGATTTACTGTAGAAAAAAATAAACCATTGTAGGCAATTACAGCACTACGGTATTGATCTACTGAATTACCAAGTACTACGGTATTGATCTACTAAATTACCAAGTATGGCTCAACAATTAACCGCTACCTCAGTGGAAGAACTACATAAAGCTTCAAAACTGCATGAGAACAATCTGGTTATTGAACTTGGAATTGACCGAATTGTAACATGGCTTGGCGTGTATTTTATATTCATTTTGGGAGTTTTGTTGGAACTGGAAGAAATTTTTGGATTTGGTAGAGGTTTGTCATGTTTTCCAGAAAATTATACAAATGCTTTCACAAAAAGTGAGGCTGAATTGGCATCGCTTAACTGTTGGGAAATACCTTCTACAGCGAATTATGCAAATCGCTGCCTGCAACAAGGATTTTCAAGAGTCAATCGAGCAGACTATACTAAACTAGATACTGTCACGTTCATTGTTAAATTTCTTCCAATGCTTTTAGTTTTTCAGGCATTTTTAACGTCACTTCCGACCGTGTGGTGGCATTTCAATTTCGGATCTCGACTGCTGGCCCATTTAAAGCTAATTCAATTTTTGTTGGACAAAATTTGTGAAGCAATAAACAAAATTGAAAAAGTAGATTGCAGTGGAAAACCGTACGATTCGGATAGCGCCCATTTCATTGGAAAAATGCCATTTTGTGACCCAGGTATAGAATTAGCTTTGCTACGAATGAACAATGCATGTCACAATCTAATTGTCGCCTACGACTCCGGGAAGCTACATTATGACGAGGACTATTACAAAAATTTGCTCAGAAATATTCTAAATAGTATTCAGGAATTTCGTAACTACTTGGAAGAGGAAACTTCAGCAAAAAATGAAAAAGAGAAGAAGGAAGCTTACGTCAAGTTATTTCAAGAAATTGAAACATACTTTGTTAAGGAAAAACCACTACATGAAAAAGCACGTTTTCTTCTTGAAAAAACAAACTGCAGAAAGTTACAAAAAAATTGCGAGACAGGTTTAGACAAAATAAGCAAAAGAAAATTTTCATTCATTGAAATTATAGACAAAACATTCTCTAATTTTCCCCCATCACTGGAAGTCTTCCGTGATATCAAATTAGGAGCCAAACTTCCTCTGATTAAAATTATGAATGCAATGACAATAATAGATGAAAAGGATATCCGTGCCGACGTTAAAAAAACCATGGGAACATTTGCAGAGGATATTACAACTTTATTTAAACTAAAGATGGAACTAGAAACGTTATGCACCTGCCTTAAATCGTTAGAACGAAAAAAGCGTGAGCACAAAGATCACAAAATGCTAGATCGTCATTTTCTGTCGCTGCTATGTTACGAAAATTTTGCCTCTTTGTACTACATTCCTTACATTCACTTAGTGTTTCGAGTTTTTGAAAGGAAGATACATGCAGGATTTAGGGAAATAGAGGAACGCAACAGAGCGGAGGAACAAGATCCAGAACATAAATACGCATATTATAGCCAGATCAAACCTATCATGGAAGCAGCATTGATGTCTTGGTGCCATCCTGACAATATGGTTGTCCGCAAACTGGTTTTCAATTACCTGAAAAAACAATTTTTCACCATGTTGATAGCATTTGTTGGAATTCTACTGTTTGGAGGCTCTTTTATATTTATCAGAATTCTAGTAAACAATAGTTCGCAAAATTTACATTGTGCTTTGCCACATATTTGCTTGATATGTTCGCTTTTACGAGAAACTCGTCTTTACACTTTGATTGTCACTGCTTGTTGTTCATATGTGATTGTATTCATTATGTGATGCTATCAAGTTGTCACCTTCAACGATTGGCTTCCAACCAATAATAGTCATTTGTTTGAACTGCTTCAAGACTTGTCAATGGATGCTCTCAATAAAGACGAAAGTGATGAAGAAAACTCGTCGTTAAGGAAACTCGATTGCATAAGTGACTTGTTTGGTGGTTTCTTAAAGGATGCTGCAAAAAACTTGTCAATGAAATTCGATGGTAGAGACTTGCTTGGAAGTTTGCTAAAAAATGCTCCAAAAAACTTCGCAAACATGAGTCTCTTTAGTGAAGACGAAGATGAAAGTGATGCAGGAAGCTCGTTGCCAGCACAACCCGATGCAGATGATTTGTGTTAAAGAACGATGCAGAATTAAAACTTGCCCATGAAATTCAATGTTGATCAAAAACGATCAAACTACTGGAATAACTAACTACGTCGAAAATTAACTTGACCATGAGGGTGGAGTGAAAAATAAAAATTTTTGAATTTACAAAAAATTGGTCTTGATATATGGCCCCAATTACCATCTGAAATACTTTTATAGCAATTTTGAGTTCTTGCACCCTCTAATGACTGTGCAATTTAACTGAACGAGCTCAAAATAGCCAATTTTGCAATATCTCACCAACCACGTATGCTTAAAAGCTAGTTTTTGCTTAAAAGTTGCAGAAATAGCACATTCATATCTTGATTAAAAATAACTTTTCCAGAAAAACGTTCAGAAAAAAAAGTTACAGTCACATTATTGATCACAGATTTAGGCTACTGAATATTGATAAGTTTTCAGTGCTGAACTTTACTTAACTGGGCAACGTACGGCACAGTATAGTAACAAAATGTGTTTAAAGTTTCATGTAATTGCATCATCCAGCATTGATTGGCTCTTTCATCATCATTTTGTTTATGCTGAACTTGAGGTATTATATTCAGTTAAACGAGGATTAAAGGCAAAATTAATGGGGTATTTAAAGTTAGGCCAATCGTATTGGACTAGATTGGCTTTGACTCTATCCTTTTTGACTCAGCCGTTCCAGAGATATTCTACTTCAAATACTACGTCGGGGTCTCTAATATCATAAATTCTAATATTTTTATTGACAACCCTCACGTTTATAGGCTTAGTGTCGTAAGCGACGCTTTCCTAGTTCTAACCTAAAATAACGATTTGGCCACTGCATTGAGTCGTTTCGCTGCACATTAATCAGTTTGATCTTGTCAGCACAAAAGATCCGAGCTGGTAAAGAGGAGACTGCTTGGTAGTCTAAAAATTTCAGTAAAAATCACGCTTTCAGATACATTTCAGTTTAAATCATAGCCTAGCCTAGCAATAATTGTAATTGTAATAAGCCTACATTTTATTCACCAAGTTGCCTTGGCCAGGAGACAGCGAATGATGGACCTTTTTGTTGTGTTTCAGACAGTACATATACGCAATATCAGTTACAAACATCACTAACAGCAAGTAACATATACTAGTATTTTAATTGAATGAAATACAGCGAGGCACTCAGTCCAGTGCGGAAAGTAATACGCACTGTGACGTCATAGCTCGTAATTATTAATCAACATCCTTCTGTTTTTTAAAAGGGTTCATACTCACAACGAAATTAAAAGGAACACCAACAAAATTCACTAACACAAACACTTTAATTCTACACAGCACATACTTTGTCATTAATCAATACATAAAGTTTTCAAACCGAGCCGGCATTTTATGCTCTCTGCTGGGTCTACTCGACAATAAGGGGATTTCGGGGCATGGACTGGGGTTCGCTTCTTCTGATGCAGTGGAATGGGTAAAGGCTTCAGCAGTGCTCGATCCTAATGATGGAAACCAGGGTGCCGGGTTGTGAATATCAGGCTCCTTATAATCTCTTGGTTTCCGTATGTGGACTCGATTGCGCCTAAAAGTCGTGCCTTGTGGGTTTGTGACTATAAAGGTTCGTGAGCGCAACTTCTTTGTCACTATGCCTTGTTCCCATTCCTCTTTGTGCGGGCTTTGAAAAACACCATATCTCCGGGTTTTAGCTCAGGTAAAGGTTTGGCATGCTGATCATAGTGTTTCCTTATTGTATTTTTGCGTTGCTGCCTTTTGGTTGTGTTCAGCACACCGTGTGGTTTTGTCCTAGCAGGAATGATGGATCGGACATAACGACCAAAAACTATTTCGGCAGGACTACAGTTTACGTCCTGACGTGGGGTGTTTCTCATCTCCAACAGTGCTAGATACTTTTCTGTTTTCTCTAATGCCGTTTTCCTTGACATGTATTTAACACTTTTGACGGCAGCTTCGGCTCTGCCGTTTTCTCGTTGATGGCCAGGAGATGAGGTAACATGTTTAATACACCAACTTTTGCAAAAGCTTAGAAAACAATCCGATGTAAATTGCGGACCACAATCAGACACCACCATTTTGGGGATGCCGAAATGAGCAAAATTTTTCTTTAACGAGCAAAATTTTTCTTTTCTTATGCTTCTTTGACATCCAGTTTCGAAAATTTTTTCGCATGGCCCAGGTCGGGCAGAATGTCATCCAGAACGAGCAACTTGTAGTGTTCTCGTTTAAGTGCAGTATTGAGAGGCTGAGGGTCAATGCATATACGAATATCACCATCAGGTTTTTTTACTGCAATATCTTGACGTCCTTCATGGTCGACTCCTGGGAAGCCCCATTTGGCTAACCCAGTCAGTGGGCTCATGAACTGGTGAGATGACTTTACGGTGCACTAATTCATCTAGTTTAGCTTTGACTGTTTGGCGAAAAGCAATAGGTATATTTCTACTTGGCAACATTTTAGGTCTAATATAAGGATCAATATGCAAAGAAACAACACCTAAATTGCCCAGATCATCATTTGTGGCAATTTTCGCAATAAACGATTCGGCATTCACACTTACTAAATTCATCATTTGCACTGTTTCTAGGTCTAACAAACAATCAAGCGAATCATTTACAACCACAAATTTTACCGAGTGTGTCGTAGAGTTTTTAGGATTCGTGACGTTGAGGATTGTTTCGCCTTCAGGTTTTAGTTTAGTTTTGTTCCACATTGTTAGTATTTTTTGCGTTGGGTTAATTTGTTCAGGCCTCACGAAACGTTTGTTAATAGTGTTAATATCCGCGCCTGTGTCCAGCTGGAATCGCACGTTAGTGTTATTTATGCGGAGCAGAGCTGTTAACTGAGATTTGCCTACAGCATGTAGCGTATAGTTTGGCTCATAGATGGTCGGCGTTCCGAAAGATGCATTCGCTTCTAGGCCTACGTCGTTCTCGAGGTCAGGTTGACCATAGTCTTCATCATGCACTTGATGGATTTGTCGGCGGCACTTTGCTTTGAAATGATTTCGTCCATGACAACGGGCACATTCTTTGCCGTAAGCTGGACAAAAATTTCTGCCGTATTTGTGAGTCTTGCCACAGAAATGACAATTTATTTTCGGAACACTCACTGGTTGAAGCGGTTTGGTGTTGGGCCTGTTGGTTGAACGTTTGATTGTCTTTATAGCGCTACTAGGCCTAAAACTTGTCTCATTGCAATTGCTGGCAGTGGCATGCATTTCTTGTGTTTGTTTTATGGAGCTTTCATAAATTCGGCAAAGGTCTATAGTTTTGTCTAAGGTGAGTTTGGTTTCTCGAAGCAAAATTTCTTCAGCTTACCAGGGGCGGTGAAAACAACCTTGTCTCGGATCATTCGATTTGGGTCTTGATACTCGCACGCTTCAGCTCGATTACGCAGTTGTGTTAGATACGCATCAAAAGGTTCACTCCAGGACAGCTTCTAAAAAAGATGTGACTCCATAACAACATTTTTTCTAGGATTGCAATATTCGCTTAGTTTCGTAAGGAGTACATTGGGGGAGTTTTTGTCCTCATCATCAGCATAAGTGAAATGATGCTCTAATTCGATCACTCTATAGGCCCAGCGCAATGCAAAATTATCGCTTTCTGGATTTTGTTGTCTTTGGCCGTTGCCCCGCTAGCCAGTAAGTATATCTCTATTTGTTGCCGCCACTGTTTGAAAGTCTCAGACAAATTGGTTGCGGATATATCTAGCATTGGCGGTGGTCGTAAAGATACATTTGCCATGTTGCTTATTGGTATAGATACCATAGCCTATTGCATGCGATTAAACTCACCAAAATTATCAAGGAAGCTTCTTTCTTGCAGGTTTTCAATTAGATACGTTTCTGGCATGAATGCAGGGTTCAAAGTATTACCGCTGTCACCATGTTGTGTTTCAGACAGTACATATACGCAATATCAGTTACAAAGATCACTAACAGCAAGTAACATACACTAGTATTTTAATTGAATGAAATACAGCGAGGCACTCAATCCAGCGCGGAAAGTAATACGCACTGTGACGTCATAGCTCGTAATTATTAATCAACACTTTCGGTCTTCGAGTCAAGCTGCCACCTGCCCACCTGTCTACCACACACGGCGGAGGTATCACACTCTCTCTTTAATTGCTGAACGTCAAGCAGGAAAGCTGCGAATACCAATTTTTATAGTCTTTGGTTTTGATTTGACAGGTAATCGAACCCGAGTCTACCGCTTCAGTAGCAGACGCTCTATCCACTCAACCACTGATCGGTGTAAATTTCTTACAATCAATAAGGTGTTTACTACTAGGCTACAAAGTACAAACTCATACCCCATAACACATAGGCGTTGCCAGGATTTTTGATTGGGGGGGGAGGCAAACCACAAATCTCATGCAATGACGTCATCAGAAATTTTCAAACGATGAACTTTTTGTGGAGCAAAGATATCGCAGAATGGAAAATCAAAAGCCTGGTGTAGCACTTAACAGGATTTAGCTAAAGGGAGAGGGCTTAAACCAATAATTAAAAAGTGCAAATGTCTAAAGTGGGAGACGTGTTGAGTAAACTAGGGCAACTCAAACTTCTCACAGACGCTGGGCAAGTTTTTATAAGTTTTGTGAGAAAAAAGTTCTTTTAATGCCATTGGATTATATTTCGCACGTGTTCAGAGGCATTTGACAGAACTAGGTTTTTAACATTCGAAAGTCAATTGAAAAAATTGAATTGTTCAATCCTTCTTTTACTAGCAATTTAAAGTCGAAAACACGTTTAAAATCTTGCATTTTGGTGTTAAATTTTGTGATTGATTTGGCCCAGGTGGGAGGAAGTACGATACATTGACTCCTGCAATATTTTAGCAGTACCTAATAATCCACTCGAAGATTTTCATTAAGAAATTTTTGATTTGTCATGAAAAGAACCAGGTAAGAGTACCAGTATAACCTTCAATTTAATTTTAATAATTAAATCAATCAACATTTCCCCGTGCTAATTTTTTTTTGGAAAAGTATTTTTTCGAGTAAAACCTATCGAGTGGAGGTAAATTGCTATTGAAAAATGGTACAATAGATGGTTGCACCTACTAACCGTATATTTGTTACGCCTACCAACCAACTAACCTGGGCTGGATTTACGTTGCGCGGGGCCCCTGGCACTTGGACAATTTCGCAACTTCTTCTAGCCAAATATAGGTGAAGACCAAGAAAAGTCTAACAAACAGAGCTTGGGGCCCCTAGCACTGTGCCTTATGGTAAATCCGCCCCTGGTTATTACATTACGTTCATAGAAAGGTTAGATGAGGGCCTGAGATTGCAACTTTTAGAACAAAAACCCTTAATTTCACCCGGGTTATACATTTAAAATGGTTGGCAAAAATTGACTTGAGGGGGCCCGAGGCTCCTGGTCGTCAATGTTATTGTTAATTGCTGTTTTACGCGTGTACTGTTGTACGCGGAAACGCTAAAGGAAACTGAAGAAACAATAGGCTTTTTTTATCACATTTTTGTCATTGGTGGAATTTCAATTAGGGGGGTGGGCCCTCTGGCCCCCACTGGCTATGCTTATGCGTGGAGGTGAATTGTTATTGAAAAATGGTACAATAGATGGTTACGCTTTCTAACCATGTTATTGACCGGGCCGGATTAACATTGCGTGGAGCCCTTGGCACGTTGAAGATTTTAGCAAAATCTTTCTGCCAAATATGGGCGAAGACCACAAAAAATGTCTTACCATCTAAGAGCGGGGGGCCTGGCACTGTGTCATATTGTAAATCCGCCCCTGGTGATTGCATTACGGTCACAAAAAGGTTAGGTGAGGGCCTGAGATAGCACCTTATTGGAAAAAACTCCTTAATTTTACCTGGGTTCGGGGTTACTCATACAAAATAATAGGCAGAATTGAATTGAAGGGGCCCGCGTCCTCTGGTCGTCAATATTGTTGTTAATTACTGCTGCACGCGTGTGTGCAGTACGCGAAAAGTGCTAAAAGAAACTGAAACTAAAGAAACAAAAGGCTTTTTTGTCACATTTTTACCATTGGTGGCAGTTCAATTGGGGGGAGGTCGGGCCCCTTGGGGCCACCCTCCCTGGCTACGCCTGTGTGATAACAAGACTACAAGTACTTAAATTGCAAACAATAGCCTACTAGCCTACTCTAATAACTCTACTAGCCTTATTTTTGCGTGTTCTTAGCCGTTTGTTTCCTAGGCTACCGAAAAGTCTACTCTTTTTTCCAGCTTGGATCTATTCTCATGACAAGATCAAACTGATCATTGCGCAGCAAAAAGACTCAATGCAGTAACCTAATTGTTGCCTTAGGTTGGAACTGGGAAAGCGTCGCTTACGACGCTAAGCCTATAAACGTGAGGGTTGCCAATAAAAATTATTAGAATTTACAAGATTAGAGGCCCTGACGTAGTGTTTGAAGTACAATATCTCCGGAACGGATGGGTCAAGAAAGATGGAGTCAACGCCAATCTAGTCTTACGCGATTGGCCTGATGAATTTAAATACCCCCATTAATTTTGCGTTTGTCCTTGTGTAATTCAAAAAAAGTTTAGATTGTACTGTCAAATTCAAAAGCACTGAAATATGCAAAAATACAAAGTTAGAAAAATAAAAATAAGAAAAGCAATTTGTAATTAGAAAAGCTATAGTCCTAAAAGGAAAAAAAATTGGCAATATATTTGATGAACAATTTGATACCATTGTTTATTATATTGTACATACAGTATGTATTGTATTTGATGGTATAAGTTTAGTTATTTCTGAAACTGCACGCTAACTAAAAAGGTCCAAGTCCAATGTTGCTTTATAATAAGTTGTATGGAAGAGAAATTTTTCGAAGTTCTGATAAATTTCCGCCAGGATTGCTGCCAAACATTACCCTTGAGTTGTGCTTTTTGGTCTTCAAAAAAGGCATGATCATCAGATGTCATTTTGAAGCCATATTGAATTTCACATTACTTTCTTTTTTTGTCGTCATAGTAAAAAACATCAAAAATTTATCAGCATCTTGCAAGAAATTAGTTTCAAGCTTTTTGTTTCGATCTGATGTTTAAGATTTTTTTCAGATTTCAGGTAAAACCACTGAAGTTTAGCATTAATTGATGGATTCTTTTGTTCAATACTCAGCTTATAAATGGAATAAACATTGCACCAAATCTATCAGTTGTGAAGTTCTTCTGCAACAATCCGAGCTGTATCCAACTTCCCGAAGTTATTAAAGTTGAGCACTCGCTCAATCACTTGTCTCTTGGTTGGCAGCAATCCTGGCGGGAGTTTATCAGAACTTTGAAAAATTTCTCCACCATACAGCTTTTTGCAAATAACATTAGACTTGGATCTTTTTCTAATTAGCATGCTATTTCAGAAATAATTAAATTTATACCGGCAAGTACAGTATATACTGTATCTACTATAAAATAAACAATGGTATCAAATTGTTTGTTAAATATATTGCCATATTTTTTCCCTTTTAGAACTTTGGCTTTTTTCATTTCTAATTGCAGTCTAATTCTTATTTTTCTAACTTTGTACTTTTGCTTCTTTCAGTGCTTTTGAATTGAACTGTACAATCTAAACTTTTTTGAATTAACTGGATGTCCTCTAGTTCAGCATAACAAAATGATGATGAAAGAGCCAATTAATGCTGGAAGATGCAATTACATGAAACTTTGAACATATTTTGTTACTATACTGTGCCTTACGTTGCCCAGTTAAGTATTTAAGTAAGGCCAAAGCCATTAAAAAAAACTATTTTAAGCTGATAAGGCAGCATGGCACACTAAAAGTGCAAATTTACATAAATTTAAACCTCATTTGGCTTATTTTCAATGCCAACGTGAATTGCAATGCGTTTGAAGTTCAGCACTGAAAACTTATCAATATTCAGTAGCCTAAATCTGTGATCAATAATGTGACTGTAACTTTTTTTTCTGTACGTTTTTCTGGAAAAGTTATTTTTAATGAAGATATGAATGTCGGCAGCGTGGCCGAATGGGTAAAGGCGTCGTTTTTACGACGACTCTGAGTTCAACCCGCACCCTGGTCACGTTGTTGCGTCCTTGGATAAGACACTTTACGATAATTATCTCTGCTTGGTGGCTTCGAACAAGCAGCAAATTTACGTGGGAAGAAGTCAAAACGTCAACAGGAAAGCTTGGAAAATGGTCAACTCCTAAGCGGGTGCGGATTCGTCCAAAATATAGTGCACCGTCGCTTTCTCGTGATAGGAGGATAAAGATGCATCAATCAATCAATCAATGTGCTATTTCTGCAACTTTTAAGCAAAAAACTAGCTTTTAAGCAAACGTGGTTGGTGGGATATTGCAAAATTTGCTATTTTGAGCTCGTTCAGTCAAATCGCACAGTCATTAGAGGGTGCAATAACTCAAAATTGCTATAAAAATATTTCACATGGTATTTGGGGCCATATATCAAGACCACTTTTTTTAAATTCAAAAATTTTTATTTTTCACTCCACCCTTTTAACCATGATAACGAAGATCCGCTGCCAACAATGCAAACCAGCGCCCAAGGAATTCTGCTGAAATTGAAATATCAAGCAAATCCTCCAGTGATAATGTGGCTCTAATCGAAGAAAAAAGGCAACCAAATGGAAAAAAACAATGTTTTTCATCCCAAAAAGCAACGTCATTACAAAGTCTCAGGTTGTCAGACCACCATGTTGAAAAACGAAAGTCCTTTTTCAATTGCCAGGTGTAGGACATCGGAGTAAAATTAAACTCTGAAACAGCTACAGCATAAATTCTGCGCTTAAAAATTCCGTAGAAAAATATTCAGGGGAACAATTTTGTAAGAAGTGGAGTCCATAAGGATGTCTTTGGCCTCGAGGACACATTTTCAAGTCCTTGGTTTTGGCCTCGAACCCTTTAAGTCCTCAAAAATGTCCTGTCCTTGGCTAGAGGACAGCATTGGTTTTTGAATGGTTGAAAAGAAAAATAACCAAACATACTGTAATAATTTCTTGAATTCTGACATAGGCGTAGTCAGGATTTTTGATTGGTGGGGAGGCCCATTTGGCAAATCACATGCAACATGACGTCATGATAAATTTTTAAAAAGAGGTACTTTTGCGGGAGAAAAATACAGTAGAGTGGAGATCAGAAGCCTGGGGTCTAGGTTGGTGCGTAAACAGGATGTTACTAAAGAGGGAGAACTTGAACCAAAAGTTAATAATTTCGAAATATGTGTTAAATAGCATATTACAGACGGGAGTCTGGGGGCGGGGCCCCTCGTTGCCGGAGGCTATGTGTGATTGTTTGAAAATTTTGTTTTTTGAAAAAATAGCTATTACCACTTGAATCACATTTTGCACGTTTTTAGAGCCATTTGAAAGAACAAAATTTTTAAGATTTGAAAGCCGATTGGAAAAATTAAATTATTCAGTCTTCTTTTTGCTTACATTTCACGTTTAAAACCTAACATTTTTTGGATAAGTTTTGTAATTGTCTTGGTGTTGGTGAAGGGAAGCAAGGTACATTGCTTTCTGCAACTTTTTTAGCAGTACAGTCAACCCTCGATTTAACGGACCTCGATTTAACGGACTTCGGATTTAACGGACTTCGGATTTAACGGACTTCGGATTTAACGGACTTCGGATTTTACCGTTCCGTAAGCATAGACTGCTGTACATGTAATTGTTACAAGCGAAAATCAATAGCCGACGAAACGAGAAATCGTGCTACGTTGTCGCAGAGGCATAATGATTCCCCGTTTACTTGCATTGTGACATCACAAGACGTATCAGTCAGCTTGTTCAGCTTGTTTTGCTCATTGAGTTTGAGGTGCACACAATTGTAACAGAGTGAGGAACACTGCGTTTTCGTTTAACGGACTTTTTCCAACAACGGACTATCGTTGGTCCGCATTTGTCCGTTAAACCGAGGTTTGACTGTAAGTAGGCTACTGTATTTATTCATTCGAAGATTTGCGTGGGAGATCTTTGTTTTGATAATAATTTAACTGTGATGTTTTGGAAAGGCTACCAGCACGGAAGCCTATGGAAGAGCCACCAGAATGGTTACTACTTAAAACTAGCAAGGCGAAAAAGTTACCCTTCCAAGAGTTATTATGTGGGAGGATAACTTTTTCGCATTGCTTGTTTTAAGTAGTCGCTGTTCTGGTGGCTCTACCCTAGGCTTCCCCGCTGATAGCCTGTAGGCCAGAACCACGCAAACGATTAAAGATTTTTGTTTTGTCAAAAACATATCCAGCATTAGGAGTAGATGTACAACCAAGGGGCCGGGGCCCCTCAATTCAATTTGTTTAATAAACATTTCCCCCTGCTATTTTCTTTTTAATAGTTTGTCTCGTAAAAATTGACGAGGTGGAGGTGGATTTTTACTTGAAGTTGGTTTAATAGATGGTTACTAATCATGTTGTTGCATTAAGTTTATGAAAAGGTTAGATGAAGGCCAGAGGTTGCAACTTTTAAGACAAAAACCTTAAATTTCTTCCGAGTTATTCATTTTTATTGATTGACAAAAATTTGAATTGAAGGGCACCGGCCTCACTGGTCGTTAACTTAATGCTATTGTTAGTTTACAGTCGTACGCGACAATCCTAAAAGAAATTGAAACTGAATAAATATTAGGCTTTGTTGTCATCCTTTTTATCATTGGTCGCATTTCAATTAAAGGGGCGGGCCCTCTGTCCCCCCCCCCTTGGCTACGCCTATGACTTCAGGCCTGTCAATTCGTTTCCTTTTATTATTAGAAAAATAATGTAATGTGGGATCCAAGTCATAGTTTATTTTTAATGACATTGTGTGACAGCTCTAATCGGAAAATGAGGGGGTAAAACGCAATGTAGATAGTTCTTTTTATTTCTGCTTATAAACGGGTGGTACAAACTTTTACTTCTGCTTATAAACGTGTGGTACGGTACGGGTGGTACAAACAGCAAAACACTAAAACTATTCAGGGCTATAGCAAGGGATCTGAATGTTCAGACACAAACATTTTTGAGTTGTCATTACTAAAACATGACCGTGCCTATGTGAATGTGGAATAAGATGAAAATATTTACGTGATGATAACGAAATGCAATACAGTTTACCAGGGATGGCCTATGATATACTAAATATGTTACATGTAGTATAGCCCTGATACAATTAACAAAGCGTTACTTGAAAACGACAGCTAATTGTTCAGAAAATACTCGAGCGAATATTGCAAAGAATTTGTTTTGAGATAAGAAAGAACAACTCTAATTTTTACGTTTCTACAATTTGTGGGCCGTTTGAAGGAGGGCCCCGGGGCATATATCTTCAATGCTTTCCTCCTTAATACGGCCCTGCGGGGATTCTCAGGTTACTTTTTACAGTTAAGTGACTTATGTTAAATTTTACTAAGTATCTTTTGGCGGCCGAAACGTATGCGCTCATTCATTGATAGGCACTAGCTGCAAGACTCTAGAGAGACATCATATGCGCTGAAGCGTAAAGAAAAAACTGGCTTAAAATTGGGATTGGAAAACCGTGGGAAGAATAAAGTTTTTGCTACTTAACTTTTGCGGTATTTTCTTTTTTCAAATTGCTTTGAGAATCTAATTGTGTAATCACTAATCTCACAAAAATTGCTATTTTTCTGAAAAAAAAAAAAAAATCGTTTAACGGAGGCGCGGGAACTTTGCCCTCGCCCAAGAACCCGGGTTTTTCCAAGAATTTGAGCTGGCAAGTACGGTACCTCATTTCATTTTAAAAACATAAATTTACCATATTTTGCAATACTTTTAGATAATAATATCACACAGTCGTTTTGCAATATTTAAAAACTATGATAATATTTAAAAATTTCTGTGAAACGAAAACGTTTAACCAAATAATAAGGTTTGTTTTTGAGAAACTACTGAAAAAGTGGGGATCCATAACTAGCGGATGTTTGCACCCGGCTTCAACCGAGAAAATTTAGACTTTAATTGATTGTTTCCACCAGAGGTGGAGTCGAGAACACAAGGCTCGAGGCCAAGGACACAAAAAACATCCGAGGCCAAGGCCAAGGACAGACACTATCGAGGCCAAGGACAGGAATGCTCGAGGCCAAGGCCAAGGACCAAGGACACAAGCGCAAGTACTCTCCAAAAAAATAAAAGGTTTTCACAAAAATTTTTCAGGCGATCTCCAAAAAAAAAGGTTTTCACAAAAATTTTTCAAGCGATCTCCACAAAAAAACGTTTTCCAAAAAATTTTTCAAGCGCTCCACAAAATTTTAACAATTCAAAAAATAGTGCTGTCCTCGAGCCGAGGACAGGCCAATTTTCGAGGACTTGAGGCCTCGAGGCCTAGGCCAAGGACTTGACCTTCGAGGCCAAGGACTTCAAAAAGTGTCCTCGAGGACAGGCGCGTAGCCAGAAATTCGCAATAGGAAGGGCTGTTTTGGGGGTCTGGGGGCGAAGCCCCCAGCTGCCGAAGGCTGGGGGTTTGGGGGCAAAGCCCCCAGCCGCCGGAGGCACGGGGGTCTGGGGGCGGAGCCCCCAGCACTCGAAAATTTTGCATTTTTTTGCAAAACTAACTCATTTTAGGGCTATTTTGATTAAAAAATAATGCTTTTGAAACGTGGCTTAGAAATTGGCAGTGCAGACATGATTAAACTGGTGGCATAAATCGGCTATTTGGAAGGTGGCTAATGGTAAAATGTTAGTTCTCTTGTTTAGATGCTGGAAAATTACAAAATCGAATAGTTTAATAAAACTCACACGGAGTAATCTATTTCGCATACAGTTTATAGAAAAAAATAATTGGGGGGGTGCAAATGAAAAGAAATTTGAGAGAAATGATTGGTAATTAACTAATACTGAATAGCCCCCGCCTATTTCTTAGTTTATAGTATATTTGTTGATGACACCTATGTTCAGCATTTTTACACTTGCAATCAAATTTGATTGCTTATTTTTGACCATTTATCAAAGTTTTCATTGATTTGCTGGTTTTATTTTTGACAAATTAGCCCCCCCCTGAACATATGTTTCAAAAGATGTTTTAAATCACTATTTATTCCACTTCAGTACATAAAACAGTATCAAAATTGCTAAAAATGTAGTGTTTTTCCCATTCTGCATTTTGGTCGACATGTCAATGGGGGGGGAGGGGGGCTATAGCCCCTGGCTACGCTACTGGCTAAGAACGTGGTATTTTCCTAATTCTGCATTTGGCAGCAGTTCATTAGCCCCCCCCCCTAAATAAACGTTTCAAAATAGTCTAATCCAGTGCAAACACACAGTCTTAGAAATGCTAAAAACGTGGTATTTTCCTTATTCTGCATTTTGGTTGGCAGTTCATTAGCCCCCCTCCCCTAAATAAACGTTTCAAACTATGCTTTAAAGCAGTTTTTAGTCTAATCCAGTGCAAAAGAGAGTCTTAAAAGTGCTAAAAACGTGGTATTTTCCTTATTCTGCATTTTGGTCGGCAGGCCAATGGGGGGGGCTGTAGCCCCCCCCCCCGCCCCCCCTGGCTACGCTACTGCTCGAGGACGTCCTCGAGGCCAAGGACGTCCTCGAGGACTCCACCTCTAGTTTCCACGTCAAAAATTTATAGTCATTAGTTATTCTCATTTCCAATTTACGAGTTACGGCCCTAATTGTTTTATTACCACTATACAGCTACAGAAAGTAATCAACATTGCTGCTAGCGTGTAAAACTTCGAAAATACGTTCATTGGAACAATCGACGCTCGCGTCGCGTGTTTCTTTGTTTTTACTCGGCCATTTTCAAACTGACGAGTGTGAGATTTCAGACTTTTGCTTATAACTCAAGAACGGTTAGGTCTAGCTACATGAAATTTTGACATCAGTTTGAGATTAAAAAGTTTCATGTTTGTACCAAACTTCGAGGCAATTAGTCTCGTGACTTTGGTTTTAGGACCCAAAAACCGCCCCAAAAGTTTGACGTAAAAAGCTGTCTCATTCAAAAACGGCTTTTAAAAGTACGGAAAAAATATTTCACACGGTTACATATTTTAAGATACTTTTTCATCCCTACCAACCCATTTTTGGCGGGGTGAAGTTTTCCTTTTTTTTTTTTTCTTAACTTTTTTGCTTTTTTTTCCTTTTTTTTTCTTTTTAAATTTTGTACGCTCTTTTTCTCAAAGACCACAAAACATCGAAATCGAATTTTTGCGTAAAGTTGCTGAGCTGCAAACGAGATTTTGTCTCACGAAATGTTTTGGGGGTATCCCCACGGGAACCCTCTCAAAATGGTACCCCGAAAAATCAATTTTTTTAACTGCTCAATCTAGGGCGCCACTTTTTTTGATATCAGTTGACAACTAACAGACAAATATTTTGACATAATTTGGGGGTACAACCTCCTCGAGAACCCCCCCAAAAATCAATTTTTTGAGCGACTTAACCTAGGGTGCCAGTTTTTTGATAACTGCAGATATTTAACAAACAAATATTTTGACATAGTTTTGGGGGTGCCACACCCCCGGGAACTCCTGCAAAAATCACTTTACTGAATGGCTGGACCTAGGGTCCCATCATCATCATCATTTTGCTCCAGGAATGTGCTTCCTTCTATTTCTGGAGCCCAGCAGAGGTTCCCCGCATGCAGGGGTCAGCTGGTTTTTGCAGCCTAGTCGCCATCTTTCACGATCTTGAGCATCCAACCTTTGCAAACCTCTGGCAGTCATGTCACATTCTAGTACTTCTTTCCACCTCTTTTTCGGTCTTCCTTTTTTTGTCCCACCAACTTCTAAATGTCGTGCCTTTACTGGACCCCTTTCTTCATCCATGCTCTCCACATGTCCTAACCATCGCAACCTTTTCTCTCTCAGAAACTCCTCCAATCTCACTACACCCGTCATTTCACGAATCTTCTCATTGTTCATTTTATCTTTCAAGGTTTTCCCACATATCATTCACAACATTCTCATTTCTGTGGTCCTCAGCCTCCTTTCATCTTCCATTTTCAATGCCCAACATTCAGCACCATAAGTTAGAGCATTTCTCGCATAGCTTTTGTATAAGGTGCCTCTAACCTTCAATGATATGCTTTTTCCGCATATAGTTCAAGTTCAAGTTTATTTATTTTTGCCACAAAATTCACATAATATAAACAAACGATTAAAGTTAAAGAATTAATTTGGCAAGGGAGACTACGAGTTGACTTCTCGGTCTTTAAAGTCTGCAGCCACCCCGATTACCAGTTGAAATGATATAAGTAAATCAAAAACATATCGTTGTCATGAAGCAAGTGACGAATTTCACCCAAATTGCAATGCCAATGTTTTATGCTGTATATTAAAGCTTCTGCAATACATACTAGTACATATTCAATAGATAATTTTTGTATGATACTTTAAAGCTTTTAAAAGATTGTTTGGTTTTAATGCTTGTTGGAATTTTGTTCCATATTTTAACACCTTGGTACCTGATGCTTTTTTGAAGTCTGTTTTTTTTGTAAAGAGGAATGCATAAGGTAGGATTGTTGGCAGTGCTTGATGAACGTGTACACCTTTGAGAAACTTGGTTAGTTTTAATGTAAAGGTTTGACAGTAAAGGTGGGAGACGTTGATGATAATGGTGAAATACCAGTTTTGCAACTTCATGCTTATACAATTCAGGAATTTTTAGGATTTTTAGTTTAGAGTAAAATGGTGTAGCATGGTCCATATATTTGCCGCCGCCGATAATTTTTACAGCTTTGTTTAGAAGTGTCTGTAATTTTGATAGGTAGGATTTGTGGGTACAACCCCAAATGGATAAACCATACAACAAATGAGGATGAATGAAAGCATAGTATAGTTTGAGAAGTGAATTAGCAGGAAGAAAATGTTTCAATTTTGAAAGAATGCCCACCGACCTAGCAACCTTATTTTCGACACTTTTAATGCGGGAATGGAAGTTTAACCGTGAATCAATAAAAACTCCCAAATATTTTGCTTTATCGCACGATAATATTGGTAAGTTATTAACAATTAAGGTGACATGGGGACTTAGTATATTTTGTTTGGGGGAAATAATAAGATGGTTTGATTTTGATGGGTTTAGACTTAATTTGTTAGCAATGGACCAATTGTAAACGTTTGCTAAATCCTTATTCATTTCAGTTTCTAATGATGCTAGATTTGGGCTATCTATTATGAGGCAAGTATCGTCAGCAAACAATCGTGGAAGACAATTGACGGAATTGTTTAGATCATTGATGTACAGTAGAAAAAGAAGTGGACCAAGTATTGACCCTTGAGCTACACCATAAGTTATAGATTCAATTTCAGATTGTATACCGTCAACTGAAACATATTGTTTTCGATGTAAGAAAGAACAAATAAGTTTATGAGCGGGTCCTCGAATGCCATAATGATCAAGTTTTTTAAGCAAAATATTATGTGAGACTGTATCGAAAGCTTCTTGAAGATCTAAAAAGATAAGTCCTGTATATTTTCTTTGATTGATGTTATCAAGAGTAGTTGTTACAATGTCAAGGCAGGCATGGCTAGGAGCTATGTGTTTCTGAAATCCGTATTGTGATTTATGAATAACGTTATGTTTTTTGAAACATTCCAGAAATCTATTATACGTAAGACGTTCAAGAATTTTAGAAAAACAAGTTAGTATTGAAATGGGTCGATAGTTGCTTGGGTTTGTTTTATTTCCTTTTTTGTGAAGAGGTATGATTTTAGCAAGTGAACAGTTTTCAGGAAATATGCCATTAATAAACGAAAATTCAAAAAAGCATTGTAAGTATGGTGCGATGATGGTTGAGGCAACTTTGAGAAAATAAGCAGAAATGTCATCATGACCAACAGCTTTGTTCGTGTTAAGTGGAAGAATAACATTTGATATTTCTGTAGTGCTGGGTGATTTCAAAAAAATTGAATCAGAAACACGATTGGGTAAATAATTTGAGAAGTGTTGAATGGCATCAGATTGAGGGATATCATCAGCAAGATTTTTGCTTATAGTGCAAAAGAATTTATTAAAGGAGTTTAGAATTGATTTAGGGTCAGTGGGTGTGTTTACAATTTTTTATGTATCAAAACAATCAAAAAATGAAGAAGTGCTTTTCGATTTCGAGGGAAGTACAGATCGTATTATTTCCCAAATCTTTTTCTGGTTATTTTTGTTTTGATTTAACACTGAGGAATAATACAATTTTTTGGCAAGAGCTATTATCTTAGTAAGTTTGTTTGAATATTTTCGAAAAAAAGATTTTTGGCCGTCATTGCCTAGTAGAAAATGGGATTTGAACATAAAACGTCGTTTACGAATTGACTTCAAAATGCCTTTGGTCAACCAAGGTTTATTTTGTAATCTTTGTTGTCTGCGAGATAATTTCTTCTTTGGGGCATGAATATCAATAGTTGAAAGGATTGTCTGTGAAAATCCGTCAAAAATTGTATTATAATTACCAGTATTCAAAGCTGGTAGCTTTTCAAAATAAATAAATAAATTAGTTGCTAAATCTTCACAGAATAGTTCAGAATTAAAGGCTGATTTATCTCTAACATATAATTCTTGTTTCTTTTTTAACGGAGGTTTAGAGAAGTCATTTATGCAACAGCCTACAACATAATGATCTGATAAATCATCTCGTACAGGTATTACAAAAGGTATTATATTGTGGTTGACGTCATTATAGTTATGATATGGTCAATAATACTCGAAGATCTGGAAGTTACTCTTGTTGGTAATGTAATTATTGGTATTACATTATAACTGAGCATCTCGTTAATATAATCATTTGCTGTTTTTGTTCTGCTTGATCTGTCAATATTGATGTTTATATCACCTGCCAAATATAACGTTTTGTCACCAGAAGTGGCTCCATTCAAGCAAGAAGAAAAGTCACCTAAGAATTTCTCGATATTAGTTGTGGAGGGATGACGATATATAACTGCAAGGCTTATTGGTGACTTATTTTCATGATGGTGCAAATTTAACCAAATAGATTCAGAATTATGTAACTGATATTGATTATCGTTTAAGGAAAATTTTAGATTTAGCGATACATCATAAACTGCAACACCACCAGCATTACTTTGAGGCGGAGTATGAACAAAGCTGTAATTGGGGATTTTTATGTTGGCCAGAGGTTGATCTTTAACTCGTGTTTCAGTTAAGCATATCACATCAGGTTTAAAAGGTAGAGACTGAAGAAATAAGCACAAGGAATCAAAATGTTTGTAAAGAGAGCGAATGTTTAAATGTACTAGATTAAGAGAATTAGAAAAATTAAAATTGGTTTTAGGCGAAACAACAACAAAATATATACAAGAATTTATTTTTGAGGTTAAAATTTGGAGAATCTCGTCACATGACTCATTATTACTTTCTTGGACACAAGGTGGTGTGGCTGCTAGACTTGGAGTAATGAAATCGATTAAGTCAACTTCATCAAAAGTCAAAAGCGCCATTACACAACAGCAATGAACGAAGTGGTCAAACAGCACCATGACGGCGGTGGCGTTAGTGGTAAAAAAATACTGTACAAGTAATGCAAATCAGAGGTAACCAAATTGATTGTGGATCAGTTTGTAAAATTTCTGAAAAGGGAAGCTATTTATGTAGATCATATCACATAAAGCGATGTCGCAGAATAACCATCAACAAAAAACCGAAACTAAAAATTTAACACAAATAATAAACGTAAACAAAATATGGAGCTATTTAATAGTGAAGCCAAACTTCAAAAATACTTTTCTAAAGAGAAAAAATGTTATGAGTATAATAATAATAATAATGATTTGAGTGGTTTAAGCATGTTACAACTGAGAGCAACTCACTAGTTTCTCAATTATACTCTTTTCCTAGCTAATTTGATTTCAGTACCGTAGAAAGAGGAGTGGGGGCTATAGCTTGCCCATTGGCTAGCCGACCAAAATGGAGAATAAAGAGAATATACGTTTTTAGCACTTTTGAGACTTTCTTCTGCACCGGAATAGACTAAAAAAGAAAAAAAAATTATTTAAAGTATATTTTAAACGTTTATTTGAGGAAAAGGGAGGCCAATTTGGCAAAGCAAAACTCAAAAATCCAAGAAAACCCCCAAAAATGGCTGAAAACTTGCAATAAAATTGATCGCTCATTGAAACATGCCTAACACAGGTCCCATCAAAAAATATTTTAGCTCAAGAATGGGAGGGGGGCTAGTCAGTAGCCAATTACCAATCATCTTTCTCCAACCTCCTCCCACCAACCCCCCTAATTATACCTTTCTCTATAAAATTTATACTACCGGTATAGGATTTTATGATTTACCCAATTGTAAATAAAGAGAACTGAAGTTTTAGCAACAACTACCTCCCACGTAGCCCATGATTTATGCAACTAGCATAATCATATTTTTGCAAAGCTAACCTTCATGCCACGTTTTAATAGCACCAATTTTTATCAAAATAGGCCCAAATTTGAGTTGTTATTGCTAATACAAACATTTCAAGCGCTAGGGGTTCGCCCCCAGACCCCCACAACAGTTCCCCCATTGCAGATTTCTGGTTACACTCCTGCTTGATTAGATAAATAAATTAGAGATTTCAGCATAAAACACTAGCGGTCTATTTCCAAGTCGCTCCTTTCAGTAAATAAATAGAACAGTAACAGTTAATTAAAAAAACAGTAAGTTAGTTAAATCAAAACAGTTACTTTTAATCAGCTCTTGCCAAGTCACAGATTCTTAGGCCTAGTAAGCGGCTAGATCGAGTGTTAGTAATGTTCAGTTATTGGTTCATGACTCTCTTGCCATCTACGTACAGACAGAATTCGCCATTTTGGATACACCAACTGGCTCTTTTGTTTTCAAATCTTGCCTTCTTGTAAAACGGTAGCAATTGTTTTTTCTGTAGATAAAGGGGTTTGGGAAGATGTTCGCTAACATGGATTTTAGTTGCATCAGGATTATCGTTTAACCTGGCTTCATTGTAAACCTTAAGATGTTTCAGACTGTTCATCACCAATTGTTTGTCATAGTTGCTTGCAAGTTTGAAAATAATAGGTCAATTCACTTTAGTATTGTTGCGGTATAATGGGTGTTGAGGGAGTCTGTGCAGGTCAAGAATTTGTAAATCATCTACATTTTCAATATTTAGGCCTTCGATTAAAAATTTCTTTAGTTTAGTTTCAGTGGTAGATCTAGTTTCCCAAGCGTTGTTTTCTTCTTCATCAATACCATGAACAAGCAAATTAAAACGCTTACTGTACGCTTCTCTGCTTAGCTGTTCACGTTTAACAAGTTGAAGATAGCCTTCTACTTGCCCTGTTAGCCTAGTGATTTCAGATTGTTGACTATTGATCAACTTACGATCAGCAGCTTTCTCTTGTTGTAAAATTTCAAATTGATGTTTTAAATCAATAAATTCAGCATTTCCAGTTTTGTTCATGAGGTTTTGCTCTATTACTTCGCATCTTTCAGACAGCTTACCGTCTATTTCTTCAACCTGTGCTTGGGTGCTAGTTAACGCTTTTTCCAAATTGCCAACTCTCATCTTTAGGTCATTAAGGACCTCCAAAATTTGGTCTAACTTGGCTTCCACCCTGTCTTCCTTCATATTTATGAAATGTTTGCTGACTAAGTATCTTTAAAAGGTTTACCAATGACTTAAAATTAACTACTAGACGCCACACTTAACTACTCTTTACAGAGCCTGACAAACACGTCCGTCGTCCCAGAGGTGGAGTCCTCGAGGACGTCCTTGGCCTCGAGGACGTCCTCGAGGACACATTTTGAAGTCCTTGGCCTTGGCCTTGGCCTCGAAGGTCAAGTCCTTGGCCTTGGCCTTGGCCTCGAGGCCTCAAGTCCTCGAAAATTGGCCTGTCCTCGGCTCGAGGACAGCACTATTTTTTGGAATGTTAAAATTTTGTGGAGTGCTTGAAAAATTTTTTGGAAAACGTTTTTTAGTGGAGATCGCTTGAAAAATTTTTGTGAAGACCTTTTTTTTTTTTTTTTGGAGATCGCCTGAAAAATTTTTGTGAAGACCTTTTTTTTTTTTTTTGGAGAGCACTTGCGCTTTGTGTCCTTGGTCCTTGGCCTTGGCCTCGAGCATTCCTGTCCTTGGCCTCGAGAGTGTCTGTCCTCGGAAAGGCTGTCCTTGGCCTTGGCCTTGGCCTCGGATTTTTTTTGTGTCCTTGGCCTTGGCCTCGAGCCTTGTGTCCTCGACTCCACCTCTGCGTCGTCCATGAACACAATTGTAGATTGACATTTGAAACCTCTTTAAATTTTTTCCATGCCGATCTAATTCTTGATGTTACAGCCTTCTGAGCTCCTCCTACCGTACTGATTACATCACCAAGGTAAGAAAACCTGTCTACCACTTCTATGTTGTCTCCATCCAAAGTTATCATTTTATCTTTATCTTCAAATAACACACCAGGGATGCATTTTTTACAAGTAAAATCTTTCTCTTGGGTTAAACTTCCATGAACTCCAGAACACCTCTTGTGCACCCAGTGTTGACATTTTGTACACTGCACGGAGTTTCTTCCCACTCTTTTGCCACATACAGAGCATGGATACTTTCGCGTTTGCATTCGTACAAATTTCTTTTTGTATAAAAAGCCTTTGTCTTGTTTACATTTATTTTCATTCCTTTCTCTTGTAATGCTTTCTTCCATCGAGTGTATCGAGATTCTACCTCTTCCCAGTTATCACCGACTAACACAATATCATCTGCATACAGCATTTCCTTTACAACTCCTTCTTTGATGTCTTTAGTCACTTCATCCATCACCAACGCAAACAGAAGAGGACTTAGTATCGATCCTTGATGGACTCCAACTTTTACATCAAATGACTCTAATCTCGTGTATTCCATCTTGACGGATGTTTCAATATTTGTATACATTTCCATTATTGCTTTTATTTCTCTTTCTGGTACCCCTTTTCTACTCAGCGACCACCAAATCACCTCTCTTGGAACACGATCAAAGGCTTTCTCAAGATCCACAAATACCATAGATCTCTTCCGGCCATCTCATATTTTTCCGACAACTGTCTCATAATGAAGATAGCGTCCGTCGTGCCTCTACCTGGCATGAAACCCATCTGCATTTCATCCAGTTTCACAACTTTCCCAACTAAGTTTCACAACTAACCTAGGGTGCCAGTTTTTTGATATCAGTATATATTTAACCGACAAATATTTTGACATAGTTTGGGGGTGCCACACTAGGGTGGAGTGAAAAAAAAATTTGAAAAAAGTGTAGTTCTTAAATCCTGACAAATACCCTAAAAACCCCCCAAAAAATGTTTTTGGGCTGTTGCCACTTTAGGGGGGCTAGCAACACCCCCAAATCTGTTTTAGGGGGGCCAATTTACCCCAAAAGGCCATAACTTGAGAACCGCTTATCGTAGAGACTTCATCTATAGCTCAAAATTTGCGTAATTGCCATGTTTGTATCAGCTCTAAGAGAAAGTTTTAGTCTATTTTAATCACAGAAAAAGTTATGACCAAAAATGTGTTTTTTCTGCCATTTTGTTGAAAAATCATGTTAATAAGCTTGTGTTTATGCACTTATCTGCCCACATAGAATCTAGATTACCGCCATTATTACAAATGAGATTGAAATAGGACAGATACCAGTTAACGCTGATGTATATTTTACAACATGCTGTAGACTAAACTTAAGAGAAATGTGGAATATAAAACAGCTATTTAACCAGCAGAGAAACTCTTCACCCAAGCATTTTGTCTGCATTTCTTATGAAGCAAGATGTAATAAGTTTTACAAACAGAAGCAGTTTGGTGTACCGAAATGCATTTCAAATAACGTTTATCTAATTACAACCACTTACATTTAACAACATAAACTTTACGCAATATTCAATAATATAATGACGTTTACCCACGTAGGTATACAATATCAATTGAATCTAAAATGTAAACCCAGAGGCATAGTGATAAAGAATTTTCCCATTATAAAGCAAGATTCATTGCAATTTAAAATTTTATAATCCACACACAAGGGTTCTATTAATAAAAAAAAACACTAGTCCGAAAAGATACCACGCAAGTTTGTCTGTACTGTATACCTTCTCTAGTTTACACCATTCCATTGCCGCCCAGCCGCCCACAAACATTAAACATAAGTAAGCCCGCTTAAGTTTTCGATTATCCGCTACCTACACAAAATAAAAAATGTCAAAACTGCATTTTAGTATTGAATGTTTTTAGAAGTTTACGAGATTTAATCTTCTGCCGAATCATCCCATCTCTTCGTGCAAAGCCTTCAACTTGAGCTGATGCCTCTGTTACCAACTTTACATGGCGTTCCACAGACTGATTATGACATGGATGGTCAAGCTTCAATGGCCTTGCTCGGCATTGTTCAATTTCTGTATCCGTTAAGTGTTCAATTGCAGGAGGCTGATGTTGCCAGGAAGTCAAGTCCACCATCTTGTCAAACGAAGTGGCGGTTAGATTGATTACTGGCACATTAAATGGGCGTACCGACAGAGCTGAGGATGTATCACAGGTTAATTCTGAAGAATGCTCTTCATTAACACTCATAGCAAGGAGATTCGACGAATCAGCTGATGTTAATTCTCGACGAATTGAAAGAACTTTGTTCACTCCTAGCATTCTAATTTTCTCATCATCATCTCCTAACATTCCAACCAAAATATTTTCCTGGTGAGCAAAAAATCCGTTTCGTTGCACCACTTTTAATGCAGTTTCCCTAACGATTTCATTTGGAACATTAAGAATTCTTTGGACTAAATTGAACAAATTTTTAGAACCACGAGTTAGTTGACTATTTGACTTGATTTCAAACCAACTTGGGAAGTAGACTTGAAGACAAAACTGTGCTAAGATTTCTAAGTTAGAGGAGGGATTATCCATGGAAATGTAATACCTAAGAATGCGACAACCGAGGGTAAGCCATCGCGAATGAACTATGGGACCAACTTTCAAATATTGCAAGTCGCTGTCAACAACTCCTTCGATTACAGCAGAACATATCTTATACGCATAATGCTGGTCAGCACTCAAATCTTCTATGACAGATACAGGCAACTTTACAAAATGTGGATTTGGGATTGATTTAAAATGAGCAGCAACAGGCCAGCTTGAAACTTCTCCATTTAGCGATTTTCCAATTGGACCTGAAAACGAGTCGGGGCTCTTAGTGGTACCATCAAGCATGGTAAAAACATGCCGCAATGGAAGTTCATTGGTATGTAACAAACACACCACCCATTGCAGTGGTTTGTTGAGCAGCTCTTCCAAACTTCGAATGCAGCCATTATATTTGCCAGTCATCGATGCAGTGCCATCTGTGCCAACTATGGCAAGCTTATTATGTAATTCCGTGTCAACAATGTTGTTGAAAATCTTCTGTGCAATCGTTTTTCCTTTGCCATCCTCGGTGGAAAAGTGTGTCAGATAGTATTCGCCAGGTTCTCCAATCAGTGTATAATGATCTTCAAGTTGTACCGATTTGTAATACTTGTCATTTGGTCCCTGGATGGTGACTTGCGTGGCATCCTTTCTGCCATCAAAGTAAATGGCATTCACTAGCTTGAAATTTTCTTGCTCCTTCTCCCTGATTTCAGTCCGACATCGCTCTCGTTCTCGTCGAAGCTTGCTGCGATCAATAACGTAGGTCTTGTCGTTTTCCGTTATGAAACCCAAATCCTGCATTACACTATTGGCAATCGCAGCAGCAGCTCTGTCTGATACTTGAAATCGTTCGCTCATTCTAGCAAGGTTGCTCCACTTCATTCGATTTTGACTAAATGACTCTGCATCCGGAACGAATTCGAAAGTAGTAGAAGACTGTGAATGCTCTGTTTGCACTGAGCTGCAATCTGAGACATAACCACAAGCTGACGTGGAAGGGGCGGCAGTTTCAGTAGAAGAACACGTCGGTTCTGTTGATTGAGGGTGGCGCCTTAAAAACATCTTGTCAGAAGAAGATAAAGGAACAACAGTATCCATACATTTGCCAACTCGTTCACTTTTTTGATCTTGATAAAACGCATAATCTGCTTCTGCCATTCGTAAGCCATGCTGTTTCTCCAGATTTTTTCTCTGTTGATCATCAACACAAAAGACATCAAACAAACTATCAATTGTCTGCATAAATTCGGATTCTCTTTGCAAAAACGTATTTCCTCGTCTTGATTTTGTCCAACGGTCAAGTGAACTAAATGAAGCGACTAAGTTCTGAACTTTTTTTGATATTGTGCACTTATGAACCGGATACACATTGCACCAAATCCATCTGTCATGAATTTCTTCAGCTATGTCATTTGCTACGGTCTCAGTCCGAAAATTTTTTAAATGAAGAATTCGCTCTATCACTTGTCGTTTTGTAGGCAACACACCTGGAGGAAAGCTGTCGCGACTTGTAAATGTATGGCCACTATGTAATGTCTTCACTGTATTTGAACTTCTTCTTCGCATTCTTTAGAATTCAAGTCAATTATATACTACAACGTGATGGCTTAACTGAAAATATTTTAGCTAAATTCTGTAAAATAAATACAGTAAAAGTAAAAGTCATGTTAGAATTTATACAATAGACGATTTTATGCTAGGGCGCAAAATGTTTCAACTGATTTCTGTTTTTCTTTTCTCACAGATTTGGTTTTGCTAAGGAAACCAGTGGCTATCAAACCAGCTTCAACCTATTTGTAATAATGCCTGTAATCTAGATTCTATATGGGCAGATAAGTGCATAAACACAAGCTTATTGACATAATTTTTCGATAAAATGGCAAAAAAAACACATTTTTGGTCATAAGTTTTTCTGCGATCAAAACAGACTAAAACTTTCTCTTAGAGCTGATACAAACATGGCAATTACGCAAATTTTGAGCTATAAATGAAGTCTCTACGATAAGCGGTTCTCAAGTTATGGCCTTTTGGGGTAAATTGGCCCCCCTAAAACAGATTTGGGGGTGTTGCTAGCCCCCCTAAAGTGGCAACAGCCCCAAACCAATTTTTTTCGGATTTTTAGAGTATTTGTCAGGATTTAAGAACTACACTTTTTTCGATTTCGAAAAAAAGTTCTTTTTCACTCCACCCTAGTGCCACACCCCCCGAAAAAAACAAATGACCCCCCAAAATCAATTTTTTGAACGGCTGAACTTTGGGTGCCAATTTTTTTGATATCAGTAGATATTTAACCGACAAATATTCTGACATAGTTTGGGGGTGCCACACTCCCCGAAAAAAAACAAATGACCCCCCAAAATCAATTTTTTGAACGGCTGAACTTTGGGTGCCAATTTTTTTGATATCAGTAGATATTTAACCGACAAATATTTTGACATAGTTTAGGAGTACCTCCCCCTCCCCCGGAGACCCTTCAAATTGACCCAAAAAAATTAATTTTTTGACTGACTTAACCATGGGTGCCAACTTTTTTGATAACAGTAGATATTTAACCGACAAATATTTTGACGTAGTTTGGGGATACCACCCCCTCAAATGAACTCCCCAAAAATCAATGTTTTGAATGGCTTAACCTAAGGTGCCGGTTTTTTGATATCAGATAACTTAACAGACAAATATTTTGACATAGTTTGTGGTACCCCCCCCCCCCCCCGGAGACCCCCAAAAATCAATTTTTTGAAAGACTCAAGCTAGGGCGTTAGTTTTTTGATATCAGCAGTTGTTTAAGAGACGAATATTTTGACATTGTTCCAACGGCTTAGCTTGGATAGGATGTTTTTTTATTGTGATCAGTCATTATGTTGTCAATTAAAAATATATGTGGCGCACTACGAACTGGTGCGCTTCACGCTGCTTGGGGAGTTAGTGTCTCTTGAATTACTCGTGCGATTTGACTGTTTCGAGTTGATCAAAAAATCGTAGTTGCACATTAACAGAGAGGTCAAACCATCAAATCAATGCACTTCGATGTAAAGCTGAATTTAATCGCAGTTAGACGAAAGTCGAAAGTCAAAAGCCAAACCAAAAATCAACGTCAAGAGTTAGAGTCAAAAGACAAATCGAAAGTCAAATCGGAAGGTTTTTCTGAAAACAAAACATTCGCATAAGCCAAAATTCACAATGATTACTAATAAGATGCGAGTAAAGCAGCTATTTCAAATTACAGCAAGCCTACACAACGCACGCAACCTACCAATTGTAGCCACACCAGCTCTCGAATAAAATTCACAAACGATGTGAGATCCGGTGTCTCAATCCGTAGCCTACAAGAAATAGTCTGGTATTAGCAAAGAATCATAACAAATTTCCGTAGCAATAAAGATTCACAAATACAAACACACAGTAATTATTTACACTGAATCGATAATACAACAGCTACGCACCGTAATGTAAGTCGTAGCACACGGAGTCGAAAAACAGGCTGGTTTGGTGGTGTGTTCTGCGCCGTCTAAAATAAATCGGCAAATCCATAAGCCCACAAACGTTATTAATGCTAAATAACGGACCAACAAAAGGAGTGACACCTACCGAAATAGTAAACGTTCCACGGACTATACCGGCGTTCACAAACAATCACCAACTAGGTACAGTCGAGCTGCAAATAAACAACGCAGTATTGGTACGGTACGGTTTGAGATGTCAAATTTACTTGCAAGTATTATACGATACCGATGATTACAATCACAGAGAATTTAACTGCACGTTGCAGTCAATTTACTCAAACAAGCCGTAAATACACGTATACCGACTTACCGGTCTAATTAAATCCCACCTTGATACGTTATACCACCAGCACATCGACAACTTTGACACAACTCACTAGGCTACCGGTACACACAACATTTAAGCCAGCGCGGTGCCAAGTAGCTATTTACAGTTACTACTAAAGCTGTAAACATAAGATACATTAGTCTTTTACTTCGATAATAGCATCTCTAATAGCTCACAAACTTAAAACTTCGTTTACAAGTTACAACTTATCCCTGGAAACCTGATACCCTAGACCTTAGTCAAAGTCACGTGTAACAACAATCGTAAACAAAGAAATGGAAATGACGTACAATGAGTTATTGATGCGTAAAAGAAAATTATTTACAAAATGGCGGGGCAAAGAGACGGTTTGGAATAACAATATATAATGACAATGTTTGAGATTCCAAACTCTCTTTTTCCAGAAGATATTTCTAATTAATGTCTTAACAGGAAAGAGAAAGTTTTTTTTTTGAGAACCTCATTGTTCAGCACGTGTCGGTCGTTCACTGATATTGCTTCTCAGCTAGCTCCCATTTAGTTATTTTTAGAAGCTATTGTTTTCGAATAATCATCGAAAACTTAGGAAATTGCAATATCTTTAAGACTTTCGCACTTAAAAATAATGCAAAATTTGCCGATCATGATCTAGAAAAATTGTGTTCTCGGTCCTTGGCCTTGGCCTCGATCATTCCTGTCCTTGGCCTCGAGAGGATCAGTCCTAGAAAGCTGGTCTTTGGCCTTGGCCTCGGATTTTTTCGAGTCCTTTCCCTCGGCCTTGGCCTCGAAGGTTGTGTTCTAGACTCCACCTCTGAATTTTGTATCTTTGGATTGTAAACAGATTGCGTATTTTATTGTATTAAGGAGTTACAAAACTTCAAAATTGATGTGATATATTTTACCCGTTTTAGGGGACCAAGCATTAAACTACATCCAATGGCAGTTACCAGTTCCAAAAGTATATTCCAAATTTCGGGATTTTTTTGCCAAAAGAATAAGATTTTCTTGGAATTTTTGGGTAAAATTTTTTTTTTTCAAATAATGGATTTTTTTGGATTTTAGAAAATTTTAGAAATTGCCTTTGAGAAACTGAACTGGAAAAATATCGCACTTATGCCACCATTTTCTCGAGTAAGGTAAGAAGAATATATTTGGATTTTTTGAGCTCCGACTTCGAATTCTTCAAAGTTTTGATCAGCCGAAAGTAATACCAATCCCAATGCTAGTATTCCAACAACTGAAAAGAAGGAGTTTTAATAGCTAGTTAGCTTTCACAATTACAATTTATTTCTTTAAATCAGAACCATAGTTCGTATTGACTGTAAACTCAGGGTTTAGGAATTACTTATACGTGATACAATACTTAATTTCCGATTGTACAGTAAATTATAATATTCTTCACTTTTTGTTTTTGATTTTCATGTGATTGTCGAAGATGCATTTTATTACTGCTTGTGTCTATTTCTGTATTCTTTTATTCAATAGTGTTTCCATGTAATAATATGTTCCTCATACATTTTAGCAATATGTTTTCCAATTTATATTTTGTTTGCCATCAAATAAGATCGTTTGGAACAAAAAACATACCAGAAAACATAATATTGTTGCTTAGAGACATCAAAAATCGGAAAATTATATTGTAATTTATTCTTTATAAAGCATTGTTGTTATCAATGCGGTAGGTCTTGTGACCTTTCTGGGTCTCGAGACCAACTTTTTGTGATCTCGATCTTGGTTTCGGCTTTTTCGCACCGGTCTGGGTCTTGACAGACAGACAGACAGACAGACAGACAGACAGAGGTTTATTGTAAACCATTATAAACACAAAAAAAAAAAAAAAACTAAAAGCATGCAATGCGGCATAAATGGAAAATTAAAAATGATAAGTAAAACGCAATATTTTAAATGTGAATTTTATAATATTTGTTAACAAAGAAGCTGGAAGTGACCGCAAAGGTCTTCGAGTCAAACAGCTTCTTAGTAAAAAATTAAAAAATTAAATTAAATATTTTGAATTAGAATTAATTAATTTATGTTTCTATCAGTATGAGCAAAGCATCTTGAGTTTAATTTAATATTCTTGAAACAGATAGCTTTTATAATTTTTACAGAATTTGCTTATCGTTTGTAGTTTTATTTCTTTTTCAATGTTGTTCTAAATTTTTACACCTGTTTATCTAAATGATTTTTGAAGCCTGACCAATCTAAATTTGGGAATATAATATGTGTGATTTTGATTACTCCTTGTTGAATAACAATGAATATTAGATGATTTTACGAAATGGCCGTCGAAAGCTGAAGGAAGTTTTGAATTATCATATTTATGCATCAAAGTTGCAATCTCTAATTTACATAAATCGTGAATTTTTAGGATCTTAAGATTTTTGTAAGAGGAGGTAACATGATCATATTTTCTACTTCCAACTATGGCTCTTACAGCGTTATTTTGCAGTATTTGTAGTTGCTTTTGTGCATCACAAAAAACTGGGGAACCCCAAATTGCCAATCCATACAGTAGATGAGGTTGGATTAATGCGTGATATAAAGTAGTCATTGACTCCACTGGCAGAAACCTTCCCACTCTCCATAATATACCTGTTGCTCTCACAATTTGTTTTGTAACCTTTTCAATATGTGGTTTAAAATTCAGATATTGGTCTAAAACAATTCCTAAATATGTCACCTTATCGCTAGAATTAATTTGATGTCCGTTAATGTTAGCATGAACGTGTATAGGAGTGCCTTTTATTGATGGTTGAATTGTTAGAATAGAAGATTTTTTCGGGTTTATTGTTAGTTTATTTACAACCATCCAATTTGAAATTTTGTCCATTTCAGCGTCAACAGCAGTTTGTAAATCGTCTAGATTACTTTTTTGAATCAATAGACACGTGTCGTCTGCATATAACCTTGGCGTGCATTCGACTGCGCACTGAAAGTCATTCACATATATGATGTACAATAGCGGTGCTAATATTGAACCCTGTGGTACTCCTACTGATATTTCTTTTAAACTAGAACTAAAACCATCTATGTTGACAAATTGCATGCGGTTTGTTAAGTAACTTTTAAGTAGTGCAAGCGCTGTTCCCCTTATCCCATAATGCTCTAATTTTAAAAGAAGTCGTTCATGTGATACAGTGTCAAATGCTTTGCGGAGATCTAGCATGACGAGGCATGAAAAATTTTTATCATTAATGTTGTCAAATAAACTAGTAGTAATATCTAATACAGCATGTGTAGTGGAATGCTTTGTGCGAAATCCGTATTGCTTTGGATATAAAATGCTGTGTTTTTCCAAAAAGGATGTAAGTCTTGTCTTTATCAATTTTTCCAAAATTTTAGACAAACAAGGCAATACTGAAATTGGACGATAATTCGAAGTTAACGTTGTTGAGTCAGTTTTATAAATTGGAGTTACAGCGGCAATCTTAAGTATATCTGGAAAAATGCCAAAATCAAACGAGAGTGTGAAGAAGTAATTTAAATAAGGTGCCAACAAGTGACCTGCTACTCTAATGAAATAAGAGGGTATTACATTTTCTTTTGACGACTTTTTGCATTTTAAGGAGTTAATGATGGTGTAGACTTCATTTGGTCTTGGCGCATCAAGAAAAAAAGAGTTTTGAATTCGATTACGCAAATATTTTTTGCAAGTTTGTGGAGGAGTAGGCAAAATTTCGTCTGCAAGCGTTTTACCCACTTTCACAAAATAGTTGTTAAATGTTTCGGCGATATCAAAAGAATTTTTGATGGTTTTTCCTTTAACGTTTAGTTTATTAGGTTGCTCGCTGAAACGATTTTGCTTTTTGCTAGGAGGAAGTATTAAACGCATCGTTTCCCATAATTTCTTTGGGTTAGATTTATGTTTATTCAGTTCATCAAAAAAAATTTTTTTTCTTGCAGCTTTCTTTCTTTCGAGTTAGATCATTAGAAAATTTTTTGTAGTACGCAATTTTGCTTGGATCGCCACTTTTAAAATGAGTTTTATAGAGTGTCTGCTTCCGGCGAATAGTATCAATTAATTCTTTTGTTATCCAAGGCTTCATTAATAGTCTCTTTTGTTTTCTACTAGCTTTCTGCATGGGTGCATGTTTGTTAATTACATTTAATATACATTCATTAAACTTATTAAATTCATCGTTAAAATTATCAGAATTTATTTCGGAAACACAATTAAAGTGCTACTCTGATGTTTTTTTAAGATCTTCGCAAAATTTGTATGATTCGAAATCGCAAAAACAACGAAGATGGAATGTTTTGGTGTCTTTCAAAGGTCTTTTTGGCATAGTGTTATTGGAATTTTTTAACATGGCAAATGTGAGGCAATGATCCGAGATTTGGAAATCAATTACGCCAGGTGTTACTTCAAGCGTTTGTTCGTTCGTTAAGATATGATCCAATAGTGATTTTGAGTGATTTGTCACACGAGTCGCTGTTGTAATTGTCGAATAACAGCCGTTGCTGTTTAATATCAAATTATATTTTTTAGCTATTCCTATTTGATAGTTATTACAAAGAATATTAATGTTTATGTCACCAATAATATAGTATTGTTTAGAAATGGAGTTTAAATGTAGTAAACGGTCATTTAGTTTATCTAAAAATATTTCAGTTTTTTGGGAGGGAAGTCTGTATATACAACCAAGTACACGTTTGGTGTCTTTAGGAAAGCCACTGCCAGTGAATTCGATCCATATTTCTTCTACCCCAGCTATATCTAAATTGAAATCATCAAGGATTTCAAATTTTAAACTATCGTTTATATAAATACCAACACCTCCAATAACAGTTGCGGAATTGCAATGAAAAAACTTATAACCAGGGATTGAGATGTTTATGAGGGGAACATCTGCAATGCGAGTTTCTGTGATGCACAAAATATCAGGTTTATGAGGAATTAAGGAGAGCAATTCATGCAGTTCTTCAAAATGCTTCTGCAGAGAAGCAATGTTTAAATGCAGAATAAAAACCGTATTGCTTTTATCAAAATTTATGTCCTTCAAAGAGGCTTGATAAACATAACATTGGTTAATACAAGAAGGTAATTTGGAATCTAACTTTTCAATCAATTCAGAAACAGAAAATTCTTGTCCTACAATTGTATGAGCTGTTTGACTCGACTGAGCACTGCTAACTTTTGATGCAAGAATAATAAACGGAAAGGGAGCGAAAAAACATGATCACGCATTACAAAAGATCGAAAAAATGTCTGTTTCACCGAAAAATTTTTGATTGAGAAGAAAATTAAGTCGTAAGGGTTGTTCCTCCTGGTTTGAATTAGAACAAATAATTATTTACTCAAGAAATTTCAGGGAAAGAGTCAATAAACAATTAAATTTTCCGGTGAAACTTGCTGTCAAAATTAAGATATAACACAAAACAACAAATCACTCACTATTAGCGCTGGAATCGCTACTACTATCATCTGAAGCAGAATTGTCATTGCGATATTTAACATTGTCAATATACAAGCAATACGTTGCTCGTTCAATTCTCCAGAATGCTTTCTTTCCGGCTTCCCTCGCTTCTTTGAAAGTAGACAGTAGCTTCTTCTTTTGTTGCTGCAATTGCTGTGGCAAGTGCTCAGTTAAATAAGCAGATTTAGCATTGTTGCCAAATTTCCTTTTCCTTTCTTCGTTGTAGGGTTTCAGGTTTTTTAGTGACCTCATGATAAGATTTTTATCTAAATAGCTTGTAAGCTTAACTATTATCGGACGAGTAATGCGCACGTCATTTTTTGTAATGTTATGCTGTGGTAAACGATGTACATCAGCTATCGCCATCACATGAGTTCTTGGGATTTTTAAACATTCATGTAAAAACTCCCTTACTTTTTTCTCTGATTCCCATTTGGTTTCCCAGGCGCTTTCCAAATTTTCTTCAATGTCGTGTATTAAAATATTAAATCGTTTAGCATAGATTTCCTTTTCTAGAAGCTCTTGGGTAGTATCGTTTTGGAATTGGGCCAGATTTTTGCTTAAATCTCTAACATTTCCTGATAATTTTCGAAATTTGGTCGACTTGTTTTGCAAGGAGGTTTCTAAAAGATTTAATCGTTTTTCTAAATTCTCAAAGGTTGACTTTTTTACTGTATTCTTTAGCTCCAGTTCAATAGCATCACAGCGTAGGTTCAGGCTATCTTCAATTTCAGTCAACCTGCTGGTGTTGCTGTCCAAACATTTTTCTAACAAATCCATTCGGTTTTCTAATTTTCTTAACCCTCCAATAATTTTGTCAAGTTTGCTGTTTATAGCTTCCATTGGTAAACACCTTTTCACAGCTGCAGTAGTCAGTTACTCAAAACAATGCAAAAACTTTGCTTTTTTGATCTGAAATTTGCGCAACCAGATTAACTCGAATTTATTCACGTCCGTTCTCTAGCATGCTGTTTGCTCGAATGGTGCTCTCGGTCTCGAAGGGTATCCAGATCGGGTAATTTTTGTAGATAAAATAAAATAATATTGTAAGAGGCTAACGCCATGTTTACATTATAGGTTAGACAACTAGATTTCGCACCTGGAGGTTAAACTTGTCGCGTTTATACATGAGAAAAGAAGTTGTTTACAAATACTGGTTTTGATGGTGAGGAACGAAACCAAACTCCAGGTTAAATTAAAAAGTTTTTGCCCTATTCGAGTGCCACAGCTCAGGCCCGGCGCCAAGATAGCATGACTGGGGGGGCAGAAATAAATTTTGGGGTGCACGAGAAGTTTATTTATGTGAATTCGAGAGGGGCACGGGGGCACGAGAAATTTATTCCAGTGTGGATCAAACGAACAAGGTGAAAACCAAAAAAAAAAAGGTCTTCAGTTTAAAAATTTCCACAAATTCTACTCGTTATCGTCTCAAAATTCTTGCGATTTTTCACAAATTCTTTAGCGATGATCAAACAAAAAAAAAAGGTCTTCGTCCGAAAACTCTTTTGAAATTCGGTGCGAGTCCACAAAAATTTCGAAAATACGGGCGGTAAACACCAATTTGGGAGTCTTAGGCCTCGATTTGCACTCCAATAGCGCCGAGCCTGTTAATTTCTTCGGGGCACAGTCCTCGCTTGGAAGGACACAATTTTCGTTTGGGGGGGCACAAGCAGTCATTTGGGGGGGCACGGCCCCGGAATGCCCCCCCGTGGCGCCGGGCCTGCCACAGCTGTTTTCGCGACTTACCTTAATCGCACACAATACACATCATGTGATCGAAATTTTTGTGTCAAACTGTTTACACAAAGAAGTTTTACAATTCGCATCTCGAAACCAAGGCATAGTATGGAATGGAATGGAAGACGATTTTTCCATATTCCATACTGGCAATTTTCTTCCATTCCATTTCCATTCCATACCAAAAATCTTCCATTCCATATTCCATTCCATACTAAAATTTTCTTCCATATTCCATTCCATACTAAAATTTTCTTCCATATTCTATTCCTTACTTCCATACCAAAGAAATTTTAGACTGGAAGCAATGCAACGTATATTTTGTTGCTTTGCACCTTTGCAATGTTGTAAGCAACCGCTCGTGAAGGTGCGCCAACAATACTAAGATTCAACGACCGGTATTTGGTATGCATATTGCACATGGTTTAATGCATAGGCGTAGTCTGGATTTTGAATTGGGAGGAGGGCTAAACCGCAAATCATGCAATGTCGGTATCAGAAGTTTTTGAAAAAAGGGACTTTTTATGGGGCAAAGAATGAAAGATCAAAAGCTGGGCGTCTGATTTGGCTCGTAACCTAGATTCGCTATACAGGAAGGACTAAAACCGCAAGTTAAAAATTTTTCTATCCTATCAGAATTGGGAGACGTGGTGAGCAAATTAGTGCAACTCAAACATGTCACAGAGGGGGAACGGAGGCGGAGCCCCCAACCTCTGGTCGATTTTTTGTAATTTTTTGGAAAAAAATGGCTATTTTAATGCGATTTGGATCACATTTCGCACGTTTTCAGAGCCTTTGAAAGAACAAACTTTTTGATGTTTGAAAGCCAATTGAAAAAATCACTCCCTTTATTTCAGGTCAAGCCCAGAACACGTTTAAAATCTTGCATCTTGGGGTTAAATTTTGTGACTTGGCCCAAGTCAGGGAAATCAAGGTACATTGCTTTCGGCAATATTTTTAGCATTAAATAATGCACTCGAAGATTCGCCTTTGAAGATTTTTGTCATGAAAATAACCAGTTTTAGAAATATATGTACGACCAGGGGCCCTGGCACCCTCGATTCAAACTCAATAATTTGGTCAATAAACATTTCCCCTAACTAGATTTTTTCAAAAGCGTTTTGTCGCGTGAAAACTGACGAGTTGGAGTTGGATTGTTATTAAAAGTTGGTAATTTAAAGTTATTTGAAGTTGGTACATTAGATGCCATAAATGGTCACTAATCATGTTATTGTGATATAAAAGGTAGCTGGGGGCCTGAAACATATTATTGCATAAACAACTTAGATGAGTGCCTGAGATTGCACCTTTTAGAACAAAAACGCTGAATATCTCCCGGCTTATACATTTAAATCGGTCGGTAAAAATTTAAATTAAGAGGGCATGGGCCCCCAGGTCGTCAATATTAATATTAAGTTATTGCTAATTGCCGTTGCACGCATGTACTGCTGCACTCCAAAAGTGCTAAAAGAAACTGAATAAATAGGCTTTGTGTCATCATTTTTATCTTTGGTAGCTTTTCAATTGGAGGGGGAGGCAGAGGGCCCAGTCCTTCTGGCTATGCCTATGGTTTAATGATTACTGTACAAGTTTTCCCTCACATCAACTAGAACATTTACCATAATAGAAATACCAAGCTTTAACACCAAAAAGAATTACTACAAGCTTAAAAACTAAAAATATAAATAAAATTAAGCTGAAACGGGGATGAAATAGCAAATACGAGTTTTCGTGGCGATGTAAGAAAACAAAATTTACGACTGGGAAAATTGTCAGCCTCAAAATGAAAAAAACAACCAGTCAAATCTATCAAGGTTGATAACTGTAACATCAATGCTACAATTAAATCAGCAACGTACTTATAATGATAAAATACGTACACTGTTTGCGCTATACACAACCAAAGTACCGCGATTTGTCGGCAAATAAATATGCGTAGATATTGAAATTGAATACTTCTGTGTTATTTATCAATATTATTTATCACTACCCCACATTGGTATGTATTTTTCTGTAAAAACAATGCACGAAATCTAGTATGGAATTGGTATGGAAGTATGGAAGATTGTCTTCCATTCCATTCTTGAAATCTTCCATTCCATTCTGGCATCTTCCATATTCCATACCGAAATTTCCGTTCCATTCCATTCCATTTTCCATTCCATTTCATACCATGCTCTGCTCGAAACCAAAGTAAAAACCGCTTGGAAAATAAAGGTGCCAAACATATTTTCAAATCAAATTTTTCATTATACTCGCTGTATTACGCCGAAGTGTATAACGAGTTTGCGGGGCTCATCTCCGCATCATTGTGCCCAGGTAACACAGCTTCTTGGTAAAAAATGCCGCAGCGGTGGCGAACCGCTGGCAACACTGTGTCCAACTTGACCGGCCCGAGATTTAGACCTCTAACCTCCCGCTCCACAGACGAACGCGTTACCGCTCGACCAACTGGACGGTTTTTCAAACCTGGTTTCGCGATGTGAAAATTTATTTAGACATGGCTGAAGTTTTGTTACTGATCGCGAAAACCGCTATTTGTAAACGCAGCCTAAGTGTTTTTTAAATTTTGTACCGATTCAAAACGTCCTTTGTGCGGTACAGATTCAAAACATACTAAATTTTGTGTTGATTCAAACCAATGAAATTTCATTGATTTTTTTTTGGTTGCAAGCAAAATTACTACTATTTTGAGATTATAGAGTGCTGTGCAACTAACTGAGAAATCTTTTGACAGTCGTTCAAGACAATTGAAAAAAGCTTGCCTTTTCGCTTATGCAATTTTACGATGCTGCAAAAGCTGCAAAAAATCCTTGACTAAAGCAGACAAAGCATTAGGTATTAAACAGTTTCACAAAAATGGTCTACTAGTGTCCATTTGAAATTGCCGTTGCCAGGTTGGGATCCCCCTTCAAACGAGTTCACCAAAATGTTGAACTCTCCAACCGTTAGAGCATGGTCGAACAAATTTTCGGAACAGATACAGTAGACAGTTAGGTATTGAAAATAAACTTAACCTAACAAAAATTTGGGGTGCCACGATGAGGGTCCCATCAAGCGCACCCATCATCCCATCACGATGAGGGTCCCATCAAGTCCCACCAAAATTCAAACTTTTTTACTTTTTAAGTTATTACACACATGAAATTTTTAAGGTAAGTAAATATAAAAAATAAACGAAATTTGACAAAATTTGGAGGTACTAATATAAAGAAGTTCCCCCTCAAACGGAGCCACCAAATTCAAACTTTTTAACCACTCACGCTAGACAGATGAAATTTTCAGGATAGGCAAATGCGAAGAAAAAATAAAATTTGACAAAAGCTACAAAGGGGTGCCAAATTGAAAGGGTCTCTCTCTAACGCAGCTGCCAAAATTCAAACTTTTTAACTACTTATGTTGTACAGACAAAATTTTCAAAATAGATGTAAGATAAAATATGACAAAAGTTGCGGTATCAAAATGGATTAGGGGTCCCCCTCAAACAAGGATGCCAAAATTCAAACTTTTTAACTACTTAAGCTAGACACCTAAAACTTTCAGAATAAGCAAATACTTTATGTGAAAGATGGAACATGACAAAATTTGGGGGTACCATTAAGGTGTGGTCCTCCCCCAAGGAGGCCGCCAAATTTAATAATTTTTATCCATTAAAAGCTAGACACATAAAACTTTCAGGGTAGGTAAATATAACAGAAAGTTACTATATGACAAAATTTGGGGGTACCTCAATTGAGTCTTCCACAGTTCAAACATTTCAACCATTCAAGCTGGACAAATGAAATTTTCAGAATAGGTAAATACAAAGCAAAGTTAAAGTTTGACTAATTTCAGGTGCCACAATAGGGGAGTCCTACTCAAACGGGTCCTTCAAAAATTTTAACCACTCAAGCTAGACAAATGAAATTTTCCAGATACGTAAAAGTACAATATGAAAAAATTTGGGTATTCCGTACTATAGGGATCCTATAATTATGTTGACACCTCCCCCCATTAACTACCAGAGCTAAACAAATTAAATCTATTGGATTGATTAATATGATTCAAAGATTATAGATAACAAACTTTGGTTGGCCACATTGCGGAGAGCATGCCAAACTGGCTCCTGAAAATCTTTAAAATCTTTAACTACCAAGTACTCCAGCCAGACATATGAAATTTTAAAAGTTCTAAAGGGCAAATTTATGGAAAAAATAAAACATGCTAAATTTGGAGATGTCATGTTGGACAATTAACCTTTAAAGGCGGTGAATCATCCAGCCTATTACGGTGGTTTATAATAGCTAAAATTGAACTATAATTTTTGATATTTTTTGTTTTAATTTTGAGGCTGTGGTTGCGAACATATTCAACAAATACATACAGATATTCCCCCCAAATTTTTTTTGGAAATTCTAAATTTTGTTCTTCCCGCCTAAACCACAGAAGGCCTAATTTTTAGAGAACTGTAATTTAGGCGGGAAGAACAAAACTCAGAGTTTCCAAAACTTTATTTGGGTGATATTTTTTCGGATTTGTTAAATATCTTTGCAACTGCAGCCCCGAAATTTAAATAAAAAATATCAAAAATTGTAGTTCAATTTTAGCTATTGTAAACCACCGGAATTGTTTGGATGATTCACCGCCTTTAAATGGAGCTTCAAACCTTTAAAATGAATTCTCACAATGAATTTGTATCACAAAAAAGTAAATAAGTCAAACTTATCGGATTACTCCAACATTTACGACGTTGAAGTGCTTGAGCTTAATGGTTTTGATAGATATAAGCTGGCTGGCCGAGTTTTTTTACTAAAATGTAACCTGTGACGTGGAGAAAACCTTTTACTTGTTCTTAAAAGTTTTTGAACAATTTTATTAAGTAAGCTTTGGTGCTGAATAATGGATGTAACACAATATACTGTACAATATCCAGTATGTTGGCCGTTGGGTCGCAATGCCAAATAGCGTTTTCAGAATAAGAATGGATGTAAAATGCGTCCATATTTATGGCCGAGGTAGGAGTTAATACCCCAGTCACACTGAGCCCGAATGAGCACGAATCAGACCGAATTAGTCGGAATGCAAATTCGGGCTCATTCGGGGTGGCGATTTCGAATGCAATACGAATTCACTTCGAATTTAATACGAATTCACTTCGAATGACAGCGAATATACGCTTCCCGCCACTATGACGTCATACATATAAATATTCTCTGTAAGGTGCTGTACTGGGGTTTGTAGTGGTTTCATTCTATTCGAAATGGATTTGGATGACAAAGCAATAGTTCTGCAGCTCTCTGCACATTTTGAAGATTTGATCGAAAAAGAAAGTGAAAAAGCAGTAAAACCGAGGAAAGCTAATAAGAAAGTAAAAAAAGCATAGAAAGCCTAAAAAGTATCAAACTCATCCTTGGCTGTTTGCAGAAAGAAGACAATTACATGGACATTTTCAACGTTTGATGCATGAACTTGGGATAGAAGACCCTCAAGCGTTTTTTAACTTTCGTAGAATGGAACCCACCATGTTTGATAAATTAGTACAAAGAGTCGGTCCAAGAATAACAAAAACGGATACTCATATGAGAAAGGCTCTTTTCCCAGGCTTGAAAATTGCTATGACAGTGAGGTGTCTAGCTTCAGGAGATAAATATCCCAGTCTAATGTACAGTTTTTAAGTGGCAAGAAATATCATTTGTCTTCTAATACCGAAAGTTTGCGAAGCTATTGTGGAAGAATATAAAGATGAAGTTTTACAATGTCCCGCAAATCCGGAAGAATGGAACAAGGTAGGGGAGGTGTTTAGAAAAAAATGGAATATTCCTCATGCTGTAGGGGCCATTGACGGAAAACATGTTGCTATCCGAAAACCTGCCAAAAGCTGTTCCTTGTATCGCAATTACAAGGAATTCTTTTTTCTGGTCCTTAAGGCTTTAGTGGTTGGAGACTATCTATTTCGATGGGTTGATATTAGTGGATATGGAAGCATGTCTGATGCTCAAATTTTTGATGAATCTTCTGCGAAAGCTCGAAAAATTCAATTTTGAGACGATTATTGATCTTTTATTTGCCTAATACATTTGTTGACTATTTTGTCTTTTATTTTTGGTTTTCTCTCAAGCAATATACAGTAGAACTTCTGTAATCCGGCACGTTATTTGTAATTATTTTGTGGAAAAAATAGATTGAACTTGACACTATTTCAAAATTTGCCACAGTCTACAGTACTTAGGGAGTACTTCAACTGAAATTTTACTTGGGGGAACGCTTTCGCAGCCTTGACCTAACGCGGAATGCGGGTGAAGTTTTGTGGAAATTTTGCTTCAAGTTCAGATGTTGTCCCCGAAATCGATTGAAGATAAAAAAAAGTCTTCACTGATATTTGAAAGGGTTTTGTCCTCAAACTCAATTAAAGACCTAAAAAAAGGTCTTCACCGCAATTTGGTAGCCCACTATATTCGATCGGAATTTGCGATTTGTTGGTGCTGACAGCTACTTTTTTGTCTAATCGTCCAGAAGCTTCCTCTTTATGGAAAGCGCTGAAATCTCGATGTGGTAGGGGCACTAAATCTCGATGAGGAGACGCGTCCCACCTACAGTTTAAGTACTGCTTAGGGCAGCATTTTCAACGAAAGCAGGGGCGGCAACGTATGCTGCTACGCCACTGGTGTGGTTTGAAGGTTCGGGTGGGCTGCTAGGATAGGCTATGAGTGAATTCTGTTGCTGATGAAACACTAGCCTAATGGGAAAGCAGATATGTGAGGAAGTGCTACCTCACATTTGTGAAAAAATTATAAGCTCCAAATCTGCTATGTAACTTCTTAATTACTACTTGTACTCAATTTTGAACTTATGGAAAGTTTGTTGTCTAATTTCAATTGGGATGGAGTTTCATATTTTTGCTCCTTCATATTTGAACGAATTTTGAAAACGTGTTGTAGAAAATTTTAGAATGTAGAGTTTGTTTTCACTCTTTGTTCTGGTAAATCGCTTATGTACAACTGACGGAATACGAGTGAAGAACGAAGAAAATCATCGGGAAAGGGAAGAGTGGGGATATTGGTGCTTAAGTTTCGCTATTTCCAACGTGTAATAGCTCAGATAATTTCAGTATATTTTACAATTTGTGATTTTGGGGTATAATGGACATTTTTAATTTGGAGTTAGTAATAATTCGTATAGCTTTGTTTTAAAAACGTTGAGGCGAGAATTGCATGAAACGGCATTTGGGATGTCGTTTGCATATAAGCTTATAAGAAATAAAAAAATACCTATAGTATGGACGCTTACGGAACATCAATGTTAATTGCTTTTAAAGAGAAGTGGTGGTTTTGCACGGATGCAAATTGGTTTTGAAACGAAAGATAACTGTCGAGAAGCTACAGTATACAGTGTGCAGAGCTTGGATGTTGCTAGTAGGTAGTAGCCTACCATCATTTCTCACTTGGGGAAGAGGGCACGGCCTCGAAATGCCCCCTGCCTTTTCCGTGGCGCCGGGCCTAAGCCAAAACCAGATACACTCGATAAATTACAATTGGATACTCATTATTTTGCACTTGCATCTGAATTGTCAACTTCCTTGATCTAATCTTATTTGGTGCAATTTATCCTGTCTTGCTCCACCTTTCCACCTTCGCCAGCATGTTCACAGTCTCTTCCAACCTTCCCTGTCTATGCAGGATCAATCGTATTGAGAACTCTTTTTGCAGCACATGTAGACACTCCCTCAATCTACTGAAACTTATTCATCTCCTCCTTAAAAATCCTGCTTTTTAACTTCTCCGAAGAACTATTTTTGGCTTTTGCTTCTCTATCTTTGACTTTTGCTCTAGATCTTGGAGTGTGGCTTGATTCATGGATCTCCCAGAGTTTTTCCGCGCGGCATCTTTCGGAAAGGGTGGGTAGCATAAACACTTTGTAAGTTAGGTATTGGTATACAATACATACAGGCGCGTAGCCAGAAATTCGCAATGGGGGGGTGTTTGGGGGGTCTGGGGGCGGAGCCCCCAGCGCTCGAAAGTTTTGCATTTTTTTGCAAAAATAACTTCATTTTAGGGCTATTTTGATTAAAAAATAATGCTTTGAAAACGTGGCTTAGAAATTGGCAGTGAAAACATGATTAAACTGGTGGCATAAATGGGCTATTTGGGAGGTGGCTAATGGTAAAATGTTAGTTCTCTTGTTTAGATGCTGGTAAATTATAAAAGCGAATACTTTAATAAAACTCACACGGAGTAATCGATTTCGTATACAGTTTATAGAGAAACATAATTGGGGGGGGGCTAACGAAAAGATACTTGAAATAAATGATTGGTATTTAACTAATACTGAATAGCCCCCCCCCCCCCCCCCCCCCCTATTCCTTAGTTTATAGCATATTTGTTGATGACACTTATGTTTAGCATTTTTACACTTGCGATCAAATTTGATTGCTTATTTTTTCCATTTTTCAAAGTTTTCATTTATTTTTTAGTTTTATTTTTGACAAATCAGCCCCCCTTCCCCCCCCCCCATAAACATATGTTTCAAAAGATGTTTTAAATCACTATTTAGTCTACTCCAAAGCATAAAACAGTCTCAAAAGTGCTAAAAACGTAGTGTTTTTCCCATTCTGCATTTTGTTCGAAATGGCAATTGGGGGGCTACAGCCCCCTCCCCCCCGCCTCCCCCCCCTCTGGCTACGCTACTGAATACATACATGTTTAAAAGGATTAAGAACGTTTAAAGGGATATACCTTCCAAAAATAAAAGTTTTTTAAGGGAGACTGTCTCTCGAATTTGTCCAACCAAATTTTTGCCGGTCATATAATTGTTGGTCTGTTTTCTAACATTTTACCTTGGTTTATATCTTACCAACACTTCGATAATGGAGTATGACATATTTTAAACTGTTATTGCGCTAATTTCATAAGTAAATTGAATTTCAACATTCACCCATCTCTCAACTTTAAAGGATGGGGTGAAACGCCTCCTTGTAGATGTTTTGCCCCAAATACGGAATAAAACATCCAATTTTTTTTAAGAGATAAAAATTAATTTTCAGCTTAACTTGTCAAAATCATTTACCCGTGCAGCTGTGTTGATAGAGTTTCAGTCGGTGCACACACATCCGGCGAAACATTTTAATTTTCTGCATCAATGCTATCAATTACAGAACATTTTTCCTTCAGGTAGGCTCTGTATTACCCCACACTACCCCATTTACCTTTTGAGCCAGGAGTTTCGACTTCAAATTCCTCGAATTTGCATACGAAAACTTTCATTTACCAAAAATTTGAAAGACCTCGAAACGCATGCACTATGCACCTAGCTCACCAGCTAGAAGGTGAAGGAAAACGAACAAAAGTGTAGTCAAGAATTCAATTAGATGCGTAGGTAAGATGACTGATCGCATTATTTCAGATTTAATGTGCCAACAAATGCAACAGTCTATATGCACAATTCAAAAGCAATAAACCAAAAATAAAGAACGCTTTTTATTAAAATCCAAAAGTTTTTGCGATCTAGTAGAACGAAAAAAGTTGGCAGACGTGGGCTTGTCTTTCCTTAAAAATGTGTTTGTAGGTACAAAAAAATCGAAGAAAAATGAAAGCGGAAAAAATTTATCATCTTTAATTGATGGAATAAGGCATCGAATTTACTGTTCTTTGGGAAAAAATTGAATTTTCGGACCAACTCGTCTCTTTTTTTGTCACCTAAAACTGACCAAAAAATACAGCAAATTTTTGATGGAGCTTCCCCTTGGCTCAAACCTCTCTCTAATTATGCCTCTGGATGTGGTCCCCAGAGTTAAATATTCTGTCAGAAGGATGTACTAAAATAGGGCTAGATTATTTTTTCTTGATTCAGGATTTTTTGAGAAAAGAAATATTTTAGTGGTGGTGTGCAGAGGTGGAGTCCAGGACCCAACGTTCGAGGCCAAGGCCAAGGACCGACTTTTCGAGGACAGACCCTCTTGAGGCCAAGGACAGTAATGCTCAAGGACAAAGGGCACAATTCTTTTTAAAGTACGGTCGTTCCCCGAAAAATCGTTCTCCAAAAAAAAGGTTTTCGTGAAAGAAACCGCAAACTTTCGTCGAGTTTTCAGGCGTTCTCCAAAAAATAGAAACTTTAGATTAATGTTTGTTTGGTCCTTTTCCTATTCAACAAATCAAGAAAAATCGTGTTGTCCTGGGCCAAAGACAGAGCATTTTTGAGGACTTGGAGGCTTCAAGGCCTAGGACTTCAAAATGTGTTCTTGAGGACTCCACCTTTGGTGCTGTGCATGGTGGTTGGGAATTGATTGTGGATCTTAATGTCTGTATGGTCATAGTACGCACTCAGCAACAAAATACAATTAGTATACAGTCTACACAAAATTGATCTAGGTCTATACGCAACAAAACATAGTTTTAGGCCAATACAAATAAAATGAATTAATCTGAAGAAAATTGAAATTTTGATGAAATTTTGACGAAGTTTTAGTTTCGATGATTTTCCAACAGAGTCGGAAATTTTTTACTGTCCGAAAAAACAAAGTCCAAAAGTTTTCAAATTATATGCCGCACGCGTCACCCGAATTCGAATCAATATCTATCTTATGACTCACGAATTCGAACTTCAACGCCATACCAGTCAAATAATTTACGTATCTTAAAAACGTTGCTAAGCACGAAATATACCCCTCTAAGTTTTGTCTTTCAAGTAGGGTTTAAAAGGGCATTCAAGTCAAGTTTTTCATTGCCGACCAAAAAGCAAGAAAGAGCCTAAAATGCATTCTCACTAAATCTGAACTTCTTGCGTCTTCCCGTTTCAAGGCATTGCGGTTCCAAATTAACAATTTTCCTCTTGCTTCAGTGCTGCATTTTTCCAGAATGCCAGTATTGTGACAGAAGAACACCTATGGGGTAAGCTGGCTTGCATTTACGTGAAGAGCAGCTAATTAACAGTTCTTTTACCTTTTACTTTATTTTGGCAACAACTGTGCTGCAAAACACTTATTTGGAATTGGGGCATGCTTTAACTTTTTGAATTTTTTTTTTTCGAATGGCCACACTGGCAAAATTTCGAAGGTGAAAAAGCCTCTCTAAATGGAAATTTCAGCTGATATATCTCTGTAACGGAAGGTCGTAGAAAGCTCAAATATGGTAAAGTTAGTCTTTAGATCTGTCAAAACATTTTAAGAGAAAACTGATATATGCAACTAACAAAGGTGGGCAGTACCGAATTACTTTAGTACCGAATTACTTTAATTTTGTTGAATAGGTACTTTTTTCCGGTACTTTCTTATTTTCGATTCGATCAGTATTTTTTGTATTTTTTTTTAGGGTAATAACGAAAATTTTGGCGCGAAAACGAAGTCACATCACATCAAAAGTTCAAAACATTTAAACAAAGTCGAAGTTTAATCTCCTGCAGTTTAGTTGGCAGGCGTTAGAATTGTTGGCGGTAGCAGTCATTTTATTTAATTGTGATTTGTCTAGATATCGTGCAGGACCCGCGCACAGAGTAAAGAATTGCCCGTCGACGGTTTAGGAAATAATAACTGTAGGGCTATTTTTATTTTGACCCTAAAAAAATTTGGTTTTGACTTTATTTGGTAAATTTTGACTTCATTTTGACCTAAACCGTTTTGGCCTAATTGAGCTCCAACTTTTGATAAAAAAAAGTTTTGTTATTCGCAATTTACGTAAGTTTGTAGCAGGTAATCTTCTTTACTTTTTATTAACAGCATTAAAAAAAAACAAAACAATCTTTCAGTCTTGTGATTAAAGTAACTAATCGCTGTGGGACAAAAACCTAAAAATCGGCACACATTTTCATGTCAATATTACAATTTTTTGTAACCGGTAAATTTCGGATTAAAATTTGCTGTCCTTAAATTTTCACGAATTTTCGGCCTCATTTGTTCTTACATTTTTAGAAGTTACACAGCAAATTTATAGCATAAATTTTTTTTCACAACTGTAAGGTAGCAGTTTCCTCACATATTTGCTTTCCCATTACGCTAGTGTTTTAGCAGCATCTGAATTCACACATAGCCTATCCTGGATGCCCACCCGAACCTTATAATCACACACGAGGGCAAAATATCTTAAATTTTTATTGGAAAGTAAATTGACACAATTTCAATTTTGCTTGGAAAAAAGTTGCGTTATGTCAAAGTTTTGTCCATTGCTAAAGCTGTGAAAGCAAAACAGAACAGTCCTTAGATTTCAAAAATCTGGTTAATTTGTCGTATATACGGTACTGTATAATAAAGAGAGGTGGATTCGAGGACACAAGACTTGAGGCCAAGGACCAAAAACAAAAACGACGCCAAGGCCAAGGACAGCCCTTCCGAGAACAGACCCTCTCGAGGCCAAGGACAGGAATGTTCGAGGCCAAGGACAGGAATGTTCGAGGCCAAGGTCAAGGACTAAGGACACAGGCGCAAGTGTTCCCCCCCAAAAAAAGATCTTCAAAAGAATTTTTCGAGCGATCTCCTAGAGAGAAAAACAAAAAAGTCTTTGCAAATTTTCCGCAAGATTTCTGGCGTTTTCCAACAAAACTTTGACGATTCAAAAAAGTAGTGCTGTCCTTGAGCCGAAAACAGAGCAATTTCTGAGGACTTGAGGCTTCGAGGCTAAAGCCAAAGACTTGACTTTCTAGACCAAGGCCAAGGATTTCAAAATGTGTCCTCGAAGCCAAGGACTTCCTCGAGAACTCCACCTCTGACAATAAACTTTGACTTTAGATTTTTGAATGTGGACATATCAAATCAAATCTGTTATTATACTCGCTGTTTTAGGCCCGAAGCATGTAGCAACATAGCGAAGCCCATCATCTCCGCGTCATTGCGCCCGGACAACACAACTCCTTTCGAAGAAAAGTCGCAGCGGTGGCGAGCGATGGCAACACTGTGTCTGATTTGACCGGTCCGAGAGTTGAACCTCAGACCTCTCGCTCCAGAGACAAACGCGATACCGCTCGACCAACTGGCCGGTATGTGGACATATAGTGTGCTTAATTATTTTATTTATGCCGAGTCTGGCATTCTTAATTTGTTTTAATTAAAAAAAATGAGTTTCGCGTTATTATAAAATCATTTTTATTGAGAAGTTAACCCAGGCAATTGTATTGCGACATATTGCAACTATTTGCAGAAGTTTGAGTAGCAAAACTTCATTCAAATATCTAGAAAATTGCTTATAACGTTTCATCGGTTTTCAAATATCCAGAAAAATGAAAAAAAAACCTTTCGTTTGCTTTTGAAAAAAAATTTTTGATCACATACAAATTTGACAGATTTTGACCTAACCCAAAATTTTGACTTTATTTTGACCTACTGTATAAAATCCACCCAAACTGGTTCCACAACACCCGAAGCCAATGCTGGTACACGTTTGATGATATCATAAAGCCCTGAAAAAAACTTTGACTTTTGCGGGCCCTAATAATAATCTAACTGTCACTCAATAACATAAAGATATAGATGTCAATATTCTAGAAGCGACTACTGGCGAGAAAAAACTACAGCTTTAATCAGAGCCGGATTTACAACACACGGACCCCTGGAGCTTCGGGAGAAGTCGATCTCCAAAAATAGTAATTGTGTAAAACAGTTGTATAGCGGCGCTAACTACGATGGGATGTCGAATGGTCGGCCTTCTGTTCATTAAAATTTATCGCACTTCTATGAAAAAAAATGTTTTGACCTACTTTAAAAAGTATTTAAAAGTACCGGTACTGAGTACCGGAAAAGTAATTCGGTACTTCTGTTACAGAGAACCGAGTACCGGTACCGAATTACTTTTGAAGGCAAGTACCGAGCACTGGTACCGAATCACTTTTGAAGTTCTGGTGCTCACCTTGGGCAACTAAGCATACTAAATACAATTAAGGCGAGCTGAAAATCTTATTTACCAATTGTTATGCGACAAAAATCACGCAGCACTACGCGATAACGGAAAGCCAATCGCAACTTGGCATGAATCAAGCCATTTTTTGGTAGTTAACAAGATTCTCTGCAGAAGAAAGAAAAAAATTGCAAAAAAAAAATAGCGAAAAAAGTCAAGTTTTAAATGATCAAACATCTTGAAATAATGAAGTAATCAAATATCACAAAAGAATATAGATTGATGGAACGATGTTAAAATCTTTGACACCAACCCAGATGAAATGAAACATTTTATACTCTTGACCCGATCATATGATTTGCTACCTCCGGTTTATCGTTTTGGCTTGTATTGGCGTCTTTCCATTAATTTCAAGGTGTGCTGCTGTCAAGGGTTCTAAGTTCGGTAGGCTCGGCCTACCCACAAATTTTGACCGCCTATTGCGGAAAAAGACATTTTTTTCTTTCGTCTTCACCTAGTTTTGGGACGAAAACTAGTTCAAATTCAGATCAAGACCTTTTTTTGGTCTTGAACAGTTTTCTGGCACAAAACTGGCCAAATTTCCGCTCCAGCCAAGACTTTATCTTAAAGTTTTTATATTTATTTTTATGGTCGGCTTTGCGTCAGAGCCTAACCACCTTTTTGTTTAGGACATCAGCTCTAATTGAAGTTCACTTAAGTTCAAGCCGAAACATTGGATAATTCGGATCCAAAGAGCTAACATCTTGAAAATTGATAATTAAGTGGATCAACTTCCCCACCTGCCTATTTCTTCGACAACCAGACAAAGCAATTACAGTCTCGCCCGACAACTTGATTGCAAGGAAAAAAAAAGTCAATTAAATAGCATTTAGCAAGATGGGACAGGACGGGACAAGACGGGTTTTTTAATAGATGCGTTGCCTCCTTCAGCAAATGCATCGAAAAGTTAAAGGTATCTCAAAATTTCACTGAATGAGCAAAAGAATGCAAACTGCAGTTTTTAAATTACGCCCAGAAAAAATGTATAATTCTAGTTTATCCAATCAAAGCTTAAAACTAGCCACACCCAAATGGTATTACAGAGACAATAATTTCGGACATAGATTTCCTAATTCGTGGCGTACGCAGGATTTTCGAAAGGGAGGGGGGCAGGAAATTTGAGAATTATGAAAAACCAAAGGAAAATTTCTCCACTCAGAATCAGTCCGTTTTTCTGCCCAAAATTAGGTGAAGACCAAAAAAAGAAAGGTCTTCGCTCAGATTTAATGTGGTTTTTGGCCCAAAATTAGGTAAAGACCAAAAAAAAAAAAAGAAAAAGGTCTTCAGTCAGATTTTGTCCGTTTTGGTGCTCGAACTTTCTGCCCAAGTTACAAAAGGGTGGGCCTTGCCGCAATTTTACATGCTATTTTATGCTAATTATACTACACTGGCGACCCAAAGGGGGGGCATGGCACCATGCCCCCCCCCTATATACGCCCCTGTTCCAAAACAACTGCATGGTGTGGCAGAAAAAAATTAAAAGCTGTTGGTATAGGCTTATTGCATGATGTGTAATATTCCCACCATATCCTTCCCGAACCATTTTCTACGTTCTTCACCCCTGTTTTCTCAGTACATGAACGATTTACCAGAGCAAAGACTGAAAAAAACTTTACGTTCCAAAATTTTCTACAACACTTTCCCAAAAATCGTTTAAATATCAAGGAGCTAAAATATGGAACTCTTATTCCAACTAAAATTAGACCATTAACTTTCCACGAATTTAAAATTGAGTACAAAAAGAAATTACTTGAAAGCTATGGTTAATTTGCCACACTTTATATTATTATCATAATACATTAGCATGCAATTTCTCAAAAACAAATGTCCATTAAAGTGACTGCAATTTTTAGGTGGCTACTTGACTTGAAGACCTGAAATGCTGGTCACTTCGCAGTCTCCTGTCGAGATTGTTGCACCTCGTTTATTTAAGACATTTTGTTGTTTTTTGTTGTTTTGTTTTAATTATTCATATACGACCCATACTAGAATACGCTACCCCAGTTTGGTCTCCCCACTTAATTAAGTCCAAAAAATTAGTGGAACTAGTCCAGAGAAAGTTTACAAAGCGTGCTTTTTACCATTGCTTTCATGACTGCACCACACCATATGAAAAAAGGCTCACCATTGCAAGGCTAGATTGTTTAGAAACCAGAAGGATTAAATTTGACCTAGTGTTTTTGTTTAAAATGTTGTGTGGTAATGTTGATTTAGACTTTGATGAATTTTTACAATTTGATGGTAAACACAAACGCAATCGTCACTGCTTGCAACTGAAGAGTGTGAACTATCCTGCTAATAATTTTGGCAGGTTTAACCATTTTTATCGCACTCATAGGATCTGGAATAATCTTCCCCAAAGCATTTTTGATAGTGCAGTTAATCTCAAAAAGTTTAAACAAGCCCTATCTGACATTTGTTTTGATGCTCTATCTGGGTACTGAAAGGCAGTCAACGATTTGGTGCTTGTAGTTTCTAAAAATTGATTACTGAAACTACCTATGTTGGTGCTTAAGCGCTATTCAACCAAGCTGAATGCTATTTGATGCTGTCTTTTTTATGTGCTATTGAACACGTTTATTTGTGTATGTAATCTTTGTATATTATTTTTTTCCCAAACGTTGTTGCGTAGGCATCCCGATCATGTCGGACTACTGAATTGCCAGTAAATGATAAATAAATAAATACAGTTGGTTTTCTGCAATTTGACCAATAAATTAATTCTGTCTGCCTGTAAATTTTCTTTATGACTGAGTGAGTCGTAAATTCATTGCCTGGATAGTGTCCGGACTTTCTTTTCGTGATAGGCATATCATTTATTTTATTAGTAAATGTGGCAGTAGCTACCGTACTTTACTTTCAGGTGGTAACTTAATAAGAGTTAAGTAATACATTTTCCAAATATGTTCACATGACACGAACTTTTGCCCTTTTTGTGCTGGGGCTGTATGCAGAGATCTCACTAGTAGCACGATCTACTGTACTAGTCTGACTACTAGAACGACTTCGTATTCAGAGATCGCTCTAGAAGTTGTGCTACAAGTCTCACTACTTGTGAGACTAGCTAGTCTGTCTAGCTAGCAAGAGTTCGTATTTACAAATCTCACAACAGCTAGTGAGACTACTAGTCAGACTCGAAAATTAGGCCAAATTTGCTGGAGCGGTCGAGACCAGTCAAGAAGTCTCACTAGCTGCTATTTTCTAACGAAAAACAACGCAACCATCGCTTATTTTCTGTCCAAAGCATTATAATTTTATGCTTATTTTCCCGTTCACTGCAATTTTAATACGATAAAGTGGATATTTTTGTCTGAACCATTGATTTAGCATTGTAAATTTAAACAACAAAAAGTTTCAGAATTTATGATTTTAAGGGAAATGCCTGCAACATTCGCTCTCATCAAGCGCAATTAAAAAGAAGTTCTTGTAAATGCCACCAGTAGACCATATCGCCGCATACAAGTCATGTAATAACGCAATAATTTTTTTGCGACGCATTTTTGAAAGTTCGCTTTTTAGTGCGGGAGTTGTCATTACAGTGACGTGCGGTGAGGCTTTTGGTTGGTGAGGCACAATCTTTTTTTCACACAGATGTTTGCAAAAAAATTATTTAAGACAATAAATGACAAGCAAATAATTGTTTTCATAGCCATTAAACGAAAACCAAATTTTTCGATAATTAATTATTCGTTTAATTTTTGCTGTTCATTTAAAGCCAAATCAATTCTTGAAGTTTCGAAAATCTATAAAGGTAGCCTAGCCTATTATTTGGCTTTCAATGTGGACATTATCGAAGTTTTCGTGCTTGCTAAGCCTTCTTGGCAAATTCTCTAAGTCACAAAAACCCGATTTCAGTCCCAAAATTATTACTTGCTAAAAACATGAAAGCAAAAATGAAGATTTTTATAGCGCAACCACTCTTTTCTTGAGTACGGTTCTACTCTTTCTGAATTGAGGGATTCTTTCGAAATGATGTCTCGAGCAAATCCTTTAAATCGGTTTTCTTTTAGCTGTAACTTCAAGTTTAGATTAAAAACTTAGTTTAGAAAGTCTCTCAGCTTTGAGACTAAATTTTCTTCCATTTTAGTTCATTTTCTCGTATTAAATTGTTTTTATTTCGCAAGAAAAATAACTTGTTCAATTTCGCAATGAACGAAGGACTACAAAAAAACTATTGAAACTTTTTCTCATTCTATGGCGCACAGGTGAGGCGCGCCGCAAAATCAGATTTTAAAAGCATTATGCGTTGTCCGCGATTTGTGTGAGAAAAAGGGCATACTTTTACTTTCTTCTTTAAAATTTGCTTAACTGAAGTGAGGCACAATTGATAGTGCCTCACTTCGCATATCTGAAGCGATGCTCAATGGCACGCCGTAGTAATAGCAATATTACGCCGAATAGTTTGGGCGTTTTAATGCGAAACACGTAACATAAAAGCAGTAAATACACAAAAAAAGTAAAAATGACAAAAATTAATAAAGTTTTTGATGCATATTTTGATTTGTGTGAAACCATTTTATTTTAATTGTATACTTTATTTTCGTTTTCCTTTGCACAATTCTTCAAGCGAGGCACGGCCTCACCTGCCTCCCCTGCAGAGTTGTAAACGGGCCGACTAGTTTAGGCCCGAACCCGGCCCGAACCCGAAAATATAAGCCCGAACCCGAAAACTAATTTAAAGCCCAAATCATGCCCAAAAAAACGAAAGTTATGTTAGGTCTGAAAAGTTTGGCAGCGTTGCTGAGTTATTTTGATTATATTTTTGTGTAACTAAAACAAAAAGCACATCTCAGGCCCGATTTAAGCCCGAAATTTTTGACAACTTCAGGCCCGAACCCGGCCCGAACCCGGCCCGAACCCGAACCCGACCCGAAAAGCCCGGCCCGACTTACAACTCTGCTCCCCTGACCGCACGTCCCTGGTAGTCAAATTATGTATTTTGTTTTGGGTATTGAAATCTACAGCATTTAATTACTGCAAATCGAAACATGTCCGGGATTGTTTGTAGTTACCTGTTAACTCTTAAAAAGAAAAAGCAATTTAAAAGAACAGAACCGGTAGAATAACAAAAATCTTAAACTCAGTTGTCAATATAACAAACCGTAGCCCACTAAATAAGGAACCGTTCAAATATCGTATGACACTTTTTTAGGCATTTTTGACCTTACCCTCCCCCATATGATGCTATTTCGAAGCCCAACCTTTTGCATGGGATTAAACGCTTATCCGACGCTTTCTGCACCCGCCCCCCTGGAGGCTTCATATGATATTTGAACGGCCTCTAGCGGTCCTATACGAATATTTCGTATCTCACACAATTAAGCAGCAGCGGCTGTCGGCCACGAATCATTATGATCACAATAGTTTGCTATTAACTTTCGGCAACAGAAAAAAATCTTGGCATGCCTAAGGATAAAAACTCAATAAAAGAAAACCAATTTTTCTCACTTCCACATGAAGCAAACTCCTTGATATCTAAAAAGCGATTAGTATCTATAACCCCTTTGAATCAATATTTATTGTGTACAGCGTGCAAGCGAAATAGCTTCCAATTGAAGCATCGCATTAGATTTCCGAAAACCGTATAAAAAGTTAACTTCGTTAGCCAAAACGCTTTGCAAAATGCAAATTAATATGTTGATGCGGTACCAATAATTGATTAATTTGTGATATAGTTCAAAATGATCGAACAAGAACCTACATATATTGCAATATGATTTGCCGATATAGCAAAAACAATGATGTAACGCTCGTAATCAAAATAACTTATGATAACACATGTCGAATTAACATTTTTTGACGCCTTTCTCCTTTCTTTTGCGGTTTCTAGTGCAACCTAGCGAGTTTTTACGTACGAAATCCTGTTGAGTTTCACTTTAAAGTAGGGTTGGGTTGAATTTGAATTTTGAATTTGCATCCGCTCACGAATTATTGATGAATTTGAATTTGAATTCGACTTTGCAATATCAATGAATTTGAATTGGAATTTGAATTTAGTTTTTTCAAAGTAAATGAATTTGAATTTGAATTTAGTTTTTTCAAAGTCAATAAATTTGAATTTAAAAATTAAAAACAAAATGAATGGATCCAACCAGTGCCGTCGCTAAGGGAGGGGTGGGGGCAGGGGGGCGTACCCCCTTAACGGCCGCTTGTGCCCCCATTTTGGTTTACTAAAAATACTGCTTTTGTAACATCACGCAAAATGGCAACAGACAATGATGGAAAAAGAAATAATTACGTTTAAACACAATTCTTCTTTGATGTGTTTTCGATTCTTTGTGAAATTGCTGGCAACCAACAGCTATACATTAATTTGACGCAATATTCCGCCTTATTGGCACGCCCTTACGGATGTTTCGCAGCAGAGATATGTAAGCTTGCAGAATCGTTACTAGTTCTTCGTTAGTGATAATGAAATGAAACAATGCGTGAAAACTTGTTTTTCAAAGACCAACTGTTTTGATTTTTAAAGCATACTCAAGATTTTGAGATCACAGTCAGTGGCGCAACTAGGGTGAAGGGGCTTAAGCCCCATTTGCAAAGTCACTTCGAAAATTTAATCTCAAAATACAAACGTTTAAACGTATTTTAGACTTGACCAAAAGCAAGGGGGGCTGAAGGTGAAAAGCAATTCAATTCTTTGAAATGACTTTTGAATTTTAGTAATTTAGTTATTCATATAGCTTCTAAAAGTGCGAAGTATGATTAAAATGGCGTTAAAATCGCTATTTTTTTGCTTCAAAATCGCCCAGCGGCTGGGGGATCTGCCCTCAGGCCCTACCCAAATTTACTTAATATTTAATATCTATGTCCGTCTGTGACACGCTTGAGTTGCATGAGTTTGTTCCAGGGTTGGGAAAAATTACTTGTTTTTGCTTCAATTACAATTACAATGACAATTGCAACCTAAAATTTTCACAGAGCTGGACAGCGCTGTTTCGAGCTTTTAGCTCTCATCGGCAGCCTTCAGCTATCTTTTTCAAAGGTATCCCCAGCTGAACAAACATCTTGGCCTAACTGGCAAACCTTATGGGCTTGCACAGAGGCAGATGCTTAGTAGGGAATAAACGATTTTTCACTTGTGGTACTTTAGAAACAAGTGAAAAATCGCTGGATCCTTGTAGTAAGGACAGCCATAGGCTATCCCTACTACCAGGACTCCCCTCTGCGTGACCACGGAAATCACAACTGCAATATCTTGACGTCCTTCATGGTCGACTCCTGGGAAGCCATGTCAACTTCCACTTCCACTTCCACTAAAATTTTCAATTACAATTACAACTATTCAAGTTCAAGTAATTGTGATACATTTACAATTTCAATTACAATGAAAAGATTCGCAAAACATTTCGACCAATTCATTTACATACGAAGCCGCAAGTTTTGCTGATGTCAACACTGTGAATTTGTTTTGTATTTCTACATCAGACCTATTAAAGCCCCATTTCTCTCTATTCTTTTCTTCCATCAATCTTTGCTTAGCTTTAATTTTGCAGTACATAATTTCGTTTTTAAGCAATTGTCAAGTATGTCATTGAATTCATATCGCTTTCAACAACATTATGGTTTTAGCTAAACCATAGTATCATACCGGTATTATTTGTGCAAAAGAAAATAAGTTTTAAACAATCGAAAATTGTAAAAAAGTTGAAATTGTGTACGTTACAACTTCAAGTTACTACCACTATTTAACACTATTTTAACTTTCACCAATAATATCGCATATTTTGCATGATCATACAAAATAGAATCATTAGTGTCGCTTTGACATGCACACAAGGGCAAACAAGCAAAAAAGCGCACAAAATTTTAATGTCACAAATAGCATTGAAGTTACAATCATAGGCGTAGCCAGGGGGGCCCAAAGGGCCCGCTCCCCCCCCACAATCGAAGTGCCATGAATAAAAAAAATGTGACAAAAAAGTCTTGTTTCTTCATTTTCAGTTTCTTTTAACATCTCCGCGTACAGCAGTACACGCGTACAACATTAACTAACAAAAATATTGATGACCAGGAGGCCCACGCCCCATTGATTCGATTTCGCCAATTAATTGAAATGTGCAATCCAGGTAAAATTAAGGACTTTTGTCCTAAAACTTGCTACCTCAGGCCCTCATCTAACCTTTTTATGAACGTAACGCAATAACCAGAGCCGGATTTACCATATGACAGAGTGCTAGGGTCCCGCGCTTAGATGGTAAGATTTTTTTTGGTCTTCACCTATTTTTGGCGGGAAGATGTTGCAAAATCCCCAAAGTACCAGGCAGTTGCGTAGCCAGGGGGGCGGGGGGCTCGAGCCCCCCATTGGCCTGAAAAGTATGCAATATATGACGTTTTTAGTGCTTTTGAGGCCGATATTTGCTCCAATAATGAAAATAGCCCCCCCACTGGGATTGGCGATGAGAAGTTGTAGACGACCTGCTGTGATTTCGGACCAGAAAACTGAAGTTTTTTTGGACATCACCTAAAGTTGGTCAGAAAAACCGACTGAATTTGGGTGAAGACTTTTTCTTTTTTTTTTTTTTGAGACATCTCATTTTGGACGGGGAAATCGACTCAGTCTGATCAAAGATCGATAAAAATCTGGGTCAAGATCGTTTGATTCCAGTCTCCAAAACAGCTCCCCCAATGCAAATTCCTGGCTACGCGCCTGGTACCAGGGGCTTGCGCAATGTAAATCCGGCCCGGGAATAACATGGTTAGTAAGCGTAACCATCTAATGTACCATTTTTCAATAATAATTCATCTCCACCTCGCCAGTTTTTACGCACAAAATAATTTAAAAAAAATAGCTAGGGGAAATGCTCATTGAACAAAAAATTGAATTTGAATTGAGGGGTCCTGGGCCCCCTGGTCGTACATGTACTCCTATAACTGGTTAATTTTATGACAAAACAAAAATCTCAGAGGAAAATCTTCGAGTGGATCATTATTTACAACTAAAATATAGCGGGAGACAATATCCCCTACTTCCTCTATCTGGGCCAAATAAATCACTTACAGTTAAAATTCAAAAACAAATTGCAAGATTTTTAACATGTTTTGGCTTTAAATTGCACGTAAAAGAAGGATTAAACAATTTAATATTTTTTCGATTGGGTTCCAAATGTTAAAAATTTAGTTCTTTTAAATGGCTCTGAACACGTGCAAAATGTGATCCAATGGTATTAAAATAGCTTTTTATTTAAAAAAAATTACAAAAAAATTGCCCAGCGGCTGGGAGCTAGGCCCCCAGACCCCAAAGCCTCCGGTGGTTGGAGGGACCGCCCCCAGACCCCCGTTCGTGATACGTTTGAGTTACAATAGCTTACCCAACACGTTTCCCAAGTTTGACAATTGCACTTTTTAACTAGGCCTATTAGTTTACCTCTATATCTTTAGCAGAATTCTAGTTAATTGCCAACAACACGCCATGGCTTTAGATCTTTCATTTTGCGATATCTTTGCCCCACAAAAAGTTCCTCTTTTGAAAATTTCTGAAGACGTTATTGCATGTGGTTTGTGGTTTGCCCCCCCTCCCCCCCCAATCAAAAACCCTGGCTACGCTAATGGTTACAATGGTTACTCACCACCGGTTACAGTCATATCTGACGTTTTAGGCTAATTCTATGTTAGGCTATTTTTTGGCTTAGAATTAGCGCTAGTCATGATTAGAGTAGGTGCTAAGTTTAGGTTATGAATATGATTAACCCTATCTCTAAAACTTACTGTAACTATCCCTAAGCTACTTTGATATTCGATATGCGACGTCAGATGTGGTTGCAACCGATAGAAAATTTCGACATCAATTTGCAACTGGAGGAAAATTGATATTGTTCAAACACATTTTGTTATTATCTACCTTAGTGAATAATAGAATAATTGTGATTCAAAATAGGTAGAAAATTTTTCAATTACAATTACAATTATCGACTTTTGAAAATTCTCAATTACAATTACAGCAAAATCGGATGATTAATTACAATTTTGTGAATTACAATTATAATTTTTCCAAGCCTGGTTTGTTCAGCACGGGGGCTAAATCAGGTAGTTTTTGTGTAAAACAAATTTACTTTTGGTTCACCTCTCTTAGCAAAATCCTGGTTGAACGTCAGGTAGCATTGACTGCTGTAGATAGATTTTTCAAGCGATTATTGGCCATGGAAGAAACGAGCTAGGAAACGCTGCTGGCCTTATTCTAAAATTGCACATAATTGTTGACGTACAAGATCCGAAAGTCAGTTTTTGTAAGCAAATTTTAGTGCCCCCCCACTTTTGGCTGGTGACCCCTCACTTCGTTTTCTCTGGCAAGGGCACTGTATCTAATTCTGGATTCAAACGATTTGAGTTCTTGGTTTATTACGCACATGTGATGCGCTAATACACATCTGCGGCTACGAGACTGCGACTTGCTAGGTGCAAACCGCAAAATCCTCTTTGAATCTTTGGTGTAAAAGTGGGGTTGGATTGAATTAGAATTTTGAATTTGAATTTGAGTCCGTTCACGAGTTATTGATGAATTTGAATTTGAATTCGACTTTTGCAATATCAATGAATTTGAATTTGAATTTGAATTAAGTTTTTTCAAAGTCAATGAATTTGAATTTGAATTTGAATTTAGCTTTTTCAAAGTCAATGAATTTGAATTTGAATTTGGATTTAGTTTTTTTAAAGTCAATGAATTTGAATTTGAATTTAAAAATTACAAAAAAAATGAATGGATCCAACCCTGCTTTAAAGTAGCGGTTTGGCCGTAAAGCAATGCAAAGGTTACTACAGTTCAAAGATCGCACTAGGTAGTCTCACTAGAGTTAGTATAAATGTTAGCACGATCTCTGAATACGACTAGAGTTCATGCTACTTCTAGTGTGACTATTAGCCCGTAGAAAGACTTTCTAGATCGTGCTACTCAGTAGCGTAGCCGGGGGGCGGGGGGGGCTATAGCCCCCCCATTGGCATGTCGACCAAAATGCAGAATGGGAAAAACACTACGTTTTCAGCACTTTTGAGACTGTTTTATGCACTGAAGTCGACTTAATAGTAATTTAAAAGATCGTTTGAAACATATATTCAGGGGGGGCTAATTTTTCAAAAATAAAACTAAAAAATAAATGAAAACTTTGAAAAATGGAAAAAATAACCATTTAAATTTGATCGCTAGTGTGAAAATGCTAAACATAGGTGTCATCAACAAATATATTATAAACTAAGGAATGGGGGGGCTATTCAGTATTAGTTAATTACCAATCATTTATTTCAAGTATCTTTTCATTAGCCCCCCCCAATTATGTTTCTCTATAAACTGTATACGAAATCGATTACTCCGTGTGAGTTTTATTAAAGTATTCGCTTTTATAATTTACCAGCATCTAAACAAGAGAACTAACATTTTACCATTAGCCACCTCCCAAATAGCCCATTTATGTCACCAGTTTAATCATGTTTTCACTGCCAATTTCTAAGCCACGTTTTCAAAGCATTATTTTTTAATCAAAATAGCCCTAAAATGAAGTTATTTTTGCAAAAAAATGCAAAACTTTCGAGCGCTGGGGGCTCCGCCCCCAGACCCCAAAACATCCCCCCATTGCGAATTTCTGGCTACGCGCCTGGTGCTACTAGTGAGATCTCTGCATACGGGTCCTGGCTACTGCAGAAAATTCTTTAAACGTCTCGTAAATAAAATGTTCCGTATTTTATCTTGGCACTGACTGTTTTGCAGCTTAAGTTAATTTGTTATTAAAATAGAATAAATTAATGTATAAAACGTTAATAAAATATATTGTGTTATAGCGTGAAATAATTTCACACCACTTCAACGGCTTTCAAATTTGGCCATTAATTATCATAAATCAAAAACCCAGTAGCCTCTAGCTGGTTAAAATATAACCCTTTTAGTATTTTTGTTTGTGCCGGAACTTCAAAATGCTTAGCCTAGACTAATTGAATTATCCAAACTCTAGTTACAAATAGCATTAACTAAAGTTTAGAATTTTCGACTGCTTTTGTTTCAAACAGGGTAAACAAAATAACGAAGGTACAATGTCGCTCTCACCAACCGTTACAATGAATAGACTATTAGTTACAGTTAAGAGATACCAATTTATTGAAACTACCAAAACAATCAATTGAAACGATGAAGTTAAATAGCAAAAGAGATTTACATTATCATGAGTTATATTACCATTCAAAAGAAATTTACATTATCAAAATAGCAAAGAGATTTACATTATCATGAAGTCTGTGTACGTTTTTTACGTTAGTCGAAAGTCAGAGGCTGTAATTAATTCAGGACACAATGCTGGTTAAAAATTGACTAAGGTGGCGTCAATGAATGTTAACCCTATATCTACCGGGCTATTTTCATACCCTATTTGTATGTTGGGGGGTAAATTTGCACCCTTATCTTAAAACTGTTTGGTAAGTGATAGAAGTAAGATTTTTTTCTTGTTGAAGCTATTTTATGTCAAGTTTTTTAAATGAGATATTTTGAGGTTGTGACGTCACGAAAACGACGTTGACGTCATCAAAATCAGTAAGTCCTTATACCAGCATGCAAATTTTTCTAAATGTTGCTAAATATTATGTACAGTTTGGACTTTTGTTATTTCAAAGATATCTTTAAAGTCACCGCGGATGATGACGTCACATACATGATGATGTCATGTTTAATATATTGCGTTGATTATTATTTGTGATTTTTTGTGACTGAGATAAAGTACCGTTTACAAAGTTTTAGAATACTGCACTGAGATAAAGTATCGTTGTTTTCATTATATCATTCAACAGCTGATGACAATGAATAATTTTTTACGCAAACGCATTTTATTTTGAGAAACAGCAGAAAAAGCAATAGTTTTGAAGTATGACGTCATCAATGACGTAATGATGATGTAATACATTTATCAGTAAATAAAATATTTTTATCCAGCTGAAGGTTAGCATCGATAATGAAGACGCAATAGAATGAATAGAATATGCGCACTGATAAGCATGCATTGTGCTCAAAACTGTATAAAACTCTTTACGTGCCTCTGGCAAAGCCAAAAATGACGTCATTTACGGTTATTCGGCTGACCCCAAACTTTCTGAAAATGTGTGTTATTAAATTTGATTCAAAGTCAGGGTGCATCAAAGCAAAACTTTTTCAGTTTAGGAGCTATACCAAAATAACTATTAGGGGGGGCATAATTGTCCCCCGCTCGGTATAATAGGGTTAAAAGTGAGATTGAGATTTCTTTCAAATAGAATAAAAAGTTTATACCTGAATGAATTAGGAAGTTGGTTTGTTGTAACTTACAGAATTAGCAAAATAGTAAACTCGAGTACCATGTATCGTACCGTAAATTTCTCAAAATCAGCAAATAAATTACTAATGTAAAATGTATAATGAAAATTAATGTACAGAGAGACAAAATGTACATTTTTTATTAAAAACCAGTAAACTTTGGGTCTAGGCTGGCTTTTCTAAAATTTTAACAAATTTCCAGCCTCGAACTGTTTTCAAAATGTTAAAATCTTATCGAAAAATACAATAACTCAAATTCAATTTTTGTCCACTGTCAAATTTGCAAGATTAAAGCAGTGCTATAGTACGTAAGGTTGGCTATGATCGTTGAAACCAAGGCCCACATGACAGTATTTTCCTCGTTCGCTTTAATTAACGAGTTTTTTTTAAGAGGCGTTACCGAACGAAATACTCGCTAAACGTAAGAGGTCATTAATTTTTGCACGTGTATGTAAAGCCTTGCGAAATCCGTTACGTCATTCTTTCTCGCTAACTTGCTTTGAGCGATTGCGGAAAGCAGTTCGAGTAAAAAAACGTCACATTTTCCTCGCCAACTTAAAGAGGATCTTGAAGCACTCTTTAAGCGAGCGAGAAATCTTTTTGGTTCTGAAATTTAATTGCGAAATGTTGAAAACTTCTAACCAAAGCGAATTTTTGCTGAAAATTGATTAAAATCGTCGCCATGTTTGCTATCAGACTGCTAAAAAAAAGCAAATTGCATTGCGAACCACTTGCTGTTTCGACTGATAACGAAATGTTGAGTAGTGCCAGTAGACAAAAATAGCAATACACTCCTTTTATAAGAACAATTTTCTAAAACACGAGGCTCATTTTTGCTCAAAATTTAAGAACAAATTATAAACAATGCCAGCCTCGGCAGCAAAATAAACCAAAAACAAACAAAAAAAATTCAAACTAATTAAAGAAACTAAAATTCGTGCTGATTTAAAGCGACAAAATTTCAGTGATTTTCTTGTATTTGCTAGCAAAATTGCAACTATTCAAGATTATAAAGCTCTGTTGCTCTGCGCAAGCAATTGAGAAATTTTTTTGGCAGTTGTTCAATTTGAAAAAACCTTGCTTTTTCGATTTTGCAATTCTACGATGCTACAAAAGCAAGAAAAAAGCCTTCACTTAAGCAGACAGAGCAGTAGGAATTAAAAAGTGTTTCAAACATGCCCGCTAAAATTGACATCGATGCTCTCAAAATTTTTACAAAATCAAGAACAAATGAGACTAAATATTGACAAAAAATTAAAAGCAGCCAGTCTCGACTCAAGATTTACCGGTTCTAAAAAGGAAGAGTGTACTTCGACTTGCACTCTTTTGAAAATTTTTGAAACCTGAAGACCTAGAGTTACTGTTAACATATGTGTTAACCCACCAACAACCTCAAAGGCGCTTTATACGTCGTTTAAAAAATTATAGTATGGAAAAAGTTGTTCTTATTTCACAGCATTGATCCAAAAATATAATTAAATTCCGTCGTTCATTAACTAATTATCATCAGTTGAGGAATTTGCTTGCACAGAATAATAACGCATAGCTTATGGCATCTTTTTCCATAACAATGTAGTACATACAATACGCTTGAACGCATTATTTTGAAGTAGAAATGCATTTGACGTCACAATGAGATATTTATTACGTACTAACACAAGTTACTAACATCTCCCAAAGAAATTCGAGCGAGCTGTTTTTACGTGTGTTGGGCGATACGACTCAGAAATGGCAGTTTGTCTACGAAGATTTTTTGTTTTTTAGCGAGCGAGAATGGCTTTTACGAGCTCGCCAGCACGTTCTGTCATGTCCCCACAGGCTAGTGGCTGCAATATTTCCTTAGGATATGGCATTGCGTTGCAGAAACTTTTTTTTTTAATTTGGCTCCTGTTCCTTTTTTTATGCTGCATTAGGTCAGCATTGTTCTTAATTTATCCCTAAATAAGCCTCGTGTTCTTAAAAATTATCTATGGAAGAGTACAGCATATTAAGCCTATCTGTTTTTATCTCATCTCTTTTTTTCGTTATACTGGCTGTATTATGCCGAAGCGTTTGACGAGTTTGCGGGGCACGTTTTCGCGTCATTGCGCCTGTGGGCAACACAGTTCCTTTCAACAGTGGATTCGATTTGACCGGCCCAGACCTCCCGCTTCAGAGATGAACGCGTTACCGCTTGACCACATAGCTCGTATCTGTTTTTATCAATGTGAAAAAGTAATATTGTGTTGCCATGCCAATGCAGACTCGATAACCGATGAAACGCTTCTTCGAGACAATTAAAATCATAGCAGTAAATTGATTGCTTTTCGTTGCTACCCATCGTTTGATGTTGTTGAGAATCGACACATTCATTATTCAATGTTTGTTTGCTAATTTCATCGCACGCAAAATGCGGTTGACCAACTGTAGCTCGCAATTTTGTTCTATGTGTTGTTGCACCAACTCTGTTGAGGAGGATTTCTCGATTGCCTGAAATTAGTGAAAATACAGGTCAAAAAATACTGCGATTCAGCTAGTCAGTCACATTCTGCATGCGTTGTAATTAGCAAACAAACTTTAACCTGCCAATTTTGCACGGAGTGGGAGCAAAAATGTTCTCCTTTCGTTTTTTTTTTTTGTGGTAAATTCTTTCAGAAAAACGCTTATTACTTCAAATCATCTTGACTTTAAATCAAATTTATTCACAAAAAACTTGAGAAAAATTTAGGTTACTTACAGTGGGAAAAGTTTTCCAATTTCAAGATTTTGCAGAAACCCCTTTCCAAAATCTGTATCAAACAGCGAACCTATGTACAATATTTAAACATTGCTTCAATGGCGTCATTTTTTGAAAATATGGTTCTGATGTCACTATGATGACGACATCACTTTACTTAAAACCAATTTTTCTGAAAAATTTAGTGAAAACCAACCCGCATGCCAAGTTTGGCTTCCACATGACTATTGGTTTAGGAGTTAGATAGCGGAGTAGGACTACATGGGCGTAGCCAGAATTTTTGATTGGGGGGCCAAACCGCAAATCACATGCAATGACGCCATCAAAACTTTTTAAAACCAGGGACTTTTTTAGGACGTACAAAAGAACGGAAAATCAGAAGCAGGACCTGTGTGTTTGGAAAGTAAACAGAATTTTATAAAAAGGAAAGACTTGATCCAAAGTTAACAATCTTAGTGTAACTAAAACGTACCAAAGACGGAGTCTGGGAGCGAAGCTCTCAGCTTCCCGAGGTTATGGGGGTTTGGGGGCAAAGCTCCCAGCTACTGGGCAATTTTTTGTAGTTTTTTGGAAAAAATGGCTATTTTTATGTCATTTGGATTACATTTTAAGGCAAATTTTTAAATGAATTATTAGTTACTGTCCCCGAACTCCCGGAGACTATGGGAGTCTAGGAATAAAGCCCCCTGCCTGTCGGTGGTTTTTTGGAAAAGATAGCTATTTTAATGCCATTTGGATCATATTTTGCAAGGTTTTAGAACCATTTGAAAGAACTATATTATTAAAATTTAAAAGCAATTGAAAAAATTAAATTGTTCAATGTACAGCCTTCCCTTTACTTACAGATCAGAGCAAGTTCAAAACACGTTTCAAATGTTGTGTTTTTGATTAAATTTTGTAAAGTGACTTTGCCCGCTGCCGATGTGGGGAAAAGCAAGGTATACATTGCCCAAGAGGTTTTTGCTTTTTCATGCAAATTATGAGTTATAAGGTAAACTATATTACTGCATGAAAGATCAAGGGGCATAGGTCCCCTCAATTCAAATTCAATAATTTGTTCGATAAGCATTTCTTCTATCTAATTCTTTTTTACAGTATTGTGTTATGCATAAAATGGCAGATGGAGACGGATTGTTATTTAAAGTTGCTACAATAAATGATTACAAATCAAGTTATCGCATTATGTTCATAAAAAGGTTAGATAATAGCCTGAGGTTGCAACTTTTACGACAAAAATCCAAAATTTCTCCGGTTTTTACTGAAGCATTTACACTTGAATTGGTTTGCAAAAATTTGCATTGAGGGGGGCCTGTACCCCTGGTTGTCGATGTTAATGTTATTGTTAATTTCTGCTGTACGCGAAAAGCCTAAAATATACTCAACTGAAGAAGAATAGGCTTTGTTGTCATTATTTTCATCATTGGTAGCATTTTAATTGGGAAGGCTCCGGCCTACCTGCCCCTGGCTACGCTTATAGGGAAGTATTTTTGCCCCTCCCCGCTTAAAATGCATTGGTCATATAACCCGTGTAAAATAGGGTTAAATGAGGATGGTGTCAATTTCTCAACAGCATCAAACAACTAGTGGTTTTGGAAAGCAATCAAAATTCTCTTATGGTTTTAACTGTAGCTACAATCTTACAGCAGGAAACATATGCAAAAAATCTGAGTCCGATTTCAGACAAAATCCGAGAGTCTGAGTGCAAGTTTACGCTGTTTCTGTTTCATGCACGAGGTTATTCACGAAAATTTACAGACAGACAGAATTAATTCATTGGTCAAGTTGCAGAAAACCAAATATATATGAATAATTTAAACAGAACAACAAAAAACAACAAAATATCTTTAATCTTAAATAAAAAAAAGTACTACAATCTCGACAAGAGACTGCGAAGTGACCAGTATTCAGGTCTTCGTGCCAACCAGCCACCCTAAAATTGAATGCTAATGATAAAATAAATAAGGCAAATTAACGATAGCTTTCGAGTAATTGCTTTTTGTACTAAATTTTGAATTTGTGGAAAGTTAGTTGTTTAATTTTAATTGAAATAGATTTCAATATTTTTGCTCCTTAGTTAAAAAAATTTTGGAAACGTGCTGTAAAAAATTTTGAAATCTAAAGTTTGTTTTCAGTCTTTGCTCTGGTAAATTACTCATGTGCTGAGGAACTGGGATTGAAGAACAAGGAAAATGATTGGGGAAGGGTATGGTGAGAATATACGTGCATAAGTTTAGCCATTTCTAAAGTGTACATATCGGACAATTTCAATATTCCTAGTTCGTGATATAGGGGAAGCACTTTTTTTTATAAAATAAATTTTGAATCAAGGCTGGCTGTTCTGAATTTTTTGTCAATTTTCAGTCTCATTTGTTCGTAGTTTATTTTTAAATTTTGAAAGCATCGATGTCAATTATGGCTACCATCAGGGGCGGTGCCAGCTCGAAATGATCAGGGAGGACAAAATCAATAAAAAAAACCAGATGTAGTTTTTGCAGAACTTATCAAAAAAATGTCATAAAATTGTTGTTCAAAAAAAAGATGTATCCCTTAATATGGTCACTTTTCGTGTTAATTTAAAACAATAAATGAGAAGAGAAGGAACGAAATCATAACAAATTGCGGTTTAATTCAAAATAATTTAATAATGACATTACCGGGACAGTAAATTCAGCTAGGTGGTCTGGGGGAGCTTTGCAAGCTTTCCCAGCAGGTTGCGGGGCGGAGCTCCAGAAACCAACACATTTTAAACCAGTGGTGTCCAACTCTTTTCAGTCACGGGCCAGTTTTGCTGTTCCAAAATTTTCACAGGCCAAAATTTTGTTTAAAAAAGGTCTTTACCGTACCAATTCCCAAATTTTATGCGATATTTCAAGTGTTCTCCAAAAAAAAGGTCTTCAGCCCACCGGTGCAGGTCGACCAGACCGGTTTCCACTTCTGCTACAAGCATTCGAAATGACATCATCAAGATGGCTACTTTTTTTTTTAAATCACAAAACCGACATCCATGTGTGAGATACAGACACTGATCGAGACAACAAAATTCTGGTTACGCAACTGATCAAGACATTATTTTAATTACAAGATTACAGACGGAAGCTTTTGATCGGAACCTCCATCTTCTGGAGGCCTTTGACGGCGGTCTGAGAGCGATGTTTCATGCCAATAGGCGATTGTTGTGATATTCGAAAGAAATAAAAAATTTTTAACGCCATTTGAATGAAAATGTTGACTTTTTTTGATTCATTTAAAATAACATTGCCCAATTAATTTATACATTATCATGCAAAAGTACGTAAAAGGTGAACGTTTTAACATAAGAAATTTAAATTGCATCTACGTCGTTGCACATGCCTTTTGTCAGACCTGCAGCATGTAAATGCTTTTGAAAATCGGAAAATCGGGGGTAGGAATGTATTATACCGTGCAGAAATAAATCAGCAAAAGATTGGTGCATTTTAATTAGTCGACTAAAGCGTTATCACAAAAGTTGGTGTTGATGAATTTTGCTGAAGCCAAAAGCCCAACAATGATAAAACCATAGAGAACTATGTGAACTATATATATAAACAGATATAAACAGGTTTATATAGTTCTCTGTGATGATAATATGCAAATTAAACTCAATAGGCAATGGTTTGTTGTTTATTTTGTCATAATAACAACCACAATTAGAACAGGTTGCCAAATTATGCACTGATGTATTATTAGCGGATTTAGATGAAAAAAAAACAACTTAAATTCCGCAAAAAACTGGATCAGAACTACTGTGGATAGCTTGTAACACAATAAAAAGGTTTTGGACGAGTTGGACCGAACTCATACTGAATGACGTCACTCCCTACATAGGCGTAGCCAAGGGGGGGGGCAGGGGGCCCGGGCCCCCAATTAAAATACCACCAATGATAAAAAATTATGACAACATAGGCTAGCGATGTTTAGATGCAGTTTTTTCAGTAATTACGAATTAACAATAATACTAATGACAACGTGGGAGCCCCTAACTAACAACCGGGGGCCCTTAACCGACAACCAGGGGACCTAAGGGCCCCAAACTGACAACCAGGGGGCCCTAGGGCCCATAACTGACGACCAGGGGCCCCATGGCCCCTAACCAACAATCAGGAGGCCAAGGGATCCTTAACTAACAACCAAAGGGTTCCGGGGCCGCTAGCTAACAACTAGGGGGCCTCAGGGCTCCTAAAGTTCAAAGTTTTTTTATTTGAAATGGTACAATGCAACACAAATGAAAACTACCAAAATGTGTATAATGAAAAATAAAACGTGCTAACATTGGTACTGGTAAGCAAATAGGATAGAACTGAACAATATAAGCAAGTAACCAAACCAGAAGACAGCCAAAATGACCATACGGTCTTCGCGTCAGCTGCCACCCAAGATTATTAAACTAAAGCAAACTGCCACACAACACTCACTCACACACACACACACATACGTATACATCAGTAGTTTCAGCAATTTGGTTTACTCAAATACGAAACCAAAAATATGTACAATAAAATAAAATCGTGACCTATTAGAACAACGCACCTGCATGAACAAAAATGGTATCTTACAGAAACTGTGTAAAAAAAATTTCCCCCTTCCCTTTTCTTTCTTTCTTTCCTTTTCCTTTCTTTCCCCCTTTCCCACCCTTTTTTTCCTTTTCCCTTTTTCTTTTTTTTTCTTTTTTTTAGGGCTGATAAAAAGATATTAAGTATGATTTGTAACGTTTTTTAAACGAGAAGAATGGAAGTGATTTGAATTTACTGAGTACCTCCTGCCATAATTTAGGCCCCTGAATTGAAATGCTCTTTTGCCAAAATTAGTTCTTACTGCTGAAGTAGATAGTTTTTATTTGCTGAGAGTCTAGTGTTATAATTATGCTGCGAAAAAACTGGTTTGAAGCAAGAAAACTGATATTTATCTACATGCTTTTTTACACGATGCATTGATTTAGTTATTTCTAGTTTGTATTTATCAGCAACTTTTAGAATATCTAACTTGTGAAAAATGGGCAAGGAAGGATCAGTAAAAGACGCTTTTACCGTGATTCTGACAAAATTTTTTTTGCATTTTTTCCGGAGGATTTATTGCGATTTTACATGCATGACCCCTCACTGCTATGCAATACTGAAAATGAGTGTAAACTATGCAATAGTAAACACTTTTAAGTGTACTTAAATTTACCAGATTTTGTAATTTAATTAATGCAAAACATCCCTTGGCTAATTTTATGCACACCAGTTTGATGTGGGTTTTTCAAGATACTTTCCAAGATACTCCAAGATACTTGATTTCTTGTTTTTGCTTAATTTCGTATTTGTTAATTATCAATTTTAGTTTAAGTTGTTTTGTGCTCTTGGATATTACCATAAATTTAGTTTTATTGTAATTGATAGAAAGCTTATTTAAGCTCATCCAGTTTGCAACTTTTGCAATCTCTTGATTCACTACTAGTTCTAGTTTTTTCATTCATTTTTTTGAAAATGTTAGACTAATATCATCACCAAATAATCTAGTTCTAAAATTAGTGACTAAAGGTAAATCGTTTATATAAATGATGAAAAGCAGAGGCCCTAGCGTAGAGCCTTGAGGTACTCCACATTGGAGATTATGACATGCTGATTTACCTAACGACAACCAGGGATCCCCGGGGACCCTAATTTACGAGCAGGGAACCCCAGGGACCATAATTTACGACAAGAAGGCCCCAGGGCCCCTAACCGACAACCAGGGGGCTCTGGGGCCCCTAACTGACAACCAGGAGGCCCCAGGGCCCCTAATTAATGACCAAGAGGCCCCAGGGCCCCTAAGCTACAACCAGGGGCTCCGAGGCTCCTGGTTGACCAGGGGTTTCCAGAGCCTTACCTAACAACTAGGGGGCCTCGGAGCCCTTAACCGACAACCAGGGGGCCCCAGGGCCCCTAACTGACAACTAGGGGGCCCCCAGGACTCTAACCAACAACCAGGGGCCCTCAACGCCCCTAACTAATAACCAGAGGACCCCGGAGCCCCTAACTGACAACCATGAAACCCCAGAGCCCCTAAGTTACGACCAGGGAGCCCCTAAACCGACAACCAGGAACCTCCGGGCTTCTAACTGACAACCAGTGGCTCCTGACTGACGACCAAGGGTCCCGAGATAGGGGCCCCTTAATTCAAATTTTTTACAATTTATCTGCAAAACCTATGAGAAATCTAAGAGTATTGTCCTAAAAGCTGCAACCCCAGGCCCTCGTTTGATATTATTATGAACTTATGCTATAACACAGGCGTTAATGCAAACGCCCCAATTGAAATTCAACCAATAATAAATATAATGAGAGCATATCCAGTATGTTGTTCTTATTCGGAATTGCAGTTTCTTTAATTTAGGATTTACGCGTACAAAAGTAAGTAATAATAACGACGACCACGTGTCCTTGTCATAACAATATCATTATGACATTGGAGGTTTCTTGGAGGTTTCAAAAAACTGTCTAGTGACTTAACTCGAGTCCTTCACGTTTCAGAAAAAAGCTATTTTAATCTTGCTTTAAATATCTTTTTTAAAGAAAGAACTTAAGGACGCGATCTTATCTCAAAATCGTAGGTGTAGCCAGGAGTTTGGCCCAGGGGGCCCGGGCCCCCTCAATTGAAATGCCAGCCAATGACAAAACTTTCACAAAAAAGCCTGCTTTTTCATTTTCAGTTTCTTTTAGCATCTTAGCGTAAAACAGTACACGCATACAACAGTAATTAACAATATATAATATTGACAACCAAGGGGCCCGGCGCACCCCCTTAATTCAATTTTTTTGCAACCAATTTAAACGTATAACTAGGGTTAAATCAAGGGTTTTTGTTCTAAACGTTGCTACCTCAGGCCCTTATCTAAAGTTTTTATGAACGTAATGCAATAACCAGCGCCGTATTTGGCATGTGGCACAGTGCCAGGGTCCCACGCTCAGATAGTAGGACTTTTATTGGTCTTCACTTATATTTGGCAGAAAGATGTTGCAAAAATCCACTAAGTGCCAGGGGCCCCGCACAATGTAAATCCAGCCCAGGAATAACATGTTTAGTAAGTGTAACCATCTATTGTACCATTTTTCAGTAACGATTCACCTTCACCTTGCCAGTTTTTACGCACAAACTCTGGGTCCACCGGCCGCTCATGTACTCCTACAACTGGTTAACTTCATGACAAAACATAAATCTTTAAGAAAAATCTTCGAGCGGATTACTATTTACTGCTAAAATATTGCAGGAGGCAATATGCCTAACTTCCCCTACATGGACCAAATCACTTACAATTAAAATTTTACACCATAATGCAAGATTTTAAACGTACTTTGGACTTTAATTGCGAGTAAAAGGAGTATAGAACAATTAAATTTTTTCGATTGGCTTTCAAATGTTAAAAATTTAGTTCTTTTAAATGGCGCGATAACAGAAGTTTATTTGTCGCCACTCGCGTCAAAAAACAAACAAAAAACAAAGTCAAGGATTTGACAAGCAAATTAGGTACACGAATGGAAACTGGGAGGCTGCGAAGGGACCTTCTCGGTCTTCGAGTCAAGCAGCCACCCGGATTGCTTTTTAACGGTTTAATATAGAACAGACGGATAGAAGGTCGTAACCAGGTTGAATGCTGACCAGTTTACCGCAAATGTTCAAGACAAAATCAATTTATTTCTTTTAGATAAGCTTGCATTAAATGTGATTTCAATTTAATTTTAAAGCGTGACTTGGGTAGATTTTGAATTTCAACTGGAACTGAGTTCCAAGCTTTTACACCTTGATATGTGATACTTCGCTGAATCCTGTTACTTTTATAGCAAGGTACTGTATATATAAATTGTTGGGGTTAGAAGAAGGTCTTGTTGTACGAGTGTTGACTTGACCTACCTATGTAAAAAAATTAGAGAAAGATTGTGGAAGGGTATTATGCATGAATCTATGTACGAATTTAGCAATTTCAAGTTTATATAAGTCGGGGAGTTTTAAAATGTTTAGTTTTGAGTAGTATGGAGTAGCCCTATCGAGGTAATTTCCTCCACCGATTAGTTTAACCGCTTTATTTTGTAATATGTTTAGTTTTTCTATGTAAGAAGGAAAAGTTGAACCCCAGGCAACTAGTCCGTAAATCAAATAAGGATGAACCATAGCATAATATAATTTTAGAAGCGCATTTGAGGTAATACTGGTTTTAGTTTAAACAATATAGCTAAGGACCTAGACAATTTATTTTCAATAACTTCAATGTGCTTGCGAAAGTTCAGGTTCAAGTCAAGATTGATTCCTAGATATTTAACACTATTTTCAGCAGTAATAACGGTTCCATCAAGTTTAATAAAGAAGTCAGTTACATTTTTGTTCGATTTTGGAGAAATTGCAAGAATATGACATTTTTGTGGATTGATGGTCAATTTGTTAGATTTACACCATTTATTTGAACAGGAGGCCTGAGAGTTTAAATCATTTTGTAGGGTCAAGAGGTTTGAATTCCTTAACATAAGGCAGGTGTCGTCGGCAAAAAGTGTTGTAGAACCCAGGACAGCATTAGGTAAGTCGTTTATATAAATCAAGAAAAGTAAAGGACCAAGCGTTGAACTTTGAGGTACGCCAAAGCTATTATGCTGTAGATCTGAATTGACACCATTAATAGAAACAAATTGTTTTCCTTCCAGGAACGATTTTATTAGATGAAGACTTGGACCACAAATACCACAATGCTGTAGTTTAGCAAGAAGAATTTGGTGACAGACTGTATCAAATGCTTTCGTTAAATCAAGAAACAGTATTCCCGTATAATTGTTTGCATTGATATTGTCGTAAGTGGCCGTTAAAAGTTCTAAGATTGCATGAACAGTAGAAATATTTTTTTGAAACCCATATTGTTGTGGGGCTAGGACATTATTTTTTGATAAGAAAGAAAAAACTCGTTTATATATCATTTTTTCAATTACTTTTGATATGCAAGTCAAAATTGAGGTCGGCCTAAAGTTGCTTGGATTATCTTTTTTCCCTTTTTTATGAATGGGAATAACTTTAGCAATTTTGCAGTTATCAGGAAAAATTCCATTTAAAAAAGCATAATCAATTAAAAAGCATAGGTAAGGAGCAATGGTGGGTGCAGCCACTTTCAGAAAATAAGCAGGAATGTTGTCATAACCTACAGCTTTGTTCGCGTTAAGGGAACCAATGCAGTCAATAATTTCATTAACTGTTAAAGGTTCAAAAAAAATAGAATTTGGAACACGATGTCTTAAATATAACGAGTAGTCTACTGTTTGAAACAAAGAAACTTTTTTAGCTAAATCTTCCCCAAGAGAGCAGAAGAAATTATTAAATTGATTCGCTTTTTGGAATAGTTTGGTTGGATCGTAGTTTTGTCCATTAAACATTTTTTTTGATGCGTCAGTATTGGGTAAGAGTGAAATTAAAGTTTCCCAGGTTTTTTTTGATTTCCACTTTGGTTCAGCAGTTGCTTTTCGTAATAAAGATGTTTGGCGCGGGTTTTCATTTTTGTCCATTTGTTCGAAAATTTTTTATAAAATATCTTTTGCACGGGATTTCCATTTAAAAAATGAGTTTTATACAATTTGCGTTTCATATTAATAGAACTCAGAAGTTCTGCTGTCAACCAAGGTTTTTTCTGCAGTCTTTTATGCTTTCGAGAGACCTTCTTTAAAGGGGCATGTTTGTTGACAACTTGCCATATTTGGTCTACAAACATGTTAAATATTTCATTGAAGTTTTCGTTAGTTATAGAGGGTAATTGGATGAAAAAATCATTTAAGTTATCGTTCATATTATCATTGAAAACATTCGGATTAAATTTTGATTTATCGCGATAAAAAGATTGTCTAGACTCCGATTTTCGAGAAGATCGTATCGCATCAATTTGACATAATATAGGGTAGTGGTCACTAATTTCAATTGTCTTCACGATACCAGGAATGATGCAGTGTTCATAATCATTAGTTATTATGTGATCTATAATTGTTGCCGAGTTATCCGTTATTCTAGTTGGTTTTGTAATAAGAGGAAAAGCGCCTCAAGAAAGCAACATATTCAAAAATCTTTTAGCTAATGGGGATCGATTAATTGAGGAAGAATTAATGTTTAAATCACCCAGAACATAAAAAGTTGAGTTATTATTACTAAATTTAGTCAAGCAAGTATCAACGTCAGTTGTAGTGGGGTGTCTATAAATGATCCCCACTATATAAGAAGGGGCTTGATTGTTATCAGAGACAGAGATCCACAAAGATTCAGCGTTGGTTAATTCATATTGCTTTGGGGAAACTTCGAATTTCACACTATCATGAATGTACATTGCAACGCCTCCTGCATTGGTTTTGCTGTTTGCATGAATAAAGCTGTAGTTATTTAATTCAATATTAATGAGAGGTTCATGCTTAATGCAGGTTTCAGACAGACAGATAATGTGAGGAGGTTGGTTTAGTGAGTCAATAAATTCGTAAAACAAGTCAAAATTTTTATGCAATGAGCGCACATTGACATGAAGTAATAACAAAGTATTTTTGGGTTCAGGGTTTAAAGTTTTACAACTAGAATCAAGATATTCACATTTTCTAATTTTGCTTGTTAAATCGCTAAAAATATCGTCAGTAAGTTCGTCCTGGTCACAAAAAAATGGAGTGGCTGCCCGACTCAAACAAAGGAAATCCTGCAGATCTCCATCATCAGAGCTTGCAAGCGCCATTGATATTGATAAGCTAGAGAAACGGAAGAATCACAGTAGATCAAATTACAGCGAGCACACGCGGCTGCACACTTATAAAACATTGGAACTAAACTGGCAGTCCGTAACAGCCACTGTCTGTACACATGCCCACCTTTTAGCACCGATTCAATGTGTTTCGTATCCGCTCATAAACTGTAATAGGCGGTTCACACTAGTCCGGAAAACGGAAAGCGGAACGTTTTTTCCGTTGGTAGGGCATGTTCTCACTAAAAGCGGATTTTTTACTATTTTTCACGCGCGGAAAACTTCTCGCTTTCAACGGAAGAAAAATGAAGTTGAAATATTTCAACTTTTTCCGTTTCCGCGGGCGGAAAGTCGATAGGCCTACTCAGGTGTTCAAAGTATCAACGATGCACTGTGCTCAGTGAAACATTGATCAAAACCAAACAGAATGTTTTTATTACACAGTAAAACATTTTGGCTCTTGATTGTAAAGCAGACTTTAATCAGACTGGCATGTAGGCACAGTATAGGCTAGGCTTATAGCTTGAAGACTTAATCCATTTTTGGTCAAGGCATGCACCGTAGCCTACTGCAGCAAACACTAAATAGTGGTACCAGTGTCTCAGCTATGGTGGCCTACTGGTATAGGCCGTTGGCCTAGCCTTGTGGTCATAGCATCTGCTTTGCAGTGAGTTTAGAGAGCAGTTTAGTAGCGTATATACCGATTGGCTATCGATACCGGCACCCTCTTCAACAGTTCAACTCTCCTAGTTTTGCCTCTGCCAGTCTACCAGTAGTTAGTCTATGGTGCATTAAGTAAAGTGCAAAAATTTGTTTGATGCTGGTGGAGTTCAAAATGCAATACCAGTAGCATGTTATTTCCCAATTATAGGGTAGGCCTACAGTTGCAAGCATTGTTTTGCATTTTTTATCAGGTTTATTACCGGTACTTAGTGCAGTACAGCTGTAGGCTAGCCTTAACCCTAAAAACTGTGATGGTGAATTCAAACTGTGATTGCATTATGGATATAAATCAAAATTTAATTGAACTCAGAGGCCTAGTGTGTTGGTAGCCTACATATCAGATATCCTTGTTGGTATGATCTGCTGGAAAACAACCTACTGGTAAGTTGCATGTATTTTAGAGTTACGATACTAAGTTGGTTGTTGTCGCATGCGGTCGTTAATATAAACTGGTGGTACTGGTATATGGTAGCACTAGTGCTGGGCAAGTTAATGAGAAATGTTAACTTTGTTGAAACTAAGAAGGAAGTGTCTAGAATACCGGTCCGGTTTCGGACACCAAATCACTGCTGCGCCGGCAGCCTGTTATATTGCTTTTTTCTCATTGCTTCGGTTTAAATACAGCACTTTACACAAGAAATGCGAAGCACAGATGATGTAGTGGCAAGTACGCATGCCTGCTTACCCGAGGGTTAGGGTATCGATTCCCGTCAAATACACTTGGCAGAAATAGCGCTAGAGAGTTACTTCGCTACCTAATTCTTTTTTTTTCTCTAAAACCTTATGATTAGAGTTAGGGTTCGGGCAGCGATGCCAGCTTGAGAGATAGTAAATTGAACAGCAAATTAAAAGAGTGGCGCCGCTGGTGCAGCAGCGATTAGATGTTGAACACTAGGCCGGTGCAATAGACACTGCCAACTAAGAATCTTCAAGCAGTTTTTTAAGTAGCCTAAGTTAAAACTGAAAAACAAAAGTGATGCAAGTTAAAGTTAAAAGTTAATTTTTTTTAAAATTCAATATTACCCTGCAGCTAATGCCCAATAACATGATTCCATTTTCATACGAGATAAAAATCACATACTGGTACTCATTCTGATTGCTATTACTATGGTACACTATTTCTATTCTAATAAAGATAGACAGAGTGGAAGCTTTTTTTATTTTATTTTTTATTTCTATTACCATGGCATTAGTACACATGTGTAGCCTAGAAATTCTTTGGATTAACGTAAACATTAAAGTAGATTAACAAAAGTTATTGTTAGTAAGTTAACTCACAAAGGTTTTTAACTTGTTATATAAAAAAAAACTTAATTTTGTTGTTAACGAGTTAATGCCCAGTACAGGGTAGCACCATGCACTGCATTGTTATTGTATTATAGCATGAAAGAAAAAGCAATGGTATGTCTAATATCAGCAATTGCGACTTGCATTGAATTAAAATTTGGAAGCTTTTGGCATACAGTATCATCTGGTGTTTGACCAGTAGCATACTGCATAGCTTGGGGGTGGTAAGGCCTTCCATTGGCCCGTCGACAAAAATCACAGATGCAGAATAAGGAAAATACTTTTGTACTGGAATGAACTCAAAAATAAAAGTATTTGAAAAAAATTTTTTTTGGGGTGGAGGTAATTTGTCAAAAATAAGACTCATTACCTCACAAATCAGGAAAACTTTGAAAAATGACCAAATAAGCAATTAAATTTGATCGCTTGTTGAAAAAGGCAGAACATAGGTTTCATCAAAACAAATATAAGCTCACAAATGGGGGGCGGGCTGGCTATTCAGTATTATTAGTTAATTGCCAATCACTTTTCTCTGATCTCATTCCATCAGCCCTCCCAATTATCTTTTGCTACAATATAAAATGTATGTAGTCGTTAGTTGAAAAAGATCACTCCGTTTGAGTTTGATTGAACTATATATTTGATTTTATGATTTTTTTACCTAAGCGTAACTGAACTTTTACCATTAACCACTTCCAACAGAGCCTGTTTATGCAACCAGTTTAATCATGTTTTTGCTCTGCTAATTTCTATGCCACATTTTAATAGCATTAAGTTTTATCAAAATAGGCCTAAAATTTAGCTATTTTTTGCAAAAAAATCCCAAAGTTTAGAATGACTGGAGCTTTGTTCCCCCCAGACCCCTGAAACAACCCCTCACATTACAGATTTCTAGCTACGTGCCTGCAATTGAAATAGTGCACACTACGCATCAGTACTTCGAAAATGTAGCCAGATCAGCATTAGCAGTATGTATTATACACTATGGACTTCTTTGATGTGTACGTAACCACGTGCCGGTACCATGCTTTTAGCTTTTGTACTGAAAATGTAACTGTACTGTACCATACGCACACACCATCTACTGTACTTCTAATCTTACATTTTGGTAATATGCCAGCAATAAGTAGCTATGTTCATGTAAACCCATGTCAATTGTCCAATGGCCATCATCAGAACCAAACAGTCTCTTAAGAATAGTTTATATGCAGAGCATTGATTTCTTCACAAAAAATGTAGATCAAAGCACATTAGCTTTGTAACTGATTTAGTAATTGCAATACTGGGTGGCCTGTAGTCATATGGTTTACTTTGGTGTTTGTCCAAAGCGATTGCAAGGCTTTCTACACTTCTTTTATTATTTATTGGAGAATTATAGTCATTTTTGATGAAGATTTTCTGTTAGTCAAAGGATCGGGTAATTAATGGGCAATAGCAGTGGGTGACAGTGGACTACATGTTAGCCAGTTGTCGCTTGGTGCAACCTTGGGTTACAAACAAGATGTTTAGCAGTTTTGTTACATTTTGTTGTACTTAATGTGTAGCTGAGGAATGTTCACTACGATGGAAGACATTACACGATTGCTATGCTAAAGAAAAAAAGCGCTCAAACTTCCAAGTGGTTCTGCAGCACCAAAAAAAAGAAATAAAGATTGTTTCTACTACTTAAGTTTTTAGATGATCATTTGTTACAACCCAGGTATAAAAGTTTGTTTAAAAAATTCTTCAGCTAAACGTTGACTATTGTCTTCTAGGATTATGTTATATGAGTTATATAAGGTACAGCATCTTAATGTATCTAAATCTCTAGCATATACTGTTACATCAACAATACAAAATTATTGATGCAGCATAAACAAGCCATTAACAGAACCAAACTGGGTACCAGTAGTTTAAAAAACATATACTTAGCTTTTCAAATGCTTTTAAATTTTCAAAATGTTTGTAATTTTGACTTACGCACTAAACATACTCTTTTTAATATTTTACATGAATTGTAAGCAAAATTTTTGTGAATGCCCTCTAGATTTTTGCTAAGCGATATGCATTTCAAGGAGCAATGTGGCACCAAACTATTCTGTGTAGATGAACAATTTTGAAGTGGTGCAGAATTTGAATATGACTTTTAATAAAGTCAATTTCATTTTGCTTTTGCAATAAGCTTTTCGAATAGAACTCTTCAGTTGCAATCTCTGCCTGGTTTGGTAAGTGGGAGCAAGCAACATCCTGCTTACCACATACCAAACCAGACAGAGATAGCAACTGAAGAGTTCTATCCGAAAAGCTTATTGCAAAAGCGAAATAAAATCGAGTTTATTGAAAGTCATATTCAAATGTACTGTGTAGCTGGCTGTTGACTGCAGAGGCTACAGTCAGTACCTGTGACTGAGCTAAAGCCAGTGATCCAGTCTAGATTGGTTCCAGTTCCAATATTGGTTATATAACATTGATATAAGCATAAACTCATGTAGTAAGTCCCTGATTTTCAACAGATGAGTGGCACTAGTGTAAATTATGATATAAATAAGAACGGTATTATATTGTAATTACATTTTATTCACCAACTTGCCTTGGCCAGGAGACTGCGAAGGCACTTTTTGGTCTTTGAGTCAAGATGTTGCCTGCCCACTTGTCTACCAAACATGGCAGAGGCTTCACACTGTCCCTTTAATTGCTGAACGTCAAGCATGAAAGCTATCAATGCCAATTTTTGTAGTATTTGGTTTGACCAATCGAGAATCGAACCCGAGTCTACAGCTTTAGTAGCAGACGCTTTATCCACTTGACCACTGATCGTTTTAATTATAATACCAGATGATTTGTTTAGCACTGCTAGTAATTACCAACTCAATGAAGATACACTTCAAGCTCTTGATTTCACGCAACAGGATGGTGATGAAAACCTTATTTATTGTACGTACTATTCAATAGAATTTGGCCAAATGATTTGTAAGCATGGACTAGTGATCTACTAACTATTCTTAGCTAGTAGTTAAGCACCATACTTTTTGTTTGATATAATAAAGTTGAATCCAAGTTTGCTGCTGCTTAAAACCTTTAATTGAAGGCTTTGGAAGCTGTAATCATGTGATTTGAACCACTTTTCATGCTGACATCATTGTACGATGCAGCAGCTGTAGCTATTACCTTTGTAGCCTAAAAAAAATATCACAGTGGAACAAAAGTACTTCTGCTTTTTAATGTGAGCAGCGAGCACACATTTGCATAATGTTATGTTTTTGTGTAATCTCAAACCTTTATGTAGCAATGGCTTTTTTAGACTTTTATAGCTTTTATTTTGTAGCAATAGCTCACTATTACGTTTTTTGTTATTTTCAGTGCAAAGCGAGGGTGCAGTCAGAGCAGCAAGTGTTAATGAAAGTTCTTTAAGCAACAATACCAGTTTAGAAAAAGAGTCAAGTTGCAAGATTTTCAAGAACGATGTGTCACATTTCTCTTGGTTGGTTTAAGTTGGTAACTGGTTAAAATCAACGATTGATAAAGCGAGAATAATCAACTAAGCGAGTGAAGCAAAGTTTTACAACAGTAAGACCTGATTATACATACGAGGAACTCATAATGATTAGAAACTTTTCAACTGGTGTGTAGGCAATTATGGTTTTTAGCTTTCTTAAATTTGAAATGGCCGTCATAAATATTTATTAAAAAACGATGTCTACTTGGGAAAAGAGTCATTTCTTTTACAACCATTGAGAGAAAAAAGACGTCACATCTTCTGGTGGGAACTAAGAGCGGAGTTTGTGAGATTCTTTAACTATTTTTAACTTCAGTGCAAAATTACACGTAACATAATTTTCAGGAGAGTGGTACATGCTAAACCAGTACGTATATTAGGTTTCAAAAGTGTTAGTTCTGATATCTTCACTTAGGTGTTCTAATAATATGTTTTAGGAAAAAGTACTGGAGTTGCTGCAACATAACCCCGAAATTGTAGACCAACAATCAAGCTTCGACGATGTCGAATTTTTCTGCAGCACATTAGCCGCAAAGTTGCTTAAGCTATCTAGCGGCTTGGCAGGAAGACTGATGAGTGACATTTTCTTGCTGTTGAGAAATGCTAAAAGCTATTCGAGCTAACTTCTTGTTGCTGTTACCAGAATAAAGAACAACAAAAATAATGTTAACTTTATTGTAAATAGACTGTTAGTGACAATGACCTATGTTACCTGCTGCTAATAAGGCCCGGCAGGTAGTCGTGTAGTCTGACCACTGTGGTCACTACTCTTTTTTTTTTTTCCGTTAAATTAAAATTTGTTTTACCCGTTGATAAGAAATGTATACTTGTATTAATACTGTTTATACACAAAATTTCATTGATTGATGCTGTCGGTACAGTACAATTTTAATGACGTCAAATGCAAGCTTTTACAGTATTATATTGATCATTGGCCCAGACGATGCCAAAACAGAATTTTATCTTATTGGTATGGCGTTGGATGGAACATAATGTAAGACGTTATTCAATCGTGACATTTTCTTCCACGACCTTTAATTAAATTTTAAAATTTAAACTTCGGCTACGAGCCACTATATGTTATGTTTCATGATATGTTGTAGTAGGAAATGTGATGGAAGACCAGCTTCCACTCCATCATCCTAATATTTAATTCTATGCTTTAAAACGTTCTATCCCAAAATTTGCTTTTTATTGCTTGCCCTGCTTATTATTTGCTATATATCTCATCTACATACAGCCTGGGACCAAAGTTAGAGTAGAGGTGGAGACTGAACTTTAATGCTATTTTGGAAAAAGATAGAGCGTAGTAAAATCTACTCGCGTTGATTTGAACTTTCTTGCTGATTGCCGTTTGATTTTATCTCTACGATTTTATACGACTGAATAGCATTTAAACTTGTAAGGATACAAAACCAGAAGTGCAAATATCTTGGAAACGGCAACAACTAGCATGTTTAAATCAACGCGAATGATTTTAGTGTGCTGTACCTTTTGTCCAAGTAGCATTGAAAATCAGTCTCGATTTCCTTTCAAAGGCACTTTAGAAAAACTAAATGTTTGCCCAAAATTGTTTTGATTGTTACTTGTTGGTTTGGGTGTTTTTTTTGATCAGCAACTTTGCCGTTCTTAATGGCGGTAAGCTTGTTCGCATTGAGATGATCTTATGTGGTAATTTTGTTCACTGTTCAAATTACTATTGGGCTCGAATCCTAAGCGCTGTACTTCATGATATTCCAGGAAATGTACGAATGTAAGTAGTGCTTGCAGAGGCGTCGCTAAGGATGGTGGCACGCTGGGCGGGATTTCGTGGTGGTACCCTTTTTTATTCCAAAAATAGGTGCGGACCAAAAAAAAAAGAAAAAGGTCTTCGCTGCAAAGTGAGTGGGTTTTCAGTCCAAAAGTATGTGAAGACCAAAAAAAAAGGTCTTCGCCTAACAATTAGTGGGTTTTCGGCCTAAATGAAGATGGGGACTAAACAAAAAGAAAGGTATTTGCCACAAATTGGTGGAGTTATGGTTTCAAATCATAATATGGTGACACCCGGCACGGGCCGCCCGCCTACCCCCTAGCGACGCCACTGAGTGCTTGATCCTAAAGCAGCATTGCTAGTGGGCTAGCAAAATATTACCGCTTTTAAGCGATCTACCTGTAGGTTTATATGTTATATCTACTTTCCCACTACAGTAACAACTGTGTTCACGATACTTGCAATAAAATCAATCTTCGCTTCGATAATTTCTGCCATTGGATAGTTTCACATTAAAGCAATTGTAGTCTGTATTGGAGTCATTGAGACGCATTAGCTGGAGTCAGTTGTTTGTAAACCTTTCATCCGCATCTCCCTATTTACTGGTGTAACTGGGGGGAACAAGCACTTCAAAGTTGGCCTTGTTAAGTCAAATCAAAAAGCTAAATGATTGTATGAGGTTCATTAACAGACAGCGGAAAGACTTACAACGTTAGCACTTGACAGGTGACGTTGGGAAGACTTGTTTGTAATTTCGCTGTCTTTTGCGGGGGTAGCTAGGCAAACATGCTATTGAAACCCGACATTATGATAAGTGGAGTTTGAATTCAACATTACGTAGAATTAATGGCACTATACCCTGCAGGCCCGGCGCCAGGATAGCGTGACTGTGGGATCAGAAATAAATTATGGGGGGTACGAGAAGTTTATTTTGTGTGAATTCGAGAGGGGCACGGGGGTACGAGAAATTTATCCCAGTCTGGATCAGATGAACAAGGTGAGAAACAAAGATTCAAAGGGATTTTCCGGCCGAAATCGGAAATTCAAGCGGTTTTTACAGGTGATCTCCAAAAACAAAATAAAGGTCTTCTCCAAATTTGCAAGGGATTTTCCGGCCGTAAACAGGTGATCTCCAAAAAAAAAGAAAAGGTTTTCTCCAAATTTGCAAGGGATTTTCCGGCCGAAATCAGAAATTCAAGCGGTTTTTCCGGCTGAAAATGGGTGATCTCCAAAAAAAAGAAAAAAAGGTTTTCATCCCAAAAATGTCATGATATCCGTTGTCAGTCCACAAAGAACACCAATTTGGGCCTCGATTTGCACTCAAGTAGCCCCGAGCCTGTTAATTTCTTCGGGGCACAGTCCACGCTTGGGGGGGGCACAATTTTTGTTTGGGGGGCACAAGCAGTCATTTGGGGGGAGCACGGCCCGCTATGCCCCCCGTGGCGCCGGGTCTGCTACCCTGTATCACAGACATCAAATGATATATTATTCCTGCTCTTCTTGTATTGGTTGTATAATACACATAATAATCGATCATTCAGCACATCATAATGAAGTTTACTACGAAGCAAGACTGTAAAAAGACTTGACATTAATACAAGTGCAAGTTGCAACATCCAAGGGACAAAAGAGAACCGGTAAAGTTTTCAGGTTTTTTTCTTGGCCGCAAGGTGTTTTTCGTGGCCGAGGCAACAAACAAAGTAAGCAACTGCACTGAAACTGGCTGTAATCCAATAGCTACGCCCTACGGTCTAATCCTCCATTCTCTTCGCTACTGCTGCACAATCAAACATGTGACAGTGTATAGAGTAGACTTATTTGGCATTTACCTGCTAAACAGTTTTGCTTAATTGACAGCCTGAAGTTTTCTCACTTCATCACAAATTTGTACACACACAGTCTTTAACGTGGCAAAGTGGTTTTTGTCATATCATCTCTCGTTGCAAAACAGCTTTTTTGACTTTGGCAATTGCTACCATGGATGACAACCTTTCACGTTGCGCTTGTATTAGTGTGAACATCAGCGCGCAAAAATTGCTGCTGTCCGACGCGGAAATTACGTTTTCCGTTCTCCGCTTTCCGCTTTTCCGTCTAGTGTGAACCGCCCATAAGGAAAAAAAAAGGCAAGCTTATAGTCACTAGAAATAATTTATAATCAGGCTCAAAAGCACTGGGCACTATGAGAAAGCACATGTGTACACTAAAACGTTAAAAAAAAACAAAAAAAACAAGACAAATCAGACATCAGGATAGATTATCGTCAAATCAATGAACAGGTAAGATTCGAACTCATAGCTGCCAACGTTTTATTCACCCCATCTGCACCAAACAAACATAACAAATAGACGGGTTAGAAAAAAAAAATTTAGCGAGAACTAGGATCGACTTTGTTGTCATTTATGAAAAGGCAGTAAGATCCATTTGAGACTCCCCATCTGGTTCTATCACCAGCTTCACGAGCCTCTTTGAATTTGGACATTAAATTCATTTTCTGCTCATAAAATTTCTGCGGCAAATGTTCTGCAACAAATACTTTCTTAGGCTTCATTGTTTCTGTTTTGTAGTTTGTCCTAGCTTCGTGGTCAAACCGTTTCAGTGCTTCATTATAGGGTTTCAAATGCTTAAGGTTTGCCATAATAGTTTGTTTATCCATTGCATTTGCCAGCTTTATTACAGTATAATAGGTCGGGTCACTCTTTTACCGCTTCTCGACACAGGGTGTTGTGGAAGACGGTGAATATCGACCAGTTGAATTTTTGTCGGATCTAGTTGGAGGCCATTTAATAAAAAGTCATTGAAAATTTCACAGGTTTCTAATTTCGTTTCATTTTCGGTGCTTTTTTTTTCTTTTAGGCCATGGATTAGGAGGTTTAATCTCTTGCTATACGATTCACGCATTAAGGCTTCTTTTTCTAGTTTATCGATTTCACAGCTCAACAAAAAAATATTTTTTTCTTTTTGCGTTAGATCTTTCAACGATTTTATAGTATTTCAGGTGCGCTGATTCCAAAAATGACTTTACTTTTGCTGAATTGGCTCTAGTTTTTGAGATAATGCAGACACAATAACTGGCTATAAAAGCTCAGATAACGGCCATATAAACTACACGTAAGAGGCAATTGTGCTGACAAGGAGATTTTGTTTAGCAATAAAGGACCAGTTGTCTCATTTTTAGAAAGGTTAATCACGCAGAAAAGTCAATAACTGACCATTAGCAATCTTGGAGTCTAGAAAAATTCTAATGAAAAATTGAAATGCAGTAACTTTTACTATATTTAGGTTTTCATGTTTTCAGTTTTAGTTGCTTTATGTTGCCTGCTATGAGTTGTTTAAGAAGAAGTTGTTGTAATGACCCTGACAGTTTCTGTTACATATGTGGAGAATATATTCTTAAAGAGCATAAAAGGTCTATTACAGATTTTGTTCGCAAAGTATACCGTGCATACTTTGGAGTTAAACTTGGTGACCAAGACAATCCATGGGCTCCACATGTTGTCTGCAAATCATGTGTAGAGCACTTACGAATGTGGACAAAAGGAAAAACTAAAAGCTTTAGATTTGGTGTGCCAATGGTGTGGCGAGAACAGAAAAACCACTTTCATGATTGTTATTTTTGTATGGTAGATTTGAAGGGTTTTAATCGTCACAAGAAAAAATCATGAATTTACCCGGACTTAGACACTGCTAGGCGTCCTGTACCCCACTGTGAAGATATACCCGTGCCACAATTTTGTCATCTTCCAGAAAAACCATCAGAATGGGACTTTGTTCACCTAGCTTCAGAAAGCTCTAGTGAAAGTGATGTTTCAAGCATTTTTGAAGAAAGCTCGACCACTCCGAAGCAGTTCAATCAGGAGGAACTGAGCGATCTCATAAGAGATCTTAATCTATCTAAAGAAGCTTCTGAAGTATTGGCATCCAGGCTTAAAGACAAGAAATGCCTTAATGTTGGTGCGAAAGTAACCTTTTACCGCACAAGGGAGAGCGACTTACTTCCGTACTATCGTTCAGAAGAAGGGCTTGTTTTCTGCTCAGATGTTGAAGGACTTCTTTTAAAAATGGGAATACCTGAATATAAACCTCAAGATTGGCGTTTATTTATAGACAGTTCAAAAAGAAGTTTGAAGTGTGTATTGCTGCACAATGGAAACAAGTATGTCTCGATTCCCATTGGCCACTCTACATTGCTCAAAGAAGAATACAACAATATTAAACGAGTGCTAGAAAAATTGAACTACTGTGACCACCAATGGTTAGTATGTATTGATTTAAAAATGGTCAACTTTTTGCTTGGTCAGCAGAGTGGTTATACTAAATATCCGTGCTTTATTTGTTTGTGGGACAGCCGTGCTCGCAGTTACCACTGGGTGAAGAAGGAATGGCCTGAAAGAATTACGCTAACAGTTAATGAATGTAATGTCATCAATGAGCCCCTTGTCCCAAGAGAAAAAATCATTTTGCCACCTCTACACATCAAATTGGGTATAATGAAGCAGTTTGTGAAAGCTTTGCCAGTAGACGGAAATTGTTTTAATTACATTTGCAGAGTATTTCCAGGGATGAGCAATGAAAAACTAAAAGCAGGAATATTTGATGGTCCTCAAATTCGAAAGCTGATGAACGATCCAAACTTCACTGCATCTATGACTGAGAAGGAATTTGCTGCTTGGATTTCTTTTACTGTGGATGTAAAAAACTTTTTGGGAAACAATAAAGCAAACAATTACATTCAGATAGTTGAAGATATGCTTTCAAAATTTCAAAGTTTGGGAGCAAAGATGAGCATCAAGATTCATTACCTCTTTAGTCATTTAGATTGATTTCCAGAAAGTCTTTAGGAATTAAGTGAAGAGCAAGGAGAAAGATTCCATCAAGACATTAAAGTAATGGAAGAAAGGTATCAAGGACGATGGGATACCACATGATGGCGGACTATTGTTGGAATCTTCAACGACATAAGCCATTTGCTCCTCACGCTAGAAAGTCCTACAAGAGGCGATTTGCTTCGTTGATTTGACAGAATGGTAGTTGTTAAAGCTCAGTATTTTCAAGCTTTGTTTGTTTAAATAAATAATGGCAACATACATTTATACGCTGTAATACTGGGTTTTAGTTCCAATACGTGTCTTGCAAACTAACTGTAAATATTGCTGTTGCATCCTTTTTTAGCATTGTAGTTTCCATGGGTGCTTTGCATTTTTGTTTTACTGTATTTACAAAAGAAGATCAAAGCGTACAGTATTGATTAAACAGCATTAAATGAACAACAATGCCATACAACACAGTCTAAGTAATATTTTTACAAAAAAATGTAATTATCTCAAAAACTAGAGCCAACTAGCAAAAATGAATGTCATTTTCGAAATCTACGCACCTGATATACCCCAACATCGATATAATATCTGTGGCAAAAATTTGTGTGTTGACCAGCGTTTTTTTTAGCAACTTGTCATAATCTTCTTGATCAGCTTTATCGTCAATTTGATGTTTTAAATCTGTCATTCTCTCGGCTTGCTCATTAAATTTTTCGTTTAACGTTTCATATTTAAGCTCAAATTTGTCCAATTTAGCTTCCAAACAATCAATCCTACAGTAGTTGTTAATTCTTGAATGGCTTTCAGTACTTTATCCAACTTTGCTTCCGTTTTCATCATGCAGTGAATCAACACAGTACTACAGCAAACTACCAGCTGATGAAGCTTTGCCTGAAAATTTGCAGCGCAAGGCACGCTAAAATTTGATCAACTGCTACTTAAAAAAGAACGTCCGTTCGCCAGCTTGTTCTGAATCGAATGTACTGGCGTAAATTGGCTCACTTTTGACTTGATAACCTTGGGATCTTTCACAACTTGCCTGTCAGCTTCTTAAACAAATGTTAATTAATTTCTGTTTCGTGCTGTTACTAAGCAATGAAATAAATTTATGTCTTTTCCTGTCTTGCCTGAAAATTTGTCTCGGTATTGGAGTAGCTGTGAAGAATTACGAACCAGAAGTGGAGTCGAGGACCCAACGTTCGAGGCCAAGGACCGACTTTTCGAGAACAGACCCTCTCGAGGTCAAGGACAAGGATGCTTAAGGCCAAGGACACAATTTTGCAAATGGTCTACAAAATAAAAATAAAAAGGTCATCGACCTGCAAGCCAAAGTTAAGATTTGAGTTTTCTTTGGTTATTTTCCTTTTTCACTAATCAAAAATAGTGCTGTCTTTGAGGCGAAGGCATTTTTGAGGGCTTGTATGCTTTGAGACCAAGGACTTGAGCTTTGAGGCCTAGGCCAAGGACTTCAAAATGTGTCCTCGAGGACAAGGGCGTCCTTGTGCAGCCCTTTTAAAGGTAAATATCTTGCATAGCTAAATAACCCCGGTAACCAGTCGTTTCAAAAATTTAATATAATTTCATTGGCCTGCTTATCATTTTAATTTCGTTTGGTGACGTAACTGTATACGGTAATAGTAAAAGCTTGGTTACAAGCTGGAATTTGTCCGCTTCCAGCCGTCGTGGCAAAGTACTCGAGATCATCAAAACTTGTTAAAATTACGTTAAATTTTTATGAAATTTTGTCACTTTTGACAAAATGCGAATTAAGCTGAAACACACAAAACAACTGCGGCGGAGAATGATTTTTCACCAATTTTTCACCAAGTTTAAAAATGTAAATACATTTTTCACCACGTTTTTTCCGCCGAAAGATACCGAAGGGACATCTGTTTGGTTTTCGAGTCAAGCTGCCACCTGCCAACCTGTCTACCACACACGGTGGAGGCATCGCAATTCTCTTTTATTGCTAAACATCAAGCAGGGAAGCTGTGAATACCAACTTTTATAGTTTTTGGTCTGACCCTACTGGGAATCGAACCGATGTTTATCGTTTCAGTACTCAGTAGTAGACGCTCTATCCATTCGACCGCTGATGGTTAAAGACGAGCTTAATATTAATGAACGGTTGTACTACCCCTTTTGCTGTGCATTGGTGAATCAAGGGTAAAATAGAACTCACGTAACATGTAGGCCTACGCAAATTAATTCTATAGACTAAAATTTTCGTACGAAAAAGGATCACATTTTTATCAAAAGTGTCCTTTCACTCTTCAACGTAAAACGCTCTTTTAGCTTACACCACAAACAACTTTCCAAAGTAATTGATTCTGCGATTATTAATTAGAGTAATTGTAAATGATACCTAAATCTAACGCATGATAATGTAAATTTATCGAGTGATGGTAAAATGATGGTAACAACAAATATCTTCACCAGTGTTAGCATCAAAAGCAGAGAAAATTTGAAGCGCTTCAACGACTTGCTACAAAAAAAGCGTGATAGGGAAAATCAACTAACTGAGAAAATAACGTAAACATCATAGTTGCTAAAATAACAGCTCTATTACACCTAAACCGAAGGCATCGTATTCCTTACACGAGCATTACTGTCGGCCCAAGCCCCGTTTTTTTTTTTCAGGAGCCCCTTCCACTTCCGCCTCCTATATGGCCAGTATAGCTATCTAATTTTAGGTCATTACAAAATACACAAAAGCGTTAAACAACTTCATGACAACGCAGTATTATTTTTGAAACGACAAGGAGTTGCTGGGAGCAAGAGCAGGACTGTAGTCTGAGGAGGAGACAAAACTTATAACCAAAAAACGACTGGACGGGAAAAGCTGCAATTGTGACTTCTCAAGGGTGCAAATGGAAACTATTTGCACACCGAGTTTGGGTGCGCTCGGTCTCACGTTCAGTTTGGGGGCGCAAGTTCAAGCGTTCGGCTATTTTGAAGTCGAAAATCGGGAAGAAGTGGACAAATTTTAACCAGTATAATTTCGATAAGTACCGCTATTGATGAAAAAAGTTTGTAGTTTTTGAATGTAGTTTCGTCCATATTTAATATGGTTATGTTCATTTACTTCGACTTGGATACAATTTTTTTACTTCCAACCCTACCTACTTTTAAACTTTGATATACATGTATTAATTTTTATTTATGAACTTACGGTGGATGTCTGGAATTATCCAGCATCTGAATTACTATGTATTTAAAACAATTCATTTGTTTTCTACTTCATTTACAAGAAAATTCAGACTTCAGTAGTAAATCAAAATGAGCTTGAGTTTGAAAAGACTAAAACCCGGTGTCACAGAAATTTCGGTATTTGTAGCAGACACTATGGTAGAAAAATAAAATTCTTCAATTCTCAAATAACGCGTAGAGAAGTATGGACATATTAGCTTTTTCTCAAGTAGGCAGCCCTTCCTGGGCCACGAAATTTCTGTTGCGGGCCGCAATTTACACACCCTTGGTCTAAATGACTTGGCTAGGGGGACTAAAGCCCCACTAACCCCCCTGGTTAGGTTACTGTTCCAAACAAGCAGTCGTTCGTGATAGTTTCTTCTTCAGAACTCGTGGGTAATGGTTTCTTTTTATAGACATAACCTAATTAAGAGCAATCTGTCTTTCAAAGCAGGAATACTCGTCGCTGAGTTTTAAACGGGGCGACTATAGTTCAGGCCCAAACTTGAAAATATAAGCCCAAACCAGGCCCAAACTCGAAAAGTGATTTGAAGCCCAAAGCACGCCCGAAAAAGTCCAAAAGCTAAGTTAGGTCTCCATCTCAAAAACGTATACTGTTAATTGCTCCCATCCTTTAAAAAACTTTAGTCTGCTGCTGCGACTACTGTTGTGGAACTACAGTAGATACTAGGATAAAATTACTTATTGGCAACGGTGATGTAATACAAAATTGTTACTAATAGCATGGTGATGTAATACAAATATAGCATACAATGGTGATGTAATAGTAATAGCATATAATGGTGATGTATTACAAAACAGCATACTAATTAATGCTCCCATGAAGCCTTTCTTCGGTATTTTAAAGTTTTATTGATTATGCCTTTAAAACAGCCAACACAAGATACATACAAGAAATTTGTGAAGATCTGTTTGTGTCATAGTCTAGCTTCGAGAAATCTCTCAGGTGCTAGTCAAACGACTAACTTTATTTGCAAATGTTTCACTGGTTAGGATCAACTAGCTTTTTCAGTACATAAATAAATTAGCATAGGTGGGCACAAGTCCGTTAATCCGTTAATAACGAAGCTATAACTTTTTCATTAACTCGTTAATCCGTTAAAAAGTTTTTTCATGTTAACGGACTAAATTAACTTCCGTTAAGTGCTGTTAACGGACTAAAGTAACTTCCGTTAAATTCTGTTAACTTCCGTTAACGTTTTTATCGTTAATATGTTGCAGCTTCTTTGTGCATTTGAACTTATTTTTATCTTGAAATTAGATTAGACTGTAAAATGTATCTTTCAAAACACCACCTTAGCAATAAATATTTCCTTACAATCAGCTCAACAGCGTCAATACGTGTTCCAGAAGCGAGTGAATAAAACGAAATGTAAACTACACGCAAAATGTTAACGGATTAACGGACTTTATTAATTTCCGTTAATTAAAGCTGAAAATAACGGATTAACGTTAACGGAGGAGTGAAGTTTGTTAACGGACTAGTGGTTAACGAAGCTAACGTTTTGCATTAACTTGCTCATCTATGTAAATTAGTGTATGGTTTTGCTAAAGAAAATAAAATTACAACTCCTGTATTATAGTCAATTAAACTGTGACAATGCTGTTACTCCTAATTTTTATGGTTTACCAAAAATTAATAAAAGCGATGTTCTGCTCGGGCACATTGTATCTTTTATTGGTGCTCCTACTCATCGTTTAGCTAAATTTTTAGTTGGTATTCTTTCTCCTTTGCTTTCTATGAAATATACTGCTCAAAATTAGAGTCGATTTGTGCAGGTAATTTATAATTTCCATTGTTTTAATGATGAGTGTCTTGTTTCTTTCGATGCGGTAAATTTGTTTACATCTATTTCTGTACCTAAAACCTTGTCGATTATTTCCAATTTGCTCTTGTCTGATGTTTTGCTGCATGAGCAGGGCCTGCAAGAGGGGGGTTCAGGGGGTACATCGTATTCGGGCCCGGGCCTAGGGGGCCCAGGCTCAAGAGGCCCAGAAGAGTTCAGGTTTCCGCGTTAAGTTTTGGTTTCGCACCATAACACAGTAATCAAACTTGTCTACAAGCAAAAATATCAGTCAGCTTATTCAGTACTGATAATTGGTCGCTATTTTTGCTACACAGCCATTAGGGCATCCAATAGTGGCCGATTTGATTAAAAAAAAAAGGAAAATGCATCAAAAGCCATACACCTGCACTGAAATTAACATTTTGTTACATTTCTCTTACTTGAGAGCCCTAATTCTACAGTATAACAATGTACGAGGGCCCACATTTCTAGAGATCCAAAAGCATTAGTTTTCAACCGTACTATACTACTATCATTAAGTAACTCACTCTATCTGTATGAGTTTAATAGGTATTTGGGTTTGTGAAGTCTAGGATTGCAGATGACTTCTTAACACTTTTATCAGTAAAATATTTGGATTTGCAGTATTAAAGCCATTATATTGTATAATATTGCGTCAATGTCATCATCCCCCACTTCACATACTTTCTTTCATGTATATCACGTTTTCTGCTTGTCAATTTAAACAAGTTTGGTGCTGGGATGTTGATCAAATGCTGTACTTTACGCTTGAGAAACATAGAAAGTGCTAAAGTTTCCGGGGCTCTGCCCCAGACCCCCTAGCTGGATTTAAACCAACTTTATGTCGAGTTGTACTTTTCATAGGTCCTAACTGTATGCGAATATTGTTAATCCCTCACTTTTAAATAAACATCAACACCCATCGGGCAAAAAATGATTGAACAGCATGGGCCCCAATAAGATTTGGGGGACCCAATAAGATTTGGGGGCCCGGTATCGACCTTCGTACCCCCTGGAAAATTTTCTCTCTGAGGCCCTGTGCATGAGCGTTTAAACTTAACAGCTGGTGAAATCATAAAATGAATTAGTCTGTGTCTCCATTCCATTGCTTTTTCTTTCAACATCATTATTAATCAACATTAGTAAATCATCAGTAATTGATGGCTTTCACCATGTATTAACTTTATTTACCCCAACATCAAGTTTACCCTGGAATTGGAAGACAACAGCTCTTTATCGTTTTTGGAAGTTCGGTTCAACCGCAGTGCTAATATTGCAAACTCTGGATCACAATTTATCACAAACCCACACTCACCGACTATTATCTACAATTCGACTCCCACTACCCCTTGCTGCAAAAGTTGGGTATTGTTAGAACCTTGTGCAACCGAATTGAGCACCACATTGAAAAATCATTTGAACGTAAATCTGATCTTGATCTCATAAAAAAACTTCGACTCTGAATAGTCGATGGTTTCCATGCTAGATTTACACAACCCCTTCTACGAGAAAAACTGACAAGCCATCTAGTACTGTGGCTATCCTGTGCTTCATCATTTCATATTGCCGACAATTCTTGTGTTGAGTTTCGATTTCCTGGTCTCTGCAAGCGCTCGGGTTGGTGAGACGTATTGCGCACGGCACGTCTTGCTGGCCGCGGGACTTACGGTGATTACGGGACTTACGGTTTTGTTAACAACACTCAGCATAGGCGAAGCCAGGGGGGGCAGGCCTCCCCCCAATTGAAATGCTACCAATGATAAAAGTGTCAAACAAAGACTATTGCTTCTTCGGTTTCAGTTTTTTTAGCATCTTCGCGTATAACAATACACGCGTACAGCAGTTATTAACAATAATATTGATCCAGGGGGCACGGGCCCGATTAATTTAATTTTTTTCAACCGATTTAAATGGGCCCCTACAACAATATTTAAATGGCCCCCGATTTTAATGGGCCCCCAACAATAATATTGTTCCAGGGGACCCAGGCCCCTTTAATTTAATGTTTGCCAACCAATTTAAACGTATTACCCTAGTGAAATTAAGGTTTTTTTATCCTAAAATTTGCTAACTGAGGTCTTAATCTAACCTTTTTGTAAACGTTATGTAATAATCAGGGACGAATTTAACATATGGCAAAGTGCCAGGGGCCCCCGCGCTCAAATGGTAAGACTGTTTTTTGGTCTTCACCTGTATTTGGCACGAAAATATTGCAAAAATCCCAATGTGCCAGGGGCCCAACTCAATGTAAATCCGGCCCGGGCAATGACATGGTTTGTGGGCCTAACTATCTATTGTACCTTTTTCAACAACAATTCACCTCCACCTCGCCAGTTTTTATGCAACAAAACACTTTTGAAAAAATTTGGATACAGTAAGGGGAATGCTCATTGAACAAGATTTTGAATTGAAAAGGCCTGGGCCCGCTGGCCTTATATGTACTCCTACAACTGGTTGTTTTCATGACAAAACAATAATCTCGAAGGAAAATATTCGACTGGACTGTTATTTACTGCTAAAATATTGCAGGGTACTTTACTTTCCCCTTCCTTACCTTAGCCAAATCACCTACAAAATTTAACTCCAAAATGCAAAATTTTGAACGTATTTTGGACTTAAATTGCTAACAAAAGAGGACTAAACAATTTAATTTTTTCAATATTGGCTTTCAAATGTTAAAATTCTAGTACTTTCAAATGGTTCTGAATACGTGCGAAATGTGATCCAGTGCTATTAAAATAGCTGTTTTTTCCAAAAAATTACAAAAAATTGCCCAGCGGCTAAGATCGGAGCCCCCAAAACCTCGTCTGTGATACGTTTGAATTACAGTGCACTTTCTTACTAAACACGTCTCCCGATTGAGACATTTTTGCATCTTAAGTGTTGGTTAAAGCCCTCTCCTTGAACGAGTTCCTAGTTACGTGCCAACATTAGGCCACGGCTTCTGATCTGCTGCCGTTCTACAATAACTTTGCCCCACAAAAAATTTCTCTTTTGAAGTTTCTGATGACTTCATTGCATGTGATTTGTGGTTTGGCTCCCCCCCCCAAATCAAAAATCCTGGCTACGCCTATGACACTCAGGCATTGCGTCCGTTTTTCTCTTAAAACTCTACTAAGCCCATTGTTAACGCGGGAGGCAGTAAAAACTCGTTTCTAGAAGGGCAACGTGAAAATGCACTACTTAAAAAATAAATTTCTCAGCTTGAAGAAAAATTAGATGAATGCTCTGGTACAAACCAACATGTTGATGGTAGATCTCAACCTATCCAGTACAACGTACCCTATAGGCGATCAAACTACTCTAAAAACAAGACCTACGCTAGAAAAAAACCCGAGTGGACGTAATTGAATAGACAGTAGCGTAGCCGGTCAAAATTATGAATCTTCATCTAAGAATTTATGCTATTACCACTATACGTTTGACACAAATGCACGTAAGTGTCAACCCCCTTGCAAATGGTACAAAGTTGTTTCAAAAAACTTGAACGCGTCCCCAGACCACTAGTGGCCGCTCTGGAAGAAAGTTCGAGCCACATTTTGCGTTTAAAAAATCAAGCATTGAGTGAATTTTTTATCATCGATACAAGTAGTGACTATAGCATTGTGAAAAGCAATTCTTTTGAAATTGCAAATTATCCGAGCGAGCAATTCCTGATTGCAGCAAACGCATCGAAGATTTCGACGCACAGTGAGAGAACTATGAATTTAAAACTTAGTAAGAATTGCATAATCAAGTGGACATTTCTGCCTGCTGAGATCAGTTTCAACATAATTGGCGCTGATTTTTTGGAACAAACCAATCTTGTGGTCGATCTGCACAACCACATTTTGGTCAACGTGAAGACTAAAGAAAAAATTAATTTAACTTACAAAAATTTAGCTGTGGAAAATTCGTCTGTGCTTTTTGTTGCCGATTGCAAATTTACTCATATTCTGAAGAAGTATCCAGCCTTAACTAGGCCACGCAACAGAAGCATCGCCAAGAAAGTAGGCCTACCAATTGAACATTAGATACAGGTTGACGGTTATCCATGTCATGCACGCTGCGGACCAATGTCGGCCGAGAAACTTTGATGGCTTGAAAAAGAAATGGAGAAATTATTGGACAAAGACGTAATCGAGGTAGGCGATAGTGAGTACGCTAATCCCATTCATCTCGTGCCTAAAGCTCCTGGAAGTGGCACTAAATATCGAGTTGTAACGGATTTCAAAAATTTAAATCGCATTACGGTCAAGGATCGATACCCCCTTCCAAGGATTGAATCTATGTTTGATAAACTAGGAGGTGCAACGATTTTCAACAAAATTGATCTGAAACGTATTTATTTGCAGATAAATCTTGCCGAAAATTCTCGAAAATACACTGCCACTATAACCCCCATTGGGCTTTTTCCTTGGATAACCGTCTAACCGCCATGGCTAACCGTCTAACCGATCAGTGGTCGAGTGGATAGAGCGTCTGCTACTGAAGCGGTAGACTCGGGTTCGGTTCCCTGTCGGGTCAAACCAAAGATCATAAAAATTGGTATGCACAGCTTTCCTGCTTGACATTCAGCAAATAAAGAGACAGTGTGAAGCCTCCGCCGTGTGTGGTAGATAGATGGGCAGGTAGCAGCTTGACTCGAAGACCGAAATGTCCCTTCGCTGTCTCCTGGCCAAGGCAACTTGGTGAATAAAATGTAATTACAATTTTCCAATTTAAAGTTTTACATATGGGCCTTTGTAATGCTACTTCTACTTTTTTTAGATTAATGGATTTCATTTTACGTCCTTCAAGCGCTTGTGCAGCAGTGCAGCCGCTTATATTGATGACATTATTGTGTTCTCTTGCAGTTCAAAAAAACACGAACAACATTTGCACCACGTGTTTTCACGTTTGCAAAAATATGGTCTAACAATCAATCCATCGAAAACACACTAAGGTCAACACAAATTGTCTTTTCTCTGACACGAAATTACATCAGGGGGCGTAGCTCCTCTACCCGAAAAGGTGCAGGCAATTTCTGATTATCCAAAGCCGGTCCCAATTAAGCTGCTACTTGCGTTTGTAGGTTTGGTCAATTACTATCATAGCTGTTTGAAAAAACTCGCTCTACACTAGATCAGGTGGCCCAAATTACTATTGACATCGAGGAATCTTTTGATATGGGACAAGTCACTGGAGCTGTATTTCTGGATCTAACTGCCGCATACGACACAGTATGGCTAACAGGTTCACATCTGAAAATACAAAAAGCTATGTCATGCAGAAAAACTACTGATCTCAATATGAATCTTCTCTATAACCGATCGTTCGTCCGCTTTGCTGGTGGCGAAGCAAGTAAGTCTTTTCAACTTAAAAATGGTGTAGCTCAAGGAAGCATCCTAGCCCCCACACTTTACAACGTCTATACCTCAGATTTCCCATCAACTTCTTGCAAAAGGTTTTATTAGCGAGTACACAAAAGATGTGATTTGCATTGGTACCAAAGAAAACCAAGCAGCTGATGCTTTATCTCGAATTGAAATCAATAACTTGATGTTTTTGCAGAAAAACAATTTGGATTACAGCGACATGGAGAGAGTGCAAAGGAAAGATGACGAAATCGCGCGACTTTTTCATCAGTAGGACGACAGCTCATTGGTTACCAAGAACTTAAGTGCCTGGTACTTGTTAACGCCAACTAATTTTTTAATTTTGGAAACACTGACCGATAACTTTGCTTGCGTTTTTTCTTTTCGTTTTGCCTAAGCTAGGTTAGTGATATTGGAATAGCGTAACGTAAGCTTGCTAGTTCTAGTTAGATAGACATTAATGCGTACAATATATGAGTTATTATAGAAATTTTACAGCAATTAGAACAGATTTGTTTAGTTTAGTAATACACGCATTAAAATAAATTGCTTGTATATTTAGAATCGTAAATGCAAATGTGTATAGTTACTTGTGAAAATCTCCGCTTGACAACCATTAGATTGTACTTTCGAAACAATAATTGGAGCCTTGAGCTGCGACCAGCCGTAAGTTTAATAGATTATTTTCATTTTTTATTGTATTGTCTAAATTGAATCATCAAATTCTCGTAATTAGTATTTCCGAATTTCAATTTCAAGTGTAAATGTTTATTATTGTGTAATCCGTTAAACTAATCTTTTACGTCTGAAATTCATAATATTTTGCATGCTAATTGGTTGTTTTATTTTAAATATAGAATAAACGGACACAAAGACACTCAAGTCCGCGTGTGCAGTTTGTTGAAGTCAATCCGACTAAAGGAAAGCCAAGCTCCGTCCGCGTTGTGAGACTCACGGAACAAAAGAGCGCTCACATCTTAAGGTTTATTGGCTGAGGCCAAAACCAGCAAATTAAATCGGAAGTACATCATCAAATCAAGTCATGTCGGAAACGTCTAAGACCAAAGGTATCGTTTCGAAAAAATCGAAGGAAACGCATAAATCGAAACGCTCAACAATTTCGGGTTCGTCATCATCATCTTCAGAGGATTCGAGCACAAGTTCAACCTCAAAAGCAACAACTTCTTCCAAGTCAAGTGCTAAGGCAAAATTAGCTGTACTGGAAGCGCGCCTCAACGCCCAAAAGGAGATAGATAAGCTGAATGAAAAACATGCCAGAGAACGCCTAGACTTCGAGGAAGAATTAATCAGGCAGAAGCATGCTCAAGCTGAAGCCGTAGCCCTTGCGGAAAAACAACAATTCGAACTTCAAAGGCTTCGCGAAGAAAAGGAACTTCTGTATCAGCAAAAACTCACTCAAGCGCATCTCGAAGCCCAGCTTAAAGAAGCCATCGCTGAGCTCACCGCTCATCAATCTTCATCTACAGCTTCCAACGCAGAACGAAGCCAACGACTCATCGCAAATACTGACACACCATATTCCATGACGTCATGCGAAAATTCGTCGCCGCAGCAGACTGTTTCAACAATTTTGCAAAGCGACAATACCCCACATACATTTGCTGCTACAGCAACGACAAATCTCGGCGCTGCAACGAATTTGAGCGCCACAAGGTCAAGTGCATACACACCGAATTTCACAAACGCGCCGTATGCAACCGTGCATACCACTTCCGATACGAATATTTCTAATCCAAGTGTTGTTAATTGTCTTACACAGTGTAGGCCTAATGATAATCATGTTGGCAATATGTCGTTTCCTAGTTCTCGCGCAGTATTTCCAAATGACGCTTTTAACAGCAACAACGCTGATTCGAACAACTCACCCTTTCTATCTTTCCGAGGCGCAGGCGCGAACAGCACTGCAAGCCCACTGGCCAATGCAAGTCCTCGAGTTACTTTTGGAGTTCCGGGACTGGGACATATTTCAGAGGGTTTAGGTAGTGTTTTTGTTGGGCAACAACTTCCCACTTTTGAAGTAAAGCCTCCTGTTTTCGATGGCAACTCTGAGGCGTACTATAATTTTACGGATGCATTTGACTCGCTCATAGACGCCCAGATCAAAGATCCAAAGCTCAAATTGTACTATTTATTGCAATACACCAAAGGCGTCGCCCATACACTAATACAAGGCTGCCAATACATGCCTCCCGATGTAGGTTATCTAACCGCCAAAAGGTTGCTTCGGGACCATTTTGGTCAAAAATTGCAAGTGGCGACAGCATGTGTTAATACAGTAACAAATGGCCCGGTGCTGTCTAAAAAAGACGTTAGAGCAATCCTGGAATTTTCGGCCAAGCTTACAGTCTGTCAATATACTTTAGCTGGTATGAACTATTTGCACAAAATGGACAATGTCGATATAATTCGAAAAATCACAAGGCGGTTCCCCCCGCAGTGGCTGTCAAGTTGGGAACACTTGGTGGACCAAATTCTGCATGTGCAACAAAGGGACATCAATTTTTCTAATCTGAGTTCGTTCGTGGCCACCAAAACTAGAGAATGCACGAATTTTGTTACCCAACCCGTCAACTACTGTTCTGATTCAAGCTTAAATGCAGCCTCTGCTGGTCAAAAGCAACAAAATAAACGGATAGCTAAATCATTTGGCATCCAAGCAAAAACTGGCACCCAACCAGCAAAGCAATGCCAGCTATGCAACGGACCTCATTACCTAAATCAATGTCAACAATTCCGAAAGATGACTTACGACGAAAGACGAACTTTTGTGGAAAGGGAATCTCTGTGTTTTTGCTGCTTAAACCAGGGACATTTTTCAAGCAAATGCGAACGCAAAACTCCGTGTCGCTATGATGGATGCAAGAAGAGGCATACAACATTGCTGCATCCGCCCTCCAAGGACTTTGGAAACTGTACTGAACAAACTGACAAGGACAAAACCTTGCGCAATCCGAGTGATACTAAATCGCAAAGTGAAAATTCGAAACAGACGGTTAACTGCATAAACGGACTGGTTAGTGCAACAGCGCCATCTTCCGGTATGTTGCCAGTAATCCCTGTCAAGGTTCGTTTGCAAGGAACAAAAACACTGGTTCAAACTAAAGCATTTTTTGATAACGGCAGCACAAACTCATTTATCACCACGGACTTAATGAACAAACTCGGCATACGCTCATGCACTGAAATTAATGTTAACACTGCTACACTGAACTGCAATACTGAAAACTATAAGCGCACAAAGGTTGTGAATAATGTGCTATTGCTCGATTTTGCAGAAACAAATTCAATTCAACTTGCTCCACTTTTGTCGACTGATAACTTGCCTATATCTGCATCTGATGTTGTTACCCAAGGTGATTTGAAGGACTTTCCAGAGTTTTCGGACATTTTTGTGCCCCATGTAGAATGTGAAGTCGGACTGTTAATTGGGAATGACAACTTGCGTGCCTTTCAGCCTCTTGAAGTCGTAACCACTTCAGAGGGAAGCTACGCTATTAAAACTGTTGCTGGGTGGATAGCTTACTGTGCTGATTGGAAAAAGCCGAACGAAAAGGCAAAAAGCTTCTTTTCTAAGTCTTGTTCAATGGACTTATGTTCACTATGTTATGACGTTATGGACTCGACCATCAATCCCAAGAAGGAACTTTCCGTAGAACAAGCTCGATTTCTCGACTCCGTATCGAGCAGCATCCAACATTTAAGCAACGATCATTACGAAATTGACCTACCCATCCGGAACGAAAACCTTCGTATGCCACAAAACAAGGAATTGGCGGTACAACGTGCTATGTACTTAAAACGCAAGTTTAAGCGAGATGCCAGATTCCAACAACACTATCAAGATTTCATGAAAGACTTGATAGAAAAAGGCTACGCGGAAGAAGTACCAGACAAAGAAGTACAATATGGTAAGGTATGGTATTTGCCCCACCATGGAGTTTATCACCCGGAAAAACCAAACAAGATCCGCGTGGTATTCGATGCCTCTGCCAAGTTTCAAGGAATATCTCTAAACCAAGCCCTGCTCCCAGGACCAGATTTAACGAACAATTTGATCAGTGTGTTGCTTCGCTTTCGCCGAGAAAAAATTGCTTTGCAAGGAGACATTCAAGCAATGTTTCATCAAGTCTCCGTACCAGTCAAGGATCGCGATTTATTTAGATTTGTGTGGTGGAAGGATGGCAAAATAGACGGAAATCTAATGGACTATCGAATGACTGTTTATTTGTTTGGGACTGTTTGCTCACCAGCATGCGCAAATTTCGCTCTCAAGTACACTGCTGATGCTCATATTGGTGAATTTAACGCGTCTACCGTGCAAGCTGTACATAATTCTTTTTACGTAGACGACCTCTTGACTTCAGTATCCTCGGTTGAAGAGGCCAAGAGCCTTGTTGCTGAACTGTGCCAACTGCTGTCTATGGGTGGTTTCAAAATTAATCGCTGGATAAGCAACGACAGAGAAGTGATGAATTTCATTCCCAAAAGTGAATGGTCAAAAAACGCTACAAATCTAAATCTGTCTCTCGATGACTTACCCGTAGTACGTGCCCTTGGACTATATTGGAACGTTGAAACGGACAATTTGCAATTTAAAATTAACCGAAGTGAAAAACCAGCTACTAGACGGGGTATTCTGTCAACTATAAACTCCGTATACGATCCACTGGGTTTCGGCATTCCCTTTTTGCTGCCTGTGAAGTTGCTACTGCAAAGACTCTGCAAGTTGAAGCTGGACTGGGACGATGACATACCTGATTCTGAGAAAAAGAAGTGGACATCTTGGCTATCAGAGTTACCTTCCCTTACTGCTTTTCAAGTTCCAAGATCTTACAAACCACCAACCCTGAAACAAGTAAAGCATGCTACGCTGCACCATTTTTGTGATTCTTTAGAAAACGCTTATGGTGTCGCCTCTTACATACGCTTTGTAACCGAGGACTTTCAAGTTCACTGCTGTTTAGTTTTTGCCAAAGGAAGACTGGCACCGTTGAAGACTTTGACTATACCCAGACTCGAACTATCTGCTGCAGTACTTGCTGTAAATGTCGACAAACTGTTGAGGGATGAGCTGCAAATCCCTGAGCTAACAAGGTCGTCTGTATTTTGGACAGACAGCACAACTGTTTTGCGTTACCTGCGAAATGAAACCAAGGCATTCCACACCTTTGTGGCTAATCGAGTTCGCCAAATTAAAGACATTTCTAATGTTGCCCAATGGAAGTATGTCCCTTCTGCCGAAAATGTTGGTGATGATACCTCAAGAGGAATGCCAATTGCTGATTTTCTGCAATCCGAACGGTGGAAACGTGGTCCGGACTTTCTGTGGAAAGTAGAACCTGAATGGCCTATACAACCCGAGTTTACTCAAGAGCTTACATATGAGGACCCCGAAGTGAAGAAGAGTGAGGCTTCCTGCCTCGCTACTGCCTGTCAAGTGACAAACCACTTATTAGATGACTTAATCCAACGCCCCTCTTCATGGCACAAACTAAAGATGATCTGCTGTTGGATTTTAAGAGCTAAAAGAAGATTTAAAGACCTCATCAACAAAGAACCTCAAAGGCAAAGACCGAAGAAACGTCTGGTGAAAGACTTGATTACGACTGAAGAACTAAACGCCTCTCAACATTTTATTTTAGCGTATTTGCAGAACAAACACTACGCGAATGAGCTAGCCGATCTTTCTAACGGCAAGGCCGTCAAAATGTCTAGCAACATTTTGAAGCTAGACCCTTTTTTGCAAAATGGCTTGCTTTGTGTGGGTGGCCGCTTGAGCAAATCCAGCCTACCCTATCGTATTAAGCACCCAATTATTCTTCCTAAAGATGAATTTGTATCTGTCTTGATCGCACGTGATGCTCACGTGGCAACGGGCCACAGTGGCAGACAACAAACTATTGCTTTTATTCGCGAACAATTTTGGTTAATCAATGCTAATGCTGCTGTGCGCAAAGTGATTGCAAATTGTGTAAAATGTCGAAAATTGTTTGGACGACCCTATGCCCAGAAAATGGCCGACCTTCCTGCTGATAGGATAACTCCCGATAAACCGCCGTTTTCGTTTGTTGGACTGGATTGTTTTGGCACATTCTTTGTCAAGGAAGGCCGCAGTCGACTCAAGAGATACGGTGTAGTGTTTTCTTGTCTTGTTACAAGAGCTGTGCACATCGAAATCATTCACAGCATGGATACATCGTCTTTTATAAATGCTTTGCGCCGCTTTATCGCTCGTCGTGGTCAAGTTGAAGAATTCAGATCAGACAATGGTGCAAATCTGGTGGGTGGCGCAAGAGAGCTAAAAGACTGCATCAAGAATTGGAATCAAGAACAAATTCATTCTTATTTGCTGCAAAAGAACATCAAGTGGAAATTCAACGTACCACTTGCCTCTCATCATGGTGGAGTCTGGGAGCGCCAAATTCGCTCAATTCGCAAAGTTCTTGCGGGGATCTGCTCAGAACAACTCCTGACGGATGAAGCTCTATTAACAGTTATGTGTGAAGTTGAAAGCATCTTGAATTCGCGTCCTCTTACGACAATTTCCAATGACCCCCAAGATTTGGAGCCTCTAACCCCAAATCATCTTTTACTGCTGAAAGGTGAACGGAACCTACCTCCTGGTTTGTTCGACCAGAAAGACATGTACAACCGAAGAAGATGGAGACAAGTGCAGTATTTAGTCAACTTATTCTGGACCCGCTGGACCAAAGAATACCTTCCTTCGCTCCAAGCACGTTCAAAGTGGAACAAGGTTAAAACGAATTTAAAGTGTGGTGACATCGTGCTGCTAGTGGACTCTGCGCCAAGAAATAACTGGATTTTGGGAAGAGTTGTAGAGACTTTCGCAAGCCAGAAGAATCTTGTGAGAAGCGCCACTGTTCAAACTCAGCATGGCATCTTCAAGAGACCTATAACTAAATTGTGCCTTGTTGTTGCTCAGAAAGATCTTGGTTCGGTTTCAGAGTAGGGAACTTTAATTGTAACTCGATTTCCTGCGGTCTGTTGTGTGTTAAGCATTATTACGTGTCTTATCCTGCGCACTCTCACTAATGCTTAAGGTGGTGGGTGTGTTAACGCCAACTAAGTTTTTAATTTTGGAAACACTGACCGATAACTTTGCTTGCGTTTTTTCTTTTCGTTTTGCCTAAGCTAGGTTAGTGATATTGGAATAGCGTAACGTAAGCTTGCTAGTTCTAGTTAGATAGATATTAATGCGTACAATATATGAGTTATTATAGAAATTTTACAGCAATTAGAACAGATTTGTTTAGTTTAGTAATACACGCATTAAAATAAATTGCTTGTATATTTAGAATCGTAAATGCAAATGTGTATAGTTACTTGTGAAAATCTCCGCTTGACAACCATTAGATTGTACTTTCGAAACAATAATTGGAGCCTTGAGCTGCGACCAGCCGTAAGTTTAATAGATTATTTTCATTTTTTATTGTATTGTCTAAATTGAATCATCAAATTCTCGTAATTAGTATTTCCGAATTTCAATTTCAAGTGTAAATGTTTATTATTGTGTAATCCGTTAAACTAATCTTTTACGTCTGAAATTCATAATATTTTGCATGCTAATTGGTTGTTTTATTTTAAATATAGAATAAACGGACACAAAGACACTCAAGTCCGCGTGTGCAGTTTGTTGAAGTCAATCCGACTAAAGGAAAGCCAAGCTCCGTCCGCGTTGTGAGACTCACGGAACAAAAGAGCGCTCACAGTACTGACGATCTTTTGTTGGGTGATACCTCTACCAACCATACCAGGCCGCTTATTCCTCGAAACTACCGTTTAAAAGTTTTCAAAAGCTTTCACAAACTCGCCCACAGTAACACAGAAACTACAGTAAAAATAATGCAAACTCGAGTAATGTGGCCGGGAACAAGAAAACAAATTTCCAGCTGGTCGAAGCCGTGTCCTGAAAGTCAAAAAGGGAAAGTTTGGAAGCATAACTGGACACCTATGCACAAGTTTGACTTACCTTTACAGACATTTCAACGCGTGTGTATAGGTTTTGTTAGGAAATTGCCAATGTCTAAAGGCTGTTAAAATCTGCTGATCATCGTGGACCGTTTTACGATATACGTACAAGCTATTCCGTTGAAGGATGCGACAGCGGACTCTGTATGCTCAGGTTTTTTTCGAGGCTGGGTAGCGTGTATGGGTGTTCCAGTGTACTTACAGTCAGACCATGGTAGTTGTTTCTTATCTCAAAAATTACAAGCTCTCTTAAAGATGCTGGGCATACAACATTAAGGCAGATCCTTTTTGGGTCATTTTAAAATTTCAACTTGCCTGGGTGTTAGATTTTCGCCTTTGGCCAAAAAAATGAGAAATCTAAAATTTTTTTGAAATCGGATCCCATTTACCTACTGCCCCCGTGGCTTTTTTCAATCACACCCCCCCCCCAAATATACTAATGTCGATAGAAATAAAACCATTAGTGCTAAATGTGCAATGTTGATACTCCATTTCCTCCCAAAAGTTGTACAGATGTTTTTAAACCTGTCATTATAGACCAGCTATTTGACAACTTCTTTTTTGGAACTTCACATTTCATTGGTCATTGGCAAAATTTGTTTATTTTTTGCTTATTGCACTATTACGAGAAGCTTATGTTATATCAGATTCCTTTTTGAGTAGTACGGAGGAAATACAAATATAGTAGTGTGCAGAACCAGCCCTCTCATCTGACAACTTGAGCAGCAAGTGACAAAGCTACAGTATACTTTGACAAACTCAACCGCCTGCTGCTCCCCTTCATAAAATTAGGATACTATCACCATCCCAATCACATGAAAAGCAGCATTGGTAATGTGGAAAACACTGAATTTCAAGCAGTTAGAGTCCAGAGATTACCTGTTTGAGTGTTACAACAAAACATGGCAAAATGGGGTCAACTGAAAAATTCCAAATTCAGATTTATTTATTTATTCCAGATTTTTTAACACACCACATGTAAATACGAATGGTTGGAAGACAACGAAAAGATCGTGTGGTCAAAGTCAGTTGCCACCCTATTTACAGTTCATAAGAAAATAAAACAATGGAAATACCCAATAAATCTTCTTGAAAAAGTATGCTCTTTTTCATCCGCATTTTTATAAGTCCATATCCGCACTAACCAGACAGTCACATACTGGACAACAGAGTTGTAAGTCGGGCCGGGCTTTTCGGGTCGGGTTCGGGCCTGAAGTTGACAAAAATCCCGGGCTTAAATAGGGCCTGTGACGTGCTTTTTGTTTTAGGTGCATACAAATATAATTAAAATAGCTTGGCTACACTGCTAAAGTTTTCAGGCCTAACACGACTTTTGGGTGTTTTCGGATATAATTTGGGCTTCAAATTAGTTTTCGGGTTCGGGCCTGGTTCGGGCTTATATTTTCGGGTTCGGGCCGGGTTCGGGCCTGAACTAGTCGGCCCGTTTATAACTCTGCTGAACCAAAGTTTTTCGAAAAAGTTTTTTTGTAAAGGGGTACAGCTCTATTTTGAAATATAGCTCTCATCGTTCATACCAGAGGTGGAGTCCTCGAGAACGTCCTTGGCCTCGAGGACACATTTTGAAGTCCTTGGCCTCGAAGCCTCAAGTCTTTGGCCTTGGCCTTGAAGCCTTAGGTCCTCGAAAATTGTTCTGTCCTCGGCTCGAGGACAGCACTATTTTGTGAACCGTTGAAATTTTGTTGGAAAACGCCAGAAACCTCGCGGAAAATTTGCAAATGCCTTTTTTGTTTTCCGCAATTGGAGCATAAGCTTAGCCAAGCGGGCCTACCCCCAATTAAAATTTCACCAATGACAAAAATGTGACAAAAAAGCCTATTGTTTCTTCAGTTTCAGTTTCTTTTTAGCGTTTTTTGCTTACACCAGTGGCGAACAACAGTATAGAAGACCAAGGGCCCCGGGACCCCCTCAAATCAATTTTTGCCAGCCAATTTAAACGTAAACCTGGAAGAAATGGATAGTTTTCGTTCTAAAAGTTGCTATCTCAGGATCACATCTAGCCTTTTTATGAACGTAATGCATCAACCAAGGCCGGATTTACCACAATATGGCGCGGTACCAGCTAAGGGCCCTGCCCTCAAGTCTTAAGACTTTTTATGGTCTTCACCTACATTTGGCGCAAAGATGTTGCAAAAATCTCCAAAGTGCCAGGGGCCCAGCGCAATGTAAATCCGGCCCGGCAATAGCATGGTTAGTTAGCGTAACCATCTATTGCACTGTTTTTCAATAACAATTCATTAATTTACCTCCACCTCGCCAGTTTTTACGCACAAAATACTTTTTAAAAAAATTAGCGATGGAAAATGCTGATTAAACGAACCATTGAACTTCAATTGAGGGGGCCTGGGCCTCCTGGCCTAACATGCACTTCTATAACTGGTTATTTTTATGACAAAACAAAAATCTCTAAGGAAAATCTTCAAGTGGGTTTTCATTTACTGCTAAAATGTTGCACGAGACAATGCACCTTACTTCCCCCTATCTGGACCAAATCAAGTACAATTAAACTTTAACACCAAAATGCAAGATGTTAAACGAGTTTTGGACTTAAATTGCAACTAGAAGAAGGATGAAACTATTTAATTTTTTAATTGATCTTCAAATCTCAAAAATCTAGTGCTTTCAAATGGCTCTAAACATGTACGAAATGTGATTCAATGGCATTAAAATAGGTCTTTTTTCCAAAAACTTACAAAAAATCGCCCAACAGCTGGGGGCTTCGCCCCCAGACCCCAAAGCCTCCAGACGCTGGGGGCTGCGCCCCAGACCCCCCGTCTGTGATGCGTTTGAGTCACACTGGCTTTATCAAAACGTCTCCAAAGTTACGTATTTGCACTTTTCAACTATATTAGTTTAAGCCCTCTCCCTTAGCAAAATCCTGGTTAAGTGCCAACAGGCAAATTTTTGATGACGTCATTGCATGTGATTTGCGGTTTAGACCTCCCCAATTAAAAATTCTGGCTACGCCAATAAATTAGAGATTGCCTGAAAAACTTTTTTAAATACCTTTTTTTTTTTGAAGAACGCTTGCGGCTGTGTCCTTGGCCGTGGCCTCGAGCATTCCTGTCTTTGGCCTCGAGAGGGTCTGTCCTCGGAAGGGCTGTCCTTAAACTTGGCCTTGGCCTCGGATTTTTTTTGGGTCCTTGGCCTCGAGCCTTGTATCCCTCGACTCCATTTCTGGTTCATACACAAACTTTTTAAACAAATTTTTTATCTATATACAACAGTCTACTTAGTGCGGATATGGATTTATAAAACTGCGGATGAAAAAGCGCATACTTTTTCAAGAAGAAACAAAAACGTAAAAAAACGGACGAAAAACAGATACTGTGTAAATTCATCTTAATTGCGACTACGGTCTGGAACCTCATACCACTTAGCATCTCATGCAGCGCCCCTTTTTCCATCTACAGAAATTCAATTAGATATGATTTCAATTTTGCGGTCTAAGCTTATATATCAAGAGATTGGAAAAAAAGGTATTGAAGATCTGGAAAAAGAATCAAGCAAGCATAAAATGTTAGAGCAAAATTACATAAGTAAAATACCAAAATCAGTTGATTAGTGAAATGGGAGACCGTTTTTATGTGAATTATTATCTGTTCCATTTTTTTGGTGTTAGAATTAGCAGAGTAGGAATTGCTGACTAAATCACCACAAAGTTGGCTATATTGATCATTCCAATTTCTGTGCTGACATTAATAGGCCAAGACGTGCATTCTTGGAAAAGTTAACCGATAAATTTTGGTGAAAGACTAGAGTTAATATGAAGTGGGTTCAAACTTAGCTAGGGGTAGAAATCAACATTTTTAAAGTTAAATTCAATATTACAGAAACTTTGTGGATTATAACTTTGTTCGTTTAAATAAAATTATTATCATCTCAGATATTGCACAAAAGCTGCATTCAGGCATTCTTTTATATTGCCGAAGTAAAAGCTATAAGTCAAACAGCACTTCAATTAAACTTCTCAAACTATACCACCAACAAACTAAAAAAAGTGAAGAAAAAATTTTTTTTGCCAAGTTTTTATTTAACATATCAAACAACACAGCATCTTCATCTACTTAAATTAAAAGTGCCCGCTTTTCCCCAAGTACTTAAAACCCATAGAATTGCAATGTGCATTTGAGTAAGTGTGATTATATTGCTGTAGTACATCGTTTTCTTAAACTGACAAACTTTTGACTGGACAATACATGCTAAAATGATATCATTTTTTTTAACTAACAAATTACAAAAAATTAAAAAAATTCAAACTAACTCTAATGCAATTTTCTAGGTCATAGATGTCTTCCTCTCTGAAAAGCATTAAACATGAGTACCAACGTTGCATATTTAGCAGTAATGGTTCTATTTCTATCGATATTAGTATATTTCTGCTGGCGTGATTAAAAAAAGCCGCTGGGGCAGTAGGTGAATGGGATCCGATTTCAAAAAAAAATTAAATTTCATATTTTTTTGGCCCAAGGCAAAAATCTAACACCCAGGCAAGTTGAAATTCCAAAATGACCCAAAACGGTCTGCTCTAATACATTTGTTTGGAAGAGCTTATAAGCCTACTACGCAAGGTTTAGTGGAAAGGATCCTTAGACAAGTAAAGGGCTCACTTCGCATGAGTGAAAATTCACACGATTGGTACAATAATTTACCTACAACACTCTTGAAATTTCTGTGAAATTCTGTGAAACAGGATTTGGAATGTAGCGCTAACGAAATGTTATTCGGACAGCAACTGCGTTTACCTTACGAATTTCAACCAATGACGTACACCACACCAAATAATCCACTGCACTTTGTTTTTAAATTACAGTAATATTTTAACTCATTGGAACCGACTCAAACGCGGACAGAATGTTGGTGAGAAACAATGGGTACAAACCACCATTAGCTATCCGCTACTCCGGCCTACATAAAGTAATCGAAAAACAAAGCAAGTATTATGTTACTTTAAACAGCCGACAGATACCTGAACGCGTGTCGATTGATCGGCTGAAGCGGTTTGTGGAGCGACCAGCAGCAGTAGCGTAGCCAAGACTACTGAGGCTAACCAAAAGACTGATTTGTGAACTGTGAGTTACAGCATTATTACTGCAGCGAGCAATACCGCACTGTTGTAACCTGATAAATTTAGACGTCCGCTAAGTGTTGTACTTTTCGATTGTTTTCGCAAGGGTGTACACTTTCGAAGCAGCACGAGTGGTATGATATTTTGAATGCTTACATTTTCTTCTGCATGATAGATTGAAATTGAATGTTTTAAAAGGCATGATTTTCTGTAGAATACCTGGTCGACTTTGTTGCTAAACATTTTTGCTGTTTTTTTTTTTATTTTGGTCAGCTAGATTTTTTCTACTGGGCGAAGTTAAATCATTTTTAATTCTTTTTTGGTTTTGAAGCCGGTATATGCATTGTTTTATGCGAAGTTTTTTTCTCTCAATAGATTTTGACATTCCTCCTTTTTGAGAGAATGTTGGATAGTTGCTACTGAACCTTGTCTATGCTATTGTGACTAAAAAAAATTAAAAAAAAATCGTATGGTTTTGCCTTACCTTTGTTTATTTTATGTTGTTTGTATGTATATATATATTTTTTTTTTTGCCTATGCCTCATCTCCTGATTTTTTTTGCATCTCTTAAAAAGTTACGGCAAGAATTCAGCTTTTTCTTTCCATCTCATTCGAAGACCAATCAATGCAAGTCTCGAATTTTATGAGCAATACAATGAACTTTTGAATCCATCCGACTGTGTCTTAGCGCCATGAACGAAGTACACGATACTATCACATAACAGGTTTCACCAGACAGTTTAATGTGAAACGTTATTTCACTCAGCGTCCACCTCTTTTCACATAGACGCAATTGCTGGTTACTGCTTTGCAGATAAATCAAGATTTTGAATTTTGAATGCAAGAGCGAGTGATTTTCAATTCACGGGTATGTAGCTCGAATTCCAAGCATTTGATCAAAAGAAATGGACCAAATCGACAAGGCATGAATGATCATAATTCAAGATGTTCGTCAAATGAAAGAACAATACTGCGTCTATTTAATTGAATTGCATAAGTTATTAATTGGTGCAAGACTAACCAGTAGCGTAGCCAGGGGGGGGGGGGGGGGCGGGGGGGGCTATAGCCCCCCCCATTGGCCTGCCGACCAAAATGCAGAATAAGGAAAATACCACGTTTTTAGCACTTCCAAGACTCTTTTTTGCACTGGATTGGACAAAAAAATGATTTAAAGCGTAGTTTGAAACGTTTATTTGGGGGGGGGGCTAATGGACTGCCGACCAAAATGCAGAATAAGGAAAATACCACGTTTTTAGCAATTCCTAAGACTCTCTTTTGCACTGGATTAGACTAAAAAATGCTTTAAAGCATATTTTGAAACGTTTATTTAGGGGGGGGTCTAATGAATTGCCGACCAAAATGCAGAATTAGGAAAATACCACGTTTTTAGCCAGTAGCGTAGCCAGGGGGGCGGGGGGGAGGCTATAGCTCCCCCCCCATTGACATGTCGACCAAAATGCAGAATGGGAAAACACTACATTTTTAGCACTTTGAGACTGTTTTGTGCACTAGAGTGGACTAGATAGTGATTTAAAACATCTTTTGAAACTTATGTCCAGGGGGGGCTAATATGTCAAAAATAAAACCAACAAATAAACGAAACCTTTGATAAATGGTAAGAAATAAGCAATCAAATTTGATCGCAAGTGTAAAAATGCTGAACATAGGTGTCATCAACAAATATACTATAGACTAAGGAATAGAGGGGGGCTATTCAGTATTAGTTAATTACCAATCATTTCTCTCAAATCTCTTTTCATTAGCCCCCCCCAATTATTTTTCTCTATAAACTGTATACGAAATAGATTACTCCGTGTGAGTTTTATTTAACTATTCGATTTTATAATTTACCAGCATCTAAACAAGAGAACTACATTTTACCATTAGCCACCTCCCAAATACCCCATTTATGCTTCCAGTTTAATCTTGTTTGCACTGCCAATTTCTAAGCCACGTTTTAAAAGCATTATTTTTTAATCAAAATAGCCCTAAAATGAAGTTATTTTTGCAAAAAAATGCAAAATTTTCGAGCGCTGGGGGCTCCGCCCCCAGACCCCCGTGCCTCCGGCGGCTGGGGGCTTTGCCCCCAAACCCCCAGCCTTCGGCAGCTGGGGGCTTCGCCCACAGACCCCCATTGGCCTCCGGCGGCTGGGGGCTTCGCCCCCAGACCCCCCAAACAGCCCCCCCATAGCGAATTTCTGGCTACGCGCCTAAGACTAACTGAACTTTTTTTTGGACTCTATTGAAACGCAGAACGAACAACCGATTACAGTTCCATTTAACCTCTTCCGCTACAATGGACAATACAAACACTACACAAAATTTTTCGGCCTAAAAATTTTTTTGTTGAGGGGAATGTGTGGCTATCCTGTGCTTCATTTTATATTGCCGACAATTCTTGTGTTGAGTTACGATCTCCTGGTCTCTGCAAGCGCTCGGGTTGGTAAAACGTGATGCGCGCGGCACGTCTTGCTGACCGCGGGACTTAACGGTGATTAGGAGCTCTATCGCCGTTAAATGCTTTATTTTAGAACGTTTAATGCAAAGTTTGATTTACAATTAGATTTGCTACTTAAAAACTAGGTTTTCAGTTAAGAGAGTTCAGTTGGTCTTTCCTTAGTTGTGATGATGGTTTATTAATAAGAAGCACAGTTCTTCAGTTCTAGTTTTGAGTTCTTAAAATAAACTAAGTCAATTAGCGATAGCGCTCTATTAACTTTCTCTGGATTCACGAACACCGGCCAGTTGGTCGAGCGGTAACGCGTTCGTCTCTGGAGCGGGAGGTCTGAGGTTCCAATCTCGGGCCGGTCAAATTGGACACAGTGATGCCAGCGGCTCGCCACCGCTGCGACTTTTCTTCGAATGGAGCTGTGTTGCCCTGGCGCAAATATAACGCGGAGATGGGCCCCGCCAACTCGTTTCACGCTTTTACCCAATACACGAGGTGGACTCGAGGACATAAAGCTCGAGTCCAAGGCCAGGGCCAAGAACACGAAAAAATCCGAAGCCTAGACCAAGGACCGACCTTCCAAAGATAGACCCTCTCGAGGCCAAGGACAAAAATGCTCAAGGCCAACAACTAAGGACACAAAACAGAACTAAGTGTTTTCCAAAAAAAGGTTTTTGCTCGAAAAAATCGCAAATTTTCCGCAAAGTTTCAGGCGTTCTGCAAAAACAAAACAAACAAAGGTCTTCAAAAATTTTCTGCGAGGTCTCTGGCGTGCTCCAAGGTGAAAATCAAAATGGTCATGACCTTGGCCCATTTTCAACAAATCAAAAAATAGTGCTGTCCTCGAGCCGAGGACAGGGTATTTTTGAAGATTCGCAGACTTTAAAGGACTTGACCTTCTAGGCCAAGGACTTCAATTTGCATCCTCGAGGCCAAGGACGTCCTCGAGGACTCCACCTCTGCAAATACGGTGAGTATGTTGAAAGATTTGCTTTTGTTTGGATTCACGACCCTACCCTGCATCAAAGGTGTATCGGACAAAATCAAGCGAATGCTTTTGGAAAGCGGTGTTAAAGTGACTTTTAAACCATTTTTTACGACTGGCAGATTTCTCCCTTTCCTAAACGATCAAACGAATTACGATGAAAAGTCCAGCTTAGTTTACGAAATTCTTTCTCAGGATTATGCTTTTGTTTATATCGGACAAACCAAACGGTACATCAAATCCAGAATAACGGAACACCAACGAGTGATAGAATTTCAACGGCCCGAGAAATCAGCACTTTGCCAGCATTCGGTGGAAAACGATCACATCATTAATTGGACTGAAGTCAAAATTTTAAAAGCGGAACAAGATTACTCGAAGCGTCTTTTTACTGAAAGTTGGTATGATGATATATCGATCAAAAGCCTCAAGTGCTTAACAGAAATGGTGATTTAACATTCCCTGCTATTTATAGAAAGTTATTTAATTCCCAGTGTTAAAATTTTTTGGGGTTTAATTTTTTTTAATGTTAGTTTTGTCGCATTTTGCTACGATGCTAATTCGGAAAGATTATTTTTACACAAACCGCTTTCATTCATTTTTGAACGCAACTTTGTATTTATCTGTGTGACGTATAGCCTATTGTAACAATCAATTTTCTCGGAGCCTGGTTTTGAATTTTTTCGCTAGTTATTCTACTACAGCAATGTGTGGAATCGTTTTTCTGTTTTTTTTTTTATATCGATGTTGATGGCGATTTGCTATCACTACTGATAGCAATGCTCTGATGAAGCTAGTTGATTGTAAGTAGTGAAATGTTAGCAAATAAAGTTAGTCTTTTGAGAAGCACTTAAGTGATTTCTCGAAGCTAGACTATAACACCAGCTTAACTTCACAAATTTCTTATTTGAAATGCCTGGTGTAGAACAACACATTGGCGTAGCCATGGAGAGGCCAGGAGGGCCGGCACCCCCAATCGAAATGCCACCAATGATAAAAATGTGACAAAAAAGCCTTGTTTCTTTAGTTTCAGTTCTTTTAGCATCTTCGCGTAAAACAGTACACGCGTACAACAGTAATTAACAATAATATTGACGACAAAAGTGCATGGGCCCCCTCTGCCGTGATTTGAAAATATCGAACTTCGTGATTTTTGGTCAAAAAAATTTTTTTTCATCATTTTTTTACTTATGATTTTCTTTATCTTTTACGGGAAGAACGAAGTTTCTAAGTGCTGTAGTTTTGGAGATAGAAAAAATCTGAAAATATCGAACTTGAAAGCAATCTGAAAATATCGAACTTCAATGTTTATTACGTCACAGAAAAATTTTATTACAATTGAAAAATCAGTTTTTTCATTGTTCAAGCGACAAGATGACAAATTGTAACTGAAACTTCAAGTCATATCGTTGCGACATACTGGCAGATTAAGTGACAGAGCAAAAAATGTAGACTTGATTTTTTCAAAAAATGTAGACTTGATTTTTTCAAAAAATTTAGCGAATTTTTTTGGAAAAATAGTTGCAAAATTTTTGCCTTAAATCATTTAGTGTTGAGCCGTGGAGAACTGAGCTGGTTAAATTAACTAACCTAGAAGCTTACCCATGAAATAAGTAGGCTTGAAATAAAACAGTATGAGAGAGTCAATACCTAGGCGGACATTAGATCGTGTGGTCGGCAACTTATGGCCTACGGGCCTAATCTGGCCCGTCAAAAAAATCATCCGGCTGGCGATTTCTGCGATTGCGGCAATTTGTAGCAAGATGGAGCTGTATTGGGAATGGAGCACGAGATAAAAGCGAAATATTAGTGTTTGATATAGCATATAAAAATATTTTGAATGCAAATAAGCATGCCACAGTGTCAATGTTTGGCAGTATTTATTTAGCGTGCAAAATTTTAATTAGTGAAAGTCACCAACCTACAGCATTTTGCAAGATTTCTAATCCTTTACGTGCAATCCGGCCTAAAGGATTCCGGGCTGGTAGCCTGCAGGCCAGATAGCACGTAAACGATCAAACATTAAAACTCTGGCTCCGCAAACGTCAAAATATTAAATCAAATTATAGGTATTTTGCAAGATGTTATGCTTTTACTGCTTCTAAATTACCACTGGACTTACCGTACGTAAACTTTTCAGCCCAAAATAACATCAAATATTTAAAGCTCTGGCCAGCAAACGTCAAAACATCACAACTAAATCATCAAATATTTAATTGTATGCTGTGGCATTATTGAAGGCATGACAACATCAAGTTCCTCATAATAAAGGGCATTGAAACTCGCAAAAGGGCTACCACCAATGGCATCTTAATCACGAAAAATAAATGATTATTAACGCTATAGTTTGCACAGGCGATTGAACCAACTTATTCTACATGGTGATGAGGGGGGCAAAAATGCCTCTCTACCTAATTTCTAAACCGGAAAGTGCGTAAACACCAAATTCGGCATGTGGGTTGTTGTTCACCAATTTTTTTAGAAAAATCCAATTTTGAGTTGATGACGTCACCGTAATGACATCAAGGCCATATTTTGGAAAAATGACGTAATAGGAGTGTATACAATAGGGTCAAAAATTATTCAGTGTTCTAAAAAATTCTAAAATTGTTTAGGGAAACTTTGCCCCAGCTTTCATGTGGTGTAGGAAAAGAGATTTGGTAGCCGAATGATATGCTTCGAGAGACTAGAATTACAGCTAATGCTGAAGCTTTATTGATTTTCAAACAACTTCAAATACTTTGAAACGAAAATAGACCAACTACTAGTGGCGCAACCAGGCGGGAGGGGGGGAGTTATGGAGCTTCAATCCCTCAACTAAGATATGTTAAAAATTTAACTCAAAAACGCAAACGTTCAAAATGTGTTTTGGACCTGACCTGTAAGTAAACGGGTGGTTGAAGGGGCTGAGTAGTTCAATTCTGCAACTGGCTTAAAAAGCCATGCAATAAATAGTTCTTTTAAATGGCTCTAAAAATGAGCAAAATTTGATCTGAATGACGTTAAATTGGAAATTTTTTGAAAAAATTTCAAAAATCGCCCAGCGGTTGGAAGTTTGACTCCCGAGACCCCAATGGTTTCCGGCGACTGGCAGCTCTGTCCCCAGACTTTCTTCTGTGACGCCCTTACGTTGCACGAGTTTGCTCTACACCCTGCTCAAAAACGACATTTTTTTGACAAAAAAATTTAATTTTTGTTCAAACCCCTTCCCCCTCAGCAAAGTCCTTGTTGCTCTTGAAACAAACATATTTTCATCATTTTGTGCGAAGGAGTTGTTTATCCAAAGCAACAGAGTTTCAGCTGAATTTGCACTCAGTTAAAATACGTCAAATTGTCTTAATATTATCTAAAATCACACTTTTGAAGGATCAAATTGTTAGTAAAAATATGTTACGGCCCATCGAGACCTTACTGATTTGGTTTTTGGATCACTGCTACGCAAAGTGGCCAACTCCTGGTATAGACGGAGAACGCTATTCTATACGCTTGACAGCCAAGTTTGATGTTTACAAAATTTTTGTAAAATATATGTGCGTTACTTTTTTAAAATTTAAGTTACGCTAAACTAGCTACCTTCGGCGATACTTCAGCACCTTTGGCCGAACTTCTTTTTCAGGGTCTCATGACCAATCCCTGTGCTCCAAGTTCTACCCAAGACATAAAGCCTTGCAGTTCATTGCTATCGCTTTTCGGGGTCCATTCAAAGAATCCTTTTCCTCCTCTACAAGCTTTTGTAATATCTGCACTTTAAACGGAATGTTTCTCCCGGATGCTAGATCCTCTTCCTATGCACAACGCTATTAACCAACTAGAAATTCTCCTCTAAGTTGCAGAGGGTCATAGATGGATACCTCTCCTCCAACCTCATTGCTTCTTCCTAAAAGCCATCTTCCTTTTGAAAATAACCAAGCACTAGCATGCTTTAAACGTGTTCTGCATCTTCTTCCAAAATCATCATTTTATTCTCAAAGCGTTTGTCTCAGAATTGGTGATCAGCCGGTTAATAAGTAACCATCCCAAAAACATTATGCATATCAGCGGAACCACTTCCATCCTGAACGCCAAGCAAGTTCATAATATCATCCTCCATACCTTACTGCAATGGCCCCAGAGAATTCCGCCTTGCATCTCCCAGTGGGCGTTTGTCCTTTCTTCCTCCAGAGGTTCATGTATAGGACTGACGAATTTGTCTCTTCCACTTTTAGACCGGATGGTGCTGGAGCGTACGCCGCAATTATACTCTATATGCAATACATATGACTCCCTTACCTTGTCTTCTGGACCATAGGACCAATCGCTTTCAGTTTCACAGCAGAAATCCACCTCTAGACTAGACTAGAATGCGTCTGGTGTAACAACCAAATGATATTCTGTCACTACAAGTCATTTCTCTTTCTCACGGTCTCCCACTCGTTTTTTTTTCTTTACTTTTATCGGCCCCTCATAATCTCCTGACAAAGTCCCTTTGGAGGGTTGGATGGTTATGGTAGGGTGCAGATGATTAGAATCTCAAAGCGCAAATTCCGCAATTGCAGAAGTTCACTTAAATTTTTTATTTTGAAACATTGTGGAAGTTACGAGGCGGACTAAACTCTTTAAAATTTTTTGCGCTTTCAATTTTTTTTTTTTCGGTTTCAAGCGCAATTCTATATATTGAACTTAAATTAGTTCCATTTCGGCAGTCTAATATCGGCCTTTTTTTACATATTACGTACTCTTTTTCTGACTAAAATCGCAAAAAATGCGGTGTTTGAATTGTGTTGTGAAATTTCAACTGCGGAAGTTAGGTTTCACTTTAACTTAGCACGAGATTTGAACTTAATTTTTTAGTTCCATTTCGATCGTCTAATATTGATATATATCGGCCTTCTTTTGCAAATTACTTACTCTTTTTCTGTCTAAAATCGCAAAAAATGCGGTGTTTGAATTGTGTTGCGAAATTTCAATTGCGGAAGTTGAGTTTCATTTTAACTTAGTACGAAATTGCCGTTCAGCAATTGCGGAATTCCGTTGCGCTTCAACTGAATCAAAAAATTGCTTCAGAAATTAAAAAAATTAAATTGCGCATTTTACGCTTCGCTTGTAGTGGTTGAAAAGATCGTTGTGCTTTGTTGCGATGCGCTTTTGATCTATTGTTATTTGTGCACACCTCTGGTAGGCTGACCATATTTTTATCTCTAAAAAGGACACAATTTTCCAAGTATTATAATCAACGTACCGATCTAGCTTAAGCTAGCTTAGCCCTTTAAATTTAAGTGTTAAACAAAAAGAGGTTTTTACTAAGATTTCTTTGCTTTTTTTGGTAAATTTGATGCAGACCAAAAAATGGAAAAATAATCACTTTTTGTTGAAAAGGAAGACATCTCTTCCAAAAAGAGGACGAATGGTGACCTGAGTGTCTAGTGCCTTGCCTCATCTTCACTTTCCAGCAACGTCATTTTAAACTTTTAATGGGTGTCTCCCTATAATCACGCTAGAATCCTGAAAATGCGCATGCTGATTTCCTGGCCAAAGCTGTTGTCCAACACGTTGGTTCCTGGCTCTTTATCCCCTGCCATTTCCAAAATGCAATACACCAAGTATCTCCAATGGAGACGTCACGTCTTGTCTGTCAATTTCCTTCAGTTTCTTCAGAAGAATTGGACCTATCGAATCCCATACTCTGTGAGCTCTCCCGCCTTTGCTGTTACGGCACAGTTTATAAATTATTAGACTATCATCATATCTCGTAATTATTACTATTACAAATTACAATATCTACGCAGAATTAGTCATAAAGAGAACTCTTCCTGAGCGCCTGTGTACAGCCTCAATGGGATGTCATTCAACTATTTCTTATCGTTCTGTCTCTGAGCCTGCGCGCAAATTCATTATTGGGTCTACTGTATCTTCAACTTTTGGTCCAGACATTGGTTGGGGGTGCGGCCCGACTGTTGGGTTTTCGCTGAGTTTCTCTGCGCTTCCATTAATCGGGAAGCGTTCAAATAGCACGGCCATCATCCCAATCCAATTCATTAAAATATGTTGAGCAAGCAAATTCATTAAAATTTAATATGATTAAACTAACTAAAAATTAGTGGTTAATAGGGATTAAAATTATGCTGTGAAACAAGCGCTCGATGGCTACCACTGTTCAACATAACCAACAAAAATCTTTTTTAGGATAATTTGTACAGCTAGTGAGGCTGCAAGGCAGATATAATATTTGGTCCTATGGAAAATAAGCTTTATGTGTTTTTACGTGAATAAAACGACAAATCACCAGTTCAATAATCAAACGTGGAGCCAGCAACCTTTTGATTACCGGTACCAGTGCCGTCGCCAGAGCAAACGAAGTGAGGGAGCATTGGCCGAAAGGGGGGGGCACTTAAATAAACTGACCTTTTGCGTATAAAAACTGATAATCAGATCTTGTACGGCCACAAATATGTTTAATTTTAAAAACTCGACCGGCAGCGTTTTATAGCTCGTTTCGTCTGCGGCCCATAATTGAATTGAAAAATTTATTTGCAGCAGTGACTACTACCAGACATGCAACAAGCATTTTGCTAAAAGGGGTGAACCAAAAGTAAATTTTTTTGCCCCAAAATTGCCTGATTTAGCTGAACAAACTGATGCAACTAAAGGGTGTTACAGGCGGGGCATAGTCACTAAATATTTAGAGACGGTGGACGGGGGTCTAGGGGCAGAGCCCCTGCCGCTGGGCGAGTTTTGTGATTTTGCAGGAAAAAAATAGCGATTTTGAAGCCATTTTCATCACATTTCACCATTTTTGAAGCCATATGAAAAACTAACTTGATCAAATTCAGAAGTCATTTCGAAGAATTAAATTGCTTAGCCCGTTCAGCCCCCTCCCCCCTGCTTCGGGTCAAGTATAAAGTACGGTTAAACGCTCGTATTTTGAAGTTAAATTTTCTGAGTGTCTTGGCTAAGGGGGCTTAAGCTTCTTCAGCCTGGTTGCGCCACTGACTGCACCCTCAAAATCTTTAGTGTGCTCTAAAAATCAAAACAACTGATCTTTGAAAAAAGTGTTTTCACGTATTGATTCATGTTATAATTACTAACGAAGTACCGGTAACGATTTTGCAGGCTTACATCTCGTTTTCCCGACACATCCGTAAAGGCGTGTTAATAAAACGGGCTTTTGCGTCAGATTTATGTACAGCAATTGGTTGCCAGCAATTTCGCAAAGAATAAACGTCAAAGGAGAACTATGTTTGACGTAATTAATCCTTTTTCAATCATTGTCTGTTGTCTTGTCGTTACGTGATGTTCCAAAAACAGTATTTGAGTAAACCAAAATGGGGAGGCACAAGCAGCCGTTAAGGGGGGCACGGCCCCCCTAGCCCCCCCGTAGCGATGGCACTGACCGGTACTCTCTCTCGACGTTTTACCTACTAAGCTAAAGTACCAGCACACCATAAAAAAATTCTTGTTCAAAGGTATTCAATTAAAAAAAAGATTGATCAAGTATAATAATTAAGAAAAAAAATGTGGGTAATGGGGTGTTTCATGATTTTAGGGTATCTAAAACATCCACAGCATCGTTTCATAACCTTTTACTAAATATCTCTTCTTATAGCATTACCTCATAATTTATCTGCAGTGTTTGATGATGCTATAACTAATTATGAGCGAAACATTATGATACAAACTAGTGCTATGAAATTTAATCATAGAACCATATTGCGTTGGGTTCGCAAAGTAGGCTATTCATTGAAATCAGATGTGGAGTCGAGGACACTGGCTCAAGGCCAAGGACAGGAATGCTCGAGGTCAAGGCCAAGTACTAAGAACACAAGCGCAAGTGTTCTGAAAAAAAAAAAAAAACGGTCTTCAAAGAAAATTTTTCAAGCGATCTCCAGAAAAAAACGTCTTCCAAAAATTTTTTCAGGCAATCTACAAAATTTAAACAATTCAAAAAATAGTGCTGTTCTCGAGCCAAGGACAGGGCAATTTTCGAAGACTTGAGGCTTCGAGGCCAAGGACTTCAAAATGTGTCCTCAAGGATGTCCTCGAGGCCAAGGACCGCCTCGAGGACTCGACCTCTGAATAAACTGGCACAAAATATCTTTTAAAACAGCAAAAATTTGCGGAACACCTTCAGCACAGACAAACCAAATAATATTAAAAAGATTCGAAACGTAAAAGCCACTATATGCTGGTCTGCTATCCTATTTTTGATTTTACGTACTTGTAGTTCTTTGAAACTACAGCTTTTTTTCTCAAAATGCTTTGGTGGCGGTTGGTAGCGCTATAATTTCTAATAATTTTTAAACAAAATAATTTTTAAACAAAAATGGACCAAAATCTTGTTTATTTTGAGCAGATGCGTTGCGTTGAAAACTGACATTAATTGGTAAGAAAATACTAAAAATCTCAGTAAACCTACCCAATGGCTTGCATTACAGCAGTGTTGCCGTCTTAAGCAAATAAATTGTTCGTGTAGGTCTAACCAAGAGTAACGACGAAAATTGGTTTTGAAGGGTCCAAAGTGAAACGGTCGTTTCCTAAATTTTCGTTGCATTTTTTAGTCAAATTTAGATGAAAAACAACAAAATAAAAGACAAAAACTGCTTTGCGTTTTTCTGTTAATTTTTCACCACCTTTCTGCGTCTTCGCTGAAGTTGCATTTCATTTTTCGGTCAATTGTAGGAGTAGACCCCAAAAAAATTTTTGCTAAAATTTCCTTACATTTTCTGATTTCTGTAATGGAAACCAACTAAAATTGACATTGAAAATAATAGCAAAGCTAAACTGTTGTAAACCTACTGAGCCTGCCCTGCCAAAGAAGCTGGTACCGGCCGAGTCTACCCTCGACGGCAGAAGTAGATTATAGACCCCACGCTCCTTGGAATTCAAGGTTAATGCACGGGCTCGTTGAGTTGTTATAGACTTTTTAGTCAAAGAAGGGTTTTGCTCTTAGCTGCGCAAAAAAACAACTTTTCTTCAAACAAAAAATTTGCATGAAAAGCAATGAAATTATGAGACAAAATAACGTTTCATACGATTACGCTAAGTTATTAAGGAAATTTTTAGTTTTGAAACTCTAGACTTTTACGCAATCGACTTTTACGCAGACTTTCAAGCAAACTTTTCCATCAAAATTTTGATGGAAAAATAACGTACAATCTTCTTATCCCACGATTTTTTCCACTGCACTATTAGGTTTAATATAAGGTGTTGCTCGGGAGCAAAGACGCGGAGATGAGTTTCGCAAACTCGTTACACGCGTTGGCGTAATACTCCGTGTACAATGAAAGATTTGATTAACTTAATTAATCAATTAATTATACTTCCAACATTTCTTCATTAAATTTACGTTATAAGATATATTTCGCAAATAACCTTAGTAATAGTCTGTTGTGATTTATGTGTCAATTACGTACATAATTGCAGAATAAACTTAGTGTACGATTTTACAAGAATAATTCACGTTGATTTCAATCAAAAATGATCGGAAAAAAACGAACTTTTAGGTATTTTTTATGATGCAATAAATGCTAAAAATTTGCCCAGGACGAACAACGGGATTTATTACATAATAGTACCAATACAAAGGAAGTTTAAAACTTGATTTTCTCTGAAATTAAAAAAAGGCAAAAATGCCTGAAGTTCGATATTTACAAATCACGGCAGCCCTCGATTCAATTTTGCCAACCAATGTAAATGTACAACCCGGCTGAAATTAAGAGATTTTGTCATACAAGTTGCTACCTCAGGCCCTCATCTAACTTCTGTATGATTGTAATGCAATAACTAGAGGCGGATTTACCATATGGCTCAGTGCCCGGCCCGCTCTCAGATGATAAGAGTGTTTAGGTCTTCACCTATATTTGGCAGGAAGATGCTGCGAAAATCCCTAAAGTGCCAATGTGCCTCGCGCAATTCAAACCCGGCCCGAGCAATAGCATGGTTAGTAAGCGCAACCATCTATCGTATCATTTTTCAATTACAATTCACCTCCACCTCGCCAGTTTTTACGCCACAAAATACTTAAAAAAAGAATTAGCCAGGAGAAATGCTCATTGAACAAATAATTGAATTTGAATTGAGAGGGCGTGGGCCCCCTGGCCGTACGTATACTTTTACAACTTGTTAATTTCATGACAAAACAAAAATCTCTAAGGAAAATCTTCGAGTGGATTATTATTTGCTGCTAAAATATTGCACAAGGCAATGCCCCTTACTTCCCCAACCAGGTCCAAATGACTTACAATTAAAATTTAACACAAACTTCAAGATTTTAAACCTGTTTTGGACTAAAATAGCAAATAAAAGAATGATTGAGCAATTTAATTTTTTCAATTGGCTTTCTAATGTTAAAAGTTAATTCTTTCAAATGGCTCTGAACACGTACAAATTGTGATCCAATGGCTAGGGCATGGTATGGAATGGAAGACGATTTTTCCATATTCCGTACTGGTAATTTTTTTCCAATCCTTACTAAAATTTTCTTCCATATTTCCTTACCAGGTTAATTTTAAACCGCAGAGGTGAAGTCGAGGACATAAGGCTCGAGGCCAAGGCCAAGGACACAAAAAAATTTCGAGGCCAAGGAGAGACCCTCCCGAGGCCAAGGCCAAGGCCCAAGGACACAGGCGCAAGTGTTCTCCAAAAAAAAGGTCTTCAAAATTTTTTTTCAAGCGATCTCAAAAAAAAAGGTCTTCAAATTTTTTTTCAGGCGATTTCCACTTCAGGTAAACAAAATAAAGTCTTCGCAAATTTTCTGCGAGGTTTCTGGCGCTTTTCAACAAAATTTCAACGGTTCAAAAAATAGTGCTGTCCTACAGCCGAGGACAGGGCAATTTTTGAGAACTTGAGGCTTCGAGGCCAAGGCCAAGGACTTCAAAATCTGTCCTCGAGGCCAAGGACGTCCTCGAGGACTCCACCTCTGTTAAACCGGAAGCTACGCGTAATTTGTATTGTACTTTTGCGACGTTAAGCGTATCTTTGCAAGTAGTCGCTTGCAAAGGTGGTGCATGCATGCATGTAGTCGTGTTACTCAAACGAGGACTAAAGGCAAAATCAAAGGGGGTATTGAAAGTTAGACCAATCGTATTAGACTACATTAGCGTTGACTCCATCCTTTTTGATTCATCCGTTGCAGAGATATTTTACTTCAAACAGACGTCGGCGACTCGAATGTTATAAATTTTGATAGTTTTTATTGGCACCCCTGTCGTTGATAAGCATTAGCGTCTTAGCGACGCCTTCCCAGTTCTAATCTAAAGCAACGATGAGGCTACCGAAAAACGAGGTGAATAGGTGCAATTTCAGGAGTTGTTCTTTTGTGGCTCGTTACTCGTCCACAAATTCCTTATTAAAGAGGAGTGGATTTGTGTCACTACTAAAGGGATATTATCTAAAAATAAAATTAAAAAAATTTTTTTTCAGTTTTTATTTTGAAAAACCTGGTGAGCCTATTGATCCCAATTTTGAAGTAAATAGGTGCGAGTTCGTTCTGGCTGCAGAAAGTCCGATTAAACCTTTTTATGAGGTTTAATAGGCACATAGACCTTGTTTTCAAAAAATAATTGGTAGTTTTAATTTATAGTTTTGGGCTACGGCTCATAAAACAAGGGCATAAACAGAAAAAATTAAAGGTAGAGGGGGTGTTTATTGCTTCTTGTTTTTTTCTTTTTATTAATCGAAGTCAACTAAGGTAGTTTTGCTTTTTAAAAGGTTTTAAATTCGAAACTTGAAAATTCAAGTTTAAATTATCGGTACATAAGTCAAAAAGTTGAGAAAGTGAAGAAACCACAACACTGTAGCATACAACTTGTTTCTTTATAGTGCAAAAAAGAACAAATAAATAAACCAACCGACTTGCATTGTTAAAACGTTTTCAAAGAGTTAAAACTTTGCAAGTAAAACATTTGATTTCAAATCATTTACTGTAACTTTAATTTAAAATGAACTCAATGTCAAGTCACACTTTGAAACAAAATATTTCTTCACTCAAAAGTTTGGTTGATATTAGTCATTGTTCTGCAGAGTTTCTCATCAAAACTCTACATCAGTGCTTTTTCCAGTTAAAATGTTGCACGGGATATGGCATGAGCCTAAAGCAAAGTTCAAGCAATAATGGCACTGGTAAAAAGTTCACCATTCCTTTGAGTTTACGTCAAATTTTAACACTCCTCTGCGAAGCTCTTCCGGCATTACGGTGCGTCCAACCACTTGATCTAATCAAATTCTGCAATATCTTTAACAGGGGTTTTACATATAGTCCCATTAGTAACAAGTTTAGGGCGTAAAACCTCGCCAGTAAATTCCCGAGAGGAAAATCTTTTTGTCACCTGACCTAAAAACAAATTTTTTTTCTTTTGACATGTCGAGAAGTTTGATCTTGAGGTGCATAGCCAAAATCAACAACCATCCACAGTCCTTCTGAGATATCAGAAGAGGAAACTTTAAAAACTTCTGTTAGTCAGTTACTTCTACGTTGCTTTCGATTTCAGTGGTTTCCTCAGAATCATCGAAAATTTCCTACAAATCTTCCACAATTTCTTCCTCTTCTAAATTATCATTATCGAGTTTTGAGTCTCCTTCCAAATTTTCCAACGTTTCTTCTTCATGTTTATCATCCACTTCCTCATCTTCATTTGCTAAGTCTGCCCCAACTACACTTCTTCCTGGTTGCACTTGCACCTTCTTCTTGCGTCGTTTTTGACCGGGGGTGCTATCATATCGCATTTCTTTGAGAATGGCTGTAAAACTTTCATCCATTGACTTAAAAGTTTCTTCTGATCCGTTACTGGCATTGGCGTTCTGATTCATAAGAGTGTCTTCCGGTAGTAAGCGATCCAAAACCTTTAGTCGATTAATTAGGCATATTCCGCACTTCTCAAAACCAGCCTTGAGTTTGTGTGCCGAATTATCACTGATTCTTGTCATCAATTAAAATAGCAAACGTGAAAACGTTTCTTTAGGTTCTGTGGACAATCTTCCTCCTCCACGTCGCTTCTATTTATCCATAATAAATCGCAAGGCCGATTTCAGGGGTCGAAAAAAAGCGACGTCCAAGGGTTGGCAAATGTGGGTAGAGTTGGCAGGTAGAAACACGAATGCAATATTGTTCTCTTCACAGAGTTTTGTTTCATCCAGTCATGGGTAGGCAAGTTAATGCAAAACGTTAGCTTTGTTAACCACTAGTCCATTAACAAACTTCACACCTCCGTTAACGTTAATCCGTCATTTTCAGCTTTAATTAACGGAACATAATAAAGTCCATTAATTAGTTAACATTTTGCGTGAATATTACATTTCTTTTTATTCACTCGCTTCTTGAACACGTATTGACGCTGTTGAGCTGATTGTAAGAATATATATTTATTGCTATGGTGGTCTTTTTGTGTTTTGAAAGTTACATTTTACAGTCTAATCTAATTTTAAGATAAAAATAAGTTCAAATGCACTAACAAAGCTGCGATCGAAAAATGTTTGGAAATTGCGAACAGCGATAATTCTAGACCTATGAGGTTGCAGCTTACTATGTGCCACAAAAAAGAGCTTTCTTCGCTTTCTTCAATAAAACTCGTGCTAATACACAGCAAGTGTTACCAGTGCAAACTGGTTTATACCGGTACGATGAATGAATGGTGCAAGATATTAACGATAAAAACCTTAATGGAAGTTAACAAAACTTAACGGAAGTTAATTTAGTCGGTTAACATGAAAAACTTTTTAACGGATTAACGAGTTAATGAAAAAGTTAGCTTTATTATTAACGGATTAACGATTAACGGACTTGTGCCCACCCATGCATCTAGTGAAAGGTGAGAGCTTAAGTTGTCTTCAACAACAACCTTTCGTCAATCAAGTTTCTTGCAATAAGGCATGGCGATAGTCGTAAACCAGTTGCTGAAACTCTCCATATCGAACCACCCAGATTTACTTTGGTTATATCTGGTATCTCTTGGGCCCTACTGTGGTCTAGAAGTCATATAAGTTGACGTATTTGTATACGATGTATAGAGGAAGTAATGTCTCATCTCCAGCTGCAGACACATCAAGGAAGTTGCAGGTTTTGAAGTATCCATTATCCTTTCTTGATACTAGGTTTTTCCTTTTGTTATTACTTTTTTACGACCGGGATCGTCCGAAAGATTTGTTTCGTCGTAATTGACGATGTTCCTTAGCGGAACACATAGGCTCTGCCCCAGATCGTCAAAGTAATCTGCAACAACTTCTCCTGATATCTTAGCGCGTGATCTTTTTAAATTCTGACAAACACGTTCAGTCAACTTGTCCTTGATGCGAGAAAGGAATGACTCTGTCCATTTATTCCCGGGCATATTTTCTTTAAATCTTGTTTCTGTTACACCTCGACGATCCAAATAACCTTTGACAATTATGCTCATTTCATACGTATTCATAGGATAACCTCAAATAGAACATGTTATTAGTCTGTCTACTAGCATGAATTTCTTCTCAATGTTCAACACAGTTTAGCCACCATGCTTCTTGATTTTTTTTCCCATCTTCTTGTACTGTATCTCCTAATCACAGTTTGCGAAATTTTGAATTTCTTCTCCGCATCCCTGTATGACCTACCATCTTTGACAGCTCTTTCCATGAGTGCTGGATCATGCTTCTTATATCTTTTCCCACCAGCTTTAGGTGAGTATTTCCTCGGCACGTTTCAACAATTGCACAAATTCACCCCAAAAATTTTTTAATTTTAATGTCGCTTCACAAAAATCTGAATCAAACCTATTAGTAAACCTGAAATGAACGCCAATGTTATTGGTTCCTGTATACGAATCAATATTGTAATTGTAATCACATTTTATTCACCAAGTTGCCTTGGCCAGGAGACAGCAAAGGGACCTTTCGGTCTTCGCATCAAGCGGCCTCCTGCCCACCTGTCTACCACACACGGCGGAGGCTTCACACTGTCCCTTTTAATGTTGAACGTCAAGCAGGAAAGCTGTGAATACCAATTTTTATAGTCTTTGGTTTGACCCGACCGGGAATCGAACCCCAGTCTACCGCTTCAGTAGCAGACGCTCTATCCACTCGACCACTGATCGGTTATGAGGTGTCTAAATCTATAAAACAGAACATCGTCAATATTTTAGGGGAACCTGGGGAAAAAGGTTTTGACATCCACTTTTTTGGGGGGCAAAAACTGAAATTTTTTGTTTCGTTACGATGACAACAAGCAACAAAGAACCTTAACGTGCATGTTGTCTCCACAACTAGTATATCACAGACAATAACAATCACCAACAACATTGACCGTAACTCATCAACGACTGGTGCCAGGTGACTTGAAATTTTTTTTTCAGTTTTGGCGCATATTCACTCTGCTGTGCCTATTCACCTCGTTTTACGGTACTACACTGTGTCGTTTCGCCACGCACTAATCAGTTTGATCTTGTAAGCACAATACATCTGAGCTGGTAAAAAGAGTAAACTTTGCGGTAACCTAGCGATTTCAGTAAAAATCAAGCTGGCAGATATATTTCAGCCAAAATCCTAGCCTAGTCTACCAAAAAAGTTTTTATTACAGGGCTACACAGTACAAACTTAAACCTGATATTAAGAGTACCACTACTTGAGTAGGCCTATTGTCAGTGGCGTAGCAGCCACTTGGCGGTTCTGGCTGTGCGCCAGGGGAGGCAGGCTTCAAGGGGGCGGCAAAATGAGGCTTCGCAGTTAACACAGCAAGCAAAAAATAAAACAAGAAAATGATTTATAAAGAGGCAGTTAGCACACATTAAAAAACTTAAAGTTTGAGTTGCTTTTCGTCAGGTGTTGTATACGGGCAGCATTTAAACTGTATAATATTGCGTGGGGGGACGCTTTTGCAGTCGAGTGTAGATGCATTTGGAGTGCGGCAGCAATAAGACCAAAAAAATTAAAAAAAGGTCTTCGCCGAAATTAGTCCGAAATTTCGCGAATTTGCAACCAAAATCAGGTGTAGACCAAAAAAAGGTCTTCGCCGCAAATTGGTACTGAATTCAGCCGAAGTTTTGTAGTAATTGCCATTACTCGACATTTTTTCGTCTAAATGTCCAGGAGTCTTTCTTTTGGTGTGGTAGTTGCTAAATCTCGATGGGAGACGCTTAAAACTCGACGGGGGAACGTGAATCCAAGTTGGAGGACATCAAGTCTCAATGGGAGTACGCGTCCCCCTGCATCCCCGCTACAATTTAAGTACTGGATACAGACCCGGCGCCACGATGGGGGCATTTCGGAGCCTTGTCCCCCGAAATCACTTCTTGTGCCGCCCTAGCAAAACATATGCCCCTACCCCAAGTAAGGGACTGTGCCCCAAAACAAAGTTACAGGCCCAGTGCCACTGGAGTGCATTTTGGGGCCTGTGCCCCTCCCAAAGTACTGCTAGTGCCCCACAAGCTTGAGTAAAGTTTCGTTCTGAGACGAAAACATGAGTGAACGTCATAACAAAGACTTTGATTTCGCGACGAAGACCAATATTTTGGTCTTCACTCCTGAATTCAAAGTAAAAACTATGACAAAACCTAGATTTCAAGACGAGGATCTTTTTTTTTTGGTCTTCACCCCTGTATCTGTGGGCAAAGACTGAGAATCCGCACCATTGGATTCCGGTGTGCTCCCCCCCTGCAAAGATTGTGCCCACCGAGGCTCCGAAAGGAGGCAAGATGCCGGATACACGCTGCGTAATTTGGGCGTAATCTCGGTGCAGGAGAGCTGAGATATTGATGTATTTTATTGTTTTAGGGATGGGGAAAGCACTGGGCAGACATAATGTCGATAGATGGCTGGCACTAAAGATTCAGTTTAGTAAGGACAAGATGGGTTTTCTGTGCCAGCATCATAATTTTAGTTAGGCGTTTATTAAGGATATGAACCTCGAGGTAGACTACCGGCGTTTCCTAGAAAAAAACTCTTCCGGTTTAGTAAGTGTGATTCATAGGTTATGCCGCAAGCCTGACTAGTGGTTTTTGTTTGTTAAGATTGCTTGAAAGTGAAACTATTTCAAAATTTGCTACAGTCAACTTAGGGCGGCATTTTCAACGAAAGCCAGGGGCGGCAACGTATGCTGCTACGGACTGCCTATTGTATTTGCTTACGGTCTTTTGTGACCCTAGAATAAACTTTTCCATCTAAGTTTAAAACAATGGCTTACTAGCCTACTCTAATAACACTACTAGCCCTACTTTCGCTTGTTCTTAGACGTTTGTTACCTTGGCTGACGTAGTGTTTACTCTTTTTTCCAGCTCGGATCTCTTCTACTGATAAGATGAAACAGATTAGTGCGCAGCGAAACGACCCAATGCAGTAGCGTAATCGTTTTGCTTTAGGATAAAACTGGGAAGGCGTCGCTAAGACACCAATGCTCATCAACGACAGGATTGCAATGATGGGCGCAGCGGCGTTACTAGCGACCCTTTTTTTTCGGTAGCGGTATCGGCAGCCAGGGCCTCAGAGAGAAAATTTTCCAGGGGGTACGAAGGTCGATACCGGGCCCCCAAATTTTATTGGGCCCCCCAAGCCTCATCGGGGCCCATGCCGTTCAATCATTTTTTGTCCGCTGGGTGTTGATGTTCATTTAAAAGTGAGGGATTAACGATATTCGCGTACAATTAGGACCTATAAAAAACACAACTAGACAAAAAGTTGGTTTAAATCCAGCTAGGGGGTCTTGGGTAGCACTGTGAGCTCCAACAGCCGAGTCCGGGGCAAAGCCCCGGAAACTTTAGCACTTTCTATGTTTCTCGAGAGTAAAATACAGCATTTGATCAACAACTCAGCACCGGACTTGCTTAAATTGACTAGCAGAAAACGTGATATACATGAAAGAAAGTATGTGAAGTGGGGAATGATGGCATTGACGCAATATTATACAATATAACGGCTTTAATACTGCAAATCCAAATATTTTACTGATAAAAGTGTTAAGAAGTCATCTGCAATCATAGACTTCACAAACCCAAATACCTATTAAACTCATACAGTTAGAGTGAGTTACTTAACCATAGCAGTATAGTATGTCAACTTTGACTCCGCTTTCTGAGGTTGAATTGTTTTTGTAATCTCTGGAAATGTGGGCCCTCATACATTGTTATACCGTATAATTAGGGCTCTCAAGTAAGAGAAATGTAACAAAACGTTAATTTCGATGCAAGTGTATGGCTTTTGATGCATTTTCCTTTTTTTTTAATCAAATCGGCCACTATTGGATGCCCTAAAGGCTGTGTAGCAAAAATAGCGACCAATTATCAGTACTGAATAGCAGTGATGTAGTCGAGACCCTGATGGTCGAGACCGAGACCAAGACCGAGACTTGAAAAAAATTCGAGTCCAAGACCCGAGACCAAGACTTGAAAAAAATTTTCGAGACCGAGATCGAGACTCGGTGAGTTTTTCGAGACCGAGACGAGACTTCGAGACCCGAGATTTTAGAAGCAAAACTTATTTGTATTGACTATTGACAACCCTTTTCATGGTTTTTCTTTAAACAAACGGCCAATCGCAATACAGTAGAACGACCATAAACCAAAAAACGAACTTGGGCCACGTGCTATTCACAAGCACATGAAGAGGTGACGGCGTACCTCTACTGACAAGCGCCCGACCTTAAAGTAGAGAAATTGCCGTTCGATGCCAACTGAAACTGGGCAATGCGTTCCTGTGTTCAAACTATCGCAGTGGTCCAGCTTGCAGTAACTACAGATTAGTAACAGAGCCAAAAAATCTTGAATGGCATATTATTGCAAGCAAAAATAATCACGAAACACAACGGAAAAAATTAATGCAACCGTAAAAAGTAAGCCTATACCAAAATCAAACAATAAAATTGTGATTGCATTTTAATGCAACCAGCATTTCTAGATTAACTGAAGAAAGCCGAGATCGATGAGGTCTCATGATCAAACCTCCGGTACTAAAAATACGCTCCACAGGAGCCGATGACGCTGGCACAAAAAGAACTTGCATCGCGAGTTTGTATAAGGCAGGTAGTTGGTTTTCCATGGTTTCCCAAAATTCGAAAATATTTTCGTTAAAATGTTCACCATTGTTGGTGATTTCGAGATACTTTAGCAACTGCCACCGAACGATTGTTGATCTTTTGGAAGTTGCTTTATTTGGAATTTTCGAATATTTGCTGAAAAGACGTGGAATGTTTCTTAGCTGTGCCATTTCTTCCTCCGAGCGTCCACGATTCGCCAACTCAGATGTGCTTCCCTCCACGTCCATATCATCTATTAAATTTTCAGCCGCTCGGATAATCTTTTCTGCAAAAAATATATAGCCTTTTTACAATTCAATTTCAATACTGACATAAAATGCGTCGATTTAACTGTTATCTTGTTGCATTCTGTACACAGACGGACGTAAGCTGAGGAAGACCACTTGCAGCCGTCATGGATTTCGAGTCGCTTAGCATGCACAAGCCCACAGCTAGAAGCCGCTACTTAGTGCTTTCGATCTATATCAAATTTCACTTGCGATTTCTTATTCATTGGGCTTCGAATCACATTAGTTTCCGGCTTTTTATTTTTGTGTTTGGGGCTGAACTACAGTTGTTGACCCGTTTGCAGCTCCTAGCCGAGAGCAAAGTTGTAAAAATTGATATAAAAGTTTACTCGCAAATAAAAAACCTTACAACCTGGGTCGATGCAATATATATAGCTGTACATTGTAAGTTGTTGTTGAGTTACACGTCGCTGATGGGGGTTACGGGTATTTGTTATCTTCTAGAATTTTTTACAACAGCAAAAGAAACTGAAGGGGTGATACTTTAAATAGCACCCTCCAGTGCCGGGTTAATAATTCAAGAACTTGGAATGCAAAATGCCATCAGGTTGAGACGTGCAGTACATTAATTTAGCTTCGATTTGGAGAGCGTTTCATAATTAAACTTGTTCACTTCGGCACACAACCGTTAAAAATATCAATAAATAACATACAAAAACACACAATTATTATCCACTATTACAACGTAACAAAGTTAGTGTATTGTATTACAACCTAACAAGTTAATGCAATAGCTTACCGTGACTTGTGGCATTTCTTCATGTGCCGAACAAACGAAGAGGTTGTGCCTGAATGATCAGAGATTGTTGTCAATGTTGGGCAAAACTTGCATTTTGCAGAATGTTTTTTATTTCCTGCTTTTTCATCGTCGTACTCTTTATGATGACTATACCCAAATTTTATTAAGGCCGAATTACGAGACATAATGCAAATTGTTTCAACGTAAAAAATGAAATTATACTTTATAACGAATTAACTCAAACTAAACACAACTGTCACTCGTATTACAAAGATATTTTTACAATATGTATTACAAAGATATATCTTATAAAATGCATCTTAAATTTGCTTAAGTTTCATTACCAAATTGATTGTGGACCAATCTAGAGGAATTCGATTTCGAAGCGAGTTGCTAAATCAAATTAAAATAAAAGCTTTCATAAACTCGCGGCTTAGTGCACGGGCATTGAGCAAATGAACAACACTGCACCAAAGAAACATCGCAGCGGGGCGAGACGTTAGTGACACTGCGTCCGATTTTGACCGGACCAAGAATCAAAACGCAGACCTCACGCTCCAATGGCGGTGTTTTTAACTACTAACGTTGACCGGTCGTTTAAATCTAAAAAAAGCGGGCTTGCTAAAGCAGTTGCATTCAGATAGTTATTTTAATGACAAGAAGGCTATGGTGGAATGTGCAATTGTGTTTTCATAAGCAAGACATCAAGATGAATGATTTAGTATCCTAGTGGTCCTAGTACACGGCAAACACCTTAATGTATAACAAATATCTGAGTTACGGTATTATTTTTTATCAAGACTTTATTTCTCCGATACCGCCCTGAAAATCTTTTGGGGTCACGCGTCTTCCCCATTCGGTGGCCCATTTTTATACCTCAGGTTTATACCTCAAGCTATTTTAATCTTCACTGGACCTAATTGTTACTTCTAACGTTTGGTATTTACAAAAAAGCAGTGGTAAAGTAGACTTAAGTTCATCATTCTGAGTCTGCAATCTTAACTGTATCATACTACGAAAGATCTGTTCAACAGAATGAGACTGAAAACAATCGCTTTGAGGTCTGAGCTGTCCTGATTAACCTTCCTTGACCAAACCTCATCGCATTGCCATGCTACCACCTCAAACTCGGTCCACGTGCAAGGAACCTGAACGAGAAAAAGGTTCAGAGCGTTTACTACCAGAAAGCAAAAATGTAGACAGCGGCAATTAGCACCTTCAACCATGCTTCAACAAAGATCAACATCAAATAATACCGCTAAAGCGGCTTCTTCCCCTCCAGACTGTTTTACATCACACCTTTCATAAGTAAATAACAAAGATAATAATGAATAACAGGTCGAGCAGTTTTCTCCCACGGCTCTACCTGAGTTTTTTCGAAACTCAATTATCTCCCACTGAGTAGCCAATTATCAAAAATTGAGCTTTTATTGCAAAACTTTGTTTCTCACGATCTCAGTTTAAAAACATTGACGGAAATAAATAAAAATTAACCGAAATGAATAAATAAAGGAGATTGTTTGAACGCAATTAAAAAGGTGTTAAGACCTAGAAAGTCAATCGAATCTTTGTTTGCGTTGCTTGCGTTAAATAATTAAATTCAAAATTTTACTCCTACGCCTAACCAAGATTTTGAGCCTCGAGACTTCTCATATTTCGAGACCATGACTTTTCGAGACCAAGACTCGAGATCGAGACTTGAAGTTCAAGTCCGAGGCGAGACCGAGACGAGACTTTCAAAAATGTGTCTCGAGACAGTCTCGAGAACCGAGACCGGTCTCGAGAACTACATCACTACTGGATAGGCTGACTGGCATTTTTGCTGTAGGCGAGGTTGATTACGGTGTTATAGTGCGATACCAAAACTTTACGCGGAAACCTGCACTCTTCCGGGGACCCTTGAGCCCGGGCCCCCTAGGCCCGGGCCCGGGTACGATGTACCCCCTGAACCCCCCTCTTGCAGGCCCTGGCAACAGCGCCGCTGCTTTTTTTCGTCACACAGCGGCGCTGCCGCTTGTTTTTTTAGCCGAAAAAGCGGCAGCGCTTCACCGCCCTATTTTAAGCAAATATTCTGCCGCTGCCGCTACTGCTCAAATAGCCTAGGCCTATTTCTCTTTGGTTGGCCATCTCTTCAAATTGTAGCAGTATGTTTTGGAGAAGTTAGTAAGTAAAGGTCCTTTTCTTATTACTTGTGGATTTGCCAACCAAGGTAAGAGTTTGGTAATGTTTTCTTTTCCAATTCCACCTTTTTTTGAAAAAAGATTTACGTTTTCTACATTTTAAGGTTTGGAGATTTGTTTTCTTTTTGGTTGCTTAGCAACGCTTTTTATGATTGAAAAAATATTTATATTTTTTTGTAGGGGTTTATTATTTTAAACAACTTTTTTTGTATAGTTTTTTCTGATGTTGTGGTGGTGTAGATAAAACAAGGTTTTCAATATATTTGCTTTGCAAAAGAGGTTTTGCTATATACAGTATTATATTTTCTTTAATTTCGTTGTTATTAAAGTCCATTTTATGTTCTTTTCAATTTGATTGATGTTATAGTCTATTTATAGGTTTTATGATGATTTTGGTTTTAAAGTATACGCTGATTGTTTTTAGATCTAACTGATGATGCCCCGCTGAGGTTAAATCGATTTTAATAAATAAAGTAGTAGTATATAATTTACGACTGATTTCGTATATGCCCGATAAGCTTGTGGCTATATTATTTTATGTTTTGGAATTTAATTGCAAGTAAAAGGAGGATTGAACAATCAAAATTTTTCGATTGGCTTTCTAATGTTAAAAATCTAGTTCTTTCAAATGGCTGTGAACACGTGCGAAATGTGATCCAATTAAATTAAAATAGCTTTTTTCCCAAAAACTTACAAAAATCGCCTAGTGGCTGGGGGCTTTGCCCTCAGACCCCCATAGTCAACGGCGGCTGGGGGCTCCGTCCCCAGACCCCCGTCTGTGGTACGTTTGAGTGCACTAGCATACTCAACACGTCTTCTAAGTTTGACATTTGCATTTTCTAACGATTAGTTTTCGCCCTCTCCTTTATCAAAATCCTGGTGAAGTGCCAACAGACTACAGCTTCAGATCTTCCGTTCTATGATATCTTTGTCTCACAAAAACTTTCTTTTTTGAAAATTTCTGATGACGTCATTGCATGTGATTTGTGGTTTGGGTCCCCCCGAATCAAAAATCCTGGCTACGCCTATGTGGCATGCAGCAGGAATTTCGGTAGTCTTTTTGTTCGTAATTTGTTTTTGGTGACTAAAAAAAAAAAACGCAAATTTTAAATAAGTTTTTAGTTTCTCCTAAGTAGCAGTATCAGTAGAAAGATGTTCATTTCATTTTGCAAAAAAACAAACGGTATCTTTAATTTTGACTGCCTAAAGTTTTTTCATGAAGTTCAAGTGATAACATCCAAAACAGAAATTTACCCAAGTGTCTTTGCGCGTGACGTAGCAGCACACTGATAATTTCATTGTGCGCATACGCTTTGTTTTCACCAAATTGCAACATTTTATATGCCTTTGCGATATTAATAACATTGCAAAAAGTAGAGAGTTTTTGATAATACTTGTTTAGGAATAATTATTTTCAATTTTTACCTTTTTTGTTATTCAAGGTTATTATTACTAAAAGCTTTGCGTAAAAAAATGCTTTTCGAAGCAATACCCAATAGCTAGTGTAAAATGTTACCAATTTGTTATAAAATTCACATCAAAGTAAACAATTATTGGGTATGTACATAGTAAAATGTGCTATGTGGTATATTATACTCAGTACTTAAATTGTAGGAGGACGCGTCCCCCATCGAGAGTTAGCATCCTCCCATCGAGATTTAGCGTCCCCCCTCGAGATTTAGGTGTCCCCCCATCGAGATTTGAGCGCTGCATGATCAGACGAAAAAGACCTAATTTTTCACCTAATTTTGGCGAAAAACCACTTCAATTTCCGGCGAAGACCTTTTTTTTTGTCTTCACCTAATTTTGGCAAAAAAAAACACTTTAATTTCCGGCGAAGACATTTTTTTTGGTGTTCATTCAATTTCGGCGACGGAATTACGTGATCTTCACTAAAGTACTTTCGCATGCCAAATGCGTTTGGTCAAGGCTGCGAAAGCGTCCTCCCATGAAAAATTTTACAATTTAAGTACTGATTACACTTGTTACCGCATTTACTAATTTTGTGTTAGATGCCACTGTACAGGCCTACAGCATGGCGTACTATTGCAGATATTTTGAGTTTCACATTGATTTTTCATTTGCGGTCTACAATGATAGGTGGCAACCGTGGAATGATGAATTTGAAAAATTTATCTTCTTTCATTACTTTTCAATTTTCGCTTTTATGAGCGTACATTCACCACTAACAAAAATTATGTTTGTAGGTACAAAATATAAAAACGGAAAGCAAATTCTCTACTAACAGACTTTGCAAGTAACAATGCGATTAGCTGATCATTTTGTAGATGAATATATACTGGATTTTTTTGTGATCGTAAATAACTGAGATATCTAAATTCTCTGATGTCGTTGGCAAATTTTTAATGCTTCTACTTTGCTGCAGCTATCTAACGGCTTTATCGCTTACAAACAATATTGCTGGTTCTAGATATGAGGACCAGGAGCGTATTTAGGGGGAGGCATGGTGCCATGGCCCCTTCCTTTGGGTCATCAGTATAGGATAATTAGCATAGAATAGTATGCAAAATTGCGGCATGCCCCCCCCACCTTTGTAATTTGGGCATAAAGTTTGAGTACAAAAACGGACAAAATCTGACTAAAGATCTTTTTCTTTTTTTGTCTTGACCTAACTTTGGGCAGGAAAACAGACTGATTTTGAGTGGAGAAAGTTTTCTTTTGGTCTTCATTATTCTCAAATTTCCTGCGTCCCCTGTTGAAAATCCTGCGTACGCTAGTGATGAGGACAATAGGAGTAGAATAGCTTTGAAGATTTTGATCAAAGATGAGAATTATGATCTGAAAGATTATCAAAATAAAATCGTTCCGTTTGAAAATTAGACAGTCTTTGTAGAATGATACGAATAGTGATAAATAGAATGGTATTTTGATCAGTACAACCATTAATTGTAATTACAATGTTGGACACAATTGTAATTTTTGCTTTTTAGTTCTGAAATCATTTGTGACAATACACTAGAAGGTAAGCCCTTTGGGTGCTATATAAGATTTTGGAAAATCTTACGACGAGCAATGATCAAATTAATTTAGGTTTTCTTATATAAACTTCATAAAAACTGTAGAATTTTTGAATTTTGAGAAAAAATTACTCTACAATATTAGACAACGTAATCTTTCACAACGTAAGCAACAAAAAAAAATTATTCGGACGCCAAAACCTAATACTGTACTTCAAATTATCCAAACTATTATTCTAACAATCAACCAAGAATTCGAGAATCAAGTTAGACCAACTTCTTTTTTTTCTTGTAATTCAAAAGTCCGTGAAAAATCGTACAAAAAATAATTTGAAAAATTTAACATTTACTACACTCCAAATGACACATTTTGAAAGTTTTTTTCGTAAGTTTGAAGTAATTGCATTTTTATTTACCAAGTTGTATACAGACAGCGAAAAAATTGTTGTGTTTTTTTGAGAAAAGGCTGTCGTTTGCACACCTGTCTACCACACACGGTAAAAGCTTCACCCTGCTCATTTTATTGCTAATATCTAGCCGGGAAGCTGGATGTAAATACAAACTTTTTTCAAGTTTTTGTTTGACCAGACCGGTAATCGAACCCAGATCTAATGTATCAGCAGCAGACGCTTAATCCTCTCGACTAATGATAAAAATGTTGTTATATAAAAATTTTATAACAGTGTTGTTATATACAGAATGCTATGCTGCACTTTTGATTAGGTTTAGCATTGCAAGATCTACCATATTGAGAATGAAACCTATAGTACGAGTTTTCCAAGTGAAAACTCTTACTATATTTTATTAGATTACGAATCTTCAGCATACCAAAAATTACATCAAAATTCAACCAATTTTATTGACGTTTGTTACAGCTATGTCATATACATTTACACACACAATGTGAATGAGAAAAAATAGTGGTTTGATACTTGTTCTTTTATAAATCCTTGTACAAAAAATACCATATTTTTTAGTGTTTAGCAAAAGGAACTAGAACAGTAACAAATATTCAGCTTGCAATTAATCCAGCAGTAAACTAATGATTTAGATATTTTAGCACTATATTGAAATAATCGTTTAATTTAATCCGTAATTATCTCTGAGTTGCTGAATAAAACTCCTGCGATGCCGCGTTATGGCAATCAAACGCTTATTAACATTATGCAGATGAAAAGCGAACCGATCGCTTCTGATAGTCCTTGACTTACGTCCAATTAAATTGAAGATCAAGGTTGCTAATCTAATGACAAAAAGTTTGGATTTTTTATCAGAAAATTGAGCTTCTCGTGAAGTAAAAACGGATTTTTTATCTTTTGTAATTCAGGAGTTGTTAACGTTTGAATTTGTTGTGTCGAATCGATCCCCCCCTGGGCCATTAATCAAAAAATTTTGCCTGGTCCGAATAGGGTTAACGAAAATACGATAATTACAGTTCGATAAATTGGTAAAACTTGCAGATCGCAAAGACGGTTTTCCGCGATGTTTCCTCCAAATGCTAGCTAGCATTTAGTAGAACAAATGAAGATGATTTGTTGGCTATCTGGTCGCAGACCACAGTATAGTTCGTGCACTGCAAGTAGAACAGAACAGTAACAGGCCCGGAGTCAGAGTAGTGTGTTTCGGCGGGGCACAAAACTTTTGGGGGTACGCTTACGCAACCGAGACCAGACGCATTCAGAATGCGGCAGCAATCTGGTGAATATTTTGCTCCAAATCCTATGTTATCCTCCTTTGGTATGGATTTTGCCCTCAAATTTGAAGGTGAAAACCAAAAAAAATTAAAAAAGGTCTTCAACGCTAAATCGTAGGCTACTTGACCACGTTCACTTGATCTGTCTTGCTGTTTCATAAAAAAAAGCGTTTTTGATTACCTGTTTTTGGGCAAAAGTTTACTGGTCCTCTTGTGCTAGTACAAAAGTGTACTCTCGCTTGGGGAGCACAAGCAGTGATTTGGGGAGGCACGGCCCAAAATTACCCCCCGTGCATAGGCGTAACCAGGATTTTTGATTGGGGAGAGGGCCAAACCATAAATCGCATGCATTGACGTCAACAGAAATTTTCGAAAGAGGAACTTTTTGAGGGACAAAGATATCGTAGAATAGACGATCAGAAGCCGTGGCCTGATTTGGCACTTAACAAAGAGTTTTCAAAAGGGAGAACGCTTAAACCAAACGTTAAAAATGAAAATATGTAAATTGGGAGACGTGCGTAAGCAAACTAGTTTAACTCAAACGTATCACAGAAGGAGGTCTGGGGCCAAAGCCCCCAGCCGCTGGGCGATTTTTTGTAATTTTTTGGAAAAAAGCTATTTTAATGCCATTGGATCACATTTCGCATGTGTTCAGAGCCACTTGAAAGAACAAGATTTTTAACATTTGAAAGCCAATTGCAAAAATTAAATTGTTTCAATCCTCCTTTGACTTATAATTTGGTCGAAAATACGTTTATAATTTTGCATTTTGGGGTTAAATTTTGTAAGTATTTTAGTTGTAAATAATCATCCACTCCAAGATTTCGTTAGAGATTTTTGTTTTGACATGAAAATAACCGGTTGTAGGAGTACACATACGATCAACAGGCCCCAGGCTCCTCCATTCAAGTCCAATAACTTGTTCAATGAGCATTTGCCCAACCTAATTTTTTTTCAAAAGTATTTTTTCGCGTAAAAACTAGCGAGGTGGAGGTAAATGGTTATTAAAAATCGTACAATAGATGGTTACGCCTAATTGCCATGTTTTTGCGCGGGCCCCTGGCACTTTGGAGATTTTCGCAAAATAAGTGTAGACCAAACATAAAGTCTTACCATTTAAGCGCAGGGCCCCTGGCACTGTGCCAAATGGTAAATCACGCCCTGTTTTTTGCATTACGTTTTCAAAAAGGTTAGATGAGAGCCCCAGGTAACAACTTTTAAAATGAAAACGCTTAATTTTCAGCCGGTTTACACACTTTAATTGGCTGGCCAAAATTGAATTGAGGGGGCCCGGGCCCCCTGTTTGTCAATATTATTGTTAATTACTGTTGTACGGAGGCAAAGGGGTGCAATTTATTTCTATTTCAGTTTTCCATAGACAATTTTTGAAGTTTTCAAAATTCCCAAAGTAAATTCGATAAATTGAAAAAAAAATTTTTTTACCTTAAAAATACTCCAAGAAAATCCTATTCTTCAAGTTGAAAAATCCCGAAATTTGGAATAGATTTTTGGAACTGGCAACTGCCATTGGGGGTAGTTAATGCTTGCTTCCATGAAATGGGTAGAAATTACATCTCAACAATTTTGAAGTTATTGCAACCCCTTAATACTATAAAATACACAACACTTGGTATGTTCACAATCCTCAGATTAAAATTTTTTCTGCTAAAAGTTTTTTTACAGGTTTTTTTTGCACGAATTATATTGTACTTTGTCTGTTTTGAAGTTTTAATTTTATCCCATGTCCTACACCTGGTCTGTCAAAAAGGGCTTAGTTTGTTGGTCAACACGCTCGTCTGACAATCCGGCATTTTGTGATGACATTGCTCTTATGGAATGAAAAGTTTTGGTTCTTTCTGTTCGGTTGTCTTCTTTAATTTGAGTTACGGTACCGACGAATTGGGGGGATGGTTGAACTGCAGCAGAAGTCGTTGCGCGCTGGTTTGCATTAGTAGCTGGATCTTCGTTATCACGGTCGGGTTCATTCTCGACCTGTTCTGTTCCTCCAGTAGTTGATGAACCTTCAACCGATTCATCGTTTCCTGCATCACTTTCGTCTTCATTGGGACTCACTGGCAACTTTTCCGCAGCTTTCTTTAACAAACCTAACAAGTTTCCTTCTGAACTATCGTTTTCTTCGTTTTCATTGAGGGCTTCCATTGACAAGTCTTGAAGCAGTTCAAACAAATGACTGTTGTTGGTTGGGAGCCTATCATTGAAGGTGACAACTTGATAGATTAACATACCGAGTACAACCCCATATGAACAACAAGCAATGACAATTAAAATGTAAAGGCGAGTTTTTCGTAAAAGCGAACATATCAAGCAAATATGTGGCAAAGCACAATGCAAATTTTGTGAACTAACGTTTACTAGAATACTGATTGATATAAAGAAGCCTCCAAATAGTAAAACTCCTACGGATGCTATGACGATAGTGAAATATTGTTTTTTGAGGTAATTGGAAACCAGTCTACGGGTAGTCATATTGTCAGGATGGCACCAAGACATCAATGCTGCTTCCATGGTAAGTTTTTTCTGGCTATAAAATGCGTATTTATGTTCTGGATTTTCTTTCTTCCCTCTGTTGCGTTCCTCTACATAACTAAATCCTGCATATATCTTTCTTTCAAAAACTCGAAACAGTAAATAAATGTACGGAATATAGTACAAAGAGGCAAAATTTTCGTAGCAAAGCAGCGACAGAAAGTGGCGATCTAGCATTTCGTGATTGTTGTGCTCACAGAGTTTTCGTTCTAGCGATTTAAGGCAGGTGCATAATGTATCTAGTTCCTTCTTTAATTCACACAAAATGGCAATTTTCTTCTCAAATGTACCCATACTTTCTTTAATATCGTCACGGATTGTGATTCTCATTTTCAGTAACATCATTTGATCTTCTAGAATTTTATTCCAAGGAAGTTGGACTCCCAATGTATAATCACAGAAGTCTTTAAGTTTTAGGGAGGAATCCTTAAATGTTTCTTCTATAATTTCAAAGAATGAAGTTTTTCTTTCGCTTATTTTCTTTAATCCTGACACGCATTTTTCTTTTAACGTACTGTAGTTTGTGCTTTTAAGAAGAAAACGTGCTTTTTTATCGAGGGGATCCTTTTTAAAGAAGTTTTGTATTTCACGAAATGTCTTGAGATCTTCCTTATACTTTTGTTCATTTTCTGCATTAATCTTCTCATTCAAGTAGTCACATAATTTTTTAATACTTTTTCGAATATCTCTGAGCAAAGTTTTGTAATAGCTCTCGCTAAAACGAAACTTCTTGGAGTCGTGGGCGACAACTAGATTGTGACATGCATTGTTCATTCGGTGCAAAGCTAATTCTATACCTGGGTCACAAAATGGCATTTTTCCAATAAAATGGGCGCTATCGGAATCGTAAGGTTTCCCACTGCATTCTACTTTTTCAATTTTGGTCGCTGCTTCGCAGATTTTGTCCAACAAAAATTGAATTAGCTTTAAATGGGCCAGCAAGCGAGATCCGAAATTGAAATGCCACCACACGGTCGGAAGTGACGTTAAAATTGCCTGAAAAACTAAAAGCAATGGAAGAACTTTAACGATGGACGTTACAGTATCTAATTTATTATAGTCTGCGAGATTGACGCTCGTAGAATTACCTTCGAGGCAGCGATGGGCAAAAATCGCTGTAGAAGGTATTTCCCAGCAGTTAAGCGATGCCAATTCAGCCTCAGGTTTTGTGAAGACACCAGTATAATTTTCTGGAAAACATGACAAACCTCTACGGGATCCAAAAATTTCATCCACTTCCAACAAAACTCCCAAAATAAATATGAAATACACGCCAAGCCATGTTACAATTCGGTCAATTCCAAGTTCAATAACCAAGTTTTTCTCATGCAGTTTTGAAGCCTTGTATAGTTCTCCTACTGTGGTAATGGTTAATTGTTGAGCCATACTTTGTAATTCAGTAGACCAATACCGCAGTACTGTAATTGCCTATAGTTCTTTTCTACAACAAATCAAACTAATGCGGTTAGTGCTGGTCGTGTATAGTGCAATAAATTAGTGTCAAGCAGTAATAAAAAGTAATGAACGTATCGCCATTTATGACCCAGGGTTGTAACAACTGCAGAATGCGAAATTTCAAGCGATATCAGGGGACTTCGCGACAATATCCAACTTTATTGAACTATCTGAAACTTGACTAAACTGAGTGTAGTTTGAACTCAACTGATTAAACAAAGAGCTCGATAGCTTTAGCCAATGTGAATATTGTAACACAACATATCAAATAAACTTTAAAAAACTCTGCAGTCTGTTTCACTCGTAATTTGGTCATCAAGGTTGTCGGTCCAAGATAGCACAATGCATACAATCTAAAATTTTGGGCTAAAGATTAAAAATGATAAAGTACTGAGTATGAAATTTAGTTCCTCGTTACGGTACCGGGAAAATGGCCGACTCAAAGATGACCCAAAGGAACCCGACGAGCAAAGAAAACCGAACCTGAAAATCCTCTACTCAAATAGATGAACACGCTAATCCACTTTGGAGTTCGGTTTAACTTAGGTGGGCCTATGTGGGGTGTACGTATCCCCCAATGCGAAACTCCCGATTTTCGCATGTATTGCTTTTCTTTCACACCTACCCATTGTTTTCATACCTACCAATGCTTGGCTTAAACTTTTTAAAAAGTCAAAATTTTAGAGAACCCGTTTTAGGTGGAGCAACCAAAACCGGCACTCTCCATTTCAGGTAGGACTTAGCCTTTACTTAAGTTGTAGAGAAGCGTGAAGGGAAGCGTCCCCCAAATTAAAATTTAGCGTCTCCCCACAGAAAGAAAGCGTCTGGGACGTTTTTTTGTTTGTCTCAACTTTGTCAAGGTTAGACATAACTGACTGATTTGAACAAAAAAATGACTGATTTTTGGTCATAACTTACTGTAGCTGTGGGCTGGAGTCTTTCGATTTTTTGCCATGAAACGTTTCCATTCCAGGAAGTGTTCTCCCATCCAATTATTTATAGTTTAACTGCTAGACTTAATCTTTGCTCATATTTATAATCGCTCAAAGTTTGAATTTTGTGCGTTAAACAGCTTAATAGTCTGGAAAAAATTAATACATAACTGAAAAAAAAAAAGTATCCAAGTCAGAGTAAATGAACATAACCTTAAGAAAGGTGGTCGATAGTGTGTTAAAAAAATCACAAACCTTTTTTCATCAATATCGGTACTTACCGATCAAGATTAATTGCTTCGAATTTGTATACTTTTTGCCAATTTTTGGCGTTTAGAATTGCGGTCACGTGTACCGGTGTCTCAAAACTCTATACCTATAAAGCCTTCATCTGTACACATCTGCACCCAAGTTGTGTTCAAATTTTAGCGTTTTACAACCAGTCGTGTTTAAGTAATAAGCGAATTAAACTTTTTTGACTCACATTGGTTGTTAGTTGAGAATTCCTTGGCCCCCTGGTTGTCGGATAGGGGCCCTGGTCATCAGTTAGGCCCCCAGTTGTTAGTTAGGGGCTCCCACATCGTCATTAGTATTATTGTTAATTACTGAAAAAACTGCAACTAAACATCGCTAGCCTATGTTATCATAATTTTTTTCATTGTTGGTATTTTAATTGGGGGGCCCTGCCCCCCCCCCCCCCCCTTGGCTACGCTTATGTAGGCAGTGACGCCATTCAGTATGAGTTTGGTTCAACTCGTCCAAAACCAATTTACTGTGTTATAAGCATAGGTGGGCACAAGTCCGTAAATCGTTAATCCGTTAATAACGAAGCTAACTTTTTCATTAACTCGTTAATCCGTTAAAAAGTTTTTTCATGTTAACGGACTAAATTAATTTCCGTTAAGTGCTGTTGACGAACTAAAGTAACTTCCGTTAAGTTCTGTTAACTTCCGTTAAGGTTTTTATCGTTAATATCTTGCAGCTTCGTTGTGCATTTGAGCTTGTTTTTATCTTGAAATTAGATTAGACTGTAAAATGTAACTTTCAAAACACAAAAAAACCACCATAGCAATAAATATTTCTTTACAATCAGCTCAACAGCGTCAATACGTGTTCTAGAAGCGAGTGAATAAAAAGAAATGTAAATTACACGCAAAATGTTAACGGATCAACGGACTTGATTAACTTCCGTTAATTAAAGCTGAAAATAACGGATTCACGTTAACGGAGGTGTGAAGTTTGTTAACGGACTAGTGGTTGACGAAGCTAACGTTTTGCATTAACTTGCCCACCTATGGTTATAAGCTATCCACCGTAGTTCTGATCCACTTTTTTGCAGATTTTAAGTTGTTTTTTTTTCATCTAAATCCGCTAATATGTACATCAGTGCATAATTTGGCAGCCTGTTCCAATTGTGGTTGTTATTGTGACAAAATAAACAACAAAGCACTAACTATTGAGTTTAATTTGCATAGTATCATTGTTTGGCTTTTGGCTTTAGCAAAATTCATCAAAACCAACTATTGTGAAAGGGCTTTAGCCGTCTAATTAAAATGCACCAATCTTTTGCTGGGTTATTTCTGCACAGTATAATGCATTCCTCCCCCCAATTTTCAAAAGAATTCATATGATGCAGGTCTGACAAAAGGCATGTGCATTGTGCAACTAGATGCAATTTAAATTTCTTATGTTAAAACGTTCATCTTTACGTACTTTTGCATGATAATGTATAAATTAATTGGGAGATGTTATTTCAAATGGATCAAAAAAAGTCAACATTTTCATTCAAATGGTGTTAAAAAATTTTGATTTTTTTCGAATATCACTACAATATTGGCATAAAACAACGCCTTCAGACCGCCATCAAAGGCCTCCAGAAGATGGAGGTTCCGATCAAAAGCTTCCGTCTGTAATCTTGTTATTAAAATAATGTGTCGATCAGTTGCGTAACCAGAATTTTGTTGTCTCGATCAGTGTCTGCATCTCACACATGAGGTCGGTTTTGTGATTTAAAAAAAAAAAGTAGCCATCTTGATGTCATTTTGAACGCTTGTAACAGAAATGGAAACCGGTTGGGTCGACTGGCTACGGTGGGCCGAAGACCTTTTATTTTTCAGAACACTTGAAATATCGCAGAAAATTTGGGAATTGTCAGAGCGAAGATCTTTTTTAAACTAAATTTTGGCCTGCGAAAATTTTGGAAAAGCAAATCTGGCCCGTGACCGAAAAGAGTTGGACACCACTGGTTTAAAATGTGTTGGCTTCCGGAGCTCCGACCCGGAACCTGCTAGGAAAGCTTTATGTAAAGAATTCCCTCCTTACATATGACCACCGCATTTTAAACAGGGAGAGCCAAAAATACTTCCCTATAAGCGTAGCCAGGGGCAGGGGGCCCGGAGTCTTCCCAATTAAAATGCTACCAATGATGAAAATAATGACAACAAAACCTATTCTTCTTCAGTTTAGTATATTTTAGGCTTTTCGCGTACAACAGAAATTAACAATAACATTAACATCGATAACCAGGGGGCCAGGGCCCCCTCAATGCAAATTTTTGCCAACCAATTCAAGTGTAAATGCTACAGTAAAAACCGGAGAAATTTTGGAATTTTGTCGTAAAAGTTGCAACCTCAGGCTATTATCTAATCTTTTCATGAACATAATGCGATAACTTGATTCGTAACCACTTATTGTAGCAACTTTAAATGACAATCCGTCTCCATCTGAAATTTTATACATAACACAATACTGTCAAAAAGAATTAGATAGAGGAAATGCTTATCGAGCAAAGAAAGATGCGTTCAAGGCCTGGCTACAGGACAGATCGTCATCTGATTTGCAATCCCGGTACACTGAGGCGCGAAAAGCGGCAACTTCGACAGTAAAGAAATCCAAGGAGAAGTCATGGGAAGAGTTTGGTCGTCGGTTGGATTCCAACTATTTTTCGGCAAACAAAGTATTTTGGCAGACCATCCGCCGTTTACGTGGCAAAAGATCGAGTATCACGTACTCCATCAAGGATTCTGACGGTAACATTCTAACGGATGAGAATGAAATCTTTTCACGATGGAGAGAATACTTTGAAGATCTTTTGAATCCTGTAAAGGCATCGACTCGTGACACACACGAAGTGACACATCTAGGGGAGGACGAAGTTTTCACTGCAGCAGAAGTGGCAACTGCAATTAAAGGGATAAAATCTGGAAAAGCTGCTGGTGAAGATGAAATCAGACCCGAGATGTTGAAAGCGCTGACTGGAGAAGGAATTCTCTGCTTAACGCGAGTGTGTCAAGTTGCGTGGAAGCTTGGCAAAACCCCCAGAGATTGGCAAACAGGTGTGATTATTCCGATATTCAAGAAAGGAGATCGCAAGCAATGTACAAACTACAGAGGGATATCACTCCTTAGTTTGCCAGGGAAAGTATATGCCAAATGCCTTGAAAGGAAATGCCGAGAAATAGTGGAATCAAAACTGGAAGATGGTCAGTGCGGTTTTCGTCCGGGTCGCAGCACCACGGACCAAATCTTCACTCTGAAGCAAATCTTCGAGAAATCTTGGGAGTATGGCAAAGATCTCTTTGCATGCTTTGTCGATCTTGAAAAAGCATATGACCGAGTTCCTTGGGATAAGTTTTGGAAGGTTTTGCAGGAGTATGGCGTTGATGGTCAATTGTTGCGCGCTATTAAGTCATTCTACTGCAGACCGGAGGTTTGTGTTCGGGTAAATGGCAAGCAATCAAAGCCGTTCCATGTGGGCGTTGGACTCCGGCAAGGGTGCGTTTTGTCACCTCTCCTTTTCATTGTTTACATGAATTGGATCGACAAATACAGCCAAGCTGATGAGTGCGCCACAATTGGAAATTGCAAAATCAGTCGTCTGCTATTCGCAGATGATTTGGTTCTGCTTTCTTCCACAAAATCTGGCCTCCAGCGCGCATTAAATAGCTTTGCAGATGCATGCAACACCGCCGGAATGAAAATAAGCACGGCCAAAACTGAGGTATTTCATCTTTCAAGAAACCCTGATCAGTGCGTATTACAAGTGAATGGAGCGACACTGAAGCAGGTAGAGAAGTTCAAGTATCTTGGGGTTGGATTTACGAGTGACGGAAGGCAAGACGAAGAACTCGATACCCGAATAGGCAAGGCTAGTGCAGTAATGCGAGCTTTGCACTACTCGGTTGTCATGAAACGAGAATTGTCGAAAAAGGCAAAACTCTCAATTTTCAAAGCAGTTTTTGTCCCCATTCTCACTTCACTTATGGTCATGAATCTTGGGTAATGACCGAAAGAGTGCGATCACAAGTGCAAGCGTCCGAAATGAGGTTTTTACGAAGAATCGAAGGAGTTACACTGAACAAGGTGCGTAGCTCTAAAATTCGAAAATCTCTTAACATCGAGCCGATACTTCTCCGAATTGAAAGATCTCAGCTTAGATGGTTTGGCCATGTAAGCAGAATGCCTCAGGAAAGACTCCCCAAACAAGCTTTACATGCCAAAGCAAATGGGAGAAGACCAGTCGGACGACCTAGAACTAGATGGACCGATTACATTGAGGATCTTGGATGGAATCGCTTGGGACTTCGCCCAAGCGAAATGATGGAGGTGATGGAAAACCGTGAGGTGTGGCGGCTCAATCTTGAGCTACTGCCCCCGCAACCCTCACGGAAAAGCGGGCAATGAAGAAAGAAGAAGAAAGAAGAAATGCTTATCGAGCAAATTATTGAATTTGAATTGAGGCGACCTATGCCCCTTGATCTTTCATGAAGTAATATAGTTTACCCCTAAAACTGGTAGTTTTCATGAAAAAACAAAAATCTCTAGGGCAATGTATACCTTGCTATCCCCCTCATCGGCAGCTGGCAAAGTCACTTTACAAAATTTAACCAAAAATACAAGATTTGAAACGTGTTTTGAACTTGCTTTGATCTGTAAGTAAATTAAAGACTGTACATTGAACAATTTAATTTTTTCAATTGCTTTTAAATTTTAATAATTTAGTCCTTTTAAATGGTTCTAAAAACTTGCAAAATATGAGCCAAACGGCATTAAAATAGCTATCTTTTCCAAAAAAACGCCGACAGGCAGGGGGCTTCATCCCCAAACTCCCATAGTTTCCGGGAGTCCGGGGGCAGTAAATAATAATTCATTTAAAAATTTGCCTTAAATTGTAATCCAAATGACATTAAAATAGCCATTTTTTCCACAAAAACAACAAAAAATTGCCCAGCAGCTGGGAGCTTTGCCCCCAGACCCCTATAGTCTCGGGAAGCTGAAAGCTTCACTCCCAGATTCCGTTTCTGGTACGTTTCAGTTACACTAAGTTTGTTAACTTTGGATCACGTCTTTCCTTTTTATAAAATTCTGTTTACTTTCCAAACACACAGGCCCTGCTTCTGATTTTCCATTCTTTTGTATGTCCTATAAAAAGTCCCTCGTTTTAAATTTTTTTGATGACGTCATTGCATGTGATTTGCGGTTTGGCCCCCCAATCAAAAGTTCTGGCTACGCCCATGTAGTCCTACTCCGCTATCTAACTCCTAAACCAAGAGTCATGTGGAAGCCAAACTTGGCATGCGGGTTGGTTTTCAGTAAATTTTTCAGAAAAATTGGTTTTAAGTAAAGTGATGTCGTCGTTATAAGTAAAGTGATGTCGTCGTCATCAGAGCCATATTTTCAAAAAATGACGTCATTGAAGCAATGTTTAAATATTGCACATAGCTTCGCTGTTTGATACAGATTTTGGAAAGGGGTTTCAGCAAAATCATGAAATTGGAAAACTTTTTCTACTGTAAGTAACTTTAATTTTTCTCAAGTTTTTTGTGAATAAATTTGATTTAAAGTCAAGATGATTTGAAGTAATAAGCGTTTTTCTGAAAAGATTTATCGCAAAAATATCGATAGGAGAACATGCTTGCTCCCACTCCGTGTAAAATTGGCAGGTTAAAGTTTGTTTACTAATTACAACGCATGCAGAATGTGCCTGACTAGCTGAATCGCAATATTGTTCGACCTGTATTTTCACTAACTTCAGGCAATCGAGAAATCCTCCTCAACAGAGTTGGTGCAACAACACATAAAACAAAATTGCGAGCAACAGTTGGTCTACCGAATTTTGCGTGCGATGAAATTAGCAAACAAACATTGAATAATGAATGTGTCGATTCTCAACAACATCAAACAATGGGTAGCAACGAAAAGCAATCAAATTACTGTGATGATTTTAATTGTCGAAGAAGCGTTTCATCGGTTATCAAGTCTGCATTGGCATGGCAACACAATATTACTTTTTCACATTGATAAAAACAGATTCGAGCCATGTGGTCAAACGGTAACGCATTCGTCTCTTGAGCGGGAGGTCTGAGGTTTAAATTTCGGGCCGGTCAAATCGAACACACTGATGAAAGGAGCTATGTTGTCCACAGGCGCAATGACGCAAAAATGTGCCACGCTAACTCATCAAACGCTTCCACGTAATACAGCCAGTATAATGAAAAAAAAGAGATGAGATAATAGGAACACGAGCCAAATTTAAAAAAAAAAAAGGTTTCTGCAACGCAATACCATATCCTAAGGAAATACTGCAGCCACTAGCCAGGTTTCAACGGTCATAGCCAACCTTACGTACTATAGCACTGCTTTAATCTTGCAAATTTGACAGTGGACAAAAATTGGATTTGAGTTATTGTATTTTTCGATAAAATTTTAACATTTTGAAAACATTTCGAGGCTGGAAATTTGTTAAAATTTAAGAAAAGCCAGCCTAAACCCAAAGTTTACTGGTATTTAATAAAAAATGTACATTTTGTCTCGCTGTACATTAATTTTCATTATACATTTTACATTAGTAGTTTTATTGCTAATTTTGAGAAATTTACCGTACGATACATGGTACTCGAGTTTACTATTTTGCTAATTCTGTAAGTTACAACAAACCAACTTCTCAATTCATTCAGGTATAAACTTTTTATTCTGTTTGTAAGAAATCTCAATCTCACTTTTAACCCTATTTGTACCGGGCGGGGGACAAATTTGACCCCTTCTTAGTTATTTTAATATAGCTCCTTAACCAAAATAGTTTTGCTTTGATGTACCCTGACTTTGAATCAAATTTAATAACACACATTTTCAGAAAGTTTGGGGTCAGCCGGATAACCGTAAATGACGTCATTTTTGCCTTCGTCAGAGGCACGTAAGGAGTTTTATACAGTTTTGAGAACAATGCATGCTTACCAGTGCGCATATTCTATTCATTCTACTGCGTCTTCATTATCGATGCTAACCTTCAGCTGGATAAAAATATTTTATTTACTGATAAATGTATTACATCATCAATACGTCATTGATGACGTCATACTTCAAAACTATTGCTTTTTCTGCTGTTTCTCAAAATGAAATGCGTTTGCGTAAAAAAAATTATTCATTGTCGTCAGCTGTTGAATGATATAATGAAAATAACACTGCAGTATTCTAAAACTTTGTAAATGGTACTTTATCTCAGTCACAAAAAATCACAAATAATAATCAACGCAATATATTAAACATGACGTCATCATGCATGTGACGTCATCATCCGCACTGACTTTAGAGATATCTTTGAAATAACAAAAGTTCAAACTGAACATAATATTTAGCAACATTCAGGAAAATTTGCAAGCTGGTATAAGGACTTACTGATTTTGATGGCGTCATCGTCGTATTTGTGACGTCACAACCTCAAAAAATTTCATTAAAAAAATTTAACATAAAATAGCTTCAACATGCAAAAAATCTTACTTCTACCACTTACCAAACAGTTTTTAGATAAGGGTGCAAATTTGCCCCCCATACAAATACGGTGTGAAAATAGCCCCCCGGTAGATATAGGGTTAACATTCATGGACGCCATCTTAGTCAATTTTTAACCAGCATTTTGTCCTGAATTAATTACTGCCTCTGACTTTCGACTAACGTAAATAACGTACACTGACTTCATGATAATGTAAATCTCTTTGCTAGTAGTATCAGTTCACTGAATCGGCTGACTTCATCGTTTCAATGGATTGTTTTGCTAGTTTCAATGAATTGGTATCTCTTAACTGTAACTAATAGTCTATTCATTGTAACGATTGGTGAGAGCGACATCGTACCTTCGTTATTTGTTTACCCTCTTTGAAACAAAAGCAGTCGAAAATTCTAAACTTTAGTTAATGCTATTCGTAATTTGAGTTTGGATAATTCAATTAGTCTAGGCTAAGCATTTTGAAGTTTCGGCATAAACGAAAATACTAAAAGGGTTATATTTTAACCAGCTAGAGGCTACTGGGTTTTTGATTTATAATAATTAATAGCCAAATTTGAAAACCGTTGAAGTGGTGTGAAATTATTTCACAAAATAACATAACATACTTTATTAACGTTTTATATATTAATTTATTCTATTTTAATAACAAATTAACCTACGCTACAAAAAAGTCAGTGCCAAGATAAAATACGGAACATTTTAGTTACGAGACGTTTAAAGAATTTTCTGCCGTAACCAGCACAAAAATGGCAAAAGTTCGTGTCATGTGAAGTGTGAACTTATTTGGAAACTGTATTACCTAACTGCTATTAAGTTACAACCTGAAAGCAAAGTACCGTAGCTACTGCCACATTTACTAATAAAGTAAACGGTATACCTATCAGGAACAGGAAGTCCGGACACTATCCAGGCAATGAACTTACAACTCACTCAGTCATAAAGAAAATTTACAGACAGACAGAATTAATTTATTGGTCAAGTTGCAGAAAACTAACTGTATATGAACAACTAGATGGGAGTTTGCCAGCAAACCCAGTGAACGACCGACGCATAGCTAATACTGTGACACTAAAAGTACTTTTCGCCTACCGTAAAATCAGCAATTATTCAAAAACATCAGATTATGGAATCTCCAGAAAAGTAGAAATCCCAAACAAAGTCAAAAAATATCAACGTCATCGTTTCTAATTCTAAAAAAATAACCCGTCAGGTTAAGCCAGCGTTTCTCAAAGCATGGATCGCAACCCAAATGTAGGTTGAACAAATACAAAAATCTTCATAGCGCAGTGAAAATCATATCAAATTACGTGCTAAACGAACATCTTAAGTGATTAACAGCAATTTGTCTGTTAAAGCTTCCGCCATCAGTACTATAAATATATATATCGTAGCTCAAACCTAAATTCAAAATGCGTACAAAGCTATCATGTAATGTCTAGTACAGATTATTTATTTACATAAGACACTCTCCATTGTATTGATCCCAGACCTATGTTTTTGCTTTAATAATAACTATTCAAAACTTCTATCTTGAACAGGGATCCCATACACCAGCCCTAAAACACGAGCCCGAAAGACACGAGTCCTAAAATACACGTGTCCTAATAGACATGAGCTCTAACGTACACGAGTCCTAAAGGACACCAGTCCCAAAGAACACGAGCCCTAAAGTACACAAGCCTTAACGCACACGAGCCCTAAAAAACACGAGTCCTAAAGACACCAGTCTAACGGCCAGGAGTCTAATATACACAAGTCCTTATGGACACCAGTTCTAAAGGACATGAGTCCTAAAATACACGAGTCCTAATGGACACGAGCCTTAAAAGACACGAGTCCTAAAGGACAGGAGTCCTAAAAGACACGAGCTCTAAAATACACGAGTCCTAAAGAACACGAGTCCTAACGGACACGAGTCCTAAAAGACTCAAGTCCTAAAGAACACGAGCCCTAAAACACACGAGTCCTAATGAACACAAGCCCTAAAAGACACGAGCCCTAAAATACACGAGTCTAACGGACACGAGTCTAATGGACACGAGACTAACGGACACGAGTCCTAAAGGACACGAGCCCTAAAAGACACGAGTCCTAAAGTATGACTCGTAAAACATACGAGTCATTACTTACACGAGTTTTAAAAAAAGCGATCCGTTTGGAGATGAGGCTGAGTATCAATTTTATTTGACCAACTAATTCAACTACGTATCAAAATATTCGGATGGTTTTGGGGGTCAGAGTTCAATATTTTCTCCAGCAAAGCACGCTATAAGAACGTGAAAAACAACTTTGCTATTTTTATTGAAAGTTTTGTTGTGATTGGAGAGTGTCTGCCACTACAACGTAGACTCGGGTTCGATTCAACAGTTGGACAAACCCAAAAACTTAAACATGGTGATCACTGTTTTCTACTTCTGAAGTAAGGTCACGGTTTGTTACTAACTGTTTAGCGCAATAATCATCAATGTGGAAGTGAAAAAATTATTTAGGGCATGTTAATTATTTAAGCCAAGTGTGCCCCCAATAATTGACTTTTAAATGACTTAACCAAGATAGATGTTTTTATAAGTTCAGTCACTATGAAGTTGTTAAATACATTTTAACGTCGTTAGCAATTCCAATATCAGAAATGCGCGAAAAAAATATTTTGACATAATTTGGGAATGCCACCGCACCAAATTAAACCTCACAATAGTCAATTTTTTGAATAACCTAATTGTTTTTGATATCAGCAGGTCTTTCAAAATATTTTGACTTAATTTGGGGGTGCTACCTCCTCGCTAACCCCCTAAATAGATCCCCCAAATCTTTTATTTTTAATTTTGAGCTAAAATAACGTTTTTTTGATATCAGTATGTACTTAAAAGTCAAAAAATTAGAATTATAATTAGACGTCTGTTCGAGATAAAAATTTAAAATTGCTGTTATTAACGTAAAAACTAGATTCTTCGACCAACTTAGTTTCGAAATGGCTGTGCGTATGCTAAAACAATGACTCGCACTCTCACAGTGTTATGATAACGCTGTACTTGCGACGATGTTGTGGATGCATTTTGCGGAAAAACCACCCACCACGTCGGCTACATTATTTTCACTCGCAACCATCATTAGGCGATTTGCTCTTGATCTGTAAAATACTAACTTTTAGCTTCTTGTCGTGCTGCTGATGCAAAAGCGTTTCCTCATCACATGAATTAAAATTACGATCATTTCTCAGAGTTTTAAACCATCCATAATTGTTTTGAAACAGCGTATTTGAAAGTTTTTACTTGTTCCAATTTGAAAAATTCAATCGATCTGATGTTTTATCAGAGACAATTTATCACAATGACTTCAAACGTTTTCGCTAATAAATGAGTTTAAAAAACGCAAGAATAAAAAAATATTTGCATTTTGTTTTTTTTCATTGTATGGCAGAAGATTTTAAATTATTCATATTCATTTTACATAAAAAAGTAAAAATTTATTCGTTTTAGGATTAATTTTTACGTTTAATTTTTGCTGAAGAACTTGCTCTTTAACAAACCTCGAATAACAGAAATTTAAAAAATACCAATAATTTCGTCAACTTGAACTAAAAAAGTCAAACAACTTTTATGAAAACGCAGTAGAGTTCATATCCCTCATTCATGGATTAGACTCTTATTCTTTTAATGTTTTCAATACACACTATCTTTTGATTGCAAATTTATTTTTTTCGTTGATTTTAATTTTCTGCAGTACCTTATTTGCGTATAAGATACTGCAAAACATACAAAATATAATTTAAAAAAATTATTTTATGATTATGTCATAGTTATATTTGTGGCAAGATAAAGTAATAATTTCTGATATTGTAATTAAGTGGCGGCATGATTTTTCGAAGCACAAAACTTTTAGCACATATCTTAGGATAATGTCTCTCTTTGACCTTTTGTTTGCGCTCTTGCGTCGTAGATCGTTTTCAGGTAAGTTAATGATTTCGAAAAATATCTATTAATCTTTGTTAAAATGAAAGAAAAAGCAGAATGTTTAGCATAAAGTGTATGATACGTTAGGTTCGCATTTTTACAAATTTCTCAAGAAAAATTGTTCTGCGCTGATATTAAACTCTTTGTATTTGATTTTTTTATTTCTTACAATTAAACAATTTTTTTTCTATTTCTTACAATTAAATGATTAAAAAAATTTGATCACAATGCTCCATTGAAAATTTAAAAATGCAGTATTCTCAAGTTTACTGCACTTTGGCAGTTTTAATTCTTCCAAACAAATTTCTTTAGTCACAATATTCTTTATTGGATTTATAGCAAACAAAGAAACTTTAGTTTTCTTTCGTTATTGGATTTGTTGCAAACAACGTTCCCTCTCAGAGCTTGCTTGGAGTGCGCGGAAAAAAAGGCCGTGTGAGCTCAAAAAAAAAATCTTCGCCGCAAAGTGGTTCTCTTTTAGTCATAAATTTCGGAATTTTGGTCCCAAATTTAGGTGGAGTTCACAAATTTTAGTCCTAAACTTCGAAATTTTGCTCCTCAAATTTAAGAGAAGACTGAAAAAAAGAAAAGAAAAATGTCTTCGCCGCATTCTGGTTCCATTTTGGTCCAAAATTTCGGATTTGTTGTTTAAACCTTGCATTTGTAAAATAATTTTATGAAATCTAAATTATGGTCTTGCTTCCGATTGAAACCACGTATTACCCTTGTCTTATCAACCCTTATGCAATGCGCGGCAGAACTGAAGTACTGCGCAGAAGTTCAAGGCTGTCTGCGTTGCCGCGCAGCTTAGAGAAAACATACACTGCAACCAAACTTTAGTTTTCAGACAGTCTGTGCGCGTTCAATTTCGTCAAAAGGAACTCGGATGGTTTGTAGTTAATTCAATGAGGAAATTAAAAAAGATTTATGAAAAGTTAATGCAAATTGTTACGATTTCTAACATCAGGGAAACATTGTACTCTATATTTAGTGCTTTGGTGTGCAGGCCAATCGGGCTGTCCTATTTTTCCGAACTTTGGCATATTTTGGAATATTGTTTCAAATTTAAGATTTTGTCCAATTTGGAATTTTAAACAGGATCTGTGTTTAACTATGTGATACGGGCATTCGTTAGCAAGTATTCTAAGGTAGGGCGTGAGGACCAGCAGCTTGCTGCATTTTGGAGCCGTTGATCTTTTATTTCATACGATCGTCTCCGTTTGCTTGCTGGCTCGCCGTGATTTATTTTAATAAGTTCTACATGTCGTTGAGCTTCATCTTTTCTGCGACAATACAAATAAAACTTAAGGTGAGAAATTAAAAAACTACCGTATACGAAAAGCCATATCTTTTGATGTTCAAAGCCGTACAAAATCAATTAAACAACAAATTTATCGTTTTTGATGCAGAAAAAATTTTAATAGCGTAAATTTTGGTCGCAAAATTAAAATGTTTACTTACTTTGTCCGTTTTGTTTTTGGTTTTTGCTTCTTCGAGAAAAAGTATGCTCTTTTTCGTCCGCATTTTTATTAGTCCTTATCTGCATTAAGTAGAGTGTTATTACTGTACATATTGATAAAAATTTTGTTCAAAAATTTTGTGTATAAACAACATAGGCGAAGCCAGGGGGAAAGGGCGCCTGCCCAACCCCCCCCCCCCCCAATCGCAAAGCCAGCAATGATAAATATGCGACCAAAACGGCTATTCTTTCATCAGTTTCTTTTTCTTGGTTTGTGTTCACCTTGACACGAGACTGAATACCTTTTTTTTTTTTGATCTTCACCTTTTTTTTTTCGAAAACAATTTAGCTCTTCAGACCGTGAAACCTGTTCTTGTTGTATTTTTGTTTTGGTCTTCACTATATAAGTTGTGGTTTGGCTCCCTCCCTAATCCTAAATTGGTCTCCAAGAAAATTTTGCCCCCCCCCAATCAAAACTTCTGAGCCGGACTGTGAAGACTTTTTTTTTCTTAGTGTTCACCTATGTGATTTGTGGTTTGGGCCGCCCCAAATCAAAAATCATGGCTACGCCTATGATAACCGATGAGAGCGATATTTCAAAATAGGGCTGTTTAATCCTTCGTAAAAAACATTGTTTGAAAAAAGTTTTGTCTAGTAGGTCACAGTCTGGTTAGTGTGGACAAGGACATACGTATAAAAATGCTTACCATAAGATCATTACTTTTTCATGAAGAAGAAAAGCGTAAAAAAAACGGCAAAAGCGGATAAAAAACCGGTACTGTATGAATCCAACTTAAATAGAATACCGGCCATGCATGCACTGACCGATACGATTTTACTTTCCAGTCAAGTTCATGTACTGTTGCTAAATGAAAAAATAATCAAAGAAATTCTATATACGGTGATTACGAGTATGCTTACTATTGATAACTTTTTTGAGAGAGATCATCGAGAAATCATGACGAACTGTTCATCAGTATTGCAAACGGATTTGAGTAACAAATAAGTGTTCATCAACGTTAATCAGTAATGCAGTGAAGTGGTGTTGCGCAGTTAGCGAACTTTTCTGAATCTAACGTTTACAACATTATTTATCACATAAAACTTTGAGAATACGAAGCAACTAAAACAATCTCAAGTTAATTGAAATTCTTTTTTTTAAGAAAAGAGAAATAGCTCTGCTATAGAATTTATATATCGTTAACTAGTTGTTACCTATTTTGCAAGGTATCAACATCAATAACAATAAAAATGCCCTTAGAAAATTAAATTCGACATATGAATTAAACTAAATTAAATTAAACCCTCTGTAGTAAATAGTGTCCTTTTGCGAGTTCGACAAAAACTAATATGACACAATAAATCAAAACATTATTTAGAAAATTTTCCAAGCATTTTGTATGTAGAAAAAAAAATTTTATCAGTCCAATATCATAAAGAATTTATAAACGACATCCATTATGAACTGCTGAACTACAGCAGCAACTGATCTTTACCATTGCGATGAATCATCAAAAAGGAGAGGTTTTTGCGAGCTAAAACCGCAAAGCGCTCTTTGTCATCGTTTCATCATTATGTCATCGTTTTAACGAGCATGGCGCAACAACAACCGTTTTTCAACAAGTTCGTTAATCTGCGTTTCAGATCCAATACCCTCTAATTTTTATTGATGGATTGCAGCTACGTCATAGTTTTTCCGCGCAAAACAATTGGACGTCAAAATGCCATTAAAATGCATCGAACCTTACCGTAAATCAATGTTTAATTCCTTCAGAGGGCGTATTTGAAGAATTTGAATTTAAAGTTAAAACTTTTGTGGATAGCCTATAGCTTAGTTGATAGTTACCAGAATCTATTTAACCAGCTTGTATAACTCAGCGCGTCTAGAAAGTTATGCCTTTTGTGAAATCTCATCGTCCATTGTGCCTGATATTGTCCACATTGCCGGGTTTTTAACTTTGTTTCACACCGTAAATTCGGCTATATTCTAAAATACATAAAATTCTACGCCATAGCAAACCACATGGCAGCTTAACGTTTAATTTAAGCACTATTTATGAATAATAATTTACACCACTAGTTCACGTCGAAATAGATGTAAATTAAGGCTCGATCAACACAATACTAAGGGCGGTTAAATCATTGGTTTAAAATTTAAATGACATCTCTACGAAATAATTCAATGAAAACAACTGCTTCTGCATTTTAACTCCTAACAACTATAGCGGTAAGCCGCTAATGACAACATCAAATGCAAAATAAACCTATGAAATTACAAAAGTTTAAAAATGCGTTAATTTGCCACGAATGAATCAGAGGCAACTGTTCTATTTCAGGGCCGTCAATAATAAACCTTGCATTTGTTAACCGAAGCTAGCTACCACCATGTATATTACAAGATTTCCATGGATTACTTAACAACAAGCCGAATTTATGTTATTGAAAAAAAGCAAACAAAAACCCAGAATTCTTACCAATCAAATCTTTTTCAGTATTTACCGACTTTTACGTAGCATTTAACTTTAATGTTTTTTAGAACTCGTGTCCTTCAGGACTTGGCATTTAGGACTGGTGTCTTTTAGAGCTCGTGTTTTTAGGACTCGTGTCAGGATACCCTCGAACAGACGACTATTTGTGTTTTTTATTGTTTGTCTTACAAATATCTACTAAAAAACTGTTTTAGCTTAAATGAAAAGTAAAGATCTGGGGAATCTATGTATTTCAGGGGTTCCCGGGCAGGGGTGTCACCTCTTAACCATTTAAAAATATTTATTTTTTAGAGACTTAATATTAAAAGCAATTAGCTCTCTAACAAGTGATTTAAAGAAATTGATTTAGGAGTGGTCGAATTTTCGGTTTTCCGAGGGAGTGTTACCCTTAAACTATGTCAAAATATTTGTTTAGTATTTAATAATACTAAAAACAATTTAGCTTCCCAGCTTTAGCCATTTGAAAAATTATTTTTGGGGGGTCTATTTGGGGTAGGGAAGTTCTTGGAGAGGTACCCCCAAACTATCTCAAAACATTTGTCCGTTAATTATCTGCTGGTATCATAAAACACTGGCACCCTAGCTTGAGCCGTTCAAAAAATTGATTTTTGGCGGGTGCATTTGAGAGGGTCTCAGGGGGGTGGCACCCCCAAACTACGCCAAAACATTTGGGTGTTAAATATCTGCTGATATCAATACAAATTGGCACCCTAGCTTGAGCTCTTCAAAAAATTGATTTTTGGGGGGTCCATTTGAAATGGGTCCCCGGGGGATGTGGCACCCTCAAACTATGTCAAAGTATTTTTCGGTTAAGTATCTGCTGATATCAAAACACACTGGCATCCTAGTTTGAGCCGTTCAAGAGTTGATTTTTTTGGGATCCACTTGGGGGGTTCCCGGGGGGGGGGGGGGGGTGGCATCCCCATACTATGTCAAAATATTTGTCTGTTCAATATCTGTTGATATCAATAAGAACTAGCACCCTAGCTTAAGCCGTTCAAAAAATTGATTTTTGGGGGTCCATTTGGGGTCCCAGGGGGATGTGGCATCCCCAAATTATGTCAAAATATTTGTCTGTTAAATAACTGTTGATATCAATAAGAACTAGCACCCTAGCTTGAGCCGTTCAAAAAATTGATTTTTGGGGGGTCCATTTGGGGGGTCCCGGGGGATGTGGCATCCCCAAATTATGTCAAAATATTTGTCTGTTAAATATCTGCTGATATCAATAAGAACTAGCACTCTAGCTTGAGCCGTTCAAAAAATTGATTCTTGGGGGGTCCATTTGGAATGGGTCCCCGGGGGATGTGGCATCCCCAAATTATGTCAAAATATTTGTCTGTTCAATATCTGTTGATATCAATAAGAACTAGCACCCAAGCTTGAGCCGTTCAAAAAATTGATTTTTGGGGGGTCCATTTGGGGGGTCCCCAGGGGGGGGGTGGCACCCCCAAACTATGTCAAAATATTTATCTGTTAAGTATCTGCTGATATCAAAAAAAGTAGCACCCTAGTTTGAGCCATTGAAGAAATTGATTTTTGGGGCCCCATTTTGAGGGGTTTCCGGTGGAGCTGCCCGAAAAAAATTTCGGGAGAAAAAATTGCGTTTGCAGCTCAACTACTTTACACAAAAATTAAATTTCCATGTTTTGTGGTTCAGGAGAAGAAGAGCGTACAAAAATTAGGAAAAAAAAGGAAAAAAAAAGAAAAAAACCTCATCGCGGCCAAAAGTGCGTTGGTTGGGATGAAAGGGTATCTTGAAGCATATAACCATGTGAAATATTTTTTGCCTTACTTAAGCAGTTTTTTGAATGAGACGGCTTTTTACGCCAAACTTGCGGGGCGGTTTTGGGGTACTAAAACTAATGTCACGTGACCTGTTGCCTCAAAACTTCGTAGAAACATATAACTCATAAATCTCAAACCGCTGTCAAAATTTCATGTTGCTAAACCAAACCGTTCTCGAGTTATAAGCAAAAGTTTGAAATTTCGCACTCGTTAGTTGGAAAATGGCCGAGTAAAAACAAAGGAACACGCGACGCAAGCTTCGGTCCTTCCAATTAAAACAAAACAACAAAAAACAACAAGATATCTTAAATAAACGAGATACTACAATCTGGACAGGAGACTGCGAAGTGACCAGTATTTCAGGTGTTCATGTCAAGCAGCCACCCCAAAATTGCATTCGCTTAAAGCGACATTTGTTTTTGAGAAATTGCTTGCTAATGTATTATGATAATAATATAAAGCGTGGCAAATTAACAACAGCTTTCAAGTAACTTCTTTTTGTACTCAATTTTAAATTCATGGAAGGTTAGTAGTCTACTTTTAGTTGGGATAGAGTTCCATACTTTAGCTCCTTGATATTTAAACGATTTTTGGGAAAATGTTGAAGAAAATTTTGCAACGTAAAGTTTGTTTTCAGCCTTTGCTCTGGTAAATCGTTTATGTACTGAGAAAACAGTGGTGAAGAACGTAGAAAACGGTTCGGGAAAAGTATGATGGGAATATTACACATCATGCAATAAGCCTATACCAACAGCTTTTAATTTTTTTCTGCCACACCATGCAGTTGTTTTGGAACAGGGGCGTATTTAGGGGGAGCATGGTGCCATGGCCCCCCACATTTGGGTCGCCAGTATAGTACAATTAGCCTAAAATAGCATGTAAAACTGCGGCATGGCCCGCCCTTTTGTAACTTGGGCAAAAAGTTTGAACACCAAAACGGACAAAATCTGACTGAAGACCTTTTTTATTTTTTGGTCTTCACCTAATTTTAGGCCAAAAACCACTCTAAACCTGAAATCTGAGCGAAGACCTTTTTTCGGTCTTCACCCGATTTTGGGCAGAAAAACGGACTGATTCTGAGTAGAGAAATTTTCCTTTTGATTTTCATAATTCTCAAATTTCCTGCCCCCCCCCCCTTTCGAAAATCCTGCGTACGCCACTGTTTAGGAAATCTATGCCTGAAATTATTGTCTCTGTAATACCATTTGGGTGTGGCTAGTTTTTAGCTTTGATTGGATCAACTAGAATTATACCTATTTTCTGGGCGTAATTTAAAAACTGCAGTCTGCATTGTTTTGCTCACTCAGTGAAATTTTGAGATACGTTTAACTTGTCGATGCATTTGCTGAAGGAGGCAACGCATCTATCAAAAAAACCGTCTTGTCCCGTCCTGTCCCATCTTGCTAAATGCTATTTAATTGACTTTTATTTTCCCTTGCAATAAAGTTGTCGGGCGAGACTGCAATTGCTTTGTCTGGTTGTCGAAGAAATAAGCAAGTGGCGAAGTTGATCCACTTAATTATCAATTTTCAAGATGTTAGCTCTTTGGATCCGAATTATCCAATGTTTCGGCTTAAACTTAAGTGAACTTCAATTAGAGCTGATGTCCTAAGCAAAAAAATGGTTAGGCTCTGACGCAAAACCGACCATAAAAATAACTATAAAAACTGTAAAATGAAGTCTTGGCTGGAGCCAAAATTTGGGCAGTTTTGTGCCAGAAAACTGTTCAAGACCAAAAAAGGTCTTCATCTGAATTTGAAGTAGGTTTCGTCCCAAAATTAGGTTAAGACGAAAGAAAAAAATGTCTTTTCCGCAACTGGCGGTCAAAATTTGTTGGTAGGCCGAGCCTACCGAACCTCGAACCCTTGACAGCAGCACACCTTGAAATTAATGAAAAGACGCCAATACAAACCAAAACGATAAACCGGAGGTAGCAAATCATATAATCGGGTCAAGAGTATAAAATGTTTCATTTCATCTGGGCTGGTGTAAAAGATTTTAACATCGTCCCATCAATCTATTTTCTTTTGTGATATTTGATTACTTCATTATTTCAAGATGTTTGATCATTTAAAACTGGACTTTTTTCGCTAATTTTTTTGCATTTTTTTGTTTCTTCGACAGAGAATCTTGTTAACTACCACAAAATGGCTTGATTCATGCAAAGTTGCAGTTGGCTTTCCGTTATCGTGTAGTGCTGCGTGATTTTTGTCGCATAACGGTTGGTAAATAAGATTTTTAGCTCACCTTAATCGTATTTAGGACGCTTAGTTGCCCAAGATGGGCACCAGTACTTCAAAAGTGGTTCGGTACCAGTGCTAGGTACTTGCCTTCAAACGTAATTCGGTACCGGTACTCGGTTCTCTGTAACAAAAGTACCGAATTACTTTTCCAGTACTCGGTACCGGTACTTTTAAATATTTTTTAAAGTTGGTCAAAAGATTTTTTTCATAGAAGTGCGATAAATTTTAATTAACAGAAGGCCGACCATTCGACATCCAATCGTAGTTCGCGCCGCTACAACTATTTTACACAATTACTATTTTTGGAGATCGACTTCTCCCGAAGCTCCAGGGGTCCGTGTGTTGTAAATCCGGCTCTGCATAAAACTGTATTTTTTCCTCGCCAGCAGTCGCTTCAAGAATATTGATATCTTTATCTTTATATTATAAAGTGACAGTTAGATTATTATTATGGCCCGCAAAAGTCAATAAAGTCAAAGTTTTTTCAGGGCTTTATGATATCATCAAACGTGTACCAAGATTGGTTTCGGGTGTTGTGGAACCAGTTTGGGTGGATTTTATACAGTAGCACAGAGCTGGACAGCGCTGTTTCGAGCTTTTAGCCCCCATCGGCAGCCCTCAGCTATCGTTTCAAAGGTATTCCCAGCTGAACAAACATCTTGGCCTAACTGGCAAACCTTATTGGCTTGCAGAGAGGCAGATGCTTTAGTAGGGAATAAACAATTTTTTCACTTGTGGTACTTTAGAAACAAGTGAAAAAATCGCTGGATCCTTGAAGTAAGGACAGCCATAGACTATCCCTACTACAAGGATTCCCCTCTGCGTGACCACGGAAATCAAAACTACACAATCTTGATGTCCTTCATGGTCGACTCCTGGGAAGCCTTGTCTACTTCCACTGGCAGTTAGGTGGCTGTAACAACCACCAACCCTGCAGCTCCAATGATATTTCACATTGTAGCTCAAGTCAAATAAGCACAGAGCTGGACAGCGCTGTTTCGAGCTTTTAGCCCCCATCGGCAGCCCTCAGCTATCGTTTCTTTGAATACCTTTGAAATACCTTTGAAACGATAGCTGAGGGCTGCCGATGGGGGCTAAAAGCTCGAAACAGCGCTGTCCAGCTCTGTGCTTATTTGACTTGAGCTACAATGTGAAATATCATTGGAGCTGCAGGGTTGGTGGTTGTTACAGCCACCTAACTGCCAGTGGAAGTAGACAAGGCTTCCCAGGAGTCGACCATGAAGGACATCAAGATTGTGTAGTTTTATACAGTAGGTCAAAATAAAGTCAAAATTTCGAGTTAGGTCAAAATTTGTCAAAATTGTATGTGATCAAAAATTATTTTTCAAAAGCAAACGAAAGGTTATTTTTTCCATTTTTCTGGATATTTGAGAACTGATGACGCGGAGATGGGCTTCGCTATCTCGCTACATGCTTCGGGCTTGAAACAGCGAGTATAATAAAAGATTTGATTTGATATGTCCACATTCAAAAATATAAAGTCAAAGTTTATTATCAGAGGTGGAGTCCTCGAGGATGTCCTTGGTCTCGAGAACACATTTTGAAATCCTTGGCCTTGGTCTAGAAGGTCAAGTCTTAGGCTTTGGCCTCGAAGCCTCAGGACCTCGAAAATTGCTCTGTCCTCGGCTCAAGGGCAGCACTATTTTTTGAACCGTTAAAGTTTTGTTGGAAAACGCCAGAAATCTTGCGGAAAATTTGCAAAGACTTTTTTGTTTTTCTCTCTAGTAGATCGTTTGAAAAATTCTCTTGGAGACCATTTTGGGGGGGGGGGGAACACTTGCGCCTGTGTCCTTAGTCCTTGGCCTCGAACATTCCTGTCCTTGGCCTCGAGAGGGTCTGTTCTCGGAAGGGCTGTCCTTGGCCTTGGCGTCGCTATTTTTTATGTCCTTGGCCTCGAGTCTTGTGTCCTCGAATCCACCTCTGTTTATTATACAGTACCGCATATACGACCAGATTTTTGAAATCTAAGGACTGTACTGTTTTGCTTTCACAGCTTTAGCAATCGATAAAACTTTGACATAACGCAACTTTTTACCAAGCAAAATTGAAATTGAGTCAATTCATTTTCCAATAAAAATTTAAGATATTTTGCCCTCATGTGCGATTTTAAGGTTCGGGTGGGCAGCCAGGATAGGCTATGTGTGAATTCAGATACTGCTAAAACACTAGCTTAATGCGAAAGCAAATATGTGAGGAAACTGCTACCTTATAGTTGCGAAAAAAATTTTATGCTATAAATTTGCTGTGTAACTTCGAAAAATTTAAGAACAAATGAGGCCGAAAATTCGTGAAATTGTGATATTGACACGAAAATGTGTGCCGATTCTAGGTTTTTATCTTACAGCGATTAGTGACTTTAATCACAAGACTGACAGGTTAAATTTTTTTGAATGCTGTTAATGAAAAGTGAAGATTACCTGCTACAAACTTACTTGAATTGCGAATAACAAAACTTTTTTTGATCAAAAGTTGGAGGTCAATAAGGCCAAAACGGTTTAGGTCAAAATAAAGTTAAAATTTACCTAAATAAAGTCAAAGCCAAATTTTTTTAGGTCAAAATAAAAATGGCCCTATAGCTATTATTCCCTAAACCGTCGACGGGCAATTCTTTACTCTGCCTGCGGGTCCAACACGATATCTAGATAAATCACAATTAAATAACATGACTGGCTACCGCCAACAATTCTAACCTATTAACAATTCTAACGCCTGCCCACTAAACCGCAGGAGACTAAACTTCGACTTTGTTTAAATGTTTTGAACTTTTGATGTGATGTTACTGCGTTTTCGCGCCAAAATTTTTGTTATTACCCTCCAAAAAAATACACAAAATACTGATTGAATCGAAAATTAGAAAGTACCGTAAAAAAGCACCGATTTAACAAAATTAAAGTAATTCGGTACCGGTGGGAAAAAAGTAATTCGGTACAGCCCACCTCTGTTAGTTGCATATTAGTTTTCTCTTAAAATGTTTTGACAGATCTAAAGACTAACTTTACCATATTTGAGCTTTCTACGACCTTCCGTTCCAGAGATATATCAGCTGAAATTTCCATTTAGAAAGGCTTTTTCACCTTCAAAATTTTGCCAGTGTGGCCATTCCAAAAAAAAAGTTCAAAAAGTTAAAGCATGCCCCAATTCCAAATAAGTGTTTTGCAGCACAGTTGTTGCCAAAACAAAGTAAACTATATAAGATCTGTTAATTAGCTGCTGTTCAAGTAAATGCAAGCCAGTTAACCTCATAGGTGTTCTTCTGTCACAATACTGGTATTCTGGAAAAATGCAGCACTGAAGTAAGAGGAAAATTGTTAATTTAGAACTGCAATACCTTGAAACGGGAAGACGCCAGAAGTTCAAATTTAGTGAGAATGCATTTTAGGCTCTTTGTTGCATTTTGGTCAGCAATGAAAAACTTGACTTGAATGCCCTTTCAAACCCTACTTGAAAGACAAAACTTAGAGGGGTATATTTCGTGCTTAGCAACGTTTTTAAGATACGTAAATTATTTGACTGGTTTGGCGTTGAAGTTCGAATTCGTGAGTCATAAGATATTGATTCGAATTCGGGTGGCGCGTACGGCATATAACATGAAAATTTTTGGACTTTGGTTTTTCGGACAGTAAAAAATTTCCGACTCTGTTGGAAAATCATCGAAACTAAAACATCATCAAAATTTCATCAAAATTTCAATTTTCTTCAGATTAATTCATTTTATTTGTATTGGCCTAAAACTATGTTGTGTTGCGTATAGACCTAGATCAATTTTGTGTAGACTGTATACTAATTGTATTTTGTTGCTGAGTGCGTACTATTACAGACATTAACATCCACAATCAATTCCCAACCACTAAGCACAATACCAGAGGTGGAGCCCTCAAGGACACATTTTGAAGTCCTAGGCCTTGAAGCCTTCAAGTCCTCGAAAATGCTCTGTCCTCGGCCGAATACAACACGATTTTTCTTGATTTGTTGAAAAGGAAAAGGACCAAACAAACATTAATCTAAAGTTTCTATTTTTTGGAGAACGCATGAGATCTCGCAAAAAATTCGCGGTTTTTTGCGCCAAGACCTTTTTCTTTTTTTTTTGAGAACGCCTGAAAACCTCCGGAAAGTTTGCGGTTTCTTGCACGAAGACCTTTTTTTTTGGAGAACGATTTTTCGGGGAACGACCGTACTTTAAAAGAATTGTGTCCTTTGTCCTTGAGCGTTCCTGTCCTTGGCCTCAAGAGTATCTGTCCTCGAAAAGTCGGTCCTTGGCCTTGGCCTCGAACATTGGGTCCTGGTCTCCACCTCTGCACACCATCAACTAAAATATCTTTCCTCTCAAAAAATCCGGAATCAAGAAAAAATAATCTAACCCTATTTTAGCATATCCTTATGATAGAATATTTAACTCTGGGGACCACATCCAGTGGCGTAATTAGAGAGAGGTTTGAGCCAGGGGGAAGCTCCATCAAAAATTTTGCTGTATTTTTTGGTCAGTTTAGGTGACAAAAAAAAAAAAAGAGTTGGTCCGAAAATTCAACTTTTTCCCAAAAAACTGTAAATTCGATGCCTTATTCCGTCAATTAAAGATGATAAATTGTTTCCGCTTTCATTTTTCTTCGATTTTTTTGTACCTACAAAACATTTTTAAGGAAAGACCTGTCCACGTCTGCCAACTTTTTTCGTTCTACTAGATCGCAAAAACTTTTAGGATTTTAATAAAAAGCGTTCTTTTCTTTGGTTTATTGCTTTTGAATTGCGCTTACAGACTGTTGCATTTGTTGGCACATTAAATCTGAAATAATGCGAACATTTATCTCATCTGCGCATCTAATTAAATTCTTGACTACACTTTTGTTCGTTTTCCTTCACCTACTAAAGCTAGTGAGCTAGGTGCACAGTGCATGCGTTTCGAGGTCTTTCAAATTTTTGGTAAATGAAAGTTTTCGTTTGCAAATTCAAGAAATTTGAAGTCGAAACTCCTGGCCCAAAAGGTAAATGGGGTAGTGTGGGGTAATACAGAGCCTACCTGAAGGAAAAATGTTCTGTAATTGATAGCATTGATGCAGAAAATTAAAATGTTTCGCCGGGTGTGTGTGCACCGACTGAAACTCTATCAACAAAGCAGCACGGGTAAATGATTTTGACAAGCTTAGCTGAAAATCAATTTTTACTTCTTAAAAAAAAATTGGATGTTTTTTCCCGTATCTGGGGCAAAACATCTACAGGGAGGCGTTTCACCCCATCCTTTAAAGTAGAGAGTTGGGTGAATGTTAAAATTCAAATTACTTATGAAATTAGCGCAATAACAGTTTAAAATATGTCATACGCCATTATCGAAGTGTTGGTAAGATATAAACCAAGGTAAAATGTGAGAAAACAGGGACAAAGTGGATAGACAGTCTCCTTCAAAAAACTTTTATTTTTAGAAGGTATATCCCTTTAAATCAAATCAAAATTATATCGGACGACCAAGAACTAGATGGACCGATTACATTGAGGATCTTGGATGGAATCGCTTGGGACTTCGCCCAAGCGAAATGATGGAGGTGATGGAAGACCGTGAGGTGTGGCGGCTCAATCTTGAGCTACTGCCCCCGCAACCCTCACGGAAAAGCGGGCAATGAAGAAAGAAGAAGAAGAAGATATCCCTTTAAACGTTCTTAATCCTTTTAAACATATATGTATTGTACACCAATACCTAACTTACAATGTGTTTATGCTACCCAACCCTTTCCGAGGGATGCCGCTCGGAAAAACTCCGCGGAGATCCATGAACCAAGGCACACTCCAAGATCTGGACCAAAGGTCAAAGATAGAGAAGCAAAAGCCAAAAATAGTTCTTTGGACAAGTTCAAAAGCAGGATTTTTGAGGAGGAGATAAGTTCCAGTAGATTGAGGGAGTGTCTACATGCGCTGCAAAAAGAGTTCTCAATACGATTGATCCTGCATAGACAGCGAAGGTTGAAAGAGACTGTGAACTTGGTATCGAAGGTGGGAAAGTGGAGCAAGACAGGATAAACTGCACCAAATAAGATTAGATCAAGGAACTTGACAATTCGGATGCAAGTGCGAAATAATGGGTATCCAATTCAGTGGCATAGCGTGGTTTTCAGATAAGGCATGCAATTGTGATGACCAGTGGCGGATTTAGGAGGGGGGGGGGTGGGGGGATGCATCCCCCCCACCAGCCTAGAAGTAACGATTTTGGCCGAAAAATCAGCCTCTGTTTCGAATAATTCGGCTCCATTTCGGGATGCATCCCCCCCCACCGACCTAAACGTAACTAATCCGACGAAAAATCAGTCTCAATATTTTTTTTTTTGGAGACCACCTGAATTTGGGCGAAAAAAACGTTTGAATTTCCGATTTCGGCCGAAAAATCAGTCTCAATTTTGGTGAAGACCTTTTTTTTTTTTTTTTTTTTGGAGACAACCTGAATTTGGGCGAAAAAAACGTTCGAATTTCGAGGTTTTGTGCTTCAAATCCCCCCCACCAAAATTTTCTGGATCCGCCACTGGTGATGACGTCATCAGCTTTGATGACGTCATTATCATCAGGCAGCTAAATAAAAAAGCAACTTACACTAATACACGTCTACTATTGCAACTAGGCCTCCTCTACCCAGTGCACATTAGTGGGTGTATTTACTGTCCAAGTACAAATCTTTCTTGTCTTGCTACAAACAGTGACAGGTGCAACAGTTTTATACCGGTAGGCCTATCTGCCAGTAGCCGGTACCATACTAGGCTAACACTAACCGTAAAGTAGGCCTAATATTAATCATTATCATCATCATCATCATATTTATTTATTTACCAAGTGACGTCATATCACAAGAAAAAAACTGCAACTTCCTCTAGGTCTATCGCCAAAGCATCGAAATATGCAATTCCTTTAAAACCAACACACAAACTTGCAGAGTCAAAGCGATATTTAGTCACTTGGTGAGGAGACAGCGAAGGACCGAAAGGTCATCTAAGTCTACTGCCACCTCACCAAGTTAAAGTAAAAAAAACGCTTCTAGATTTTCTCAGTCTGCTACTTTCTATGATAAAAAATTTTACGCAAAATTAAAACAAAGTGTTGCAAAGATATGTACATTTTGTACAGTGTATACACAAAACTCACAGTCACCATGTAAAAAAATGCAAGACAACATTAGAATTGTTCCGAATCTAAGCATACTAAAAAATAAAAATGCTGTGACTACAGATTGGATAGAAATAAGATTAATAAAGTTCATAATGCTTATTTATGTTTTATAGAATTTAAAGTGGGAAATTGGAGTGAAAAAAAAAAAACTCCTTGCTTTGTTTTGTATTGTTTGCCAATATGTCATTAGTACTGGTACAATTTCCAATACCAGTATATATCAACCTCAGTCAGTTATTGCAAAATTACTAATAATTCAAGGGCACATCAAAATGAGAGATGACGTATTGTATAAATGTGTGATAGATGAATGCACCAAACTCATGCTATTCAAGCAATAGAATAGGTTATTGTTGAACTCAAGCATAAATATGCAACTATGATTCCTGTACTTACTACTGCATTGCAGATAGAAAGCTGTTATTCTAGCTTTTATCGGTTTCATAGTTTGATAAAAAATGAGCTTTAACAGCTTTTTTAAATCTGTAGAATGAAACTTCTTTTATACTGCTTGGAATTTCATTCCAAACTTTAATTCCTGCGAATGATAGAGACTTTTGCCCTAATCTTGTTCTAGTTCTTGGAAGAAAGAAGTTGTTTTTGTGGCTCAATCTTGTCTTATGTGTATAGCAGTTTTTTATTAGGTTAAACTTACCTGAATTTGCAAAAGATAATACATTATTGTGAATTTTGTACATTAGCTTTGCTGTTTCCAGAGAGTAAATATCCTTGAGTTTCAAGCATTTAGCTCGATAGAACGAAGGATTAGTATGCTCACGATATCCATTTCCAGTTAACAATCTGGTGCTTCTTTTTTGCAGAATAAAGAGAGGTGCTAATGTTGATTTTGAAGCAGTCCCCCAACTACTTATGCAGTATTGTAGATGAGAGTATATGAGGCAGTGGTAAACAGATCTTAAGGTTTGCTCATCTACAAAGTGTTTTAATTGATTAAGGGCCCAAGATTCCCTTGCTACCTTTGAACATTGTTCCTTGATTTGTTGTTTCCAGTTTAGATTGTCGTCTATGAGAACACCTAGATACTTTATGTGATGTGATTGCTTGATTGGATTATTATCTATTGATACTTTGAGTTCAGGTTTATTTTGTTTTGTTGTCACTACCATAAACTCAGTTTTATTAAAGTTAATTGATAATTTATTCACCTTGAACCAATTGCTTACATTGATTAGATCATCATTAATATTTTGTTGCAGTGTTGAAACATTAGAATGGGAGAGAGTAAGGTTTGTATCATCTGCAAAAAGATGAATTGTGGAATTTGAGGCAAGTGAAAGATCATTGATATAAATATTAAATAACAACGGACCTAGAGTTGAGCCCTGTGGAATACCGCAAATAACATCTCTTGACTTGGATTTATATTGATTTACAATTGTATACTGTTGACGGTCAGTCAAGTAACTTGCTAGTAACTGTAATGGTTATCCTCTAATTCCATACTTTTCTAGTTTCTTGATCAGTATTGTGTGATTGATGGTATCATATGCTTTTCTTAAATCTAAGAAAATAGAACATGTAATGAGCTTTTTATCCATATTGTCAAGTAGCTTATTGTAAATATCTAAAACGGCTTCATTTATTGACCAATTTTTCTTAAAACCATACTGGTTTGGACTAATCAAATTATTGCTCACAAAATAATTGTTTAGTTGATCAAGCAGACACTTTTCAAAAAGTTTGGCAAAAGGATTTAAAATAGAAATAGGGCGATAATTACTGCATAACTCTCTTTCGCCTTTTTTGAAAATTGGAACACTTTTGGAAAATATCCTGTTGATATGCATGCATTAAAAATGTTAGTTAGAACTGGAGCTATAACAGAGCCTGACATTTTTATGTACTTTGCAGGAATTCCATGTCTTCCTGTACTTTTTGATGAATTCATAGCTCTGATGTAATTTACTACTTCTTCTACAACTATTGGTTCTAGAAAAAACGAATTGCAACTACTCTGAATCAAAGATATGGCATGAAATTTGCCATCAATTATAGCTGGTGTTTCGATTGTAGACGCAAGGTTAACTCCTATCTCTATGAAATATTTATTGATCAAGTTACTGATGGCCTGTGGACAGTAGCGTAGCCAGGGGGGGGGCGGGGGGGGCTCGAGCCCCCCCATTGGCTTGTGAAGTATGCAAAAACGCATGTATTTTGTGCTTTTGAGGCCGATTTTCTGTGAAAAATGGAAAATAGCCCCCCCCATACGAAAAGAGCCCCCCCTCAGACGTTTGAACTTGCGAAACTTGGGAGAAAAATCACTCTGAATTTTGGCGAAGACCTTATTTTGGGCTGAAAAAACGTTTGAATTTCGGATTTCGGCCGAAAAATCACTCTGAATTTTGGCGAAGACCTTTTTTTTTTTTTTTTTTTTTTTTGGAGATCACCTAATTTTGGGCGAAAAAAACCTTTGAATTTCCGATGTTTCCGAGACATTTCGTCTCAAATTTCGGACAAACCGTCTGAAACTGATTCAAGGTCAATGAAAATTCGAGTCAACGTCGTATGCACACTTCTCACTCTTTCAAAATAGCCCCCCCCCTTTTTCAAATCCTGGCTACGCGCCTGCTGTGGACCTTGTGCACTTTCACTTTTGGAAGCATACATTTTATTAGGAATGTTATTTTTCTTCACATTTTTCAAGTGAATAATTTTATTTATCATTTTCCAAAGCGACGAGGTGTCATGCTTATTATCATTCACTAAATTTTTAATGTAAAGTCGTTTTGCATATTCCTTAATGTGAGTCAGTTTATTTCTATAGACTTTGTATTGTGCCCATGTATTACTGTCATTTAATTTAAGGGCTCTTTTGTACAATAAATTTTTTTGCTGGATTGATATAAGGATTCCTTTGGATAACCATGGTTTGTTTTTTAGTTTTGTTTCCTTTCTGCTTTGTTTTCGTAATGGTGCATGTATGTTTAATGTCTTATAAAAAATGTCTATAAACTTTTCAGTGTAGTTGTCAATGCATTCCTCTTTGATATCACCTAATAGCTCCATTCCTTCAGTTAATTTGTCTAGAAATTTTTCTACTTCAAAATTTTTTGTATCACGAATTAGGGTGACAGTTGATTTTTCACTCTTGGGCAGGCTTAAATTAGAACACACCATTACTGGCAGGTGATCACTTACATCTTCCACCAGAATAAAACTTTTGTGTTCACCCACTACTACATTGTTTGTATAAACATGATCTAAAAGAGTTGAGCTTGTAGTGGTTATTCTTGTCGGGTGCGTAATTAAGTGAATGCAGCCTAAGCTATATGTTAAATTCAGGAAATCTTTAATATTGATATCAGAGTTACTTTTCAACAAATCTGCGTTGAAGTATCCTTCGATATAATATATCAATTTTCTACTGTTCAATTTTTCAATGGTTGATTCAAAACTCTTGCAAAACTCTGATAATTTTTGTTTAGGGTGTCTGTAAATTACTCCCACTATACATTTTTTGTTATTCCCTAAATCTAATTGAATCCACATATCTTCACAGTTAGGAATGTTTAAATCAAACTCCTTGCAAATTGAAATTGATAAAGAATCCTTAATAAACAATCCTACTCCTCCCCATCTTGTAGTTGTGCCTTTGTGGTAAAAATGGTACCCACTTAACTTTGCATTGTATGTATACCTGTAACAATTTAAGTTTGGTTTCACTTATAGCAATGATATCAGGTAAGATATCATAATTTGTTAAAAGTTCATTCAATTCATCAAAATTTGCATTTAAGCTTCTTATATTCTCGCAAAGCAAAGAAAATTTACACTTTTTGTTAATAATATTGGCTTCGGCCTGTGAGCAGTATTTTGAGTCAACCAAACCAGAATTTAAATTATTTAGTAGGCTTTTTATCTTATTGTCTGCCTGTAAGCATTTAGCTGGGAAAAACGAATTATTTGTGTGACTAATATCAAAGTTTAGTTTGTCATCATTTCTCATTTCATTTAACAATTGCTTATCATCTAGGGTTTGAAAAAAAAATAATTCACTGTAACAATTTTGGCAGAAGTATGGTTCAGTAGAAGAACAAACAGTGTGAAATTTAGGGGGACTAATGACTGAGTGTGCATTTGAGGTGAATCCATCCACCACACATATCACACTGAATAGCACACTGGTTCCTTTTACAAGGTCTTAAACATATTTCACATGGACATTTAACTGGCATTATCAAGCAGTCAAACCAATGAAAGATTCTTCACTAGTTGGACAAAATAGCAAATTTAAAATCAGCCACAAAATACGCAGAAAAAGTTTTTTTGAATTTAGAATGATAACAGGTGAAAAGTATCTCTCAATATACTGGTAATTATAAATTTTGACATAAAGGTACAGAAAAACAAAAACAAAAAAAGTCAGATCCAAACTATGTACACAAAAACACAAAAACTACAAATGTCAGATCCTGCTATGTAGGCACAAAACACCAAAAGAGTGCTGAGTGTCAGGTTGAAGTAGCCTTCTTATTCATACACCCAAGAGTTGTTAGCACAGCAATAATTGTTAAGTTCACCTTCTTTAAACCATAAAGCTATTTCTTTCTTTGCTGTTTCCACAGAGTCAGATCCATGACATATGTTTCTCTAATGTCAATACAATAATCTCCACGAATTGTTCCAGGAAGAGAATCAACAGGGTTAGTCTCTCCAAGCATTTTACGATCAGTTTTAACTGCTCCTTTTCCTTCCCAAACCATTGCCACAACTGGCCCAGACAACATAAATTCAACAAGTTTTGGGAAAAATGGTTTTGAACTGAGATCTGCAAAGTGCATTTCTAGCAAATCTTTACTGGCAGTCGTCATTTTCATGGCACAAAACTTAAAACCTTTCTCCTCAAAATGGCAAATTATTTTGCCAACTAAACCCCGCTGAACACCATCTGGCTTCACTGAATTAAAATCTTCAAGAAAAAGTTGGATTTGACCAAAGAGGGGGAAGGCTTGAACGAAAAGTTAAAAAGATTCCACCCCCAACTATCACTAGGCCTACCGCTTATTCAAAATCTGAAATCTTATTCAAATAGAATGAACTGTGGCGTAGTTGAATAGAATAGTCAAATAGAAATTGAATAGTCAAATAGAAACTGTGGCATAATTGGCTTAATATGGCACAATAGGCACTGCAGCTTAGTATATCATAGTAAACGTAGTATGGCATTGTAGACATAGTATAGCATGCGAGTATATTATGGCATATACAGTGGTAGCCTTATGGCACATTAGGCATAGTATACCACAGTAGGCGTTGTATGTCATAGGAGGGTTAGTATGGCATTTTAGGCATAGTATGACATGAAGTAGGCTTATTATGGCACCCTAGTAGGCATAGCATGTCACAGTAGGCTCTGTGGCATAGTTGGCTTAATATGGCACAGTAGGCATAGGAGGTTAGTATACTTAGTTGGGATAGCAGGACACCTTATAAGGCAGAGTATGGCATATAGGAGGCTTGTTATGGAACAGTACGCATAGTATTAAAAACCATAGTTAGCGCTACAGGCTAGTATGACATTGTAGATATCATAGACTTATTATGGTGCAATGGGTATAGTTATGCTATATTGTAGGCTAATTATGGCACAATAGACATAGTATGCTGATTATGGCACAGTAGGCATAGTATGCCACAGTGGGCACTGTAGCTTAGTAGGCATAGTGCAACATCAGAATATGACATATAGTTGGCTTATTACGGCACAGTAGGCATAGTATCCCACAGTAGGCGCTACAGCTTAGTATGTCATAGTAGGCGTAGTATGACCTTGTAGACATAGCAGGCCTGTAGCATTCGAGTGTAGTATAGTTGGTAGCTTGGCCAAATGGGTAAAGGCATATTGTTTACGACGACCTTGATTGAATGATCTGGGTTTAACCTGCACCCTGGTCACGCTTGCGTCCTTGGATAAGACGTTTTACGATAATTATCTCTGCTTGATGGCTTCGAACAAGCAGCAAATTCGGTGGGCAAGAATTTGAAGAAATCTACTGGAACGTTGGATCATCGGAAACTCCATAAGCAAATGCGGATTTCTCCAATCACGAAGTAGTCACTGCAATAAAAAATGTGCGGATCGTCCAATAAGTTAGCGTCTGATGCTGTCTGGTGACTGGAGGATAAATATGCGCTACAACAACAATATACTGTAGTGGGCTTTTGGCACCATAGGTTAGTAAGAGTACTATGTCATAGCAGGCTTAGTATGGCATTGTAGGCATGGTGTAAAATGAAGTAGACTTGTTATGGCACCCTAGTAAGCATAGCATGTCACAGTAGGCACTGTAGCTTACTATGGCACAATAGGCATAGTTGGCTTATTATTGCACAGTAGGCACTGCAGCGTAGTAAATTACAGTAGGGATAGCATTACACCTTAGTAGGCAGATTATGACATACAGGAGGCTTGTTATGGAAAATAGGCATAGTATTAGTAAGCATAGTGTGCCACAGTAGGTGCTGCAGCTTTTGTATGACATTGTAGGCATAACATGGCACCCTGGTAGGCATAGTATGGCATAGAGTAGGCTTATTATGGCACAGCAGGCATAGTAGGCTAAAGTGGGCACCGTAGCGTAGTAGGCATGGTATGACATATAGTTGGCTTATTATGGCGGGTCCGCGACATCCTGAAGCGACCGACCTGACGCGAGAAAATTCACTCCGGTATTCTTGAGGCCAGGGACATCCTGACGCCCTAACTCTAACCCTAACACTCTCCTTAACCCTAATGTCAAGATGTCCATGGCGTCAGAATTCCCGGGTGAAAAGTCTCGCGTCAGGGGTCGGTCGTGTCAGGATGTCCTGCTTCGTATTATGGCACAGTAGGCATAGTATAACATAGCTCGGCATATTAGACCTACAAGGCATAGCTTTTCCCTGAACTATCACCGTAACGAGGTGGAAAAGTCTATGTGCCTCAATGACCTGCAGAGCTGTACTGGCCGGAGATTTAATTCTCCTGATAGGGTTACCCATGCCAGATAGGTCTGATGGTAGAAGCGAGACGAAGTATAGTTCAAATCAAAATAGTCGGAAAACTTAAAACCTGGGTTGGTTATGCCCATCAGCTGTGGTAAGCATAAAACCTAGGAGAAGGACAACTCTGATAGAAAACCTCTCCGCTGTTAGCAGAGCTGGGCAAGTCCGCAAGTTAGTCCGCAAGTCCGCAAATCCGCAATTGCGGACTAGCGAAAAAAGTTGCGGACATGCGGACTTGCGGACTTTGGCAGTTTAAATTGCGGACTTGCGGTTGCGGACTATTTTTTATTTTAGTCCGCAATTCCGCAAGTTTTATACAAATATTGAAATTTTTAACTATTTTCATAAAATATTCATGTTTTTACCCAGTCAAATATGAGAAATCAATTTAATTTTTTTGAGGCAAGTTCGGCAAAAATATCAAGTTATATGAGTTCAGGCTGATATAAATACTAGGTCGGCTTTTCGACTTAATCGCTTTCTTTTTGTTGACATGCTGTTTGGTAAGGTGAGAAACGAATACATGCCGCGTTCTCATCTTTTATGCAAATAGTTGGTTGATTTTTTAGAACATTTTAGAACCCCCTTTTGTGCTTGTTTTAAGAATCTTCTAGAACTGTCATTGTGGTAATTTTAACTGTATTGTCTTTAGACCTTTAATCTCATAATCTTTAAGTCTGCAACTAGCGCTCAAATTAGATAGTCTTCGACAGTACGAGTGATGTGGTGTCTCAAATTTTCGTAGTTTAGTGTATCAAGTTAGATGTGTAGTAAGTTGTTTGCTGATGTTTCTATTTCTATAGTGGGACCTCGAAGCAGTTTTTTAGTAATATAGTCTAGTAAAGTCTAGCAAAGTGTTAGTATAATCAATAGCGTAAATTTTGGTCTTGTAAATTTTAGGTAATTGATATTGATTTGGCTAGCTGATAATTGACTTCTTGTTTTGCAGTGCTCCTTTGGATGAATCAGGTTTTTGGTGTTCTGTGAGGAATAACATTGTTATATTTATATCCAAAGTGTGGTATGACTGCAGAAATATGAAGGATACGGCGCGCGGCGAGACAAGTTATTACAAGCGGGTCTAACCTGATTCAAAATGGAGTCAACACTGTTTTCTCGAGTTCGGCAAAACAAACGACTTTTTTTGGGTTTAAGTTCGAATTTAGAGCCCTGGTTCAAAGTATGGCTTTGTTGTTTTTTACCGTGAGTTTACAAAATTTGCCACTGAGGTATCATTTTTTGTACTGGTAGCCAGTACCGTCGCTACTGTGAGGCCAGGGGCACCGTCCCCCCCTAACGACTGCTTGTGTCACCCCCATTTTGGTTCATTCAAAATGCTTTTTTGGAGCATCGCGTAACGACAAGACAACAGGCAATAATGGAAAAGGAATAATAATTTTCAAACATGATTCTTGTTTGAAGTTTTCTCGATTGTTTGCAAAATTGCTGGCCACTAACTGGCGTCCATAAATGTGACCCAATAATCCGTCTTACTCGTATTAACACGCCTTTACGGATGTGTCGCGGAATAGGGATGTATGCCTACAGAAGCGTTACCGGTATTTCGTTAGTGATTATGACCTGAAACAATACGTGAAAATATTTTTTAAAAGACCAGTTGTTTTTTTTTAGAGCACACTCAAGATTTATTTTAGTTCGCAGTCAGTGGCGAAATTAAAGGGAAGAGGCTAAGGGGTCATCAACCCCCTTTAACCAAGTCATTTAGAAAATATAACCAAAAAAAGAATAAGCGTTTAAACGTGTTTTGGACCTGACCTAATGTATATGGGGGCTCAAGAGTCTAGACAATTTAAATCGTTCAATGACTTCTGAATTTTAGCAATTTACTGTAATTATTGATATGGTTTTAAAACGGGCGAAATGTGATTCAAATGGCGTTAAAATCGCTATTTTTGCCGCAAAATCGCAAAAATCACCCAGCAGCTGAGCCCCCTCTGTAACACGCTTGAGTTGCAACGGTTTGTTCAGCAAGGGTCCTAAATTAGACAATTTTTCTGCAAAAAACATTTACTTTTGGTTCAAGCCCCCTCTCTCTTACTTAACGAAACCCTGGTTGCGCTTCTAATCGCATTCACTCCTGTAGACATATTTTTCAAGCGATTATACCGGCCGCATGCGAAACGAGCTAATAAACGCTGCCGGGCTTATATGCATCTTTTTCCAAAGATGAATGCAAAACAGTAGCTTAAAAATATCAGTTTTTATGTGCAAAAGTTCAGTCCGTTTTCGACTAGGGCTCTCTCACTTCGTTTGGTCTGGCGACGGCACTGCTGGTAGCGTGTGCTTATCTCATTCCTAGAGTATTTATTGAAACTAGGGACTAAAAATTTAGTAATACGATTAATGATATGAATGTTTTTTTGCCTTCTACTGCCTTCGCCTTTTCCTGCCTCGAAAAAAAATTGTTTTCTTAGAATATATTGTTGCAAGCGGAAATGCGGATTGTACTTTGCTATTTGATGGCTTCTCACTGTAATTCAATGGCTTTTAATCACCAAATTCTTAGTTTCATTGTAGCATTTTTGAGGGTTCGCCGGAGGGTTGTGCATTATGCTTCCACGCAGTTTAGGCATCTACTGTATAAGCAGAAGCGCAACCAGGAGGGCAGGGGGCTAAAAACCCTTAGTCAAGTCACTTAAAAACTTTAACCAAAATTACAAGCGTTTGAATCTGTTTTGAGTTGGACCTGAAAGTAAGAGGGGCTGGGCTATTCAATTCTTAAGTTTGCCATCCGAAAAAGCAACTCAATAACAAGTCATGCTACGGTACATATACTACAATCAACGATTGTGAGTAATTTCCTCTATTGCGTGGAATGTATTCATCATACATTTGCTATACTTCCCACAAGTCACAACTTTTGACTTATTTTTGCCAATCAACTCTGAGCAGTTCACTTCGGGACGTGGTTGGTTGCAAAACTTTTTCACTCGGTTCATAAAAAGTTGTGGACTTGCGGTGCGGACTTCAAGAATTACAAAGTTGCGGACTTGCGGTTGCGGACTAAGCTTTTAAACGTCCAGTTGCGGACTTGCGGTTGCGAATTAAGAAAATTGAAATTCGGTTGCGGATTTGCGGACTGCGGACTCAAAAAAAAACTTACGGTGCCCAGCACTAATGATAATTATGTTTGTAACCGCAGAATGCCGATCAGTGGTTAAATGAATAGGCCAAGAAAGTCAACTACTAAAACAATAGTCTCAGGTTCGGTTCCAGTATAGCGATAGATTAGATTTTTACAACAGCATGACTGACGTGCTAAAATATGCTAAAAATCGTACTTTTCTTGGTTAATTCTCCCTAAAGTTGTTTCATCCTAATTTTATACGGTACATCTTTTTAAACAACAATCTTTTGTGTTCAAAAATTCTGGAACTAATTTTGAAAAAGCTGTTGCTTTCGGTAATCGAACGTAAAGACACAAACCAGAACAAAACAAAAGAAAATATTTCAAAGTGAGTTTACCTCCCGTCCATCCAAACTACACCCAATATCAGAGGTGGGCAGTAACTATAGTAAGTAGTTACCAGAGGTGGAGTCGAGGACACAAGACTCGAGGCCAAGGCCAAGGTCAAGGACACAAAAAAAATCCGAGGCCAAGGCCAAGGATAGCCTTTTTGAGGACAGACCCTCTTGAGGCCAAGGACAGGAATGCTCGAGGCCAAGGCCAAGGGCAGAGCCGCAAGTGTTTTCAAAAACAAAGTTTTCAAAAAAGTTTTTCAGGCAATCTCCAATTTATAGTCGTGGCCAGAATTTTTGATTGGTAGGGGGGCCCAAACCACAAATCACATGCAATCACGTCATCAAAAATTTTCAAAAAAGGAACTTTTTGTGGGACAAAGATATCAAAGGATGGAAGATCTGAAATCGTTGCTGGTTGGCACTTAACCAGAATTTTGCAAAGGGAGAGGGCTTTAACTAACTTTGGAGACGTGTTGAGAAAGCTAGTGTATCTCAAACGTATCACTGACGGGGGTCTGGCTTTGGGGGTCTGGGGCAAAGCCTTCGGCCGTTGGGCGATTTTTTGTAAATTTTTGGAAAAAACAGCTATTTAATGCCATTGAATCACATTTTGCACGTGTTCAGAGCCATTTGAAAGCACTAAATTTTTGAAATTTGAAAGCCAATTGAAAAGATGAAATTGTTAGATCTCCTTTTATTTGCAATTTAAGTCCAAAACACGTTTAACATCTTGCATTCTTGTGTTAAATTTTAATTGTAAGTGATTTGGTCCAGGTAGGGGGAAGTAAGGTGCATTATTCCTTGCTACATTTTAACAGTAAATAATAATCCACTCGAAGTTTTTCCTTAGAGATTTTTGTTTTGTCATGAAAATAACCAGTTATAGGAGTATATGTTCGGCCAGGGGGCGAGGGGCCCCCTCAATTGAAGTTCAATGGTTTGCTCAATCAGCATTTTCCGTGGCTAATTTTTTTTTTAAGTATTTTGTGCGTAAACACTGGCGAGGTGGAGGTGAATTATTGAATTGTTATTGAAAAATTGTACATTAGAAGGTTACGCCTACTAACCATGTTATTGCCGGGCCGGATTTAAATTGCGCAGGGCCCCTGGCACTTTGGGGATTTTCGCAGATCTTCCTGCCAAATAATATTGGTGAAAATAAAAAAAAAGTCTCACCATCTGAGCGCGAGGCCCTGCACAGTGCCATAGAATAAATCCGGCTATAGTTGTTGCATTACGTTTTTAAAAAGGTTACATGAGGACCTAGGTAGCAACTTTTAAGAGAAAAACCCTTAATTTTACCCGGTTATACATTTAAATTGGTTGGCTACAATTGAACTGAGGGGGCCCGGGCCCCTGGTCTTCAATATTGTTGTTAGTTACTGTTGTAAGCGAAAAATTCTAAAAAGAAACTGAAACTGAAGAAACAATAGGCTTTTTTGTCACTTTTTTGTCATTGGCGAAATTTCGATTGGGGAGGGGCCCGGGCCCCCTGCTTCCCCTGGCTACGTCAGTGCTCCAATTGAGAAAAACAAAAACGGCGTTCGCAAATTTTCCGCCAGATTTCTGATGTTTTACAACAAAATTTCAACGGTTAAAAAAATTGTGCTGTCCTCAAGCCTAGGACATGGCAATTTTCGAGGATCTAAGGCTTCGAGGCCAAGGCCAAGGACTTGAAAATGTGTCCTCGAGAACGTTCTCGAGGCCAAGGACGTCCTCGAGGACTCCACCTCTGGTAGTTACTGTAACTAGTTACTTTTTTAGTAACTGTAACTAACTGTAACTTAGTTACTTTTTCAAAAAAGTAACGAAAGTGGGAACCAGTTACTATTTGAAGACATTAAAAAGTTATTAGTTTCAGTTACTTTTAGTTCTGATCCTGTTAAAAAAGATTCTTTAATCGTTAGATTTTGGTTAAATGAAACACTTCTATGTAATCCCTGTTGGCGCTACGGATTAAAGATTTTTTATTGCGCGCTAACGTGGCAACCCTAACCATGCTGTGAGAAGATATTAAAACGTTTTTAAATTAAAGACCTCCTTTTAATGATTTAATAAGTTACGTTCTAATATCTTCCGTGCACGGATAGTTTTGATTGCGTAATTTTTACCAATAGCGTGTAGTGTTCGTTTAGCAGATAACGTTGTTGCACAGAGCTGAACAGCGCTGTTTCGAGCTTTTAGCTCTCATCGGTAGCCCTCAGCTTCTATAACAAAGTTATTCCCCAGCTGGACAAAACTCTTAGCCGAACTGGACAAACCTTAAGGGCTTGTTCAGTGGAACAGGCTGTCTAGGAAATAAACGATTTTTCACTTGTGGTACTTAAAAAAACAAGTGAAAAAAATCGCTGGACCCTTACTACAAAGGCCCAGCGATTTTTTTCACTTGTTTTTTAAGTACCACAAGTGAAAAATCGTTTATTCCCTACAAAGCCTCTGCCACTGAGCAAGCCCTTAAGGTTTGTCCAGTTCGGCCAAGAGTCTTGTCCAGCTGGGAAATACCTTCAATTAAAGAATAAAAAGATTAAAATTGATTCACATTGAAAACAATTGTGACATGTTGCGTTCTGTTTGTTTCTCGTAATTTTGTAATAAAAAAAAAACACAACAGCTGGGGAATAACTTTGTTAGAGAAGCAGCTGAGGGCTGCCGATGAGAGCTAAAAGCTCGAAACAGCGCAGTCCAGCTCTGTGCATCTTATGACTCGAGCTGCAGGGTTGGAGGTTGAACTGGCCACCTAACTGCCAGTGGAAGTCGTTATGATTTCCCAGGAGTCGACCACGAAGGACGTCAAACTTTTCAGATAACGTTGTTGTTAATATAGCCGCTTCACCCCGTTTTTTGCTTTTCATTTTGAAAAGACAGTTTGATACACAAAAACAGCATGGGCAAAAACATATTGAAACCCAAACGTTCTGGTCTCAGCGATTAACATTTTGAGATGCTTGCTTTCTTGAAAGGCAATTAAATAAAGTGCATCAATGTGTTACGTTGTGTATTTTTGTTATAACAACAGCAACAATAGCCATAAGCAGTGTGTGCAGAGGCATCACATGAAAATTAGAAAATTAGAAAATCACATGAAAAGAGAAAGAAATCTGTTAATACCGGTTCCAAAATACAAAATCAACATTTTTGATACTTAATTCATACCGGTAACTAGAATGTGACATCGCAAGCGATATCCGGGGACTTCGCGATAGTATCTAACTTTACTGAGCTAAAGAATTTTACAACTGCGTTAAGCGTGTTTATGGTTGTTGAAAGTCAGATCTGAAATACTCTGCTTTCGAGTTTCGTAATGTTCCATTAACTTGATCAGGTTTGTGGTTAACGGCTTTCAAAATTTTGCATCAAATTCCCAAAATTGCGTTCTATAATTAAAAACACGATTAATTAGTAAAGTACTAAAAACTATAGTATACCAGTAAATTAACCAAAAATATTGTCGACCACTAATAAGCTATTCTTGCCATCAACTAATACGTCTTTTCTGCTCGAACTTCGATTGGTTATGTGTCTTTGTTCAGATAAAAGCTACAAATTATTGTCTATTTACAATCATGTTGACAGATGAGGGCATCAAAATGATGGCATAGAGCAAAAGCTTCCGGCATAAAACGATCGATTTAGTAAATTCTCAGACAAGAATGACAATTGGGAAACCGTAATGCCTACATAAGTTATGCACTGAAAAATTGTAATGCGATTAGCTTACAGGGTCCATTTGACATGGTCTTTTCAATCTGGTCCACCAAATTTTGTTATCTTCAATCTTGGATTCATATTAACCTATTCAGTAGATTTAATTTGTTTAGCTTTTATAGTTAGTGGGGGCAGGCATCAATATAATTGGAGGACCTCTATAGTATGGCGTCCCAAAATTTTTTCTTGTTATCGTATTACCTATTTTGAAAATTTTAGTTTTCTTTAAGCTGAGTGGTTAAAAATTTTGAAAGACATTTTTGAGGAGGACTACCCAATTTGTGGCAATTAAAATTAGTCATAACTTTATCTTTTCTTTCTATTCTGAATCTTTCTTAAGCCTAGCTTAATTGGTTGAAAAGTTTAAATTTTTGAGGGAATATTTGAGGAACCCCCATTTTGGTTACCCCAAATTTTGTCATATTATGACTTTCTGTTATATTTATCTATCCTTAAAATTTCATGCATCTAGCTTAAGTGAATAAAAGTTATTAATTTTGGCAGTGCTGTTTGAGGAGAACCTCTCCAATCTGGTACCCCAAAGTTTTGTCAAATTTTATCTTTTCTACACATTTGTCTATTCTGAAAATTTCATGTGTCGATCTTAAGCAATTAAAAAGTTTAAATTTTTGCATCCTCATTTAAGGAGGACCCCCCATTATGGTACCTCCAAATTTTACGTATAATATATCTTTCACATATATTTAACTATTCTGAAAATTTTATCAGTCTAATTTGAGTAGTTTAAAAGTTTGAATTTTGGCGGCTCTGTTTGAAGAGGACCTTCTCATTTCTTTATTCTCAAATTTTGTCATATTTTATTTTTTCTTTATGTTTGCCTACCCTGAAAATTTCATGTGTCTAGCTTAAAAGGTTAAAAAATTCAAATCTTGGCGACCTTGTTTGAAAGGGACCCCCTCGTTTTGGTACCCCCAAATTTTGTCAAATTTCATATTTCCCTTATATTTACCTACCCTAAAAATTTTATTGGTCTAGCTATAAAGATAAAAAAGTTTAAATTTTGAAGCGCCCGTTTAGGGGAGACCCCCTCATCGTGGCACCCCCAATTTCAGGCGGTTACCAGTACTTTTGGATATCTGTAATAGCTCATAGGATAATCCATGTGCGGTTTGTGGTTTAAAAGAAGATAGTTATAAAAGAAAAAAAAAAAGAAAAAAAATAAAGAAAAATTTTATCCAAGGCGAAATAAATGAATATGACCATGATGAAGTTCGTAAGTAGTAGGTTCGAAAAATACAAACTTTTTTTCGTTAATGTTGGAAGTAACCGAGATATACCGGTTTAAAATTGTCCACTTTTTGCCGATTTTTGGCCTCTGAAATCGCGATCACGTAACTGGGCGCCTCCAAACTTGCTGCGCATACAGTCTCTATCTGCACCCAAGTTGTGCTCAAACTTTAACGTTCCACGTTGAGCAAATTTATAGCTATAAGCGAATTAATAAGTTTTCGAAACAAAAATGTCAGTTTTTTCTCGAACTTTAGGTTCCTAAATCACGATCACGTGACCTAGGTTCCTCAAAATTGGCATACATAATGTTTTTAATAATTGTCAAATTATATCCAAAATTCAACTTTCTATGTTGAACCGTTTTTTAGTTATAAGCAAATCAATAAATTTTGCTGCTCATCTATCAAAATGGTCGAGTAAAAACAAAGATTTTACGCTCGCGCGCGAAGTCCCAATTAAATTTATTAAGAGTAACTGTAACTAGTTACTTTTCCAAAATGGTAACTGTACCTTAGTTACTTTCTTTGCCAAGTAACTGTAACTCAGTTTCTTTTATAAAGTAACTTGCCCACCACTGCACAATATCTGTTACAATTGCATATTTAAGATGTTTGCAACAGCAAAGGATATTTACAAACGCAATGATAGTATTTTGCTATGAATTATGGTTGATTTGTGTGTGATTCGCTGAATAACTAAAACTTCGAAATGCCTAGTTTGCAATTTTCCATAACAGCAATTACTCCTTATCTCAAAAATCAAAAGATTGACTGAATTGCTTCTGTAGAATTCAGTTTCATTAGCTCGCAAAAATACAGTAGTAGTAGTAACCTTTCATTGCCAAACAAAAATAAATACATCACACATTCAGCAAACGTTTAAAAAGAAACAATATTTAGCACGACGAGAAGGAGCAACTGCCCAGTTGGTAGAGTGGTAACACATTTGCATGTGGAGCGGGAGGTCTGAAGTTCAAATTTCCGGTTGGTCAAATCAGACACAGCGTTCCAACGGCCCGCCACCGCTGCGACATTTCTTCGAATAGAACTGCGTTGTCGGGGCACAATGACGCGGAGTTGGGCCCCGCCAACTCGTTACACGCTTCGGTGTAATACAGCGAGTATAATGAAAGATTTGATTTGATAAGGAACTAAACACCAAAAGAAAAACTTCGATTAGTCAAGTACTTTAAGCTTAATTTTAAAAACTTTGTAAAAGTTTTCGAACAATAGATTCTAAAATTGATTGCAAAAAAGTTTACTATGTTTGTATAAAACTTTAAAGTTTTGATCTTGGTCAGAACCGAACCCAGACAAACGTTGCAAAGGCAACTAACATAACCTCTACACCAATCAGTCTTGTGACGTTACACCGCAAAAAATCCCTGAAAAATACGTATACCGTGTCCGTGTTTTATTCTTGGCCCCTAACGCAATAAATATGCATGGTCAGTAAAAAGCAGTAGCGTAGCCAGTGGGGCTGTAGCCCCCCATTGGCCTGAAGAGTATGCAAAATACCTCGTTTGTAGCACTTTTGAGGCCGATTTTTGCTTTAAAAACAAAATAGTTCTCCCAGAGGCATCAGCGATGAGAATTGGTGAAGGACCTGATGAGACAAGAGGGAGAAGTGGGTTTCAGCCTGGCTGAAGACTTTTTTTTTGTTGTTTGGAGATCACCTAATCTTGGACCGGAAAACCGTTTATTTTTGAAGCAGAGCTTTTTTTTTGAAGATCACCTTAATTTGGGCGATAAAGCCGACCCAATCTAATCAAAGTTTAATCAAAATCTGGGTCTAGATCGTTTGATGGTGCTTCCAGCCTCCAAAACAGCCCCCCAACGCAAATTTCTGGCTACACACCTGGTAAAAGCAATATAAAACAAACCAGCTAGCAGGACGGGCGCCAGAATAGCGTGACTGGAGGGACATAAACATTTTTTTGGGGGGGTAGGGGGCGCAAAAACTTTATTTTTTAGAAATCGAGAGTGTAGACCAAAAGAAATAGGTGTTTAACGCGAAATTTGACAAAATCTGGGGTATAGACAAAAAAAAAGGAAGAAGAAAAAAGGTCTTCATCTCAAACACTTCGCGAAATTCCACAAATTCTGGTCTTCATCGCAAAAAAAGTGCGAATTTTCACGAAATCTGATGTGCAGACCCCCTGTCACGAATAATAATTTTGAATGCCTGATATATGATTATTTGCTGTATTTTAATGCATATGTGACTGATTTACTACTTTTGCCGCTTTTTCTGATTTAGAATGTTCGGGATATTCTGGATAATTCCTTTCTAGTATTTTCTACTGTCTTCTATTAGTCACCGGAATAATTAGTTGTTTACATGTCTTAATTGCTATATTTAGACTTGAAGTTTGTGACATCATAATCATGTTGAAATCTTATCAAGCTCGTGTATTTTTTCTATTGTGACGTATCATGGATTGTTCTGGGATATTCGATAACTTTTGTCGTAGTATATATTGGCGGGTCGTTTTTCATTGGATTATTCTAATATTCTGAAAGTGGATGATTTTTAGGTATTAGTTTTGTAGGCAGTTAAGCCGAGTTTGTGTATCTGGGGTTGGCTCGTATAGCCGTTTAGTAAGAGGTGTGATTGGAGCGATTTTGCTCAGTTAGTTAGTTTGTGTTTCAATCTTAAATAGAAGTTTTAATTTAAGATTGGTGTGCTGTTTCTGAGATTCAAGAAGCTAAAGGAACTATTAACTGCCATTATCGATTCGTCAATTAACATCTCAGTCGTTCTCTAGTTTCAGCCGACGTGGGCAATTCTAGGGATTAAAGGTTGCACTCTAGCCAAGGTATCAACGATCGCGACACCCCCCTCCAAGAAAAAGGTCTTCATCTTAAAAAATACGCCAACTTTCACAAATTCTGGTCTTCATCGCTACCAACATGCGAATTTCCACGAAGTCTGATGTGAACACCAAAAAAAAAAAGGTCTTTATACCACGACACACGCAAATTTTCATGAATTCTGGGGTGAAGCCACAAAAACAAACGGTTTTTATTGCAAACTCTACGAAAAAACAGTTCTTGCTCACGAATTCTGGACTGATAACCAGTATTTTGGGAGTCTCAGGCATCGAATTGTTCTCCAGTAGCACCCAGCCTGTTAATTTCTTCGGGGCACAATCCTCGCTTGGGGGGCACAATTCTCGTTTTGGGGGGCACAAGCAGTGCCACGGAATGCCCCCCCTTTCGTGGCACTGGCCTGCCAGCAAGAGTAAAAACTTTATACGTGTATGCGTATTTTTTACACGCTTATCCGTAAATACGGATGTTCAGTAAAAGCCGCTTTAGAGCACTCTCAAGATTGTTTAGATTGCAGTCATTGCTGCAAATATGGACTGCAGACAAAAAGAGCTAAGAAACGATGCTTGTCTGAAATGTTTTTTAGACATGAATACAGAATTTTTGTAACTGCGCATAATTATGTGAGTTTCAATGCAAAAAATTTTAGTTTATTTTGGTGCCCCCTCGCTTTCGGCTAGTCCCCCCAACTTTGTAAGCTCTGGCGAAGGCACTGGTTAGACGTGGAAAGTTGAATTTCGGATACAACGTGGCAATAAATGAAATTGTCATGCATGCCCATTTTGGGAATTCCAGGTCAGGTGATCGTAATTCGAGAAACCGAAATCCGGAAAAGACGGCCATTGTAAGGGTCCCGGGGCCGCTAACTAACAACTAGGGGGCCCAGGGCTCCTAAAGTTCAAAGTTTTTTATTTGGAATGATGCAATGCAACACAAATGAAAACTACCAAAATGTGTATAATGAACAATAAAACTTGCAAACATTGGTACTGGTATGCAAATAGGATAGAACTGAACAATATAAGCATGTAACCAAACCAGGAAATAGCGAAAATGACCACACGGTCTTAGAGTCAGCTGCCACCCAACATTATTAATCAAAGCAAACTGCCACACAACACTCACTCACACACACACATACGTATACATCAGTAGTTTCAGCAATTTGGTTTACTCAAATACGAAACAAAAAATATGTACAAAAAAATAAAATCGTGACCTATTAAAACAACGCACCTGCATGAACAAAAATGGCATCTTACAGAAACTGTGTAAGAAAAAATTTTCCCCCTTCCCTTTTCTTTCTTTTTTTCCTTTTCCTTTCTTTCCCCCTTTTTTTCCTTTTTCCTTTTTCTTTTTTTTATGACTGATAAAAACATAGTAAGTATGGTTTGTAACGTTTTTTAAACGAGGAAATTGGAAGTGATTTGAATTTACTGGCGTAGGCGTAGCCAAAGGGGGGGCAGGCCCCCCCAATTAAAATACCATCAATTATAAAAAAAAATTATGACAACATAGCCTAGCGATGTTTAATTGCATTCTTTTTTAGTACTTATGCACAAAACAGTAATTAACAACAACATCAATGACAACGACAGAGCTCTGGGGCCCCTACCTAACTACCAGAGGGCCCCTAACTAACGACTAGAGGGCCCTTAACCGACAACCAGGGGGCCCCGGGGCCCCTAACTGACAACCAGAAGGCCCCAGGGCCCCTAACTGACAACCAGAAGGCCCCGGGGCTCCTAACTGACGAACAGGGGGCTCCGGAAACTCCAATAACAACCACGGGGCCCAGAGACCCTAACCGACCACCAAAAAACTCTGGGGCCTTTAACTGACGACTAGGGAACCCCAGGGCCCCTAATTAACAACCAGGGGGCCCCGGAACCTGTAAATGGCAACCTGGGGGCCCCATGGCCCCTAACTGACGACCAAGGGTCCTGGGCCAGGGGCCCCTTAATTCAAATTTTTAACAATTTTTATGCAAAACCTGAGAGAAATCTAAGAGTTTTGTCCTAAAAGTTGCAATCCCAGGCCCTAGTTCAACGTTATTATGAACTTAATGCTATAACACAGGCGGTAATGCAAACCCCCCCAACTGAAATACTACCAATGATAAATATAATAAGAGCATAGTCAGTATGTTGACCTTGTCCGGAATTGCAGTTTCTTTGATTTAAGATTTACGCGTACAAAAGTAAGTAATAATAACGACGACCACGTTTCCACGTCATAATAATGCCATGCAATTCTTGGACGTTTCAAAAAACTGTCAAGTGACTTGACTCGAGTCCTCCACGCTTCGGAAAAAAGTTATTTTAATTTTGCTTTAAATGTTGTTTTTTTTTTGTGAAAGAACTTCAGGGCGCGATCTTATCTCAAAATTATAGGCGTAGCCAGGGTGTTGGTCCAGGGGGCCAGGTTTCCCTCAATCGAAATGCCACCAATGACAAAAATATGACAAGAAAGCCTTATTTCGTTATTTTCAGTTTCTTTTAGCATCTTAGCGTACAACAGTAATTAACAATAAATAATACTGATGACCAGGGGACTCGGCGCACCCCCTTAATTCAATCTTTTCCAACCAATACGTATAACCAGGTGAAATTAAGGGTTTTTGTCCTAAAAGTTGCTACCTCAGGTCCCCATCTTAACTTTTTATGAACGTAATGCAATAACCAGCGCCGTATTTGCCATATGGCTAAGTTCCAAAGCCCCGCCCTCAGATAATAGGACTACAGTATTTTTGGTCTTCACTTAAATTTGGCAGGAAGATGTTGCAAAAGTTCCCTAAGTGCCAGGGAACCAGTGCAATGTAAATCTGGTCCGGAAATAACACGTTTAGTAAGCGTAACTATCTATTTAGCATTTTTCAATAACGATTCATCTCCACCTCGCCAGTTTTTACGCACAAAATACTTTTAAAAAAATAGCTAGGGAAAATGCTCATTGAACATATTATTGAAATTGAATTGAGGGGGCCTGGGCCCCCTGGCCGTACATGTACTCCTGTAACTGGTTAACTTCATGACAAAACAAAAATCTCCAAGGAAAATCTTCGAGTGGATTATTATTTATTGCTACAATATTGCAGGAGGCAATGTGCCTTACTTGCATCACACGAACCAAATCACTTGCAATTAAAATTTTACACCATAATGCAAGATTTTAAACGTGTTTTGGGATTCGATTGCAAATAAAAGGAGGATTGAACAATCAAAAACTTTCGATTGGCTTTTAAATGTTAAAAATCTAGTTCTTTCAAATGGCTGTGAACACGTGCGAAATGTAATCCGATGAGATTAAAGTAGCTTTTTTCTCAAAAACTCACAAAAATCGTCCAGCAACTGGGGGCTTTGCACCCAGACCCCCATAGCCACCAGCGGCTGGGGGCTTCGCCCCTAGACCCCCGTCTGTGATACGTTTGAGTAAACTAGCTTACTCAACACGTCTCCCAAGTTAGACATCAGCTCTTTTTAACTATTAATTTTCGCCCTTTACCTTTACCAAAATCCTGGTGAAGTGCCAACAGGCTACGGCTTCAGATCTTCCATTCTACGATATCTTTACCCCACAAATACTTCCTTTTTTGAAATTTTTTGATGACGTCATTGCATGTGATTTTTGGTTTGCCCCCCCCCAATCAAAAATCCTGGCTACGCGTATGTTTACTGGGTACCTCCTACCATAATTTAGGCCCCATGAATTGGAATGCTCTTTTGCCAAAATTAGTTCTTACTGCTGGAAGTAGATAGTTTTCATTTGCTGAGAGTCTAGTGTTATAATTATGCTGCGAAGAAACTGGTTTGAAGCAAAAAAACTGATATTTATCTACATGTTTTTTTACACGATGCATTAATTTAGTTATTTCTAGTTTGTATATATCAGCAACTTTTAGAATATTTAACTTGTGAAAAATGGACAAGGAAGGATCAGTTAAAGACGCTTTTACCATGATTTTGACAATTTTTTTGTGCATTTTTTCGAGAGGATTTATTGCGATTTTACATGCATGACCACACACTGCTACGCAATACTGAAAATGAGTACAAACTATACTATAGTAAACACTTTTGAGTGTACTTAAATTTACCAGATTTCGTAATTTAATTAATGCAAAACATTTCCTGGCTAATTTTGTGCAGTTTGATGTGGGCTTTCCATGTTAATGTTTTATCAATTAGTACAACAAGATACTTGATTTCTTGTTTTTGCTGAATTTCATACTTGTTAATCATCAATTTTAGTTTAAGTTGTTTCGTGCTGTAGGATATTACCACAAATTCAGTTTTATTGTAATTGATAGAAAGCTTATTTAAGCTCATCCAGTTTGCGACTTTTGCAATCTCTTGATTCACTGCTAGTGCTAGTTTTTTCATTGATTTTTCTGAAAATGTTAGACTAGTATCATCAGCAAATAATCTAGTTCTAAACTTACTGACTAAAGGTAAATCGTTTATATTAATGATGAAAAGCAGAGGCCCTAGCGTAGAGCCTTGAGGTACTCCACATTAGAGATTATGACATGCTGATTTACCTAACGACAACCAGGGATCCCCGGGAACACTAATTTACGAGCAGGAAACCCCAGGGACCATAATTTACGACAAGAAGGCCCCAGGGCCCCTAACCGACAACCAGGGAGCTATGGGGCATCTAACTGACAACTAGGAGGCCCCAGGACCCCTAATTAATGACCAGGGGGCCCCAGGGCCCCTAAGCGACAACCAGGGGGCTCCAGGGCTCCTGGTTGACCAGGGGTTTCCAGAGCCTTACCTAACGACTAGGGGGTCGCAGAGCCCCTAACCGACAATCAGGGGGCCCCCAGGGCCCTATAACCAGAGGCCCCCGGAGCCCCTAACTGACGACCAGAAAACCCCAGAGCCCCTAGGTTACGACCAAGGGCCCCCTAAACCAACAACCAGAAACCCCCAGGCTCCTAACTGACAACCAGGGCCCCCACGGGCCCCACACTGACGACCAAGGGTCCCGAGATAGGGGCCCCTTAATTCAAATTTTTTTACAATTTATCTGCAAAATCTGTGAAAAATCTAAGAGTTTTGTCCTAAAAGTTGCAACCCCAGGCCCTCGTTTGGCGTTATTGTAAACTTAATGCTATAACACAGGCGTTAATGCAAACCCTCCAATTGAAATACTACCAATGATATACATTATAATGAAAACATAGCCAGTATGTTGTGCTTGTCTGAAACTGAAGTTTCTTTAATTTAGGATTTACGCGTACAAAAGTAAGTAATAATAACGACTACCACGTGTCCTTGTCATAACAATATCATGCAATTCTTGGAGGTTTCAAAAAACTGTCAAGTGACTTAACTTGAATCCTCCACGTTTCAGAAAAAAAAGTTATTTTAATTTTGCTTTAAATATCTTTTTTAAAGAAAGAACTTTAGGACGCGATCTTATCTCAAAATCATAGGCGTAGCCAGAAGTTTGGCCCAGGGGGCCCGGGCCCCCCCAATCAAAATGCCACCAATGACAAAAATTTAACAAACAAGCCTGGGTTTTTCATATTCAGTTTCTTTTAGCATCTTTGCGTACAACAGTGCGCGCTCACAACAGTAATTAACAGTATATAATATTGACGGCCAGGGGGCCCGGCGCATCCCCTTAATTCAATTTTCCCAACCAATTTAAACGTATAACCAGGGTTAAATCAAGGGTTTTTGTCCTAAACGTTGCTACCTCAGGCCCTCATCTAAACTTTTTATGAACGTAATGCAATAACGAACGCCGTATTTGGCATGTGGCACAGTGCCAGGGCCCCGCGCTCAGATAGTAGGACTTTTTTTGATCTTCATTTATATTTGGCAGGAAGATGTAGCAAAAATCCCCTAAGTGCCAGGGGCCCCGCGCAATGTAAATCCAGCCCGGAAATAACATGTTTAGTAAGCGTAAACATCTATTGTACCATTTTTCTATAACGATTCACCTTCACCTTGCGAATTTTTACGCACAAAATACTTTAAAAAATAGCTAGGGAAAATGCTCATTAAACAAATTACTAAATTTCAGTTGAGGGAGCCTGGGTCCCCTGGCCGCACATGTACTCCTACGACTGGTTAACGTCATGAAAAAGCAAAAGTCTATAAAGAAAATCTTGGAGTGAATTACTATTTACTACTAAAATATTGCCGGAGGCAATGTGCCTAACTTCCCCTAAATGGACCAATTCACTTACAATTAAAATTTTACACCATAATGCAAGATTTTAAACGTTTTTTGGACTTTAATTGCAAGTATAAGGAGGATTGAACAATTAAATTTTTTTCGATTGGCTTTTAAATGTTAAAAATCTAGTTCTTTCAAATGGCTGTGAACACGTGCGACATGTGATCCAATGGGACTAAAATAACTTCTTTCTCAAAAACTTACAAAAATCTCCCAGCGGCTAGGGGCTTTGCCCTCAGACCCCCATAGTCACCGGAGGCTGGGGACTTCGCCCCCAGATCCCCGTTTGTGATACGTTTGAGTACGTCTCCTAAGTCAGACGTTTGCACATTCCAACTATTAATTTTCGCTCGCTACCTTTACCATAGTTGTGGTTGAGTGCCAACAGGCTACGGCTTCAGATCTTCCATTCTACGATAACTTTGCCCCATAAAAACTTCCTTTTTTGAAAATTTCTAATGACGTCATTGTAGGTAAGTTGTGGTTTGGGCCCCCCCAATCAAAAATCCTGGCTACACCTATGCCCCCTTATGGCCCTCAAAAAACTCATTGGATTTGGACAAATTGGAAAATGACCCCGAAAGTGAGTGGGGAGAACATGTCCTTCCGGTGGCTCCACCTGTTGGGACCATGTTTGTAAAACTGTTTTATACTCAATGCTCTGTCTGCTTGAGTAAACGCTTTTTTGCTGTTTTTGCAGCATCGTAAAATTGCGAAAACGAAAAAACGAGCATTTTCATTTGAACAAGAGCCAAAAAAATTTTAGTTACATTCGCAGTGCGCAACAGCACTCTATAGTCTCAGAATTGTTGCAATTTTGCTTGTAAGTGCCTGAAAATCACTCAAATTTTATCGTTTTTAATCAGCAGAGAATTTACATTTTTCTTGTTAGAAATTTATTCTTTTTCGATTGTTCTTATAATTATTTTTTTGATGCTGAGGCTGGCATTGTTTTTAAATTGTTCTTAAATTTTGAGCAAAAATAAACCTCGATTTTTTAAAAATTATTCTTATAAAAACGTATATTAGACATTTTTAACTCAAAATTAGTTACGATTTGCATAGCTTTGTTTTACAAACGTTGTAATCCATTGAGATAAGATTGTTGGCGTTTTCCACAGTGGGAAACCAAACAAAAGATGGGGTGAATAAGAGAATAATACTAACAAAAAGAAGTCCGAGAAAAAGGAAAAAGTTAAGAAAGTTTGCGTAAAATACCGACAGAAATGGCAAGTTTGTTTTCAATAATTCGTATGTTGGATTTGAGATTAAGTTTGTTGTCCAGGTTTACGCTAAGATGTTTAAGAATTCAAGACAATTAATCGGGTGTTTGTAATAAAATATATTCAGATTTGTTGTTTGTGAGATTAATTTGGAGGAAATCAAAATTATTACAAATTTTGTAGGATTTATGTGAAGGTTATTAGCACAAAATCAAATTTGCAGTTTATTCATTTCTTGATTACGTTTGTTTTCCAAAGCGGTTTAGTGAAAGGTTACTCACAAAAAGATAAGTATTGTCTGCAAAGAGGCGAGGATTGTGTGAAACGGCATTTTGGATGTGGTTTACATATATAACAAATAAAAAAAGACATAGTATGGACGCTTGAGAAATATTAATGTTAATTGCGTTTAAAGAGGGGTGTGGTTTAGCACGGATACAAATAAGTTCTGAAACAAAAAATCACTGTCAAAAAGCTCACAGTACATGCAGTGCCGCGGGTTATCATATCGATACAATTTCTGAAGCACAATATTATGAGGCAATTTAAATGTTGACAGGACATCTATGCCACTGTATTTGTTTAAACACATGAGTAATATGAATAATTTTCTCCCCCTGTTGCTGCTTCTTTTTGATGCGTTTAATGCTTGTGATTTGCGTTTTTTCGGCATTCATTACTTTGAACAATGAGAGAAGTAGCGTAATGTGATCCAATGGTCATGCTATGTTTCCAGTTGTTTCGGCTTTGTGTTTCATATTAAGATATTTCGATGTTCTAAACATTATGCTGCGAAATAATTCAGTTTTTATGTTTCTTTGTTCTCGTAACATGTTGTTGTCGTAACTTGTTGACGTAAGTACAAATTGAAGCGTGCTAGAAATTACTAAAATTTAATCCAGCCGGTCAGTTGGTCGAGTGATAATGCATTCGCTTAAAAGCGGGACGTCTGAAGTGCAAATCTCTGGCAGATCAAATCGTCAATTGTACAAATGTGAGTGATGCTAATGAAGTAACACATATAAACACTGATTAAAAATTTTACCACGGTTGGTCGAAGCATAAAATATGGCTTTTATCGTTAGTACTGTATGATGAGCTTATTGAGTTAAAAATATCGACCAGACAATTAATTTGCAAAGAAATGTCAGAAAACTGCAAACTATGATTGGGAGAATGCGGAAAAAGGAACGTGCGAAAGTCCCGAATTATACTTCTCGGAAAATAAACGTCTTACAGTATCGAATATTTGATTTATTTTAGCGTAGCTTTCTGGACTTGTTGTCTGCTGTATACTGTAAAAACGTTGAGTGTAAAGTACGAGTATGACTTCAAATGCTCTAAATACGTCGGTGGAAGAGTTACATAAAGCTTCAAAACTGCACAAAAACAACCTGGTTATTGAACTTGGAATTGACCGAATTGTAACATGGCTTGGCGTGTATCTTGTATTCATTTTGGGAGTTTTGTTGGAAGTGGAAGAAATTTTTGGATCCGGTAGAGGTTTGTCATGTTTTCCGGAAAATTACACAAATACTTTCACTAAAAATGAGGCTGAATTAGCATCGCTTAACTGCTGGAAAATATCCTCTTCAGCGATTTATGGAAATCACTGCCTACAACGAGGTTCTTCAAGCGTCAATCTAGCAGATTACACTAAATTAGATAATGTAAAGTACATCGTTTAACTTCTTGCATTGTTTATGACTTTTCTAGCATTTTTGACTTCACTTCCGACAGTGTGCTGGCATTTCAATTTCGGATCTCGACTGCTGGCCCATTTCAAGCTAATTCAATTTTTGTTGGGTAGAATTTGTGAAGCAATGAACAAAATTGAAAAAGTAGATTGCAGTGGGAAACCTTACGATTCGGATAGCTCCCATTTCATTGGGAAAATACCGTTTTGTGACCCAGGCATAGAATTAGCTTTGCGCCGAATGAAAAATGCATGCCACCATCTAATTTTCTCCAACGACTCCGAGAAGCTAAGTTTTGACGAGAACTATTATCACGATTCGCTTAAAAATATTCGCGATGGTATACAAACATTATGTAACTACTTGAAAGCGACTTCTGCTGAAAATGAGCCAAAGTATAGGAAAGCTCTCAAGACTTTTCGCGAAATAGAAGAATTTTTTAAAGAGGATTCCCTAAATGAGAAAGAACGTTTTCTCCTTCAAAAAAACAATTGCAGTGAGTTAAAACATAAATGTGTTTCAAGTTTAAATAAAATAAGCGAAAGAAAAAATTCATTTATTGAAGTTGTAGATAAAACATGGTCTAATCATTCCTGCCTAAAACTGAAAAACGTTCGTGATATTACACTCGGAGCCCGACTTCCTCTGCATAAAATTCTAGAAGCAAAGCTGATATTACATGCACTGGAAAAGAATATCAAACTTCCAAACGACATTAAAAAAAAAGTATGGAAACATTTGAGAAGAATGTTGAAACTTTATCTGAACTAAAGAAGGAACTAGATACATTATGCACCAGCCTTCAATCGTTAGAACGAAAACTACGTGAGCACAAAGATAACAAAATGCCAGATCGCCACTTTCTGTCGCTGCTTTGCTACGAAAATTTTGCCTCTTTGTACTATATTCCGTACATTCATTTAGTGTTTCGAGTTTTTGAAAGAAAGATATATGCAGGATTTAGGTATGTAGAGGAACGCAATAGAGCCAAAATACAACATCCAAAACACATATACGCATTTAAAAGACAGAAAAAACTTACCATGGAAGCAGCATTGATGTCTTGGTGCCATCCTGACAATATGACTGCCCGTAGGCTGGTTTCCAATTACCTCAAAAAACAATATTTCACTATGTTCATAGCATTTGTAGGAATTTTACTATTAGGAGCTTCCTTTATACTTATCAGAATTCTAGTAAACAATGGTTCACAAAATTTACATTGTGCTTTGCCACATATTTGCTTGATATGTTCTCTTTCACGAGAAATTCGCCTTGGCTTTTTGATTGCGACTACTTGTTGTTCATATGGGGTTGTATTCAGTATCTTATGCTATCAAGTTGTCACTTTCAATGATTGGCTTCCAACCAACAACAGTCATTTGTTTGAACTGCTTCAAGATTTGTCAATGGATGCCCTCAATGAAGACGAAAGTGATAAATGAAACTCCTTGGCAGTGAAATTTGATGGTTGTGCTGACTTAATTAGAAGTTTGTTAAAGGAAAATGCAAACTCGTCAATCATGGGTATCCTCAATAAAGATGAAGACGAAAGTGCAGTGGGAAATTCGGCGTCAATGGAATGCGATGCTAGTGACATGTTAAAGAATACTAAAGAAAACTTGCCCCTGAAATTTAATACTGATCAAAAAAAAACTGCTGGAATAAGTAGTCACATCGAAAATGAACTCGATCATGATAACGAAGATCCGGCCAAGAATGCAAATCAGAGGCCAACAAATTCTGCTGAAGTTCAAGCATTAAGCAAATCCGCCTGTGATAACGTGGATTTAATTTTAAAAAACGGCAGCCAAACGGAAAGAACCAGTAAATTTCGTCTCGAAAGAGCAACGTCATTACAAAGTTTCAGGTTGTCAGACCAGCATGTTGAAGAACAAATCAAGCCCTTTCTCGATAGCCAGGTGTAGGATAAAATTGAAGACTCAACAGTAGCATATATTTTGTGCATAAAAACGCAGTAAACAAAATTTAGCAAAACAGTTTTGTGTCTGAGGGTTGTAAATTGATTGTGAATTTTATTGTTTTTAGGAGTGTTTCAAAACTTCAAAATTGTCGTGATGTATTCTAATTATTTTAGGAGACCTAACGCTAAGCTATATCCCCATTGGCAGTTGCTAAATCCAAGAATTTGATCCAACTTTTTGGAATTTTTTAGCCTGTGCAGAATAGGATTTTTGGAATAAATTTTTTTTCTGAAATTTGTAAAATTTGCTTTGGGATTTTTAAAAACTTTCAAAGTTTGGAAAACTGAACTTAAAAAAATTGCGCTTATGCCTCAATTTTCTCGACTGTCGTGCAACAACAGAAAAAAGGAGTTTTAGTAATTTATAGCGTCCAAAATTGCAATTCATTTTTTTTAATCAAAGCCATACGGTAATTTGCATTGACAGTAAACTCAGGTTTAGGAATTACCGATACCATACTTGATATTCGGTTGTAAATTGCAATATTCTTTACTTTTGTTATTTTTTATACATTTAAGCGGCACGTATCAGAATTTATCGTTTTTTTGGCCATAGAATAAAATCGGTTAGAAAAAAAAACGTACCCAAAAAATAAAATATTGTAGGTTAAAAACAAATTGAAAATCAAAAAATTGTTTTGTGATTAATCCTTTATAATACATTGTTTTTATTGTATTGTGATTTGCTGTTTATAAATGGGAATTGTTAAATGTTTTAGAAGTGACACTAGATTTATAGTTACCAAACGTCAAAAACATCGCAATTAAATTATTGTTGGTCGAGCAGTAACGCGTTTGTCTATCGAGCGGGAGGCTGAAGTTCAAATCTCGGGGTGGCCAAATCGGACACGATGTAGCCAACGGCTCGCCATCGCTGCAACATTTCTTCTAAAGGAGGTGTGTTGCCAGGGCGCAAATGACTCGGAGATGCGCCCTGCAAACTTGTTACACGCTTCGGCGTAATACAGCGAGTATAACAAAAGATTTGATTTGATTTAGAATAGGATTCATTAAAGATTGTCTCCTAATGAAGCTCACTCACAAATTACTACTGCTCTGACTTTTGTAAAAGAAACTGCAGGTTTTCATATGCTTGAACGTTTGATGTATATTTTTACTCATGCTTGCGAATAAATTAGTTTTAGCTTGAATTATTGTTATTGTCAGAGATAATGTAAGTTTCTATGTTGCAGCTGTGCTAGTGTTGCTTGTATATATTCTCATAACTGCCACACTTTTTATACAGAATATTCATTTTCTATTTTATCCATGTGTCATATAGGCCAGTGCAGTAATCAGAAACCTCAGCAATTTATTACAAGTTGATTAAACAGCTCGGTGACTTTGGTCAGAACAGGTTAAACATCATAATCAACAAAATAACGTAAAAATGTATCCCAACACTATGATTCACCGTCATAGGCATAGCCAGGGGTGCTCAAAATATGACAACATAGTCTATCGTTTCTTCAGTTTTAGTTTCTTTGAGCATTTTTGCGCACAGGAGTAATTAACAATAATATCAATATTGACGACCGGGGGGCCCCGCGCCTCCTCAATTTAAATTTTTGCCAACCAGTGGTGTAAAAAGTACTCGAAAAGTGCAATCAAGTAAAAGTTTGTTACTTGAACGAAAATCTACTTGAAATACAAAGTATTGACCAAAAAAAGTACTTCAATAACAGTAAAAAAGCAGTCGTTTTAAAAGTACTTAAGAACAGAAAGTATTTAAGCAAAATGAACAAATTATTCAATCGACAAACTGTAGGGTATAACAACTAGTCGACTACCGTACATCACTGCCATACGCCGCTCTGTATTCTAACCCCTTACCCTCTCAAGTAGTTATGAAAAACTAATTGATGAAAGTTTTTGTTATTATATTCGAATCAAAAATAATATCAGCAAAATTTTGAGATTTGAAAATAATGTCAGATGTCACGCAGAATTTACTTGGAATCATTTCATAAAATCTTTGCTAACTTAACTTAATTGAACAATTGCGGGTAGAAAACTCAATCGTTCTAATGAATTCAGAGTTGTAGGTCGGGCCGGGCTTTTGGGGTCGGGTTCGGGCCTAAAGTTGACAAACATTTTGGGCTTAATTCGGCCCTGAGACGTGCTTTTTGTCTTAGGTGTAGGGGCGCCGAGAGCCGAACGTGGGCCCGGGGCTAGCTGAAATATGACGGATTTCTGGTTTTGTGAACGCCAAAACACACGGAGAAAATGCCGCAGTTTTGTCCGAATTATGATGTGATCTCCAAAAAAACCAAAGGTCTTCACCAAAATTCTAATGGTTTTCCCACTCGAAATTAGGTGTTCTCCTAAAAAAAAAAAAGGTCATCACAAAAAAAGGCCCTCTGCTGGGCCCGCTGAAGCCAACGGCTTTCCTGAAGCCCATGGGCCCCCTAAAGTCTATGGGCCCCGTCGTCATTGTATCCCCCTCTCGGTGGCCCGGCGTAGGTGCACAAAAATATCATCAAAATAACTTGGCAACATTGCTAAATTTTTCGGACCTAACTTAACTTTCGGTATTTTTCGGGCATGAATTGAGCTTCAAATTAATTTTCGGGCCGGGCTCGGGCTTATATTTTCGGGGTCGGGCCCGAACTAATCTGCCCTTTAACAACTCTGGATGAATTTGTGGTTCAATTCTAAAACTGCAGTATTTTGTTCTCTTTTGAATCAAAAAGCTACGTAAGTAGCATTACTTCACGCTAAAAGTAAAAGCAAGCAAGTGAAAGTAGAAAGTATTTAAAATATAATTACTTTAAAAGTGCCCGTTACCGAAAAACTTTACTTGAGTCGGCTATTTAAGTAGATCTAGTTTGGTTACTTTACACCTCTGCTGCCAACCAATTCAAATGTATAACCGGGGTGAAATTAAGGGCTTTTATCCTAAAAGTTGCAGCCTCAGGCCCTTATCTAACCATTTTCTGAACGTAATACGATAACTAGGGCCGGATTTACCATAATATGGCAGTGTACCAGTTAGGGGCCCCGCGCTCAGATGGTAAAACTTTTTTGTCTTTACCTTATATTTGACAGAAAGATCTTACGAAAATCTCCAAAAGTCCCAAGGGCCCCGCACAAGGTAAATCCGGCCCGGGCAATAACATGGTTAGTAGCAGTTGCGTGGCCACGATTTCGCAAAGGGGGGGCTTTTTTGAAGTTTGATTCGACCGTAAACGAACTTGACCCGAATTTTCATTTATCTTGAATTGGATTGAGGCAATTGTTCAGTAAAAACCAGGTGATCTCCAAAAAAAAAAAAGGTCTTTGCTGAAATCCAGAGCGTTTTTCTGTCCAAAATCAAGTGATCTCCAAAAAAAATAAAAATAAAAAAGAAGGTCTTCATGTGCACTGACACCCACTTCTACTCGTCATCATCATCTCACGATCTTCTCCTGCTCTCACCCAATTTTGTTTGGGGGGTGGGGCTATTTTCGTTTTTAGAGCAAAAATCAGCCTCAAAACGGCTAAAAACTTGCTATTTTGCATACTTTTTGGGCCTATGGGGGGGAGGCTATAGCACCATTTGTCTCCCTCTAGCTACTCTACTGGTTAGTAGGCGTATCCATCTATTGAACCATTTTTAGATAACAATTCACCTCCATCTCTCCAGTTTTTACGCGACGAAATACTTTTAAAAAATGTTAGCAAAGGGAAATGCTGATTGAACAAATTGTTTAATTTGAATTGAGGGCACGTGGGACCCCAGGTTGTACATGTCCTCCTACCATAGACGTAGCCAGAATTTTGATTAGGGGGCCCAAACCATAAATCACATGCAATGACGTCATCATAAATTTTCAAAAGAGGAAGTTTTCATGGGACAAAAATATCGTAAAATGGAAGATTAGAAGCCAAGACCTGGTTTTGATACCTAACCATGACTTTGCCAATTGGAGAGGGCTTAAACCCAAAATTAAATAGGCAATGTATAAAGCGGGAAACGCGTCGATTAAACTTGTGTAACTCAAATGTATCAGATCAAACTTCGCCCCCCGGCAGCTGGACGATTTTTTGTAAGTTTTTGGAAAAAAAAGCTAGTTTAATGTCATTGGATCACATTTTGCACGTGTTCAGAGCTATTTGAAAGAACTAGATTTTTAGCATGTGAAAGTCATTTAAAAAATCAAATTGTTCAATTCTCTTTTTGCTTAAAATTTAAGTCCAAAACACGTTTAAGATCTTGCATTTCGGTACTAAATTTTGTAAGTGATTTGGCCCAAGTAGGGGAAGTAAGGCACATTGCCTTCTGCAATATTTTAGCAGTAACTAATCCACTCGAAGATTTTCCTCAGAGATTTTCGTTTTGTCATAAATAAGCAGTTATAGGAGTACATAAACTGACAGGGGGTCCAGGCCACCTCCATTGAAACTCAATGATTTGTTCAATGAGCATTTACCCCAGTTATTTTTTGAAAATATTTTGTCGCGTAAACATCAGCAAGGTCGGAGAAATTGTTATTGAAAAATAATATAATAGATGGTTGACATATCTACCAGCATGTTATTGCTCGGGCCGGATTTATATTGCAAGTAGCCCTTGGCACTATAGGGATTTTTGCAATATTTTTCTGCCAAAAATAGGTGAAGACCAAATAAATGTCTTACAATCTAAGCGCAGGGCACCTGGCACTGTGCCATATGGTAAATCCGGCCCTGGTTATTGCATTATATTCATAAAAAAGATTAGAAGAGGCCTGACGTTGCAACTTCTAGGACAAAACCCCCAATTTCACCCGGGTTATACATTAAAATTGGTTGGAAAAATTAAATTGAGGGAGCCCGGGCCCCCTGGTCGTTAATTGATTGTTAATTACTGTTTTATACGTGTACTGCTGTACGCAAAGATGCTAAAAGAAACTGAAACTGAAAAACATAGACTTTTTGGTCACATTTATCATTGGTGTCATTTTAATTGGGTAGGGGCCGCGCCCCCTGGGCCCCCCGTGGCTACGCCTATGTCCGAGCGCTGGGCCCGTAGCATTGTGCCATACGGTAAATCCGGCTCTGGTTATTGAATTACGTTCATGAAAAGATGAGATGAGGACCTGAGGGAATAACTTTTAGCACAAAAACTCGCAATTTCAACCGGGCTATACATTTAAATTGGTTGGAAAAATTGAATTGGGGGGCCCAGGCCTCTGGTTGTCAATATTATTATTAATTACCAGAGATGGAGTCCCCGAAGACGTCCTTGGCCTAAAGGACACATTTTGAAGTCCTTGGCCTTGGCTTCGAAGGTCAAGTCCTTGGCCTTGGCCTCAAACCCTCAAGTCCTCGAAAATTGCCCTGTCCTCGGCTTGAGGGCAGCATTATTTTTTGAATGGTTAAATGGTTGTAGATCTTCTGAAAAAAGTTTTTCTAGACCGTTTTTTTTTGGAGATCGCATTGGAGATTGCCTGAAAAAAATTTTTGAAGACCTTTTTTTTGGAGAACACTTGTTTTTGTGTCCTTAGTCCTTGGTCTTAAGCATTCCTGTCCTTGGCCTCGAGAGTGTCCGTCCTCGGAAAGGCTGTTCTTGGCCTTGGCCTCGCATTTTTTTGTGTCTTTGGCCTTGGCCTAGAGCCTTGTGTCCTCGACTCCACCTCTGATAATTAATGTTGTACGCGTGTACTGTTGCGCGCGAAGATGCTAAAAGAAACTGAAACTGAAGAAACAATAGACTTTTTGCCATTGGTGGCATTTCAATTGAGGGGGTGGGCCTCCTGGGCCCCCCTGATACGCCTTTATGAGGTAGTAACTTTTAGGACGAAAACCCTTACTTTCACCCGGGTTATGCCTATGACTCCTACAACTGATTATATTTTTGTGTCAAAACAAAAATCTGTATGGAAAATCTTTGAGTGGATTATTATTTACTGCTAAAATTTCTACGAGACAATGCACCTTGCTTTCCCCTCCCTGGGCCAAATCACTTACAAAATTTAACCCCAAAATGCAAGATTCTAAACGTGTTTTGGAGTTAAATCGTAAGTAAAAGGAAGATTGAACTTTTTAATTTTTTCAACGTCAAGCTCGTTTAGTTTAATTTTTCAATTGGTTTTCAAATGTTAAAAATTTGGTTTTTGGAATGGCTTTAAAAACGTGAGAAATGTGATCCTAAGGCATTGAAAAAGCTAGTTTTTACCAAGAATTACCCAGTGCTTAATTGGGGCTTTGCACCCAGCTCCCATAGCCTTCGGCGGCTTGCAGGTCCTCCTCCAGACCCCCGTCTGTGATACTTTTAAGTTACTCTACTTTACTCACCACGTCTCCCAATTTAGACATTTTTACTTTTTAAGTTTTGGTTCAAGTCCACTTCCTTTAGCAAAATTCTCATTACGTGCTAAACCAGGCCACAGCATCTGATCTTCCATTCTATGATATCTTTGCCCAAAAAAAGTCCCTCTTTCTAAAATTAGTGATGACGTCATTGCATGTAATTTGTGGTTTGGCCCCTTCCCCAATCAAAACCTGGCTACGCCTATGTTTGCAGTCTTCAGGGGAATAGCAGCAAATCTTATTCAACAGTAAATCTTTTTTTTATTCGTAACTCAATAATGATTCAATATTCTTTTTTCTATTTGATAGATTCTATTTTGTAGAATCCTATCTGTTTGTTGATAATAGGGTTTCAGCGGCGGCGATAGTTCAATCAGAAGAGTGTCGGGTTAGCGATCGAAAGGTTGTTGAGTCGCGAATCGATTCCTGAACTGACAATGGGTCGTATTGTGTTCTTGGGAACATAAGCGTAGTCAAGATTTTTGGTTACAGGAGGGGGGGGCAAAACCACAAATCACATGCAATGATGTCATCAAAATTTTCGAAAGAGAAACTTTTTGTGGGACAAAGATATTGCAGATTGGAAGATCAGAAGCTGTGGCCTGGTTTGACGCATAACCAAGATTTTGCTATTAAGAGAAGACTTAAACCAGAAGTAAAAAGTGTAAATTGGAAGGCGTATTGTGCAAACCAGTGTAATTCAAACGTTTCACAGACGGAGGTCTAGAGGCAAAGTCCAGAACCGCTTTGTAGGCGACTTTTTGTAATTTTTCGGGAAAGCTAGCTATTTTAATGCTATTGAATCACATTTCGCACGTGTTTAGAAGCATTTGGAGGAACTAGATTTTTAACATTTGAAAACAAATTGAAAAAATTAAATTGTTCAATCCTTCGTTTATTTACAATTTAAGCCTAAAACACGTTTAAAATCTGGCATTTTAGGGTTAAATTTTGTAAGTTATTTAGCTTCGAAAGGGGAAAGCAAATTGCATTGACTCTTGCAACATTTTAGCAGTAAATACTAATCCACTCGAAGATTTTCCTTAAAAAGTTTTGTTTTGTCATAAAAATAACCAGTTGTAGGAGTACATGTACGACCAGGACGCCCAGGCCCCCTCAAATCAAATTCGAAATTTTTTTCAATGACCATTTCTCCTAGCTAATTTTTTCAAAAGTATTTTATTGTCGCCTAAAAACTGGCGAGGTGGAGGGGAATTGTTATTTTAAAATGGTGTACAATAGATGGCTGCGCCTACTAACCATGTTATTGCCCGGGGCGCAATTACATTGCGCGGGGCCAGTGGCGGCGCTAAGAATGGTGACACCTGGGACAGAATTTCAAAGTGTCACCCTTCATCATGATAGTACGGGGGGCCCTTGGCACTTTGGAGATTTTCGCAACATTTTTCCACTAAATATCGCTGATGATCAAAAAAAGTCTCACCATCTGAGAGCAGGGCCCTAGGTGATGCTGTACCATTATGGTAAATCTGGCCCTAGTTATTGCATTATTACTTATCCAATGCCATTTTGAAAAATTAATACTGGTAGCTATTGTAAATTTGAAATAGTTGTATAATAATTTAGTATTAATTAAAAAAATTAATAGCTATAAGCCTTTAATAATAAAAAAATAATAATAAAGTTTGGCCTATTTCGCTTCAAAAATAATTTACCTTGTCAACGCTTTTGTTTGGCAAAATTACGAATTAGTTATGGCCACGTTGTGGTCTCTGTTTAACAACAAGCAATTATACGTCACAATGAATCTGTCCAGGCATATCATAATTTACTGTACTATAGCCACAGTATAAAATGCTGTTGTGCTCTATCACTGTCACTATAGGTGACTACTGGCAGCAGTATGGCGCAGTGCAAGCTCGACCAGACAAACGTATCGAATATTTTGTGCAGACGACAGACCAGTTATGCTGCTTAGTTTATCATCATCATCATCATCATCATCATATTTATTTATTTACCAAGTGACGTCATATCACAAGAAAAAAACTGCAACTTCCTCTAGGTCTATCGCCAAAGCATCGAAATATGCAATTCCTTTAAAACCAACACACAAACTTGCAGAGTCAAAGCGATATTTAGTCACTTGGTGAGGAGACAGCGAAGGACCGAAAGGTCATCTAAGTCTACTGCCACCTCACCAAGTTAAAGTAAAAAAAAACGCTTCTAGATTTTCTCAGTCTGCTACTTTCTATGATAAAAAATTTTACGCAAAATTAAAACAAAGTGTTGCAAAGATATGTACATTTTGTACAGTGTATACACAAAACTCACAGTCACCATGTAAAAAAATGCAAGACAACATCAGAATTGTTCTGAATCTAAGCATACTAAACAATAAAAAAATAAAAATGCTGTGACTACAGATTGGATAGAAATAAGATTAATAAAGTTCATAATGCTTATTTATGTTTTATAGAATTTAAAGTGGGAAATTGGAGTGAAAAAAAAAACTCCTTGCTTTGTTTTGTATTGTTTGCCAATATGTCATTAGTACTGGTACAATTTCCAATACCAGTATATATCAACCTCAGTCAGTTATTGCAAAATTACTAATAATTCAAGGGCACATCAAAATGAGAGATGACGTATTGTATAAATGTGTGATAGATGAATGCACCAAACTCATGCTATTCAAGCAATAGAATAGGTTATTGTTGAACTCAAGCATAAATATGCAACTATGATTCCTGTACTTACTACTGCATTGCTTATAGAAAGCTGTTATTCTAGCTTTTATCGGTTTCATAGTTTGATAAAAAATGAGCTTTAACAGCTTTTTTAAATCTGTAGAATGAAACTTCTTTTATACTGCTTGGAATTTCATTCCAAACTTTAATTCCTGCGAATGATAGAGACTTTTGCCCTAATCTTGTTCTAGTTCTTGGAAGAAAGAAGTTGTTTTTGTGGCTCAATCTTGTCTTATGTGTATAGCAGTTTTTTATTAGGTTAAACTTACCTGAATTTGCAAAAGATAATACATTATTGTGAATTTTGTACATTAGCTTTGCAGTTTCCAGAGAGTAAATATCCTTGAGTTTCAAGCATTTAGCTCGATAGAACGAAGGATTAGTATGCTCACGATATCCATTTCCAGTTAACAATCTGGTGCTTCTTTTTTGCAGAATAAAGAGAGGTGCTAATGTTGATTTTGAAGCAGTCCCCCAACTACTTATGCAGTATTGTAGATGAGAGTATATGAGGCAGTGGTAAACAGATCTTAAGGTTTGCTCATCTACAAAGTGTTTTAATTGATTAAGGGCCCAAGATTCCCTTGCTACCTTTGAACATTGTTCCTTGATTTGTTGTTTCCAGTTTAGATTGTCGTCTATGAGAACACCTAGATACTTTATGTGATGTGATTGCTTGATTGGATTATTATCTATTGATACTTTGAGTTCAGGTTTATTTTGTTTTGTTTTCACTACCATAAACTCAGTTTTATTAAAGTTAATTGATAATTTATTCACCTTGAACCAATTGCTTACATTGACTAATTCATCATTAATATTTTGTTGCAGTGTTAAAACATTAGAATGGGAGAGAGTAAGGTTTGTATCATCAGCAAAAAGATGAACTGTGGAATTTGAGGCAAGTGGAAGATCATTGATATAAATATTAAATAACAACGGACCTAGAGTTGAGCCCTGTGGAATACCGCAAATAACATCTCTTGACTTGGATTTAAATTGATTTACAATTGTATACTGTTGACGGTCAGTCAAGTAACTTGCTAGTAACTGTAATGGTAATCCTCTAATTCCATACTTTTCTAGTTTCTTGATCAGTATTGTGTGATTGATGGTATCATATGCTTTTCTTAAATCTAAGAAAATAGAACATGTAATGAGCTTTTTATCCATATTGTCAAGTAGCTTATTGTAAATATCTAAAACGGCTTCATTTGTTGACCAATTTTTCTTAAAACCATACTGGTTTGGACTAATCAAATTATTGCTCACAAAATAATTGTTTAGTTGATCAAGCAGACACTTTTCAAAAAGTTTGGCAAAAGGATTTAAAATAGAAATAGGGCGATAATTACTGCATAACTCTCTTTCGCCTTTTTTGAAAATTGGAACACTTTTGGAAAATATCCTGTTGATATGCATGCATTAAAAACGTTAGTTAGAACTGGAGCTATAACAGAGCCTGACATTTTTATGTACTTTGCAGGAATTCCATGTCTTCCTGTACTTTTTGATGGATTCATAGCTCTGAGGTAATTTACTACTTCTTCTACAACTATTGGTTCCAGAAAAAACGAATTGCAACTACTCTGAATCAAAGATATGGCATTAAATTTGCCATCAATTATAGCTGGTGTTTCGATTGTAGACGCAAGGTTAACTCCTATCTCTATGAAATATTTATTGATCAAGTTACTGATGGCCTGTGGACCTTGTGCACTTTCACTTTTGGAAGCATACATTTTATTAGGAATGTTATTTTTCTTCACATTTTTCAAGTGAATAATTTTATTTATAAATTTCCAAAGCGACGAGGTGTCATGCTTATTATCATTCACTAAATTTTTAATGTAAAGTCGTTTTGCATATTCCTTAATATGAGTCAGTTTATTTCTATAGACTTTGTATTGTGCCCATGTATTACTGTCATTTAATTTAAGGGCTCTTTTGTACAATAAATTTTTTTGCTGGATTGATATAAGGATTCCTTTGGATAACCATGGTTTGTTTTTTAGTTTTGTTTCCTTTCTGCTTTGTTTTCGTAATGGTGCATGTATGTTTAATGTCTTATAAAAAATGTCTATAAACTTTTCAGTGTAGTTGTCAATGCATTCCTCTTTGATATCACCTAATAGCTCCATTCCTTCAGTTAATTTGTCTAGAAATTTTTCTACTTCAAAATTTTTTGTATCACGAATTAGGGTGACAGTTGATTTTTCACTCTTTGGCAGGCTTAAATTAGAACACACCATTACTGGCAGGTGATCACTTACATCTTCCACCAGAATAAAACTTTTGTGTTCACCCACTACTACATTGTTTGTATAAACATGATCTAAAAGAGTTGAGCTTGTAGTGGTTATTCTTGTCGGGTGCGTAATTAAGTGAATGCAGCCTAAGCTATATGTTAAATTCAGGAAATCTTTAATATTGATATCAGAGTTACTTTTCAACAAATCTGCGTTGAAGTATCCTTCGATATAATACATCAATTTTCTACTGTTCAATTTTTCAATGGTTGATTCAAAACTCTTGCAAAACTTTGATAATTTTTGTTTAGGGTGTCTGTAAATTACTCCCACTATACATTTTTTGTTATTCCCTAAATCTAATTGAATCCACATATCTTCACAGTTAGGAATGTTTAAATCAAACTCCTTGCAAATTGAAATTGATAAAGAATCCTTAATAAACGATCCTACTCCTCCCCATCTTGTAGTTGTGCCTTTGTGGTAAAAATGGTACCCACTTAACTTTGCATTGTATGTATACCTGTAACAATTTAAGTTTGGTTTCACTTATAGCAATGATATCAGGTAAGATATCATAATTTGTTAAAAGTTCATTCAATTCATCAAAATTTGCATTTAAGCTTCTTATATTCTCGCAAAGCAAAGAAAATTTACACTTTTTGTTAATAATATTGGCTTCGGCCTGTGAGCAGTATTTTGAGTCAACCAAACCAGAATTTAAATTATTTAGTAAGCTTTTTATCTTATTGTCTGCCTGTAAGCATTTAGCTGGGAAAAACGAATTATTAGTGTGATTAATATCAAAGTTTAGTTTGTCATCATTTCTCATTTCATTTAACAATTGCTTATCATCTAGGGTTTGAAAAAAAAATAATTCACTGTAACAATTTTGGCAGAAGTATGGTTCAGTAGAAGAACAAAGAGTGAAATTTAAGGGGACTAATGACTGTGCATTTGAGATGAATCCATCCACCACACATATCACACTGAATAGCACACTGGTTCCTTTTACAAGGTCTTAAACATATTTCACATGGACATTTAACTGGCATTATCAAGCAGTCAAACCAATGAAAAATTCTACACTAGTTGGACAAAATAGCAAATTTAAAATCAGCCACAAAATACGCAGAAAAAGTTTTTTTGAATTTAGAATGATAACAGGTGAAAAGTATCTCTCAATATACTGGTAATTATAAATTTTGACATAAAGGTACAGAAAAACAAAAACAAAAAAAGCCAGATCCAAACTATGTACACAAAAATACAAAAACTACAAATGTCAGATCCTGCTACGTAGGCACAAAACACCAAAAGAGTGCTGAGTGTCAGGTTGAAGTAGCCTTCTTATTCATACACCCAAGAGTTGTTAGCACAGCAATAATTGTTAAGTTCACCTTCTTTAAACCATAAAGCTATTTCTTTCTTTGCTGTTTCCACAGAGTCAGATCCATGACATATGTTTCTCTAATGTCAATACAATAATCTCCACGAATTGTTCCAGGAAGAGAATCAACAGGGTTAGTCTCTCCAAGCATTTTACGATCAGTTTTAACTGCTCCTTTTCCTTCCCAAACCATTGCCACAACTGGCCCAGACAACATAAATTCAACAAGTTTTGGGAAAAATGGTTTTGAACTGAGATCTGCAAAGTGCATTTCTAGCAAATCTTTACTGGCAGTCGTCATTTTCATGGCACAAAACCTAAAACCTTTCTCCTCAAAACGGCAAATTATTTTGCCAACTAAACCCCGCTGAACACCATCTGGCTTCACTGCAATAAAATCTTCAAGAAAATGTTGGATTTGACCAAAGAGGGGAAGGCTTGAACCAAAAGTTAAAAGATTCCACCACCAACTATCACTAGGCCTACCACTAGGCCTACTGTTTAACCTCTTTTACCTGTCTTATTCAAATAGAATGTTTATTGCTCAAATGTTTATAAAATGTTTATTATTCTCAAATAAAATAAAATGCTCAAATAAAATGTTTATTATTCAAATAGAAAGTTTATTGCTGTTTGCTAAAAGTAGAATTTTTGATTTGAAGAGTCAGAAGCCAGATCGTTGATCAAACTGATTAAGGTGAAACAGAATTTCCACAGATAAGGTAGGTTTCAAATGGTTAGATAAGAGCGGTTACCACGTTAGATCCAAGATTATGGTGTCTAAGACGAAAGTGCTCTACTTGGATACCACACTATAGTATCTCCATTATAGTATGGTATTTCCAGCAAGTATGTTTGCTACACCTCGTAGCCTATTGCATCTGCTAACAATTTTTGGCACTAAGTTAGGAATTGCTTCTGCATATTTGCCAGCCAGTAGCCAAAATGGTGTTTTCATTTAACATTAGTAGGCTGCATTTTGTATCAACATCCATAATTCATTTGTAAGCAATGTTACCGCAAAAGTTTTATGTAGGGGAAAAAAGGGCGTCGTAGCTATCCAATCTAAGCATCCAGTTGCGTAGCCAGGGGGGGAGCAGGGGGCTGTAGCCCCCCCCCCATTGGCATGTCGACCAAAATGCAAAATCAGAAAAACATAGACGTCATCAACAAATATACTATAACCTAAAGAATAGGGGGGGCGCGCTATTCAGTATTAGTTAATTACCAATCATTTCTCTCAAATCTCTTTTCATTAGCCCTCCCTCAATTATTTTTCTCTATAAACTGTATACGAACTAGATTACTCCGAGTAAATTTTATTGAACTATTCAATTTTATAATTTACCAGCATCTAAATAAGATAACTGAAAGTTTACCCTTAGCCACCTCCCAAATATCCCATTTATGCAACTAGTTTAATCAAGCTTGCACTGCCAATTTCTAAGCCCCGTTTTAGAAGCATTATTTTTTTATCAAAATAGCCTTAAAATTAAGTCATTTGAGTAAAAAAATGCAAAATTTTCGATCGCTGGGGTCTCCGCCCCCAGACCCCCGTGCCTCCGGCGGCTGGGGGCTTTTCCCCCAAGCCCCCAGCCTTCGGCGGCTGGGGTTTCGCCCCTAGACCCCCATTTGCCTCCGGCGGCCAGGTTCCCAAATCAGCCTCCCCCCATTGCGAATTTCTGGCTACGCGCCTGTAAGCATCTACCGGTAGTGTATGGCAGAAAGGATAAACACCTGGCTGGTGGCAGCTTGACTAGAAGCGAAGAAAATTACAGAAGCCGCCCTTATTTAGAAGCTGCAGAAAAAGCTCAAAATTTCAAGCTTAGTGGAACAATAGTACACGCACCGCTGAAGATCGATTATTATTCAACCCGGGTTTAGTTTCCTATTCGAATAGTTTAAAGAAACCCACTGCGGTACATTACGGTATTTTAAACCAGTTTCAAAGTAAAAAAACTTTTTGGCTAGAATAAATTCAAAGCACTAATGGTAAATACTGTGCCGTCGCCAGAGCAAACGTAGTGAGAGGGTACTAGCTGAAAGCAGGGATGCGGAAGCATAGGCGTAGCCAGGATTTTTGATTGGAGGGGGCCCAAACCGCTATTCACCTTCAATGACGTCATCAAAAGTTTTCAAAAGAGGAAGTTTTGGTGGGCAAAGTTATCGTAGACTGGAAGATCTAATGCCGCAGCCTGTTGGCACTTATCCAGAAATTTGGTAAAAGTAAAGGGCGAAAAGTAATAGTTGGAAAGTGCAAATGTTCAACTTTAAGAGTCGTGTTGAGTAAGTTAGTGTACTCAAAGATATCACAAACGGGGGCTGGGAGCGAAGTACCCAGCCGCTGGGCGATTTTTCTACGTTTTTGGAAAAAAAAAGCTTTTTTAATCCCATTGAATTACATTTTGCACCGTGTTTAGAACCATTTGAAAGAACTAGATTTTTAACATTTGAAAGCCAATCGAAAGTTTTCGATTGTTCAATCCTCCTCTTACTTGCAATTGAATCCCAAAACACGTTTAAAATCTTGCATTATGGTGTAAAATTTTAATTGCAAGTGATTTGGTTCATGTAATGCAAGTAAGGCACATTGCCTCCTGCAATATTGTACCAGTAAATAATAATTCACACCAAGATTTTTTTTAACGGTTTTTGCTTTGTCATGAAGTTAACCAGTTATTGGAGTATACGCACGGCCAGGGGGCCTAGGTCCCCTCAATTGAAATTCAATTATTTGTTCAATGAGCATTTTCCCTAGCTATTTTTTAAAGTATTTTGTGCGTAAAAACTGGCGAGGTGAAGGTGAATCGTTATTAAATAATGGCACAGTGGATGGTTACGCTTGCAACAACATGATATTCCCGGGCCGGATTTTTATTGCGCGGGGCCCCTGGCACTCAGCGGATTTTTGTAACATCTTCCTGCCAAATTTAAGTGAAGACCAAAAATAGTCCTACTATCTGAGCGCGGGGCCCTGGCACTGTGCCACATGCCAAATACGGCGTTCGTTATTGCATTACGTTCATAAAAAGTTTAGATGAGGGCCTGAGGTAGCAACGTTTAGGACAAAAACCCTTGATTTAACCCTGGTTATACGTTTAAATTGGTTGGGAAAATTGAATCAAGGGGATGCGCCGGGCCCCCTGGCCGTCAATATTATATACTGTTAATAACTGTTGTGAGCGTGCACTGTTGTACGCAAAGATGCTAAAAGAAACTGAATATGAAAAACCTAGGCTTGTTTGTTAAATTTTTGTCATTGGTCGCATTTTGATTGAGGGGGCCCGGGTCCCCTGGGCCACCCCCTGGCTACGCCTATGATTTTGAGATAAGATCGCGCCTTTCACTTCTCTTAAAAAAAACATTTAAAGCAAAATTAAAATAACTTTTTTTTCTGAAACGTGGAGGACTCGAGTCAAGTCATATTTATCTTCTTTCTTCTTCTTTCTTCATTGCCCGCTTTTCCGTGAGGGTTGCGGGGGCAGTAGCTCAAGATTGAGCCGCCACACCTCACGGTCTTCCATCACCTCCATCATTTCGCTTGGGCGAAGTCCCAAGCGATTCCATCCAAGATCCTCAATGTAATCGGTCCATCTAGTTCTAGGTCGTCCGACTGGTCTTCTCCCATTTGCTTTGGCATGTAAAGCTTGTTTGGGGAGTCTTTCCTGAGGCATTCTGCTTACATGGCCAAACCATCTAAGCTGAGATCTTTCAATTCGGAGAAGTATCGGCTCGATGTTAAGAGATTTTCGAATTTTAGAGCTACGCACCTTGTTCAGTGTAACTCCTTCGATTCTTCGTAAAAACCTCATTTCGGACGCTTGCACTTGTGATCGCACGTTTTCGGTCATTACCCAAGATTCATGACCATAAGTGAGAATGGGGACAAAAACTGCTTTGAAAATTGAGAGTTTTGCCTTTTTCGACAATTCTCGTTTCATGACAACCGAGTAGTGCAAAGCTCGCATTACTGCACTAGCCTTGCCTATTCGGGCATCGAGTTCTTCGTCTTGCCTTCCGTCACTCGTAAATGCAACCCCAAGATACTTGAACTTCTCTACCTGCTTCAGTGTCGCTCCATTCACTTGTAATACGCACTGATCAGGGTTTCTTGAAAGATGAAATACCTCAGTTTTGGCCGTGCTTATTTTCATTCCGGCGGTGTTGCATGCATCTGCAAAGCTATTTAATGCGCGCTGGAGGCCAGATTCTGTGGAAGAAAGCAGAACCAAATCATCTGCGAATAGCAGACGACTAATTATGCAATTTCCAATCGTGGCACACTCATCAGCTTGGCTGTATTTGTCGATCCAATTCATGTAAACAATGAAAAGGAGAGGTGACAAAACGCACCCTTGCCGGAGTCTAACGCCCTCATGGAACGGCTTTGATTGCTTGCCATTTACCCGAACACAAACCTCCGGTCTGCAGTAGAATGACTTAATAGCGCGCAACAATTGATCATCAACGCCATACTCCTGCAAAACCTTCCAAAGTTTATCCCGAGGAACTTGGTCATATGCTTTTTCAAGATCGACAAAGCATGCAAAGAGATCTTTGCCATACTCCCAAGATTTCTCGAAGATTTGCTTCAGAGTGAAGATTTGGTCCGTGGTGGTGTAGTGGTCATATTTATCATTGGTAGCATTTCAATTGGGGGGTTTACATTAATGCCTGTGTTATAGCATTAAGTTCATAATAACGTTGTACGATGGTCTGGGGTTGCAACTTTTAGGACAAAACTCTTAGATTTCTCACAAGTTTTGCATATAAATTGTAAAAAATTTAAATTAAGGAGCCCCTAGCCCAAGACCCTTGGTCCAAAGGGACCTAGGGTCCGGGACTAGGGGGCCACCTGGTCTTCAGTTAGGGGCCCCAGGGTCCCCTGCTTGTTGGTTAGGGGCCCCAGGGCCTCCTGGGTATTGGTTAGGGGCACTTGGGCCCTCTGGTCGTTGGTTAGGGGCCCTGGAGCCCCTGGTTGTCAGTAAGGGGCCCTGGAGTCTCCTGGTTGTCGGTTAAGGGCCCCAGGGCCTCCTGGTTATTGGTTAGAGGCACTTGGGCCCTCTGGTCGTTGGTTAGGGGCCCTGGGGCCCCTGGTTGTCAGTTAGGGGCCCTGGAGTCTCCTGGTTGTCGGTTAAGGGCCCCGGGGCCCCCTGATTGTTAGTTATGGCCCTGGAGGCCCCTGATAGTCGGTTAGGGGTTTCGGGGCCCCCTGGTCGTAAATTAGGGGCCCTGGGGTTTTGGAATATGGAAAATTGTCTTCCATTTCATTCTTGAAATCTTCCATTCCATTTCATTCTGGCATATTCCATATTCTATACCGAAATTTCCGTTCCATTCCATTTTCCATTCCATACCATGCCCTGGTTCAGTGGCGTCTCCAGCGATGGTGACACCCGGGGCGGAATTTTGTGTTGTCACCCTTCAAAATGTATAATAGGCTGCAATTGGTTATATTTTAAAGCTAGCTTCTATCTATACTTCAATGCGGTTAGATAGCGGTTTTTATTTGACTAGCTCAATAACTTCGTATTGTAAGATTCTAAAACTTGGGTGTATGAGCAGCACACATCTAATATCAAGCGCGTAACCAGAAATCTGCGATGGGAGGAGGGGCTGTTTCGGGGGTTTGGGGGCGGAGCCCCCAGCACTCGAATCTTTTTTTTTGTAAAAGTAACTTAAATTTAAGCTTATTTTAATACAATTAAGGCTTTCAAAACTTTGCATAAAAATTAGCAGTGCAAAAGCATAATTAGACTCAGACACGTAGCCACAAATGTACAGTGGGGGGTTGTTGTTTCCGGGGGTCTGGGGACAAAGACCCCATTTGCTGGAGACTGGAGGTTGGGGAGGAACGCCCCCAGCGTTTGGAAACTTTTTTTTTTTGAAAAAATAATTGAATTTAGGCTATATTTTGACATAAATTAATGCTTTTTGAAACGTGACATAAAAATTATTATTGCAAAACATGAATAAACTGGTTGCATAAATGAGCAATGGCTTTGTGGCAGAGGTGGAGTCCTCGAGGACGTCCTTGGCCTCGAGAACTACCTCGAGGACACATTTTGACATTTTTGGCTTTGGTGTCGAAGGTCAAGTCCTTGCCCTCGAAGCCTCAAGTCTTCAAAAATAGTCCTGTCCTCGGCTCGAGGACAGCACTATTTTTCGAACGGTTAAAATTTTGTAGACCGGCTGAAAAAAATTTTTTTACACCATCGCCTGAAAAAAATTTTTGAAGACCTTTTTTTTTGGAGCACACTTGCGTTTGTGTCCTTGGTCTTTGGCCTCGAGAGTGTCTGTCCTCGGAAGGGCTGTCCTTGGCCTCGGATTTTTTTTTGTGTCCTTAGCCTTGGTCTCGAGCCTAGTGTCCTCGAATTCACCTCTGCTTTGTGGGATGTGGCTAATGGTAAAATTTCGTTGCTCTTATTTACAAGCTGTGAAATCATAAAATCGTATGGTTCAATCAGACTCACGAGAAGTGATCCATTTCGTGTACATGTAATTGAGAAAGATAATTTGGGGAAGGGGAGGAAGGGCTAATGGAACGATATTTGAGTCGAAGTAATTGGTAATTAGCCAATACTAAATAACCATCTCCTATTCCTAAGCTCATATTTTTCGTTTGATGAAACCTATATTCAGCATGTTGCAACAAGCGATCATATTTGATTGCTTAGTTTTGGCCATTTTTCTCTGTTTTTATCAAATTTTTAAGTATATTTTGGACAAATTAGGCCCCCCTCCAAACAAATGTTTTAAAAGATGCTTAAAAACCATTTTTTTGTCCATTCCGGTGTGCTAAACATTTCCAATGATATTAAACATATTGATGATGTTTTTTGCCTCATTCGGTATCATAAAATGGTGTCACCCCAAAATGATGACACCCGGGGCGGGCCGCCCCCGCCCCCCCTTAGCAACGCCACTGACCGCAAATCATAAAATCTTGTAAGCAGTTCAATAAAACTCACAAGAAGTAAACCATTTCGTCTATATTTAATAGTGAAAAATAATTTGTTCGAAGCTAATGGAACGATATTTGAGTTAAATTGATTTGCAATTAACTATATATTTTTGTATGAAACCTGTATTTGGCATCTTTTAAAAAACGATCAAATTTAATTGCTAAGTTTTGGTGGTTTTTCAAAGTTTTTACTTACTTGTAAATTATATTTTTGACAAATTAGCCCTCTACCTCTAAATAAATGTTCTAAAAGATGCTTTAACATTTTTTAGTCCATTAAGTGTGGTAAACTTTCCAATTATATTATACATATTGCTGCTTTATTTTGTTTGATTGGTTTTATAAAATGGTATCACCCCGAAATGGTGACACCCGGAGCGGGCCGCCCCCCCTTAGCGACGCCACTATCCTGGTTGTCGATTTTAAATTATTATAATTATTGTAACATTTTACCTTAACGGTTGAAGCCAGGTTGAACATCCTGAAGCGTCTGATTTAAAAAAAATTGCTTCCGCTTCCGGCTCCTTTTCAACCCTTTCGCTTCCGAGTTCGCTTCCGCTTCCAACCTCTTCCATCAAAGTGCTTCTGCTTCCGCTTCCACAAAAAATTAACCGCTTCCACCGCTTCCAGCTTCCGCTTCCATATCCCTGGCTGAAAGTAGGGGGGCACTAAAATAAACCGAACTTTTGCATATTAAACTGATCTTCAGATCTTGTACGGCTAGCAATACGCGCAATTTTAACAATTCTGTCTGTATTCATGTCTAAAAAAAGAGAGACCAATGGGGCCGGCAGCGTTTCTTAGCTTGTTTCGTCTGCGGTCCACAACCGCCTGAAAAATCTATCTAAAGCAGTGAATGCTACCAGACACGCAGCCAGGATTTTGCTACGAGGGGTGAACGAAAAGTAAACTTTTTGCACCAAGATTGTCTGATTTAGGCTCCTTGCTTAACAAACTAATGCAACTCAAGCTTGTCACAAACGGGGGCATAGTCCCTAAATGTATAGTGACTGTGGACGGGGGTCTAGGGGCAAAGCCCCCAGCCTCTGGTCGATTTTTGTGATTTTGCAGCCAAAAAGAAGCAATTTTTATGTCATTTTAATCGCACTTCGCTCGTTTTAAAGCCACACGAATCACTAAATTGCTAAAATTCAGAAGTTATTTCAAAAAAGAATTAAATTTCTTAGCCCCTTTAGCTTCCCCTTACTTCAGATCAAGTCTAAAATACGCCTAAACGCTCGTATTTTGAGGTAAAATTTTTAAGTGACTTAGCGTAGGGAGCTTAAGCCCCGTCACCCTGGTTGCGCCACAGACCGCGACCTCAAAATCTTGAGTGTGCTTTAAAAATCAAAACAGCTGGTCTCCGAAAAAAATATTTTTACGTCCTGTTTCTTGTCATGATCACTAACGAAGTGCCGGTAACGATTCTGCAGGCTTACTTCTCTCTTCCGCGACACATCCGTAAACGTATGCTAATAAGATAGATTATTACGTCTGATTTATGTACAGTAGTTCTGAGTTGGTTGCCAGCAATTTTGCAAAGAATCAAGAAAACTTCAAAAGAGGATAATGCTGGAACGTTGCTACTCCTTTTACCATCATTGTTGTTGTCTTGCAGTTACGTGATGTTACAATAACAGTAATATGAGTAGACCAAGATGGCGGTCTCAAGCAGTCGTTAAAGGGGGGGGGGCACGGTCCCCCTCTCCCCCCCGTAGCGACGGCACTGAATAAATACATAGGTGGGCAAATTAATGCAAAACGTTAGCTTCGTTAACCACTAGTCCGTTGACAAACTTCACACTTCCGTTAACGTTAATCCGTTATTTTCAGCTTTAATTAACGGAAGTTAATAAAGTCCGTTAATCCCTTAACATTTTGCGTGTAATTTACATTTCGTTGTATTCACTCGCTTCTAGAACACGTATTGACGCTGTTGGGCTGATTGTAAGGAAATATTTATTGCTGTGGTGGTGTTTTTGTGTTTTGAAAGTTACATTTTACAGTCTAATCTAATTTCAAGATAAAAACAAGTTCAAAGGCACCAGCGAAGCTGCGATCGGAAAATCTTTGGAAATTACAAACAGCGATAATTAGACTTATGAGGCTGCAGGTTATTATTTGTCACAAAAAAGAGCTATTTTCTTCGTTCTCTTGCATAAAACTCGTGCTAATACGCAACAAGTGTTACCAGTGCAAACTGGTTTGTACCGATACGATAAATAAATGGTGCAAGATATTAACGATAAAAACCTTAACGGAAGTTAATAGAACTTAACGGAAGTTAATTTGGTCCGTTAACAGAACTTAACGAAAGTTAATTTAGTCCATTAACATAAAAAAACTTTTTAACGGATTAACGAGTTAGTGAAAAAGTTAGCTTCGTTATTAACGGATTAACGATTAACGGACTTGTGCCTACCTATGGATAAATATGATGGCAAAAAAAAAAAAAGCCGCTCTCAATTAAAAACCGCTCTTGAATAAAAAGCGCACAAAATGACTAGGCTACACTACAAAAATAAATAAAAGCAGCGCTTTTTAATCAAATTAATGCGATACCGGTATTTAATATTTTCTACTAAAGAAGAGTCATTGATGCTAATTTCGTCAAATCATACACTCTGGTCAAATCAATCAATTTTTACTATCACAATGAAACTGAGCATGGAAGCTCTTACCCATAGACTGTAGAAAAGCGGTGCCCAACTTTTTGAGTAACGGGCTGCAGTAACTTTGAGCAACCGCGCAATCAGTGCCACCTAGACAACGGTTTTTAGCGAGACTGATGCAAAAACTGGCAAAAATTTAAGTGAAGACCAAAAAAATCGGTTTTCGCTGTAATTTGATGTGATTTTTGCCAAAAATTTTGGTGATGACCATACGAAGCAAAGGAAAGATGATTTGGTTTGTTACAAAATTGCTCTGCTGGTTAGTTTTAAAACTAATTGCTGGTCGCAAAATCTTCTTAGGTGAGTTTAGGCAGCCTTGCTGCAGTGTTACTGCATACCCTTGCAAAGTGGTATAACCTTGGCTTAGGCATAGTATACTGTACAGTGGTACACTGTATAGTGTACACACTACACTTGCAGTAGCCTAAATTTGATTGAACTAGAAATAGATGAAATTTTTCGTTAGCTAATGTATATGGAGTCGTTATGCGGGGCGCTCCTGCCACATGAGCACGGTTTTTAGTGGCCAAAAACCAAAAAATTGTATAGGCTAACTTTGAAGCGGTAGTTGGTGTCAGTACCTATATTGAGATAGACGTGAGCATAGGCGTAGCCAGGGTTTTTGATTGGGGGACCCAAAACCAAACCACAAATCACATGTAATGACTTAATCAGAAATTTCCGAAAGAGGAGCAAACGTTTTGTTCGACAAAAATATCGTAGATTGGAAGATCAGAAACCGTGGCCTGGTGCGTTGTATGTTACCAGGATTTGCTATAGGGAGAGGACTTAAACCCGAGACAAAAAGTGCAAATGTGTAAATTGGGAGATGTGTTGAGTAGTGTAACTAAAACGTATAACAGCCGCCGGAGGCCATGGAGGTCTGGGGCGAATGTTGTGATTTTTTGTAAAAACTAGCTATATATTTTGATGCCATTCGATCACAATTCGCATGTGTTTTGAGCCATTAGGAAGAACTAGATTTTTAACATTTGAAAGCCAATTGAAAAAATTAAATTGTTCAGTCCTCCTTTTAGTTACAATTTAAGTACAAAACACGTTTAAAATTTTGCTTTTTGGGGTTATATTTTGTAAGTTATTTAGCCCAGATAAGAGAAAGCAAGATACAATGCCTCGAACAATATTTTAGCAGTAAGTAATAATCCTGTCGAAGATTTTTCTTCGAGATTTTTGTTTTGTCATAAAACTACCCACTTGTAGAAGTAGATGTACGATCAGGGGGCCCAGGCCTCCTCAATTCAAGTTCAATAATTTGTTCAATGAGAATTTCTACTGGCTTTTTTTCAAAAGCATTTTGTCGCGTAAAAACTAGCGAGGTAGAGGTGGATTGTTATTTAAAAAAGGTACAATAGATGGTAACGCTTACTAACCACGTTATTGCCCGGGATGGATTTACATTGCGCGAGGCCGTTGGCACTTCTCGCCACATCTTTCTGCCAAATACAGGTGAAGACAAAAAAAGTTTTACCATTTGAGAGCCGGGCCCTGGCACTGTGCCATACCATAGTGAATCCGGCCCTAGTTGTTGCATTGCGCTCATAGAAATGTTATATTTTATGAGAGCCCAAGTTAGCTTACCCAAAGCGGTATTTTAATTTTGAAGTGTTTACCCAAAAAAAAAGGTCTTCAGGTCAAAATGCCACAATTTTCTCCGGATTCTGATGTATTCTCCAAAAAAAGAAAAAAAAAAGGTCTACGGGGCAAAATGCCACAAACAAAAAAGGTTTTCCCTATTCCACAAGTTCATTTGTAAGTGTCATTTTGATGGGCCTCCTGAAGTCCATTGACCACTGGCTTATTGTCCCCCTCTGCCCCCCTTTTCGGAGGCCTTGCCTATGGACGTGAGCATATTAGTGACGGACTGATAGACTCTTTTAGCAATGTCCGTTTGACCAATTTGTTCACTAAAAAAATCAGCGATTATGGCCTAAAAACGTTGCATAATGCCGTAAAGCCCTCCGACTGAGATACAGCGTAGTTTAGATATCAAATTGTGATCAGTTTTGTACCTCAGCAAATTTTGTAACTAACTTGTTTCGAGTTGGTATGAGCTGTCACTGTTTGTAGCTTTTCAATTTGAGTTTCATCTGATGTGATGTGTAATAACATGAGCTGTAGCAGAGTGCAGGTTTTAGGCTCTTCCAAACCATCAAATTTTAGTTCAGAAGTTTCAAAATATTGCAAAGCTAGAGTTTATACTCGTAACATATGGACATTATTTTTCAACTTCAAAACTACATTTCATCTTGCCTACAGCTGAATGTTAGAATTACTAAATGACGTTTTTTTCCAAAATTTGAAAATCACTAACGGCATATTGATATCAAAAATCGTCTTAAAAAGTCTGCAAAAACTTAAAATATACAGTAGAATAGGTAGTGTCAACATTTTTTTAGGGCTTTAACATATCATCAAACGTATACCAACATTGGTTTCGGGTGCTGTGGAGCCAGTTTAGGTAGATTTTATAGGTCAAAATAAAGTCAAAAATTTGGGTTAGGTCAAAATTTGTCAAAATTGTATGCGATCAAAAATTCTTTTCCAAAACCAAACAAAAGGCTTTTTTCTTCATTTTTTCTGGATATTTGAGAACTAAGGAAACGTTATGAGCAATTTTATAGATGCTTAAATGAAGTTTAGCTACTCAAACTTCTGCCAATAGTTGCAATTTGCCGCAATGCAATTGCCTTGGTTAACTTCTTCATAAAAACAATTTTATAATAACGCAAAACTCATTTTTTTGAATTAGAAACAAATTAAGAATGCCAGACTCGGCATGAATAAAATAACTACGAACATTATATGCCCAAATTCAAAAACCAAATAGTCAATTTTTTGTTTTACACTGCTGTGTATTACAACGAATTAACCAGATTTTTGAAATCTTTGGACTGTACTGTTTTGCTTTCGCAGCTTTAGCAATTGAAAAAACTTTTACACAATGCTACTTTTTACCAAGCAAGATTGAAATTGTGTCAATGTATTTTCCAATAAAAATTTAAGGACAAATGAGGCCGAAAATTCGTGAAAATTTAAGGACAGCAAACTTTAACCAAAATTTACTGGTTATTAAAAAACGACTAATTGAAATGCAAATATGTGCAGATTCTTAGGTTTTTGTCCTGCAGCGATTAGTTACTTTAATCACGAGACTGACTGATTGATATTTCTTTCTAAATACTGTTAATAAAAAGTGAAGAGGGTTACCTGCTTCATATTTGGAGTTCAATAAGGCCAAAACGGTTTAGGTCAAAATGAAGTCAAAATTTTCTTAAAATAAAGTCAAAATTAAATTTTTTTAGGTCAAAATAAAAATGGCCCTAGTCATAACCCAACATTAACAAACCAAAAATGGATAAAAAAAAACAACAAAAAAACAAAAAACGGTGCTGACTGTCGGCCATTTTAGTTTTTTGATCACCATAGAAGCAGAGGCCGAAGTTTTGGCATCGCGCTTTTATCTTTATCAGTTTCGTTTTGATCCGGGTTTTTTCCGTCAACGGAGTTGCCCGGATTTCGTTTGGTCATTGATTGCACCTATCACAATGCTTTGCCCTTTACCTCGATCTCATGTATGCGGTTTTGAAGATTCCATTTTCTTTCATTTCATCCTCTACTTGTTTTTTGATATTTGTTTTGGCAACCTTCTTCTGTGACTCTGCTCTTCAAACCCTGAAGTTTGTGCGAGATCGTTTTCATCTTTTTTCATCTTCTCTTCGATGATGATTAAGAAGCGAAATTTATCACTCGGAAAATGTTTACCCCTAATTTTTGGCATTTTTGCAATAGTTTGAACCAAACTCCCTCGAGAACGATCCAAGCGCTGGATTATTAAGGAATTACTCTGCAGTCTACGCCTTCTTAAAGCGAGAGCATCTTGGACAGAATTTATACTAATTGGCTTAGGTGGGCAGAAGTCCGTTAATCGTTAATCCGTTAATAACGAAGCTAACTTTTTCATCAACTCGTTAATCCGTTAAAAAGTTTTTTCATGTTAACGGACTAAATTAACTTCCGTTGAAATGCTCGTTAACTTAACGACAATGGTTCATTAACTTACGTTAAGTTGCGTTAATATAAGGTTTTCATCGTTAATTTCTTGCACCATTCATTCATCCTATACCGGTACAAACCAGTTTGCGCTGGTAACACTTGTTGCGTAATTAGCGCGAGTTTTATACAAGAAAAAGCGAAAGAGCTGCAAGATAAAAAAAAGCAAGCGCAGGATCAAACGAGTAGGCGCGATGAGAAATGCTGCGAGTAAAATTTTAACCAGGCAAGGATAAAGTGTGTTAGATCTTAGGTGAGTTGAACTGCGATACTGCGATAGGCCCATGATGCACCCATAAATAATCTGTCATTGGTGGTACGATGAAAGTGACTAGCATGGCAGCGTTAGCAAGGAAAGTGGACAAGGATAGTTAGTTAGCCTAACCTATAGCAGAAATGATCTCGATTATTATCGTAATCTACAATCACTAATTTGTTATCGATTACGCAATTTTCAAATAATCGTAATCAGAAATCGTAATCTACGAATTGCAAATGATCGTAATCTACGAATTGCAAATAATCGAGCCTTGGCTGGCTACTACTATAGGCTAGGCTTCCAGTACCAAACAAAAGCGTGAATGATGATATAAGTGTATAAACTGTATTATGGGAGTAGTACCATTGACCAACTGCAGAACTGACTGCAAGTGCAAGACATGCATGATTGCCATTATTAATAACAGCCTAATAACAATCATTATCAGTAGTGTAGCCAGGGGGGGCTCGAGCCCCCCCATTGGCCTGTAAAGTATGCAAAATTGCACGTTTTGGGTGCTTTTGAGGCCAATTTTTGGTGAAAAAATAAAAACAGCCCCCCCAAAGGAAATTGCTGGGTGCCGAAGTTGTGAAGTAGATGTCGTGATTCGGCCTGAAAAAGCGTTTGAAATTCCGATTTTGGTTGAAAACTCCGTCTTAATTTAGGTGAAGACCTTTTTTTTTTCTGGAGATCACCTGAGTTTGGGCTGAAAAAGCGTTTGGAATTCCGATTTTGGTCAAAAACTCCGTCTTGATTTCGGTGAAGACCTTTTTTTTTGAGATCACCTGTTTTTGGGCTTTGAATTTCCGATTTTGGCCGAAAAATCCGTCTTAATTTTAAGAATAAATTGGCCGAAATCGGATAGACCCTGTGATTCTGATTCAAGAACAATGAAAATTTGGGTTAAGGTCGTTTGCAGTTTTCTCACTCTTTCAAAAAAGCCCCCCCCCCCCTTTTTCAAATCATGGCTATGCGCCTGATCATTATGATAATGCAAAACAGAATTGCAGAGTAGATTGCCGCAGAAATGCAGGATAGATTCCGACTTCGCAAGTGCTGTTACAAAAAATTATTTTTAAATTTTGGCGAAGCCATGTAATCGTTGATTAAAGGTTAAATAATCGCAGTGGAAAATCGATTACATGCGTGCGTATTTGTGATCGTAATCGGCGTAATCGATATAATCAAACCATAGACCATTGAAAGACCAAAATGTAGGTACTGCTACTAAAATATTGCCATAAAAACAGTGTTTATTATGACCTAAATCTTAATGTCATCCAAAAACTTGAAAGTGTTTGCATGCACGGACCGCAGATGGTTTCAAAACGTTAAATCTACGTAGGCCTACTGTACAGTGGTTAGTGATTGGACTAAAACGAGAATAAATGACGAATATTCATTCGCTATTTTTTTAGCTGCTTTTTTAAGAGTCAAGATTAAGCTTTGGGTTAGGTTGGATCTAGACGCTGTCTAGATATGATTTTGCAAGCCATAGCTTAAATAGTTAATTTTAGATGCTGTTGTAGCATGAAAGCATAGAGACTTAGAGTTATAGCGTCTTGGCACTGAGTAAGCAACCGTCTCTATTTAACAGTTTTCATGATACTTTTTAATCGTTTACGTACCATCTGGCCTAAAGGCTTCCAGCGCGGAAGCCCAGAAAGAGCCACCAGAAGGGCGACTACTTAAAAACAAGCAATGCGAAAAATGGGCTCTCCCTGTGCTTCCGCGCTGGTAGCGTTTACGCAGGGCCACCGAGAGGGGGGAAAAGGGCCCCGGGGCCCATGGAGTTTAGGGGGCCCATGGAAATGACACTGACAAATCAGTTTGTAAAACATCAAAGAACTTTTTTTTTTTGAAATCACATCAAAATCTGGAGAAAATTGTGGCATTTTGCCTTGAAGACGTTATTTGCTTTTGAATTTACATTAAATCCGTAGAAAATTGTGGCTTTTTCTTCTTCTTTTTTGGAGTTCACAAAGCCAGAGATACCCAATATTTGAACTGAACCCGGGCCCACGTTTGGCTCTCGACGTCCATGCAAACAATTAAGGAGTACATCTATTGCTTTTTGTTGCAAATAATAAGCTGCAGCCTCATAGGTCTATTAGTTAGCGCTGTTCGCAATTTCCAAAGATTTTCCAATTGCAGCTTCGTTGCTGCATGTGAGCCTATCATTATCTTGAAATTAGATTAGACTGTAAAATGTAAATTCCAAAACACAAAAGACCACCATAGCAATAAATATTTCCTTACAGTCAGCTCAACAGTGTCATTACGCGTGTTCTAAAAGTGAGTAAATGGAAAGATACGTAAATTATACTCAAAATGTTAACGGATTAACGGACTTCATTAACTTCCGTTAGTTTCAGGTGAAAATAACGAATTAACTTTAACGGAAGTATGAAGTTTGCTAACGGATTAGTGGTTAACGAAGCTAACGTTTTGCATTAACTTGCCCACCTATGCTAATTGGCGTTGTGAAAATATGAAATCAATCATTACCACCCCTTTTATAGCAATGTTGTAAATGCCCATTATCTTAATTTATCTATCAATCTCTTGACCTAGTCTTTGGTATTGCAACAGGAAAAGCTGAAATTTTTGCTTCAAACTATAGCGTCATTTTAGTTCAATCCTTGACCATCAAATTTAACTTTGCTAAAGCTTTCAGCCAGACTATTCTCAAACATTAATTTTCATAATTCTGTGTTTTTAGAAAAATTTTCTTGATTGCATCGTAAAAAGAGTTCTTTTTCTCCAACTTAAAACTTGTTTGAAGAATAAATATTTTTCAAAATCAAAATCGAGATTAAAATTAAACTACGGTAATGAAATCGTTTCGTATAAAAATTTTATTTCATGAAATCGATGTTGGCCTGTAGCCATCTTTATTTAAACTAATTAAAACAAATTAGTAATATAGGCATAAAATTCATCAAAATAGATGGAATGAGCTACAAAATAAGCGATCACAAACATCAGTTCGGTCGAAAAGTAATCAATAGGTCAGTCGCAAGTGTTAAAGAGATAATCTCGAAATCGGTTTCATTTAGGAAACAAAAACTACTTGAGCTAATAATGAGGTGCCCAAAACCTTTTCCCACAACTCTCCTTTTTCGCGAAAGAATACTTAATCCGTTTGACTCCGTACCATTGGTAATCCTGAATTTCGCAATTTTGTGACATCATCAAATTGCGAAATACAGATCAGTACTGGCACTCTGCCAGCCTTGGTCTAGAAAAAAAAAGAGCTGGCTAGAATAGAACAGGTAGGCTAGGCTGGTGTTGTTTTAGAACTGCCAGAGTAGGTAATAGCTTAAAGTCTGCTTAAAACATTGCAAAATCAGCTTTTCGTGATGTCAAAAAACTGGAAAATAAAGGGTTGCCAATGGTATAGAGGCAAACAGATTAAATCGCATTTTTGCAAATAAGGGAAATTTTAGAAAAGGTTTGGGGCACCTCTTTGTTACCTCAAGTAATTTTCAATTCTTCAGTAAATATACCAAATGCCTTGAAAGAAAATGCCGAAAAATAGTAGAAGCAAAACTGGAGGATGGCCAGCGCGGTTTTCGTCCGGGTCGCAGCACCACGAACCAGATCTTCACTCTGAAGCAAATCTCGAGAAATCTTGGGAGTATGGCAAAGATCTTTTAGCATGCTTTGCCGATCTTGAAAAAGTATGCGGTATGACCGAGTTTTTGGGATGAAATTTGGAAGGTTTTGCGGGAGTATGGCGTTGATGGTCAGTAGTTTTGCGCCATTAAGTCATTCTACTGTCGACCGAAGGTTTGTAGGTTTGTGTTCGGGTATATGGCACGCAATCAAAGCCGTTCCTTGTCGGCGTTTAACTCCAGCAAGTGAGCGTTTTGTCACCTCTCCTTTTTATTGTTCACATGAATTGGATCGAAAAATGCAGCAAAGTGCAGCAGATATAAAACCTCGAGGAGAGGATCTGCTAGTGTATTGTGGTAGTGCAGACCTGAATTTCTGTAATGTAGGTAATAAACCAACATTCAGAACTAAAACGCGTGATGAGGTTTTAGACTTAACCTTAGTGAACCGGTGTGCGTGAGACCGAGTTGTTGGCTGGCTTGTCAGCAACGTCCTATCATTCACGAATCACATGTATATTAGGTTCCAGGTTAAAAGCAGAATCCAAAACCGGGCTACAATGTTTCGAAACGTTCGTCGTACGTGATGGAACCAGTGTATGTAGACGAACTCTAACAAAAATTAAACGAACGAATTTTACCACCAATACAAGTACCTTCTTCAAAAGAAGACACTGATATGCTGGCAAGCAAGGTTCATTCAGTTATAACTAAATCAAATGAAGCTGCTTGACCAATACGAAAGTCGTTTTGTAAAAAAGATAACATGTGGTAGAATTCTGAGCTAGCTAGCCTTCGAAAAGAACCTCGCGGAACTTGGAGAAAAGCCATTAAAACAAAACAAGAAGAAGATTGGGAGGCTCAAAAGCTCGCTCTAGCCTATTTCAAAAAAATTGTCAGAAGAGCAAAGCGCGATTTATGGCATAGCTTCGAAGAGAGCATGAGTAGTCAAACATCAACGGCTCGGCTGGTTAAGATTATTCCAAGGAATGAAACGGTGCGAGTTAGCAACTTAGTTAAACACCACTGAGAATTCACGAAGTCTCCACTAAAAACTTTAAACTATCTGCTCGATATCTTATCACCTGGTAGACAGCAGACAGAAAATCATGCAACCGGGTACGATTTAGTGAACAATCCATTCATGAGACCTGAAGACACTGAAATGATTGCAAACATACGTTCATTCGAGCGTATGGAATCAGCTATTAACTAGTTTCAACCATTCAAAGCAACCAGGGCCAGACGGACTATATCCTGTACTGTTACAGAAAGGTTGGAATCAGCTGAAAGGATATTACCATGTCATTTTTCAAGCATGCCTGATACACAGCTACGTGCCATCGGCTTGGAAAGAAGGCACATGTATATTTCCCCCCAAACCCGGAGAGGAAATCTATTTTGAAGCTAAATCCTTCTGTATGATCACGTTAACTTCTTTCCAACTGAAATGGTTGGAAAGACTAATTCTGTACCATATTAATGAAGATAACAAAATGCAGGCAAAACTTTCTTCATCATAGTACGGATTTTGCGCAGGTGTTTTTACGGAAACTACTTTGCATAAATTTGTGCGCCGTGCAGGGCATTGCCTTGGTAAAAAAAGCCGACTCTGCTGCATATGCCAGCTGGCCAAAATAACAAAACTAAGGTAATTGAGAGAAATTTCGACTGTCAAATTAATGGCTCGAAACTAGATGGGAGAGTAGGCGGGAGTTTTTATGCAGATTACCCAAACAACTCAAAACAAGCATTTTTCCACCTTGGAATACGCAGCACTGCGTTCCAGGCAGAAGTCTTAGCTAGTTATTCCAGAAGTGGCAAAGAACCTGCTTTTGGAAAAAATGCACAATCAAAGTGTTCTTGTGCTGGTGGATAGTCAGGCAGCTATCAAATCCCTCATAAAATGCACTGTAACATCAATTACAGTGCTCAACTGCATTAGAAACTTAAATCAGTTGGGTAAACAAAACTACGTCAATATTTCCTGGATTCCTGGTCATAAAAGGTACATGGTAACAAAATGGCAGACTATCAAGCCAAATCAGGATCTAAACAAGAAATGCATGGTCCTTAACTTTTTATTACAGTCCCGTATGCCAGTTGTGTTAGCACGGCTAAGGACTGGTCCACAGATAGATGGAAATTAATGTGAAGTAAACGGAAGGACTGCTTGAGGATGAAGGAGTCTGTAGGTTGGACGTCCTCACGACTAACAATACGTCTCCTTAACCTTGAGAGACCTCAATTAAATAGAGTAGTGCAAGTTTTAACTGGGCACCACAATCTACAGCGGCACAAGAAAACTACAGGTCGTGCAGAGTCTTCTCTGTGTCCAAAATGTAGCCTAGAGGATGAAACACCAATTCATCATGATGGCAATTGCAAGGTTTGGCAAGATATTCGTGTTAAATATTTTGGAATCACCAAAACCGTAGTTCACGATGTGGTAACGAAATGTACCATTAACAACCTGGCCACGTACTTAAAGGAAGCTGAAAGGCTTTCTGAGTTCGACCAGTAACCAAGCAAAACAACAGCAACGTGGCAGCCACAGTTGCAATGGGCCCAAATGAGGCCTACAGAATGTATAGGTGGACTTTACCTAACGGTAGCAGATCTGCTTGCACCGCTGCCTATTAATAAATAATAGTAATACATAATTTTACCGATTCATAAAATAGAGCTGTCCTCGAGCCGAGGACAGGGCAATTTTCGAGGACTTGAGGCTTCAAGGCCAAGTACTCGATCTTCGAGGCTAAGGCCAAAGACTTCAAAATGTGTCTTTGAGGACGTCCTCGAGGCCAAGGACGTCCTCGAGGACTCAACCTCCGATCAGTATTATTATAGTCTATGTCTGCAGGTTGCAGTAGCAGTAGTCAAGTTTTCAGATTTGGTCAGGTTACTTACTGCTACTAGTTAGTGAAGCTGTGGGTACTAGATTAGGCCTATTGTATTACCCATAGGTGGGCACAAGTCCGTTAATCCGTTAATAACGAAGCTAACTTTTTCATTAACTCGTTAATCCGTTAAAAAGTTTTTACATGTTAACGGACTAAATTAACTGCCGTTAAGTTCTGTTAACGGACTAAAGTAACTTTCGTTAATTTCTGTTAACTTCCGTTAAGGTTTTTATCGTTAATATCTTGCACCATTCATTCATCGGACCGGTACAAACCAAATTGCACTGGTAATACTTGTTGCGTATTTGCACGAGTTTTATAGAAGAAAGCGAGGAAAGGAACTCTTTTTTGAGGCAAATGATAACCAGCAGCCTTATAAGTCTATTAAATTATCGCTGTTCACAATTTCCAAAGGTCTTCCAATCGCAGCTTCGTTGTGTATTTGAACTTGTTTTTATTTTGAAATTAGATTAGACTGTAAAATGTAACTTCCAAAACACAAAAACACCACAATAGCAATAAATATTTCCTTGCAATCAGCTCAACAGCGTCAATACGTGTTCTAGAAGCGAGTGAATAAAACGAAATGTAAACTACACGCAAAATGTTAACAGATTAACGGACTTTGTTAACTTCCGTTAACTAAAGCTGAAAATAACGGATTAACGTTAACGGAGGTGTGAAGTTGGTTAACGGACTAGTGGTTAACGAAGCTAACGTTTTGCATTAACTTGCCCACCTATGGTATTACCGCGCTAGTTTCTGGTTACAGATCTGACTTCTGAGGTTAGCTTGCACTCAGTATATACATCGAACATGGCGTTTCTTAGTCAGCGAGAAATTTTTGCTAACTCATGCCTGTTGTGATGTCACAATTTGATTCGGAGTCAAACGAATTAAAGTGTATTTTTACAAATGAGGAAAATTGGGGAGAAATATTTAGGGCACCTCTTCATTACCTCAAGTACTTCTCATATCTTCAATGAAACAGATTTCAAGCAGTATTTCTTTAACATCGAACCGTTACTTCTCCGATTGGAAGATCTCAGCTTAGGTGGTTTTGGCCAAGCAGAATGCCTCAGGACAGGGGCGCCGAGAGCCGAACGTGGGCCCGGGGACAGCTGAAACATGGATGGGCACCCTCAAATTGGATGAGCCCCCCCTCGAGCTCAAATATGATGTGATGCCCCCCTCAAATTGGATGGGCCCCCGGTTTTGTGAAGTCCAAAACAGACGGAGAAAATGCTGCTGTTTGGTCCTTAATATGATCTCAAAAAAAAAAAAGGTCTTCACCGAAATTTCGACTGTTTTTCCGGCCGAAATCAAGTGATCTCCAAAAAAAAGAAAGATCTACCCTTGGGATTTCGATGGCCCTTTTATTACTCAATGCAATTTGGATGGGCCCCCTCTCGAGCTCATGGGCCCCCTAAACACCATGGGCCCCGGGGTCATTGTCCCCCCTGCCCCCCTCTCGGAGGGCCTGCCTCAGGAAAGACTTCCCAAGTCCCCAAACAACCTTTACTTGCCAAAGCAAATGGAGAAGAGCCATAGGCGTAGCCAGGATTTTGGATTAGGGGGGGGGGTGGCAAACCAGAAATCACATAGGTGAAGACCAAAAAAAGAGGCTTCTCAGTTCGATTTAGCATTTGTGATTGGGGGGGCGGGCAAACCTCAAGTTACTGAGTGAAGACCAAACTTAACAAACAACTGTACTAAAGGTCAGCACCAGCTGCAAAGCCTATTTCGTCCCGAAAATTAGGTGAAGATCAAAAGAAAAAAAGATCTTTGCTGCCTTAGAAACCAATTTCGTCCCGAAAATTAGGTGAAGACAAAAAAAGAGTCTTTTCAGTTCGATTTAGGATTTGTGATTGGGGGGGGGGGGCGAAATTTAGTTGGAGACCAATTTTGGATTGGGGGGGGCAAACCTTAAGTTACAGAGTGAAGACCAAACTTAACAAACAACTGTACTAAAGGTCAGCACGAGTTGCAAAGCGTATTTCGTCCTGAAAATTAGGTGAAGACCAAAAGAAACAAAAGGTCTTCACTGCCTGAGAAACCTATTTCGTCTCGAAAATTAGGAGAAGATAAAAAAAAACGTTTCACGGTCTGCGGACAAGCCACAACCAGACTTGGAACGGGTACTGAAAACCACTATCTGTTTTGGCAACAAATTTTTCATTGGTTGCAAGCATAGGTGGGCAAGTTAATGCAAAACGTTAGCTTCGTTAATCACTAGTCCGTTAACAAACTTCACACCTCCGTTAACGTTAATCCGTTATTTTCAGTTTTAATTAACGGAAGTTAATAAAGTCCGTTAATTCATTAACATTTTGCGTGTAGTTTACATTTCATTTTATTCACTCGCTTCTAGAGCACGTATTGACGCTGTTGAGCTGATTGTAAGGAAATATTCATTACTATGGCGGTCTTTTGTGTTTTGGAAGTTACATTTTACAGTCTAATCTAATTTCAAGACAAAAATAAGCTCAAATGCACTAACGAAGCTGCGATCGAAAAATCTTTGGAAATTGTGAACAGCGATAATTTATAGACCTCTGAGGCTGCAGCTTATGATTTGTCACAAAAAAAAGCTTCTTTCTTCGCTTTCTTCTGTAAAACTCGTGCTAATTCACAACAAATGCTATCAGTGCGAACTGGTTTGTAGCGGTACGATGAATGAATAGTGCTAGATATTAACAATAAAAACCTTAACGGAAGTTAACAGAACTTAACGGAAGTTACTTTAGTCCGTTAACAGAACTTAACGGAAGTTAACTTAGTCCGTTAACATGAAAAAAATTTTAACGGATTAACGAGTTAGTGAAAAAGTTAGCTTCGTTATTAACAGATTAACGATTAACGGACTTGTGCCCACCTATGGTTGCAAGGCAATTGGGGGGGTGGGGGGCTGGCTACGCCTATCAAAAGAGTAGTTGGACGACCTAGTACTAGATGGATCAAGTACATTAACGATTTTGAGTGGAATCGCTTGGGACTTCACCCAAGCGAAATGATGGATGTGATGGAAGACAGTAAAAAGTGGCGGCTTAATCTCGAGCTGCTGCCCCCGTAATCCTCTCGGAAAATCGGGCAATGAAGAAAGAAAAAAACATATCAAGATATAAATTGTGCAGTGAAAACTGCAATAAATCACAATGGGCTGGTTTTTTGATGAGGCTTCTGAAACGAGTCAACACAAAAAATTTTCAGCTACGATTTTGCATTAAACAATTAATAATGCATAAGAAAAACAATGTATTTGCAGCATAAACTAGTCTAAAAAATGAATTTTAAAGTGAAACTGCTACATGAAGCCTAAAAGCCATGGGAAGTTATCTAGGCTATTGTAGACACTAAACTTTCATGGGAAAAATGGGGTTTTCATTTCTAAGCTGGGCTTTTTTCATGACATTCTAGTTGTCAGTAGCGTAGCTGGGGGGGGGGGGGGGGCAAAATGGCATGTCGACCAAAATGCAGAATGGTAAAAAACACCACGTTTTTAGCTTTTTTGAGACAGTTTTATGCTCTGGAGTGGACTAAATAGTGATTTAAAACATCTTTTGAAACATATGCTCAGGGGGAGGGCTAATTTGTCAAAAATAAAACCAACAAATAAATGAAAACTTCGAAAAATGGTAAGAAATAAGCAATCAAATTTGATCACAAGTGTAAAAGTGCTAAACATAGGTGTCATCAACAACCATACTATAAACTGAGGAATAGGGGGGGGGGCTATTCAGTATTAGTTAGTTTCTGATCATTTCTCTCAAATCTCTTTTCATTAGCCCCCTCCCCCCAATTATTTTTCTCTATAAACTGTATACGAAATAGATTACTCCGTGTGAGTTTTATTGAACTATTCGATTTTATAATTTACCAGCATTGAAACAAGAGAACTAACATTTTACCATTAGCCACCTCCCAAATAGCCCATTTATGCAACCAGTTTAATCATGTTTGCACTGCCAATTTCTAAGCCACGTTTAAAAGCATTATTTTTTTATCAAAACAGCCCTAAAATGAAGTTATTTTGCAAAAAAACGCAAAATTATCGAGCGCTGGGGGCTCCGCTCCCAGACCCCCAAAACAGCCCCCCCCATTGCGAATTTCTGGCTACGCGCCTGCTAGTTGTGACCTTACAGCAGAAAGTTTTGGTTTTCGTCGCATTTACAGTAATAAATATAAAAAAACTTGTTCCTGGTTCAGGGAGTAGCAAGATGGCAACTGCCCCCCCCAAAATTTTCTTTTTCCCAAATACTTTCAGTTGAATGTCATTTTTAACAAAATTTTATGCATTTTGCGCCTAATTACGTTACTTTGCCGCCCAAAAAATTTTCTTTGCCTTCCCAAATGACTTGAAACAAAAGTCCTAAGACAGCCAATTGCGAGTATAACCATGTTTTAACTTCGAGAATACCTTTTTTTTCGGTAAATTCAGCTCTTCATTCCGTGAAGACCTTTTTGTGGTCTTCACTGGGTTTTAGGGACAAAATCAGCTCTTCATTTCGTGCGACATGGTTTTGTGAAAACCTTGTTTGTTTGGTCTTAACTGGATTTTGGGGGCAAAGTTATTGCGAAGCCATTGCTCTCTCCCAATTTTTGCTTGCCCCACCAAAAAATTTTCGTTCTGGCTGCGTGCCTGTCCTGATTTAGAACGGTAAATTCTTACTTCAACAATTCAATAAACTTAATTCTGGCCTGCATAAAACTGAACTAGATTGCCAGTTGTCACCACTTTATATTAACTAAAATTACACATAGATATCGGAAATTACATCAGGCCATTATGTAGTTAAGGATATCAATAATTAAACTTATAAATCGGTGTTTTTACAGGGCTATTTTGCACCAAGGCGTTAACAAAGTTGATGAAAAACTGCGGTTCTTCAGATGCAAGCTTTTAGTTCGGCTGCAACATTTTCTAGATTATAAAACTCCAATAGCCTAGCTAACTTTCCGTTAAATCAATATTATAAAATACTTTTGGCTCAAAAAGTTTTTTCTTTGTCGGTCTTTTAATTTTTTACCAACAACTACTGTAGTAGGTATCAGCAAACTTCATTTTGCATTTGCAAATTATGCTTTCCCGGTAACCGGCGCCAATTAGCACACAATGACAATCTTTTTCTCACCCCTTAACAGACTATGTAGGTTACGACTAGGCTTAAATGGTACGCGCATTAACGCGTAAAAATACCCGTGATTGGTAAATGAATATCGTACCGTCTGCACATAGGTGAACTATTTAGTTTTGTTTATCTAAGCCTACTATCTGGACTTATTGTGTAGTTGTAAAATGAAGAATATACAGCACTCATAAAGTATGAACTTAGCTTCACGAGCAAGCACCACATTTGTGGCTGAGTCGCATTTCAAAGCTTCAAAACTGCACCAAAACAACCTGGTTATTGAACTTGGCATTGATCGAATTGTCAGATGGATTGGTGTGTATTTTGTACTTATTTTAGGAGTTTTGATGGAAGTGAGAGAAATTTTTGGATCAGGTAGAAGTTTGGCTTGTTTTCCAGAAAACTACACTGATGCTTTCACTTAAAGTGAGGCTGAATTGGCATCGCTCAACTGTTGGGAAATACCTTCTACAGCAAATTATGCTGAAAGCTGCCTCCAAAGAAATTCTTCAAGCGTCAGTCAATCAGACAATGTTCAATTAGATCGAGTAAAGTTGCTCATTAAACTTTTTCCTTTCCTTTTCGTTTTTCTGGCATTTTTAACTTCACTTCCGACCGTGTGGTGGCATTTCAAATTTGAATCTCGACTGCTGGCCCATTTAAAGTTATTTCAGTTTTTACTGGACAAAATCTGTGAAGCAATAAGCAACATCAAAAATGTAGAATACACTGGGAGACCGTACGATTCAGATAGCGTCAATTTCATAAGAAATATGCCGTTTTTCGACCCAGGTATAGAATTAGCTTTGGTACAAATGTATGCTGTATGTAAATCTCTGAATTCCCTGCACATTGATTTGGACAAAGAGAGTTTTCGTAGATTTCAAATCATTTATGATTTGCTTCAAAATTTAATTAAAATGACTGAAGCAGATAGTAAACAGCAATTTGAAAATATTCAAAAGATCTTTCAAGAGATTGAACAAGAATTCAAAAATATACATTTGTTTTACATGCGTCTTCAAGAGAAATACCTTGAGGTTAGACAATTAATCGAGACGTTTTTACGCAAAATTAGAAAAAATGTCACTCCTTTCACGGAAATTGTTGCTGAATTACAGTTATTTGAAAATTTTGACTTGAAAAGCTTAAATACTTTAATAAATAGTGATAGACTTGACAATGTTCTGAAGAGTATCGAAAAAACTAAACAAATGTTAAGGAAAAAACCTGCTGTAATTTTTAAAGCGGATGTTTCCAAAGTTCGAAAAATGACAAAATCGTTAGAAGTTGACATGATAAATCTAGGGTTATCTCAAACAAAAGATGGAGCCCTATTGTTGCTCAGTTGTATTAAGTCGTTACGTCACAAAATGCATGTACATCAAGAAAAGAAAATGCCAGATCGTCACTTTCTGTCATTACTTTGTTATGAAAATTTTGCATCTTTTTTTTCTATTCCGTACATTTACTTGGTACTTCGGACTTGTGGATTGCAACTATTTCAAGGAATAAGTCCTACAGAGCAATCAAATATGGATAAAAAATTTGATGAAATACAGGAATTCGTTGTTACAGAAACAAAACCTACAGCGGAGGCAATTCTGAGGTCTTGGTGCCATCCTCAAAATTTGACAGCTTCTAGGTTGGTTCACAATTATCGCATAAAACAAATATCCACCATATTCTTTGCAATTTCTGGAATTTTGCTTTTTGCCATCTGCATAAAACTAGAATCTGATAATTCACAAAATTTACATTGCGCTTTACCGAACATTTGCTTAAAATGTTTTTTGCTACGAAAAATTAGCACTCACACTATCAATCATTGCTTGTTGCTCATATGTGGTTGTATTGGGTTTGCTATGCTATCAAGTTGCCACCTTCGATAAGAAGATTTGTACTAATGATTGTCATTTATTTGATTTGCTTCTAGATTTGTCAATTAAAGAGATGAAATTTAAAACTCTTGTTCTAAGCACAAACGAAGAGATAAACGAGGTCAGTGGCGTACGCAGAATTTTTCAATGGGGGGGTTTTCAAAAGTGACATCAAAAATTTGTTCGCGATCTATACTTTGGCGAATAAATAACTTAGCGTAATGTAACAAGATGGAGTCAAAGCCACACAGAGCGTAATCCAAATAAAACTTTTCAAACAAAAAACAATTAAGCATTAAACATACATCTGTAGTTAACATCAAAAGGTTTGCAACTGAATGATGAAGAAAAAGTTGTTCAAAACAAAAGCTACGAAACCCCATACGATTATACACAGTGCAAAGTGTGGGCGGCACATAGCCAGAAATTCGCGATTGTGGGTGCTGTTGTTGGGGTCTGGGGGCGGAGCCCCCAGCCGCCAGAGGCTACTGGGGGTCAAGCCCCCAGCTGCCGGAGGCACGGGGGTCTGGGGGCGGAGCCACCAGTGCTTGAAAATTTTGCATTTTTTTTTTCAAAAATAAATTAATTTTAGGGTTTTATTGATAAAAAATAACGCTTTTAAAACGTTGCATAGAAATTCGCAGTGCAAACCTGATTAAACTGTTTGCATAAATGGGCTATGTGGAAGGTGGCTAATGGTAAAATTTTAGCTCTCTTGTTTACATGCAGGTAAACCATAAAATCCCAGTTCAAGAAAACTCTCACAGAGTAATCTATTTCGTCTATATTTTACAGAGAAAAATAAATAGGGGGTGAGGGCTAACGGAAAAAATTTTGAGACAAGTGATTGGTAATTAACTAATACTAAGTAGCCCCTCCCTCCCTCCTATTCCTAAGTTTATGCTATGTTTGTTGATGAAACCTATGTTTAGCCTTTTTACACCAGCGATCAAATCTGATGGCTTGTTTTTGGCCATTTTTCAAAATTTTCATTGATTTATGGGTTTTATTTTTGACAAATTAGCCCCCCCCCCCATAAATTTATGTTTTAAAAGATGTTTTAAATCACTATTTAGTCCATTCCAGTGCAAAAAACAGTCTCAGAAGTGCTAAAAACGTGGTATTTTTCTTATTCTGCATTTTGGTTGACAGGCTAATGGGGGATCTATAAACCCCCCTCCCCTCCGCCTACGCTAGTTGAAGTTACTCCGACTCGTAACACGACATTCCAGAGTTTCAGTATTACACTTAGTCGCTTACAATGTTGCATTAAACAACAAAAAAGTTATTTACCATAATTAAATATTCGTATTAATATGAGAGTAAAGAAGGAGCTTGCTTGTTTTGCGCAATAAGGCGATATTTCGAATGATATACGTCGGATCAATAGGGTGGATGGTTTAAACCCCCACCCTCCTGTGTACGCCTTTGCGCATAAGTGAGCTATGTGGGCAGTGGCTAATGGTAACATTTCAGTCCTTTAATTTACAAGCCGGTAAATCATAAAATCATAATTTGAAAAAACTCACAAGCATTTATATTCTGTAGTTTATAGAGTGAGACAATTGGAGAAAGGGGGGTGGAGGGGGCGAATGGAACGAGATTTGAGTGGATTAATAATTAACTAATACTGATATCCCATCTCTATGCTTTTGATGAAGCCAATGTTAAGCATTTTTAGCGGTTAAATTAGCTAATTTTGGTAATTTTTTGAAGTTATTATTGATTTATAAGCCGTATCTTTGACAAATTAACCCCCCCCTAAGAAACTCTAAATGCTTCAAAAGTTGCTTTAAATCATGTTGAAGTCCGTGTCATTGCAAAAAAACAGGCTCAGAAGTGCTAAAAACGTGATATTTTCTTTACTGTGCATTTTAGTTGACAGACCAATGGGGGGGTTTGAACCCCCAAAACCCCCCCCTGCGTACGCCCTTGAACGAGGTTGCTTCAAATAACTCGTTCACATCGGATGAGGGTGATCAAGGAATAAAGGTTGCAAGTAGTGATTATGTTGGCAATGTCTCGGATATCAAGCTCGGCGGTAAAATGTCATCTACGGCCAATCTTCGAATGATTTCGGCGGAGAAGATGAATCGCTCGACAAATAGCCTTTAACCACAGCGTGGCTTTGCCATAGGAAAATCTTAAGTAATATAACTAAGTGTAAGACACTTAGAAGAAACCATAAAAGCTGGAACAGGAGCATAAGCTACAACACAAACACTCTGCAGAAAAATATTATCTGAACAGTTTTATACGGCTGTGGAGACTGCGAACATACTGCATTGCAAAATTTATTTAAAGGTTACAAAAATTGTTGTCAAAAAGTTAGAGGTTCGAACTTGTACCGTAATAGCCTATCTATTTTAGAAAACAAAACTTGAAGCTATTTCTTAACTCAAAAACCTCATATCAAGGTAGACAGCCTGCATTTCAATAAATGAAACAAAAGTGGTCTTAGCAACTTAGCTCTCACAAAATTGTATAGGTCGGTGTTTTCAGAAAGTACTTGATGAATTTTCAGAGCTATTGTATGGTAACAGAATCAATCTAAAACTCCCTGTAGCCTGTTTTGTCTTTCGGCCAGTGCATGATATGGAATGAAATGGAAGACGATTTTTCCATATTCCATTCTGGCTCAGAGTTGTAAGTCGAGGTGGGCTTTTTGGGTCGGGTTCGGGCCTAAGGTTGACAAAAATTTCGGACTTAAGTCGGGTCTGAGACATACTTTTTGTCTTAGGTGCGCAAAAATATATTCAAAATAGCTTGGCAACATTGCTAAATTTCTCAAACTTTGCTTAACTTTTGCTTTTTTTTCGGGCATGATTTGGGTTTCAAATTAGTTATCGGGTTCGGGCTTATTGTTTCGGGTTCGGACCAGGTTCAGGCCTGAACTAGTCGGCGCGTTTACAACTCTGTACTGGCAATTTCCTTCCATTCCATTTCCATTCCATACTAAAAATCTTCCATTCCATATTCCATACTAAAATTTTAGTAGAAGCTAGTCATGCAAACGCTCACGCACGAGCCATTGCCTTTTTCTCATACATTTGGTTTAAATATGACATCTTGTCACTACATTGTTGCAAGCTGCACGGTGTAGTGGTTATCATGCTCAGCTGTCAACCTTCCGCATTAGGGTTCGATTCGCGGTTGGGTAGTGAATGTGTGATGCAGTATTCAGGTACCGGGAAGGAAATGCATGAAGCTATCTTTTTTTGCTTCAAAACCTTGCATTACAGTTAGGATTGGGGCAGGGGTGCCAGCCTGAGGGGATAGCAATTACGTAGCAGCAGCTTTTTAGCTTACGAAAGCGATGTACTGTTACGCTTGAGTGCGGCTCCCTGCATAAGTTTTGCACGACTAGCTCCTCGTTAAAATTTTCTTCCACATTTCATTCCATACTTTCATACCAAAGCAGGAAGCAAGTTTAGACTGGAAGCTACGCATAATTTGTATTGTACTTTTGCAACGTTAAGTGTACCTTTGCAAGTAGCTGCTCTCGAAGATAAGGAGTGTGGTACGATGCATGTCATCCCATATTTGAAGCCTATCGCAATGAAGTACCATAAAATTTTTAGCATGAAATTATCAATCACTTAATCAATTGACGATAGGTTGACTGGTATGCACTGGGTTTAATGATTGCAAGTTTGTAATCACACCAACTATGAAATTTGGCACTGCCAAACTGCCAAAAACATTTTACAAAAACACCGAAAAGAAGTTTAAACACTCGCAAAAAAAAAAAAACAACAAAGAACTAAGCTTAATCGAAAATAGAAAAGTAACTACGAATTTTTGTTACCATGGAAGAAAAAAGGTTTTGTCACTTGGCAAATTTAGTGCTGTCGCTACAGGGGGCCTTGCCCCCCATTTTGGTTAATTAAAAATCCTTTTTTTTGGAACATCATGCAACGACAAAAAACCGACAATGATGCAAACAGGAAAAATAACATTCAATTCTACCTACTTCACTAAAGTAACTTCTATTTGAATAAGATAGCCTTGATGATCCCGATTACGGGTGAAACAGACTGTACGGTTTTAAATCTTAATTTTTGACGTGTACTGTGTGATGTTGTGATAACTTATTTTAGCGGCTCTATATATTTTAGCAAAACGTCGAACAGACCGATAAGTTTTCACCGCTCATTTATTCGTAATCAACACTGCATACGAATTTAGTTTTTCTGACTATCTGAGTAAGGGAGGAAATGACGGCTCGCTCCAGCTTTATATACCAACCGCCATTGTATATCATTGTTACGTCAACTTGACAAGAGCGTCACAGTGATAAAAAGAATGGGCAAATTTGATTGGTGCGCTGTAATTGAGAAACAATGGTGCAATTTATGGAAGCGGCAAAACGTGCTATCGCTACAGGGCCCCCCTCCAAAATGCGCGTGGGCCAAGTCCGAAGGACTGGGAACATGCGCGTTTTAGACGAGAATGAAAAAGGTGGGATGGGAGTGATGCAGTAGCGTAGCACGGGTCTGAGGAACGAGTGGGCCTCAACTGTGACGCTCGGGCGGGGGTGAAGATGGACGGGGATGGCGGCTGAGCCAGCAGGGGCTAGACAGTTAGTTTTTGCATGGAGGTGCTGGAGAAGCTGGCGGCTGGAGCGTGCGATGTGAAAAACAAAATGCAGTAGTTCAAAATGGCAAACAAAAACGTCGTCAGTAACAAAAGGTCTTCGCAAACAAAATGTTCAAGTAGTTCAGCACGATTCAGCGCGCCGTTCCGCGCAACGATGGGAAACGTATACTCATCAAAGTTCAAATATATGCATTGCTGAAATGCAAAATCGTTCAATGTTTAGTTCACAAAAGCGTCCAATGCTGGAATGCAAAACCGTTTAATATTCAGTTCACAAAAGTGTCCAGTGCTGGAGTGTCAACGGGGAACGTCGAACAATTAATGTCCACCAAATCCATTCTAGGAGCGAGTGGTGTGGTAATCTCCACGCGCTGCAAGGCGCAGAGCAAGGTCCGAAAGCAGGACGTGAAAGTCCTCCGGTATGCGAAACAGGGTGCCGCAGTCCCTGTAAAAAATCGATCGAAAAAAAAAACTCATGTCCCCCCTCAAAAAGCCGAATTTTGCGTCCAGCGAGACAAACGCTAGATTAGATCGTGGCTGAAATTTACGAACCTGCGACTATGATTGAACAAACGAAAGTTAACAAGCACCTGACTATTGTTATCACGGACTTTTATAACAACCAGCTTAGTAAACGAAAAGACATGCAAGGGAGCAAACCTATCTCTAAATTAACGACGAAACAAACTTTTAGCCACAAGCAAAATCAGTTCCCTGCGTGAACAAACACTCAAACGGAGGTTAGGGAAAAAAAAGTTGTACGTGTATACGGTGTGAGCGTGATGTCTGCAATGTGTGTCTAGTAATGTGAGTGCCCTAGCTTTGAAATGCTTAGGTGATGTGAAAATGTATTGTGTCTTGCAATTGAAGTGTGTAGGTGTAATCCTTCTGAGCTACCGAAGAGACAAGCAAATGCGACTAGGATCTCGAGCTCCTACCGCTTTGCGTACGTGCTGTGAAACAAAACGTGATTTTCGAAACATCTGCAGGCGGCGATGCAGCTGGCCAGGCGAGCATCGTCACTCCATGCAAGCAAATGATCGAAATTCCCCCAAAATTGCTCCACATCTTAGAGAGCAGCCGAAAACCCGAATGCACTCACGTCTGATTTGGAAGTTTTAGCATTTTATGCATTAGACGTGGTGTGAAAAAAAAGTAGCGTAAGAAGGGCTGAGCAATTTAAAGTCGCCTTTTACGACACACCCTGCTCTGCAATGGGCGATCTCACTATTCTTTGCCCGGTGAGACACGGGGGAGGTGAGGACCCCTCTCCTAGGGTGTGGGAAGAAGAAAGTGTACGTACCGTTTTGGTTTGTGAATTATACGTCCATGACGAGTTCGCAAGATAGACTTGGGTTGTTCATCGTAAGAGTGGAAAGATGCTTCTGGCTGGGATGGCTGTATTGGAAGTGGATGAGAACGTCCTTCAACAGGCTGCTGTGTTTCGGGTTCTTTGTCGGGTGTGAGAAGATGAGCAGCTCGCAGTCGGTCAATGGAAACAACATCTCTGCGAGTGAACAAATCAAGAGTGAAAAATTTGTCCCCTTTATTCAGCACCCTGTATGGGCCTTTGTAAGGTCGATCAAACGAGGAGCGGGCAGTGTCGTTCTTGACAAAGACGTGTGTGCAGGTCTGGAGTGCTTTTTCGACGTACGAACGTGGTGTGCCATGATGGTGAGGGGGCGGAGCTCTTAGGGTTGACATAAACTGGCAAAGTTGAGCGCAGTATTCGGTTCGAGGGGTCTCGGAAGAGGGCTCAAAGAATTGCCCTGGTAGTCGTAGAGAAGTTCCCAAACAAAGCTGAGCAGAGGAAACCTCGAAGTCAGATTTGGGAGAAGAGCGTATGCCCAGAAGGACAAACCCCAAATTGGAAAACCAATCGCGAGGGTTTTCTTGAGCTTTGAGAGCGGCCTTCAAAGTTCGATGCTGGCGTTCCAAAAACCCATTGCTCTCAGGATGGAAGGCTGTGGTGTGGACTAGTTTGCAGCCTAGAAACTTGCACAGCTCTTCCCAAAGGTGACTGGTGAACTGGACTCCTCTATCACAAGTCATGATTTGTGGACAACCAAAGCGGGCCACCCAGTTGAGGACAAAAGCGTCGGCACACGCTTTGGCAGTTATTTCGCGGAGAGGGATGCATTCGAGGTGCCTCGTAAACCGGTCTATAATGGTGAGTAGGTAAGCGTGGCCACAGCTTTCTGGAAGAGGACCCACCAAGTCACAGTGTATTGCTGAAAATCGCGAGTCTGGTTGTAGAAACGATTGCAGGGGGGCAGAGTTGTGACGGTGCATCTTGGACTGTTGACAAGGGACACAGGCTCTAGTAAATTCAGCTGTCCTTTTGCATCCCTTCCCAGACGAATCGTTCGCTGATCAGTTGTCTCGAAGCTCTTATTCCCGGGTGCGAAAGAGAGTGTACAGCGTCGAAAACATGTTTCCTAAGGTTGTATGGCACAATGACTCTGGGGATGGACAGAGAAGTGTCAAGTAGCAAAGGAGAGTCGGAGTCTGGTACAGTGTGTTCTTTGAGGCGTAGCGATGTTGTGTTAGAGCGGCGAAGCTCAAGCACTTTTGGGTCCTGAAGTTGCTCCCGGGCCAGAAGTTCCAGATCTATCCCTTGATATCCTTTGAAAAGGGCGTTCACCTCTGTAGGGCGACTAAGAAGGTCGGCGACAACATTATCTGTGCCTTTTACATGCTGAATGTCCGTAGTGAACTCCGAAATGAATTGGAGCTGGCGAAGGCGTCGTCCTGGTGCATCCTTAAGAGGAGAGGAAATGGCGTGAGTGAGCGGAGCATGGTCTGTGTAAATAGTGAAAGGGCGGCCTTCCAGAAAGTAGCGAAAGTGCTTGAGAGAAAGGTACATGGCCAGTAGTTCTCGATCGAATGTGGAATAGTTCCTTTGGGCACGGGATAGAGACTTGGAGAAAAATCCCAATGGTTGTTGATGACCATCGATTTCCTGTTGCAATGTAGCCCCTACAGCTACATCGGATGCGTCTGTCATAAGGGAAATCCTCGCTCCAGAGATGGGAAAGGCAAGGCTGGCAGCTTGTGCAAGGGATGACTTCGCAGCGTGGAAGGCCACATCAGCGGTCGTGCTCCAATGTACGGGCTTTTTGGTCCCTTTTCCCGGGGTCAAAAGCGAATCCAGTGGCTGCAAAATCCCACCTGCGTTGGGTATGAAAGAGCGATAGAAGTTGATGGCCCCAAGAAATTTGCGAAGGTCCTTCACTGTCCTAGGTTTGGGAAAGTCGCAAATGGCGGAAACTTTGGTCTCCAACGGGCGTACACCTTGGGAGTCAACCCTGTGTCCCAAAAAATCCACCTCCTTCACAGCAAAAACGCATTTGTCCTTGTTCAATATGAGGCCGAAATGCTCTAAGCGGTTGAAAACCTCTGAAAGATGTTTCCAATGATCTTCCTCGGACTCAGAAAAGATCATGATATCATCGATGTAGACGAAGCAATTGGGCACCCCCCTTAGCACTTCATGCATAAATCGGCAAAAGGTGTTACCAGCTGACTTAAGGCCCATAGCTAAACGTTTGAAAGCGTAATTTCCAAGAGGAGTAATCATAGCGGTCTTGTGAACGTCTTCGGGAGCAATTTGAATCTGATGATATGACTTGTAGAGGCCAGAGTACTAAAGACAGTTGATCCAGCCAACATTCCAATGAAATCTGTCAAAAGAGGAATTGAGTATTTGTCGGCGATCGTCTGCTCGTTCAACAAACGAAAATCACCGGTGATGCGAAATTCTCCGGGATTCTTCTTTGGTACCAAGTGCACTGGGGATGCGTATGGAGACTCAGTTGGTTCAATTACTCCCAGATCAAGCAACTTTTGGAGCTCTGATTTTAAAACGTCAAGTTTCTCAGGGCTCAAGCGGCGAACTTTGGAGCAAACGGGCGGTCCTACTGTCCGAATGTGATGAAGTGTTTGGTGTCTGGTGGGGCGATGAAAGTTGTCGACCTCGAAAACTGATGGGTATTGTGAGAATAGATTTTCCAAAGAAGATACAGTTTGGGCTGTGGGGATCGGTCGATGCAGCTCAGCAATTGCCTCATGTTCGGTGAGTTTGCTAGAGGTTGTGCTTGGAGTACTTGTCTTCTCATGCATCTCTGGAAGAATCATCAAGCGTCTGTGAGGGTTCAGCGAAATTTGGAAGTGCTCCAAAAAGTCCAAGCCAATGATGGCATGAGAAGTAGATGCCTTAAGAAAATCCCAAGAAAATTCGGCGGGCAATCCCAAAGTCACGCACAGAGTAACCCTCTCGTATGTGGCTATTTGACTACCATTGGCAGCAGAAAGATAGCCGGAAGTTCTTGGATCATCTGCTGATCGCTGGCATGGTATTATAGAATCCCTGCTTCCGGTGTCGATGATGAATGCAATGTTAGTGTTGGGGTCATGGACGATCCATGGGTGAGTTTCCCCAGTGATGATGCTGATGTGTGGACTATTGGGGCTGTGAAATGCATTCCGGTTGATAACTCTCCAATTGCAGTTGCCTGCGCAATGTCTGGCTTGATCGCCATATTTTCGGTGAATGTGACAGATCGATGATTGGGGATGTAGTTTCGAAGGGCGAGAATTGAGGCTAGGTGCGGGTGTTGACGATTGCAGCGGGCGATCACCCCAAGCTGGCCGCCTTCGTGGGCTCCAGGAACGCGAATGTCCAGAACTCGACGGGGAAGGAGAAAACGATCGGAGTCTCACAAAAGTGGAAGAGTGAGGTGGCGAGGTGTCTCTTGCAACTGGTGAACGTTGGAAGAAAGAAGTGTTCGTGGCATTGTTATCCCTAGTGTTTGGAAAATTATGTGGTGTGTGTGGCATGGACTGGAGAGAATGTGTAAGTGAGGTGACAGTCTGTGCAAGGTCTGTGACAGTATCGTGCAATGCTGATAGACTGACATTAGAGGTGCCAATTGATGATGCGTAATTATTATACTCGGGTCCATCACCAAAACCTGATGTACATTTACGGTTCTCCTCCATGACTCGATCTGCAATTTTAGCCAACTGATCTAAATCCTCGACCCGGTGCGAGACAATAATGCGGCGAACGCCTGCAGGCAAGCGATCTACAAACAACTTGCGCAAAAGCCTATCCTGTGAACCACTCTCGCCTAATAACGAACGCATTTCAGCCAGTAGCCTAGACGGAGACGTCCTATCACTCAATCTACTCTCATTTAATAATCGCTCTAGCTTGTCATCGCTGGACGGCGCGAAATGCTGTAGCAAAACGCTTTTGGTTTTGCTGTACGCGTTTTGAGCGTTTAAATCTGGAAGCACGTGTTCCAAAAACCGAAAATGCCGGAGATCTAGTGCGGCTAACAGGCTATCAAGTTTTGACTGCTCGCTATCAATCCCCCTAACTCTAAAAATTGTCTCGATTGTTGAGAAGTAAAGGTCCGCGTCCCCATCCCAAAATTTCGGCAGTGTCAAACCACTCGTGCCTGTTACGTTGTTACTGGATCTCAAAACAAAATTGTCCGGGGATAGTAATGGGGGGCTACCAAAGTTGTCGTGGACTGTACGGTTGTTCATTTCCACGCGCGGAAGGATTCGCCCCCTTCCCAGAGGTGTTGCATACGCTTCAGGTGGCTGCCCAGTTCTTGGCGGGAGGTCGAAGAAAGCAGCCATCGCCTAGTTTGCTGGTTGTACTCTTTATGTCTCGCAAGGCTAGTAGCCTTCACCTGATATTTCTGCTCTTTGCACTCGATCTTTGTACTCGGTTCAACGTCGGGGTCACCAGTTTAGCGGCTCTATATATTTTAGCAAAACGTCGAACAGACCGATAAGTTTTCACCGCTCATTTATTCGTAATCAACACTGCATACGAATTTAGTTTTTCTGACTATCTGAGTAAGGGAGGAAATGACGGCTCGCTCCAGCTTTATATACCAACCGCCATTGTATATCATTGTTACGTCAACTTGACAAGAGCGTCACAGTGATAAAAAGAACGGGCAAATTTGATTGGTGCGCTGTAATTGAGAAACAATGGTGCAATTTATGGAAGCGGCAAAACGTGCTATCGCTACATTATATTAGCAGTATATTGAAGTTTTTAAATACAGAAAGTTTAGTGGTTCAAGTTTCAAACACCAGATTAAACATTTATGTTTATACCAGAGGTGGAGTCCTTGAGGACGTCCTTGGCCTGGAGGACACATTTTGAAGTCCTTGGCCTTGGCCTCGAAGGCCAAGTTCTTGGCATTGGCCTTGGCCTTGGTTTCGAAGCCTCAAGTCCTCGAAAATTGCTCTGTCCTCGGCTCGAGGACAGCTCTATTTTTTGAATAGGTAAAATTATGCATTATTATTAATGGGCAGTGGTGCAAGCGGATCTGCTACCGTTAGGTAAAGTCCACCCATACATTCTGTAGGCCTCATTTGGGCCCATTGCAACCGTGGCTGCTACGTTGCTGTAGTTTTGCTTGGTTACTGGTCGAACTCAGAAAGCCTTCCAGCTTCCTTTAAGTACGTGGCCAGGTTGTTAATGGTACATTTCGTTACCACATCGTGAACAATGGTTTTGGTGATTCCAAAATATTTAACACGAATATCTTGCGAAAGCTTGCACTTGCCATCATGATGATTTGGTGTTTCATCCTCTAGGCTACATTTTGGACACAGAGACTCTGCACGACCTGTAGTTTTCTTGAGCCGCTGTAGATTGTGGTGCCCAGTTAAAACTTGCACTACTCTATTTAATTGAGGTCTCTCAAGGTTAAAGATACATATTGTTAGTCGTGAGGACGTCCAACCTACAGACTCCTTCATCCTCAAGCAGTCCGTTTACTCCACATGGATTTCCATCTATCTGAGGACCAGTCCTTAGCCGTGCTAACACAACTGGCATACGGGACTGTGATAAAAAGTTAAGGACCATGCATTTCTGATTTAGATCCTGATGTGGCTTGATAGTCTGCCATTTTGTTACCATGTACCCTTTTATGACCAGAAATCCAGGAAACACTGACGTAGTTTTGTTTACCCAACTGATTTAAGTTTCTAATGCAGTTGAGCACTGTAATTGATGTTACAGTGCATTTTATGAGGGATTTGATAGCTGCCTGACTATCCACCAGCACAAGAACACTTTGATTGTGCATTTTTTCCAAAAGCAGGTTCTTTGCCGCTTCTGGAATAACTAGCTAGGACTTCTGCCTGGAACGCAGTGCTGCGTATTCCAAGGTGAAAAAATGCTCGTTTTGGGGAGTTGTTTGGGTATTCTGCATGAAAACCGCACCTACTCTTACATCTAGTTTCGAGCCATCAGTGTAAACCTTGACAGTGATGTGATTTAGAACGCTTTCATATCTGATAGCATTCTTTTTATCCATAATTGGAAATTAGAAATTTCTCTCAAATACTGTACCTTAGTTTTCTTTATTCGGTCAGCTGGCATATGCAGCAGAGTCGGCTTTTTTTAACAAAGCAATGCCCTTCACGGCGCACAAATTTATGCAAAGTAGTTTCTGTAGAAACACCTGCGCGAAATCCGAACTGCGATGCAGAAAACTTTGCCTACACGAGATTATCTTCATTAAAATGGCACAGAATTAGTCTTTCCTACCATTTCAGTTGGAAAGAAGGATTTAGGGAAGGATTTAAGATCAATGAGAAGGATTTAGCATTTAGGATCATTGGGAAAGATTTAGCTTCAAAATTGCTTTCCGAGTTTGGGGAGAAATTTACCTGTGCCTTCTTTCCGTGCCGATGGCTCATAGCTGTGTCTCAGGCATGCTTGAAAAATGACATGGTAATATCTTTTCAGTTGATTCCAACCTTTCTGAAACAGTACTGGATAGAGCCCGTCTGGCCCTGGTGCTTTGAATGGTTGAAACTAGTTAATAGCTGATTCCATACGCTCGAATGAACGTATGTTTGCAATCATTTCAGTGTCTTCAGGTCTCATGAATGGATTGTCCACTAAATCGTACCCGGTTGCATGATTTTCTGTTTGCTTGCTACCCGGTGATAAAATATCGAGCAGATAGTTTAAAGTTTCTAGTGGAGACTTCGTGAATTCTCAGTGGTGTTTAATTACTTTGCGAAGACTCACCGTTTCATTCCTTCGACTAATCTTAACCATCCGAGCCGGTGGTGTTTGACCATTCATGCTCTCTACAAAAGTATGTCATGAATCAAGTTTTGCTCATCTGACAGCTTTTTTGAAATAGGTTAGGGCGAGCTTTTGAGCCTCCCGATCTTGTTCTTGTTTTGTTTTTGTTTTAATGGCTTTTCTCCAAGTTCGGCGAGATTTTTTTCGAAGGCTTGCTGGCTCAGAATTTTACCACATGTTATCTTTTTTACGAAGCGACTTTCCTACATGGCAAGCAGCTTCATTTGATTTAATTATAACTGAATGAACCTAGCTTGCCAGCGTATCAGTGTCTTGTTTTGAAGAAGGTACTTGTATTGGTGGTAAAATTCGTTCACTTAATTTTTGTTACAGTTCGTCTACATACACTGGTTCCAGCATGTACGACGAACGTTTCGAAACATTGCAGCCTGGTTTTGGATTCTGCTTTTAACCTGGAACCTAATATACATGTGATTCGTGAATGATAGGACGTTGCTAACTTGCCAGCCAACTACTCGGTATCACGCACACCGGTTCACTAAGGTTAAGTCTAAAACCTCATCACGCGTTTTAGTTCTGAATGTTGGTTTATTACCTACATTACAGAAATTCAGGTCTGCACTACCACAATACACTAGCAGATCCTCTCCTTGAGGATATATATCAGAGGATCCCCATATCGTGTGATGTGCATTTGCATCGGTTTCTACAATAGTAGGGATTTGTTCATTTTTAAAATTATGTAGGAAAACGCCAGAAACCTGGCGGAAAATTTGCGAAAACCTATTTTGTTTTCATCGTTTGGAGATCGCCTGAAAAATTGTTTTGAAGACCTTTTTTTTTGGAGAACACTTGGCCCTGTTCTCCTAGGTCCTTGGCCTTGACCTCGAGCATTCCTGTCCTTGGCCTCGAGAGGGTCTGTCCTCGGAAAGGCTGTGCTTGGCCTTAACCTTGGCCTCGGATTTTTTGTGTCCTTGGCCTCGAGCCTTGAGTCCTTGACTCCACCTTTGGTTTACACCTCTGAGCCTAATAGGTTATCAACTAATTAAGTTAGTTATATCAATTTCAAAACCATGGACGTTTGCATCGTATTCAATTCAAAGTATTCTATGCTCGTAGTCAGTGTGTCAGTATTTCTCAAACTATGGGTCGTGATGCACAACAAGCCGCTAAGCGTTTATGGATCTTAGTGGCAGCGCAACTACGAGGGTAAAGGGGGCTTCCCCCCTAGTCAAGTCACTTAAAAAATTAGCTCTAACATGCAAACGTTTAAACGTGTTTTGGAATAGACCTGTAAGTAAAGTAGGGGCTGAATGGGTCGGGCAATTTAATTTTTCTACTGGATTTTAAGTTTTTGCGATTTAATTCTTTCAAATAGCTTTAACAACGTGCGACATGTGATCCAAATGGCGTTGAAAAAATCAAAAAATCGCCCAACGACAATGGCTTCACCCCCATCTATACGAGAGGATTTAGTTGCACCACTTTGCTCAGCTCGAGACCCAGTCAAGGCGTTTTTCAAACAAAAACTTTTTAGCTTTTAAGCCCCCTCCTTTAGCAAAGTCTTGGTTGCACGCCTGTTTATGCGTGTGTTAGACAGTAGAAATGTAGACCAACAAAATCATTTATTTCGTTTTTAAAAGACCAGCTGCTTTTGTTTTTTTAGAGCAAACGCAGGGTTGTTTAGGTTGCAGTCACCGCAGCATTTATATAGACTTTTCAAGTGATTATAGGCCAGAAACGACTAAAGCTAAGAAACGCCACCGGACTTACTGTACATGTCTCTTTTTTAGACATGATTACAGAATTTTGAAATTGCGCATAATATGCAGCTGTACAAAATCACTTTTAGTGTGCAGAAGTTTAGTCTGTTTTTGTGCCCCCTCACTTCGTTTGGTCTGGCGACGGCACTAGGCAAATTGTCATTCTCAAAACAAAAATTAAGCCAGTCAGCATCAATGCAGCTGCAAATTGCAATTAGCATATTCTATGATCTGATGATGCAATGTTTACACTGTTTGCACAATGTTCATAAGTCATGACCGAATTACCTACCCTATTAATGTGTCAACAGATTAATAGCTGCGAAACGCTTCAACATATATTTAATTATCACTATCCGTATATATTTTTCTGTAAATGCCATGAGCGAAATTTAGTTTGGATTTGGTATGAAAGTATGAAAGATTGTCTTCCATTCCATTCTCGCATCTTCCATATTCCACACCGAAATTTGCATTCCATTTTCCATTCCATACCATGCCCTGCTTTCGACCCCTCAATTGGATATCATAGTCAAATTCTGTTTAAAATCTAAAAACAATAATCTAAAGCTTGTGACGCCTTTAGACTGGTCAGGAGTCAAGAGGGCATTTTATTCAAATAAAATTTGAATAAGAAACCCTCTTGACGAGTCGAAACGATCGTTGATAACTACTTGATATTCGATTGCAGTATTCTTGCTTTTTTTTAGTCATTGATATCGAAGTACCGGTATATACAATATGCGCTATAAAATAACAGCAAAAATAAAAGTGAGCATTATATGATGAGATTACAGCAAAAATATTGAACACGAATTAGGCGCGGTCAATGCTAATCGCAAAATAGTCAGCGCATTCTTACTTGTTTTAAACAAAAATTCAGTAGGTCGGCGAACCGCCTTACCAGCGTACAAACTGACTGTTGGTTGAAACAAACGTGAAGTACGCTCGCGCGATCACGATTTTCGCGCAGCGTAGACCATGGTTACTCAATTGGCGGATAGCGTCCACATACAGACTTCCGGAGAGCTAAATTCGGACCTCGACGGTGTCTTGGTTTTGCCTGCATTCGTTTGTTGCAATGGAGTAACGAACGTACAATAGTGATAAGCGAATTTAGTAAAAAATTTGCAAAATAAAGGTTGACATGAAGTAATAGATTCGTTGTGTTAAAGTAACGATTCCAAATTGTATTCATCTGCTATCATTTTTCTCTTTTTCATTCATGGTTTGCCTTTTTCTGTTTCATGCGTCGGTGAATTGTTGCTTCGTAAACTGTCGATTGCTTCAGACCCTCCTCCCCCTTAGCCCAGTATCATAATATATCAGTAGGTTCACTCCTAGCAAAAACCATTGTAACGTATGTCCGCATTTTTTGAGAGCCCAGCAAAACTTTGGAGTCAAATGACGTCATAATAGTGACATCGTGAGCGGTTTCGAATTATACCAAATAATAGCGAATGCTTTATGAATTTTGTCTCCACCTTACGGAGTTAAGTCCTTCCCCATTTTCTACGACCCTAAATGTAGAAAAGCAGCATTTTTCACAGCTGTCATGCTCCTGACGTAACTTGACCTAGCTTTCGTTGTGCATTTCGTATCGAAATAAACTTGTTACCAATAAATCCGTTTAAGCTCGGGCTATAATTTGCTCCATTTGTTACGTCACTTGTGTATGACGTCACAAAGTCACAAGTGCAAAAATAATCTAAAATTGGAAGTTTTTGCTCTTTTGGTAACTTTAGTTATTGCGGTTTTGCTCGCGTTTGACACCCGACAGTTTTCTTTTGCCTAAAACTTGCTCTATATCGTCAACTAGCTTTGCTGCAATTTTCATTTCAATTGCTAAAGGATTTACGAAAATACCGTTGGTTGTTTGCATGACATGGCAAAGTTATAACGATAAATGCAATATTATTTACACAGCCTGTGTGCTTTAACTGATATAATTTGATTGTTACGTCATTGCCATTAGACAATGACTTGATTGATGTTTTTTATTCCGAAACAGCATCGTCTTTTAGTCCGAAATATTACGGAGCACTGCAGCTGTATCGCAACACTGTCTGTAAGAACAGATAATAGTGAATTTTCCTTCAGCCATATTGAAATTATTCTTGAAGAAAAAAATGCATTTTTGACCAAAGTTGGTTTTAATTGCATGCTTCAATTTCATAGACTTTACCGATGCACGCAACAACAAAATAAAGCCGTGGAATCTTCAAATGTGAGAAATAAAACAATAAAAATTGTATCGTTGTTCCTATGCAGCCGACTGATGTTTGTTTTGGAACATCAATCAAGTCGCTGACTAACGACAATGACGTAACAAACAAATTGTATCGGTTAAAGCACACAGGCTATATAAATGATATCGTATTTATCGTTATTTCTTTACCATGTCATGCAAACAACCAACGGTATTTTCGTAAATCCTTTAGCAATTGAAATGAAAATTGCAGCAAAGCTAGTTGACGATATAGAGCAAGTTTTAGGCAAAAGAAAACTGTCGGGTGTCAAACGCGAGCAAAACCGCAATAACTAAAGTTACCAAAAGAGCAAAAACTTCCAATTTTAGATTATTTTTGCGCTTGTGACTTTGTGACGTCATACACAAGTGACGTAACAAATGGAGCAAATTATAGCCCGAGCTTAAACGGATTTATTGGTAACAAGTTTATTTCGATACGAAATGCACAACGAAAGCTAGGTCAAGTTACGTCAGGAGCATGATAGCTGTGAAAAATGCTGCTTTTCTACATTTAGGGTCGTAGAAAATGGGGAAGGACTTAACTCCGTAAGGTGGAGACAAAATTCATAAAGCATTCGCTATTATTTGGTATAATTCGAAACCGCTCACGATGTCACTATTATGACGTCATTTGACTCCAAAGTTTTGCTGGGCTCTCAAAAAATGCGGACATACGTCAGAATCGAGTGAACCTACTGATATATTATGATACTGTGCCCTTAGCCTGGTGGGTTCAGTCCCCCTTAGTTAGCCAAGTCTCTTAGAACATTTAATTAATCCAAAAATTAAATGTTTAATAATTATTATCCAATTTCTTTGTAAATGTGTTTTAGACTTGGCTTGTACGTAAAAGGGGGAGGGAGGGTTAAGGAGCTAGGCATTTGATTTTTCAGCTGGCTTCCAAATCTTAGAATTTTATTAGTTCTGTCAAATGGCTTGAAAACTGCGTGAAATGTGATCCAAATGGCGTTAAAATGACTATTTTTCACAAAAACTCACAAAAATTGCCCAGCAGATGGGGGCTCTGTCCCCAGATCCTCGTCTATCATACGCTTTAGTCGCACCAACTTGCTCAGCACGCAGCTCAACTGCAGCATTTTTAACAAGAAGAAAATTTAACTTTTGGTTCAAGCCCCCCCCCCCCCCCCCCCTTTTGCAAAATCCTGGTTGCGTGCCTGATAGAGATTATCGTTAACCAGAAGTTTTATATAGACTATGGTAAAATAAAAAGCTTCGCACTTTTATGACGAAACAAGAGCCGCACCACAATTTTGCCTGGCCAGCTGCACTCCATTCCACCACAGACTTGCAAGTTGCCACCACTGAATTGGAATTTAGAAACTCGCAAGAGGCAAAAAGTCATTTTTTTGCACTAAAATATGGTTTAAGCCAAACATACATGTCTTTATGGTTTTTAAACATGCTGCATCCGCATGAAAGTATGTTCTATATTTTTAATTTGACGGGACTGGACCCAACGAGTGTTCATCTTTTGTATCTAGGCCTTTGCTAAAACTAGTTGAGCACCCGTGGCGTAGACCGAGCCCTATGCTTTAGCTTTGTTTGGATCGTTTTTCAAAACCCTTGGTTAGTAGTTATTGAATAGAATTTTGCTTGCAACAGTTTTTGTTTTAAGTGTTCATAAGCTTTCAATTAAGTTATACCCTTAAATTTTTTATTTTTTTTTATTTTTGTCGCTATGTCATACTTGTCTTTTCTTAAAGTGCTGTATGCTCAATTGTCCATATTTTAATAATTCACAATGACTTATTAAAAATGTCTTACAGTATTTTAACCATAGTTGATAAAAGGATAACGTAGTTGCTTTTGGAACTGGAGATCTTGAGTTCAATTCCTATGCCAATCAAATCAGACGCAGGGTTGCTGACTGCTTGCCACCGGTGCGACATTTTGAAAAGTGCTGTTGTTGATCGCAATGACGCAGAGATGAGCCGGCCGGCTGGTCACTTGCTAGCAGGGGTGCCAAAACCCAGGGGGGATATATCCCCCCAATAATTTGACTATGGTCTACATCTGCATACCCCCAATAATTGGACTATGGTCTGCATCCGAGCGCTGGATGATGTTTGGACCTTGGTCTTCAAGTGAAGTCGGGGACAAATACTCTTCAATTTCTGGGGAAGACCTTTTTTTGGGGGGGTCTTCACTTAATTTGCTTACGTGAAAACAATCGTGGTCGAACTTCATCACCCCTAATGTTGAAAATAAGGAAAAATTGGTGTAAAATTGCAAATTATCCCCCCCAATGCTCATCTTAAATCGGCACCCCTGCTTACTAGACCGTGATTAACGAAAATTTGTAACTGTTTTTATATAAATTTTAACTTGGTTTTTTGCATTATTAACTGTCGTACGCTTCTTTTTTATAGGAACCAGTAATTCTGTGTAAGACTAGCTGTTCTTAAATCTTCACAAATTTTAGCCTGATTCGTTCTTAACTACTTTAAGAATAAAGTGACAAAAATATATTTTGCTTGATTAAAAGTTGTCGTTTGTTATACAGTATATAAATCGCAATTACAGTTTGGCAAATCAACAATGGCAATAGAGAAAAGGCCAAGAATAAACTGCTGGCTACTTGCACATGCGTTGCACTAGCTTGTGTTCTTATTTAAATTAAGCTTACTTTTTGATGCTAGGCTGGCATTGTTCTTGAATTTTGACCAAAAACAAGCCTCGCATTCTTTTAAAATTGTTCTTATAAAAAGTGCATTCCAAATTCATTACTTTTTTGTAGTGACATTAAAGTTGCTTATTTCTTTGCTTTTCTAGGGTTCATTAAGGTTCTAATGATTACGGCATAGGCGCAGCCAAGGGGGGGGGGATGGGGCTCTTTCGATTGAAATGCCACCAATGAAAAAAATGTCACAAAAAAGACTATTGTTTCTCCAGTTTCTTTTAGCATCTTCGCGTACAACAGTACACACCTACAACAGTAATTAATATTGATCCAGGGAACCCGGCCCCCCTCAATTTTATTTTTACCAACAAATTTAAATGGCCCCCCCTACAATAATATTTAAATGGCCCCCAATTTAAATCGGCCCCCAACAATAATATTGTTCCAGGGGGCCCGGGCCCCCCCAATTTAATTTTTACCTACCAATTTAAATGGACTCCCTACAGTGATATTTAAATGGGCCTCCAAACAATAATATTGTTCCAGGGGACCCTTGCCCCTTCAATTTAATTTTTGCCAACCAATTTAAAAATGCCCCCTACAATAATATTTAAATGGTCCCAGTTTGAATAGGCCCAACAACAATAATATTGTTCCATGGGGCCCGAACCTTTCAATTTAATGTCTGCCAACCAAATTAAACTTATAACCCGAGGAAAAACAAGAGTTTTTATCCCAAAAGCTGCTAACAGAGGCTCTCATATAACCTTTTTATGAACGTAATGCAATAATCAGGGACGGATTTAACATGTGGCTCAGTGCCAGAGGTCCCGCACTCAGATAAGATTTTATTTTGGTCTTCACCTGTATTTGGCAGCAAAATATTGCAAAAATCCCAAAGTGCTTGCGGCTCATCTCAATGAAAATTCGGCCCGGGCAATAACATGGTTTGTAGATATAACTATCTACTGTGCATTTTTTAGTAACAATTCACCTCCACCTCGCGAGTTTTTATGCAACAAAATACTTTTGAAAGAAATTAGCTACAGTAAGAGGAATGCTCATTGAACAAATTTTTGAACTAAGAGGGCCTGGGCTCCCTAGCCGTATATGCACTCCTACAACTGGTTGTTTTTATAACAAAACAATAATCTTTAAGTAAAATATTCTTCTGGATTGTTTATTTACTGCTAAAATATTGCACGAGGCAATGTACTTTAGTTCCCCTTACCTGGGCCAAATCAGTTACAAAATTTACCCCAAAATGCAAGATTTTAAACATGTTTTGGACTTAAATTGCAAGCAAAAGGAGGACTGAACAATTTAATTTTTTTCATTGGCTTTCAAGTGTTAAAAATCTAGTACTTTTAAAATTTAAATGGCTCTGAATATACGTGCGAAATGTGATTCAATCAGGAAGTCGAACCGAACCTGAACCGTAAACCCGAATGAACCGTTTCATTTTGGTGAACCCGAACCGAACCTGAACCACCAAAATTTTACTTCAGTGAACCTGAACCAAACCTGAACCCTCAAAATTGTGCTCAAGTGCCCCCAAACCGAACCTGAACCCCTAACAAAAGTAAGAATATATTTTTCCATATCCGGATGTCGCTGGCGCTGGTACACGCACAATAAGAGCAGTGGTGAGCATCAACAGAATCAGCAATTTCTCCTTTCTTTTTTTTGGACGAAACGAGTAACGACAGTTAAATTTTAAGTCAATGAACCCGAACCAAACCTGAACTAGTAATATTTTACTAGAATGAACCTGAACCAAACCTGAACCACGAAAATGGTGCTCAAGTAAATCCGAACCAAACCTGAACCGCTGAAATATTTTGAGCAGGAGCTAAACCTGAACTCGAACCGTTATTTCAAACGGTTCGACACCCGGGATTCAATGGTGTTAAAACACCTTTTTTTCAAAAAATTACGAAAAATCACCCAGCGGCGGGAGGCGAAGCCCCCAGACCCCCATAGCCTCCGGCGGCTGGGGGTTCTGCCCCCAGACCCCCGTCTTTGATACGTTTGAATTACAGTACACTTGTTTGCTCAAAAGCACGTCTCCCAATTTAAATATTGTCACATTTTAATTATTATTAAAGCCCTCCCCTTGAACGAGTTCCTAGTTACGTACTGTCAACACCAGGCCACTGCTTCTGATCTTCCATTCTACGATATTTTAGCTCCCACAAAAAGTTCCCCTTTCGAAGTTTCCGATGTCGTCATTGCATGTGGTTTGGGCCCAGGGGCGTATTTAGGGGAGGCCATGGTGTCATGGCCCCTCTTTTGGGTCGCCAGGATAGTATAATTAGCTTAGAATAGTAAGCAAAATTGCGGCATGCCCCCCCCCCCCCTGGAACTAGGGCAAAAAGTTTGAGCAAACAAAAAGGACAGAATCTGGGTAAAGACCTTTTTTTTTCAGACTTCGCGTAATTTTTGGCCAACAACTGGACTAATTTTGAGTGAAGACCTTTTATTTATTTATTTATTTTTGGTCTTCACCTAATTTTGGGCAAGAAAACGGACTGATTCTGAGTGGAGAAATTTTTCTTTTGGGCTTCATTATTATCAAATTTCCTGCCCTTCCTCCCCTTTCAAAAATTCTGCGTACCCTACTGTTTGGGACCCCCATCAAAAATCCTGGCTACGCCTTTGGATTACGATATCTACTTTTTGTACTGTCGATACTCAACCCTGAGTAAACTGTCTTGGTTTGAACAAAGTAACTCCAAAAAACTTACCGAATGAATTCAGGAAAAGTAAATTAACCACCATTGTTTTTATATTTTACTTTGCCAATAAAATCAAAATCACTCGGCTTGTAAAAGATTTTGATTTTTTTTTGGGTTATCCTATTGTTTAGTTAATTGTTATGTCGTTGGGTTTTAATCGTAATAAATTGGCTTCTCTACTTCAAAAGGTACTGGCTGCCGCAACTTTAAACAATTTTTGTTAACTTTTTTTAAGATGTCTTTTTGAAATCAACAACCAATTCTAGCATCCTGACCGTCGTAAAGCTGACAATCATAAAAAGGTTTTCAACTGCTTTTAAGCTTTACTTTTGGGGTCGAAATTGGGTGAAGAGTAAAATTAAATAGAGCGGATTTTTCTCCCCTATTGTTAAAGATTTCTTGCAACCATAGTTCTACAATTAAAAACGCGCATACCCCTGTTAACCCTATTTTACACAGGGGGCATTTTTGTTTCCAATTGTTTTGTTTTTTTTGTTATAAATCTCTTCAGAAAACATCTTTTTCCTTTGAACTAACTTGACTTTGAGTGAAGTTTATTCGCAAATATTTTCCGAAAATTTAATGTTGCTAAAGCAAGATAAAGTTTCCCAATTTTGAAGTTTCCCAAAGTCACTTTCCGAAATTTGAGCATTTTTTTGCCGATATTCAACTTAAATGACGTCATAAGACATTTTTGTAACGCAACTATTTTACCTTCGGCATTTTATGATTCAGTATCAAAAAGCAAATGTATAAAATCTGAGCAGCCTATGACGTCATTGAAAAAATTAGCCCATTCTTCGGAAAATGGCTCTGACGTCACTGTGATGGCGTCATTGACCCAAAACCAGTTTTCCTTAACATTTTTTGTCAATTAGGTGTTTTTTCATGGTTTTTGATTTGAAGTTAGATAGGGAGGGGTACTTTTGCTTGCCCCAGTCTAAAGTAGGGTTAAAAATCCCGGACCTGAAAACAATAAATCTTACTAAGTTAACATGTTATGGTTTTGTGCTTGTTATTAGTTAATATTTGGCAGGGGAAGCGCTAAGAAGTTTTACACTCAGGTGCGTAGCCAGGATTTGAAAAAGTGGGGGGGGCTTTTTTGAAAGAATGAGAAAACTGCAAACGACCTTGACCTGAATTTTCATTGTTCCTGAATCAGAATCACACGATTTATCCGAAAATTGAGACGGTAATCTCAGCCAAAAGACTGATGATCTCCAAAAAAAAAAAAAAAGGTCTTCACCGAAATTGAGACGGATTTTTCGGGCAAAATCAAAAATTCAAACGCTTTTTCAGCCCCAAAATCAGGTGATCTCCAAAAAAAAAAAGGTCTTCACCGAAATTGAGACAGATTTTTTGGCCAGAAGCGGACATTCAAACGCTTTTTCAGGTCGAATATCGACATCTGCTTCACAACTTCGGCACCCAATTTCCTTTGGAGGGGCTGTTTTCAATTTTTCACCAAAAATCGGCCTCAAAAGCACCAAAAACGTGCGATTTTGCATACTTTACAGGCCAACAGGGGGGCTCGAGCCCCCCCGCTCCCCCTGGCTACGCAACTGTTTACACTTGCTTTCACTGGCAAACCTTTAAATTGTGCCTCCTAGGCCCCATTATATGTATTTTTGTAGTAAACACGTAGTCGTTAGGTACTTTTCTGATCGTTTTTATTGGCTGATTTGTTGCTAGAATGCTGACATTACAGTACCTTTGTTTGCAATGACGTTCTAAAAATTTTCTGCCAGTTTTGTCGAGTTTTCGGGCAAGCCACGGTTTGAACACATTTAAGAATTAAAGCGTTTGGGGTGGTCGAAGCCCTCGCCGATGTCAAATATTTCGTAGAAACTGTATGATACTTGAAAAAAAGTAAAGCTTTTCAAGCCTAAACTAATTAAATATTTGCAAGATTAGCATTAGACTAGAAAAATTCATTGATAAGTTACATCAACAAAGTTCAAACCATAACTAGTTTGTTGACTGTTGAGTCATAAAGCTCAGTCAATTTCTTGACCGAGCTACCACCAAGCAAAACAGTGCGGAAAAAAATTTTTTTTTTTTTTTGTTGTAGTTTGAAAATTTTGAGAGTAACAAGTTACCACCCTCTAGCTAGAGCTACATTACTGTCTTCATGGTCCAATTCGACGAAATCAATGTTTGTGATCTTCTAGTTGTGGTTGATCTCATCTATTGTTGATGAATTTTAGACCTTTACACAAACTCAATTAATACTTGTAAGTTAATTTGGCTCAGTAAGGACAAAGCCAGTCGCTTCTAAACAACCGCCTTTGCTTTTTAGGGTTTGCGTAAATATCAGAGGTGGAGTCGAGGACACAAGGCTCGAGGCCAAGGCCAAGGACACAAAAAAAATCCGAGGCCAAGGCCAAGGACAGCCTTTCCGAGGACAGACACTCTCGAGGCCAAGGACAGGAATGCTCGAGGCCAAGGACCAAGGACACAGGCGCAAGTGTTCTCCAAAAAAAAAAGTTTTTAAAAATTTTTTTCAGGCGATCTCCAATTCATTGGCGTACCCAGAATTTTTGTTTGGGGTAAGCCCAGCACTTAAATTGTAGGGGGGACGCGTCCCCCCATCGAGATTTAGCGTCCCCCCAACGAGATGTGAGCACTGGATGATCAGACGAAAAAGACCTAATTCTTCACCTAATTTTGGAAAAAAACCGCTTCAATTTCCGGCGAAGATCTTTTTTTTTTGGTTTTCACCTAATTTTGGCGAAAAAACACTTCAATTTTAGGCGAAGAACTCTTTTTTTGGTGTTTGTTCAATTTCGGCAACGGAATTGCGTAATCTTCCCTAAAATACTTTCGCATGCCAAATGCGTTTGGTCAAGGCTGCAAAAGCGTCCCCCCATGCAAAATTTTACAATTTAAGTATTGGGTAAGCCTAAACCACAAATCACATAAAATGACGTCATCAAAATTTTTCCAAAGAGGAAGTTTTGTGGGACAAAGATATCGTAGGATGGAAGATCTGAAATTGTTGCCTGTTGGCACGTAACCAGGATTTTGCAAATGGAGAGGGCTTAAACTGATAGATCAAAAACGCAAATATTTAACTTTGGAAACGTGTTGAAAAACCTAGTGTAACTCAAACGTATCACAGACAGGGGATCTGGGGGTGGGGCTCCCAGCCGCCGGAGGCTTTGGGGGTCTGGGGGCGAAGTCCCCAGCCGTTGGGCGATTTTTTGTAATTTTTTGAAACAAAAAAGCTATTTTAATGCCATTGAATCACATTTTGCAAGTGTTCAGAGCCATTTAAAAGCACTGGATTTTTGACATTTGAAAGCCAATTGAAAAAATCAAATCGTTTAATACTCCTTTTACTTGCAATTCAAGTTTTAAACACGTTCAACATCTTGCATTTTGGTGTTAAATTTAATTGTAAGTGATCTGGTCCAGGTAGGGGAAAGTAAGGTGCATTGTCTCTTGCAACATTTTAGCAGTAAATAATAATCCACTCGAGGATTTTCCTTAGAGATTTTTGTTTTGTCATGACAATAACCAGTTATTGGAGTACATGTTCGGCCAGGGGTCTGGGCCCCCTCGATTGAAGTTCAATGATTCGTTCAATTAGCATTTTCCATAGCTAATTTTTTTAAAAAGTATTTTGTGCATAAAAACCGGCGAGGTTGGAGGTGAATTACTGAATTGTTATTGAAAAATGTTAAAATAGGTGGTTACGTCAACTAACCATGTTATTGCCGGGCCGGATTTACTTCGTGCTAGGCCCCTGGCACTTTGGAGATTTTCGCAAGATCTTTCTGCCAAATATAGATAAAGACCAAAAGAAGTCTTACGATTTTAGCTCGGGGTCCCTAGCTGGTACTCAGGCGCGAAGCCAGAAATTCGCAATGGGGGGGCTGTTTTGGGGGTCTGGGGGCGGGGCCCCCAGTCGCCAGAGGCCAATGGGGGTTAGGGGACGAAGCCCCCAGCTGCCGGAGGCTTGGGGTCTGGGGGCGAAGCCTCCAGCGCTCAAAATTTTTGCTTTTTTTTGCAAAATGAACTTAATTTTATAGCTATTTTAATAGAAAATAATGCTTTTAGAACGTGGCATAAAAATTGGCAGCCCAACATGATTCAACTGGTTGCATTAATGGGCTATATGAGAAGTGGCTAATGATAACATTGCAGTTCTCTTGTTTACTTGCTGGTAAATCATAAAATCCTATTATTCAATAAAACTCACACGGAGTAATCTATTTCGTCTATATTTTATAAAGAAAAATAATTGGGGGAAGGGCTAATGGAAAGATATTTGAGAGAAGTGATTGGTAATTAACTAACACTGAATATCCCCCCTCCCCTTATTCCTGAGTTTATGGTATATTTGTAGATAAAAGCTATGTTTGGCGTTTTTACATTAGCGATCAGATTTGATTGTTTATTTTTGGGCATTTTTTCAAAGTTTTCATTGATTTGTGACTTCAATTTTTGACAATTTAGGCCGTTTGCTGTAAATTCTAGCGTTCACCTTGTAAAAAAATTTGAGTGGCAACTTATTTTTTGCTTAAATACATTGATTTTCATCTCACAAACTCACATGCAAAAGTTCTCCACTTATTTTCGTGTAGTATTTTTTTAATTTGACCTGAAAGTTGGCTTCTAAAATGCGGATGAATACAATCAGACAACCCGAATCGACCAATCATAAAATAGAATAACTTGGGGACTTTCCCTTCAACGAATTTTTAAAAACTGTTTTGGATCAGGTCCTGAGGTAGGCTACGCTGATTTAACGGTTAGTTTTCTTACTATGTTAGCTTAAATTGGGTTAAGTGGGTGCAATAGTTGGATTTTGTTCTTAAATTTGTTTTAAAAAGAAATTTTTGGCAAATTACTAGCAATAAATACTAGTATCCATGATGAAACCATGATGAAACATCGCTTTAAGGTAGACCTAGGTCTACACAGTATAGATAGCCAGGTACTTGATAACCAAAAGTGATATGACGTGCCAGGCAGAAATTATGAAGCATTGATTCAAAACAATACTTTAAAATAGCCTATAGTTACTGGTACAGAGATAATAAAGTTATATGTCCTGCCAAGCAGAACATCGTCGCAAACTGCTGTGTTCAGGTATCAGAGGTAATTTTATGACAGTGCTGCGAAAATGGTCGAGACATTTAAATTTGAAAATGCACAAAACATGTAGACCTAGCATTGTTTCTCAAACAACTAGGCCTAATGTAGATTTGTATTTCTAGACCTAGCATTGTTGTGCAGGCTCCTAGATAAAATAGAATAGATTTGTACTTCTAGACCCAACTCCCATGAAGACACTGCGACTTGTCATTTGAGATTTTGTTCAACGCTCTCTCAATTTTAGCCAAGTAGCACTCTGTTTAACAAAGTTTAAATCAGAGGCGGAGACCTCGAGGACACATTTTGAAGTCCTTGGTCTCGAAGCTCAAGTCCTTGGCTTTGAAGCCTACAAGCATAGGCGTAGTAGCTCAAAAGGATTGGGGGAGCACCAAACTTTTGCCCGAAAAATGACATTGAATTTTGCCCGGAAAGTGATCGGCATTTCTGTCCAAATTAAGGCGACCTCCAAAAAAAAAAAAAAAAAGGTCTTCACTGAAATTGAGACGGTTTGATGAATATTAAATTGCCCGAAATTTTGACGCAAACTTGCCCGAAAAATATGAAATTGCCCATAATTTTAATGCAATATTGCCCAAATAATATTTAATTGCCCAAAATTTCGACACTTTAAAACCAAGCGGTGGGGCCAGTGCCCCCCGGACCCCCCGCCTCCTACACCACTGCCTACAAGTCCTCGAAAATGTCCTGTTCTCGGCTCGAGGACAGCATTATTTTTTGATTGGTTGAAAAGGAAAACAACCAAACAAAAATAATCAAAAATTCTAGCTTTTCAATTCATTTTTTTTCCTTATTTGAAAAATATCATATATTGTGATTGCCAAGTTATAGTAAACCTTATTTTAAATGGTATTGTGTGAAAGCTTTAATCAGAGAATGTGGGGCAAAAGGCAGTGTAGAATTGTTATTCTTATTTCTCCTAATATTTCCGGTGCGGGTGGTACAAACCGCAAAGCCCTAAAACCATCAAGAGCCATAACAAAGGATCCGGGGTCCTGACGCAAACATTTTTGAGTTGCTAATGCTAACTCATGACCGTGCTTATCTGAGTATGGACTCGGAAAAAAGTATATGTGCGTGATAATGAAATGTAATACAGTTACCACGGCAGTAGCGTAGCCAGGGGGAAAGCGGGGAATGGAGGGCCTATAGCCTCCCCCATTGGCCTGTCAACCAAAACGCAGAATAAGAAAAATACCACGTTTTTAAGTCTTTTGAGGCTGTTTTTTGCGCTGGAATGGACTGAAAAGTGATTTAGAGCATCTTTTGCAACATATCTTCAGGAGAGGCTGATTTGTCAAAAATTAAAGTCACAAATCAATAATAACTTTGAAAAATGCCCAAAAATAAAAAATCAATAAATTTTGATTGCTGGTGCAAAAACGCCAAACATAGGTTTTATTAACAAATATGTTACAAACTCAGAAATAAAGGAGAGGGGGGCTATTCAGTGTTGATTAATTACCAATCATTTCCTAAGATCTCTTTTCATTAGCCTCCCCCCGATTATTTTCCTTTATAAAATATAGACGAAATAGATTACTCCGTTTAAGTGTTATTGAATAATAGGATTTTATGATTTACCAGCATGTAAACAAGAGAACTGCAATGTTATCATTAGCCACCTCCCACATAGCCCGTTAATGCAACCGGTTGAATCATGTTGCACTGCCAACTTCTATACCACTTTTTAAAAGCATTATTTTTATTAAAATAGCCCTAAAATTAAGTCATTTTTGCAAAAAAAATCCAAAATTATTGAGCGCTAGGGGCTCTGCCCCCAGACCTCCGTGCCTTCGGCGGCTGGGGGTTTCTCCCCCAGACCCCATTTGACCTCCAGCGGCTGGGGGCTCCGCCCCCAGACCCCCAAAACAGCCCCCCTCATTGTGAATTTCTGGCTACGCGCCTGTACCAGGGATAGCATATTAAACAGAGTATGTTAGTGTATCCGTGATATAACTAACAAAACTTATCTTGAGAAAGCCACCTTGTTCTGAATGTATGCGAGCAAAAATCGCAAAGATTTTTTTTGAAATAAGAAAGAGCAGCTCTCTAATCACTGTTGTATGATCTGGGAAAAAGCCACATTTGCTGAGCAATTTTTGCGTTAAAAATTGCCCGCCAAGAATCCCAAATAACAGAGGCGGAGTCCTCGATGACACATTTTGAAGTCCTTGGCTTTGGCCTCGAAAGTTAAATCCTTGGCCTTGAAGCCTGCAAGTCCTCGAAAATGCCCTGCTCTCGGCCGAGGACATTAAATTGTTGAAAATGATCCATGGCCATGAGCTTTTTTCACTTTACCTTGGAAATTGGCATTTCCTCGCGTGAAGACCTTTTTTTTCGTTTTGGAGAACACCTGCACCTTGTGTCCTTGGCCTTGAGCATTCCTGTCCTAGGCCTCGAGAAGTCAGCCCTTGGCCTTGATCTCGGATTTTTTTGTATCATTGGCCTAAGCTTCGAACGTTGTGTCCTCGGCTCCAACTCTGTCCTCGACAAATAATAAACTATACTGTATCAGAAAAAAGCGCTACATGTGGAGTTAAAAATGAGAGCGTGAAATTATATATAACTATAATTGTTTGAATGGCTGGAAACAGTCGCGTAGCCAGAATTTCGCAAAGGTGGGGGGCTTTTTTTGAAGTTTGATTCAACCGTAAAAGAACTTGACCCGAATTTTTTTTTGGTTTCAATTGGATTGAGGCAAATTCAGAGCGTTTTTCTGCCAAAATCGAGTGATCTCCAAAAAAAAGTCTTCAAAGCGTTTTTCTGTCAACTGACATCCACTTCTACTTCTCATTTCACGATCTTTGGGGGGGCTATTTTTGTTTGGGGGGGGCTATTTCCCGTTTTAGGGCAAAAACCAACTTCAAAACTGCTAAAAGCATGCTATTTTGCATACTGTTCAGGCCAATGAAGGGGAGGCTATAGCACCATTTGCCCCCCCTAGCTACGCCACTGGCTGCAAAGATGCGCGCTGCAGTCAATCAATTTTTCACACGATGTCATTAAGATGAGGAGAAGCTCTCATGAAAAATTTGGGCCTTTTTCGAAAAAATAATGATTTATTATTTTTACGTTTCTACAATTGTGAGCTCTTCAGAGGGGGAGGGCGACCCCGGACAAATTGCAAATCTCTTCAAGGCCTTCCTCCTTGATACAGCCCTGCTAAGATTCTCAACTTGTTTTTGCCATTAAATAATTTATGTTAAATTTTACAAAGTGACGTTTGGCGGCAGAAACGCGTGCCCTCATTCATCGATAGGCAATTAATGAGCTATAGAAAGATATCATGTGTAATAAAACGTAAAAAAAGATTAATTAAAGTTAGGATTGGGGAAAATGTGATAAAACTAAAGTTTTTCAACTTAACTTTTACGTTACCGGTATTTTCTTTTTTAAAATTGCTTTGAAAATTTAATTTTTTCACCTCTTTCAAAATCACAAAAATTGTTTTTTTATTTAAAAAAAGTCACTAAAGTTGTTCAACAGAGGCTTGTGAACTTTGCCCTAGCCCCCAGACCCCGTTTTTTCCAAGGACGTGAGCTTGCAAATACTGGATACGGTACCTTAAATCATTTTAAAAACATAAATTATTTTACTCTATTTTGCAATACTTTTAGATAATAATATCGTAGTCGCTATACAATGTTTGAAAACTATGATAACATTTTTAAAAATCTACAAAAAGAAGTCGTTCAAACAATAACGGTTGTTTTGGAAAAAGTACTAAAACGGTGGGGATGAGAGATCCATAATCACTCAGAGGACGTTTACACTGGGGTTTTAACTGATAAAGTTAAGGTCTTAAAATTGACCGTTTCCATGTTCAGAAGTTAGTTACTCTCATTTCGCATAACGGTCTTAATTGTTTTATTACCTCCATACCGCTATGGAACGTAATCAAAATTGCTGCTAACGCGTAAAACTTCAGAATAACTTTCGTTATTTTTAGAAACTACCATTTTCAAATTATCATGAAAAACAACGAAATGCAATGTCTTACACTTTCGCGCTTAAAAACAGTCAAAGTTTGCCGACCATAGCTTTTTTTAAAATTTTGTCCTTGGTCCTTGGCTTTGGCCTCGACCAATTCTGCCCTTGGCCTCGAGAGGGTCTGTACTTGAAAAGCCGGTCCTTGGTTTTGGCCTCGGATTTTTTTTTTCAGTCCTTGGCCTCGAATATTGTGTCCTCGACTCCAGATCTGCTTCAAATATCGAACACGTGACGTGCAACTTGAATGAGATGATTGATGACCACGACAATGAAAATAATTTGTATTAATGTGACCGGTGATATTATAAAAAAAGTTTTGATTTATCCAAACATTGTTGAAGCTTAAGACATCACTGGCAACCAGCATATTTTGCTTTATTTTTTGCGCTTTCCTAAGTAATCAAAAGTGTTCTATTATTTATTCTTCAATTGTTACTTGCTTCGGATGCACCCTAGGGTTAGAATTCACCTAGCACACCCATCAAAAATTGATTTTTACCAAAAAATGCGATTTTGCTTTTCATCAACTCAAAAAGTATTGTGGTTTTGCAAAATTTTGACAAAAACTTCATATTGCAATTTATATTGTGACGTTTCATTCATTTGTTACGTTTTCTGTGACGTCATCATTGACCGGTTACGTCATTTCAAAAGTACCCTCATCAAAAATCCTGCTTATAATTGTGCAGTTATAAGTTGATATACTTATTTTATATATTAAACAAGCATTTGAAACATGTTTGCATTTGTAATTAATTTTATTGATTTTTGTTAACTGTTTCCTAGTCAAACAAGGCCCCAAAATAAATAAATTTTTAATTTTATCTGTAGCCCAATGCTTTCGGAAAAGTTTATGTCATTTTTGTACGTTCAAACAAATGAAGTAAACTCCTATCGATGGTTAGTCACTGAAAAATTAAGGGGAAAATTATAAAAGTTTAAATAAGTACAAAAGAAACATTTCGCCGCTAGTAGTGCTAGAGAGCGCTGGGGAGGATTTCTTAATTTAACATTAAAACCAAACTAGAAATTTGCGTATCTGAAAAATTGTCAAAATAAGCAAATAGAAATGATAAAAGGATTTAAATTTGCACATTATGCGGAAAATATGTAATTTTTAGTTTAGAAAACCCCCAACTTTACCCCCCATTTGCTCGAAAACTGCAGGGTAAATTTTGGCGAACTTTTTATATAAACCTCCTAGGATGAAATACAGTCTATCTGCATCAAAATTTTTTTGCCACTCAAACTTTTTTACAAACTCGATTTTTAAGCGTCCTAGAATTTACAGCAAACGGCCTAATTAGCCCCCCCCCTGAATACATGTTTCAAATGATGATTTAAATAACTTTTTAGTCAATTCCAGCGCAAAAAACAATCCCATGGCTACGCTATTGCTGGTACTGCGTCATATTATGGTAAATCCGGCCCTGATTAATGCATTACGTTCACAAAAAGGCTAGATGTGGGCCTGAGATAGCAACTTTTAGGACAAAACCTCCCCGTTTTCTTCGAGTTATACGTTTAAATTGGTTGGCAAAAATTGATTTTAGGGGGACCCGGAGCCCCTGGTCTTCAATATTGTTGTTAGTTATACTGTTGTAAGCGAAAAATGTAAAAAAGAAACTGAAACCGAAGAAACTATAGGCTTTTTTGTCACATTTTGTCATTGGTGAAATTTCAATTGGGGAGGGGGCGGACCCCCTGTTCCCCTCCCCTTGGCCACGCCTATGCTCCAAGTGAGGAAAACCAAAAGGTGCTCGCAAATTTTCTGCGAAGTTTCTGGCGTTTTCCAACGAAATTCAACTGTTCAAAAAATAGTGCTGTCCTCGAGCCGAGGACAAGGCAATTTTCGAGGACCTAAGGCTTCGAGGCCAAGGCCAAGGACTTGACCTTCGAGGCCAAGGCCAAGGCCAAGGACTTCAAAATGTGTCCTCGAGGACGTCCTCGAGGCCAAGGACGTCCTCGAGGACTCCACCTCTGGTAAATATGGTATTGAAACACTTGGCAGGCTGTCTGAAAGCGTGTGTTGCACAAAAACCCATTCTACCTCAAGGCGGCATGTAGATTGTTGAGATGTTCTTGCTATCGTTTGATGTAAAAAAAAAAAAACGAAGCAGATTACGGGTATGACGTCAATGATATTGGAGTTTCAACTTTTTTCCCAATAAAATAACTTTTATTCAAAAAATCGAAAAGGTGAATGCGAAATCTTTATGAAAATAATTGTTAGGCTACCGATAATTCGAAGTTCAAAGAGCGGGAAAGCGCTGTTTCGCACTGTTGGTCCTCACCAGCAACTCTCAACACTGAACATAATTCACTTGTTACCGATAACGCTTGATTTAATTGTTATTTCAGTAGTCTGTGTCCTATAAGCAGCCGCCTAAGGTGAACACATTAGCCTTGATTCAGAGATGGAACCGGTCAGGATTTTCTCGACCCGACCCGACCGGTAAATTTCAAAATCATCGCCGGTTGACCGGTTTCTGACCGGCCCGGTCGACCGGTTTTTTTACAGAAAGTTTTATGTATCTAATGAAAAATTTTCCAAAGGGGAGCATGGGTGAGGGGTAAAATTTGTGACTTTGGACGGGGGTCTCAGAAAAAAAAACGCAAAAAAATTTTTGCGTTTTTTGTAAAAATGACTCAATTTTCAGACCTTTTTTGGTTAAGTTTCGGTTTGAATGACCTGTTTTGAGCAGCGCAAAACGTGCACAAAATAAGCATAAAAAGCACTGAAGGGCACAAGCTAAATTACTAGACGTTCTTTCTAGTGATATTTTGCAAAAGGCCAAAAAATGAAGTTACCAGTTTTTAGCTATTGGTGACAGATTATTATTTTGCAATTTGCCGAGCAGCAAACACTAAACTTTTTTTCGGCAGTGCTGCCTTTGCAGTTACAAAAAGACGAGAAAAAAAAATAACAGCAAAAGATAGGTAACAGCAAAAACATACGAATATCACAATACTTGTACTATTGCACCCAAAAACATTAAAATGATGGAGCAATTACATTACTTGATATTGAAAATTATGTCAGTAACAGCGTGAAAAAAAGGAATATTGAAAAATTATGTCACTAACAGCCTGAAAAAACTTAATAATATTCATTACAACTATACACAGTAGGCACAAAATTAGTCAAATAGACGTTTAAACGTGGTCTAAATTTATGCAGCAGACGTAATTTAGATGGTCTAACTTTTGTCTAAATGCTGTCTATTTCGCAAAAATGTATGTAGTTAAAAAGACGTCTTTTCAACGACGTCCAATTTACATAACTTATAGACCTTAACACGTTGCTTAATTTTTCGTATTTTTGACGTCTTTGTAAAGACGTTTATTCAACTCAGTGCATTTTGCAAAATAGACAACATTTAGACCAATTTTTGTTTTAGAGGTCTTTTAGACGTTTTGTGCCAACTGGGATAGGCTGCTTCACTAACAGTTTGAGAAAGTATGAAAAGTATCTATTGCAAAACATTATGTATTGGAAAAGGTTTTAAGCTCCACAGAGATTTATATACGGACGGAACAGTTAATATAAATCTCAGTGGAGCTAAAAACTTTTTCCAATACATAATGTTTTGCAATAGATCCTTTTCATATTTTTTCCAACTGTTAGTGAAGCAGCTAGTTGTTACGTATATTATTAATTTTTTTCACGCTCTTAGTGACATAATTTTCAATATTATATAATGTTATCGCTCCATGATATTAACGTTTTTGGGTATAATAGTACAAGTATTGTGATGTTCGCATGTTTTTACTAATTACCTATCTTCTGCTGTTATTTTTTTTCTCATTTATCTTTTTGTAACTGCAAAGGCAGCACTGCCGAAAATTGTTCTGAAGAAGCTTCCCGGTTTGGGAAGCAAAACGTCAAACCAATAAATAAACTCATCGGTAGTACGAAGTCGTTATGAATAACTATCCCGATGAACGCAACGCGTCCGTTATTTTCATTGAAAACACTAACCTGTTATAATATTGGCTAGAAAATATTCGAAATATAATGTGCCCCAGCAGTTTGTAGAAATGCTGCTACTTCAGAATAAGCCATGGTTAGTTAAATATAAAAAAAAAGAGCTATGTCTATCTTGCCCAGTGTAGAGTGTGGTAAATTTAAGTTGAAACAAGCTTTTCAAAGCGGCAAGATTTTAGCATGTACTAAAAAATTTGAAATCTGCGCCACTTTTACCCATAAGCTAATTAAAATGGTGCTAAAATGTCAGGTAGCGTACACCTCTTCCACATGCATGCTCTATTAGAATCTGATTACGCGATTTTAACGTATATTTTGCACTTTTTTGGTTTGTGCCGTGGCCCAAAGTCGGTAGGCACGGCACAATACTCCCACCCTAAATACGTCCCTGGATGTGCATATCTTAATGGTCACAGCATATTAGTCACACCTTGAAACTACCCAACAAGAGTTTTCGAAAGGTGTGGTTTGTTGACACTGATTTTTATAAAAAGTTTTATTTATGACAAAATATATAGGTATATTTTGGTTGGTGCTTAGATGACTTTTAGTTGCCAGAAAGGAGAATTCGACCGGTTTTTCAACCGGCTTGACCGGCCGGTCGAAGAATCTCGACCCGACCGGTAACCCGACCGGTTTCCATCTCTGCCTTGATTATTGTGGAAGCATTGTGTTGTTTTTGCTGCGTGACTGAACTAATTTTGTGCAAGTGAAGCTACCTTGCAGTTTCTTCAGCTAAAGGTTATTGAAAAAAAATCTCATTTGCTATAGGCGTTCATTTGGTTCTCTGCTTTGACGTATTGCAGTAGAATTTTTACTGATGTTTGAATAAATTAGTTGACGTGAAGTGTGAACTATTTGTGTAATGCAATCGTTGGAGATAATGCGGGCGTAGGCGTATCCAGGAGGGCCCGCCCACAATTGAAATGTCAGCAATGAAAAAAAATGTGACAAAAAAGCCAATTGGTTCTTCAGTTTTTGTTTCATTTAGCATTTTTCGCTTACAAAAGTAATAAACAACAATATTGACAACCAGGGGCCTCGCCCCCTCCTAAATTTAATTTTTGCCAACTAATTTAAATATATAATCCGGGAGAAATTGAAAGTTTTTGTCCTAAAAGTTGCAATCTAGGGCCGGATTTACCATAAGGCACGGTACCAGCTACAAGACCCGCGCTCAGATAGTGAGACTTTTTTGGTCTTCACCTATATTTGCCTGAAAAATGTTGCGAAAATCCTCAAAGTGCCAAGGGCCCGCGCAATGTAAATCCAACCCGGGCAATAACATGGTTAGTAGGCGTAGCCATCTATAGTAACATTATTAGATAACAATCCGTCTCCACCTCGCCAGTTTTTACGCGACCAGATACTTTTGAAAAAAATTAGCGAGAGGAAATGCTCATTGAACAAATTATTGAATTTGAATTGAGGGTGCCTGGGCCCCCTGGCCGTACATATACTCCTACATCTGATTATTTTTATGACAAAACAAAAGTTTCTATAGAAAATCTTCCAGTGAATTATTATTTACTGCTAAAATATTGTACGAGGCAATGTACCTTGCTTTTCTCTCTTTGGGCCAAATCACTTACAAAATTTAACACCAAAATGCAAGATTTTTAATGTATTTTGGACTTAAATTGTAAGCGAACGAAAGATTAAACAATTTAATTTTTTTAATTGGCTTTCAAATTTTAAAAATCTAGGTTTTTCAAATGGCTTTGAACAGGTACAAAAAGTGATCCAATGGCATTGAAATGGCTAGTTTTCCCAAAAATTAACAAAAATCGCCCAGCTGCTCGGGGGTTCGCCCCCACACCCCGTCTGTGATACGTTTGAGTTACACTAGTTTGCTCAATACGTCTCCCAATTCACACGTTTTCCCTTTTTTTTTTGGTTTAAGTTTTTTCCCTACCGCAAAATTCTAGTTATGTGCCAAACACAGGCGATGGTTTTTGATCTTCCAATTTACAATATCTTTGTCGCAAAAAAAGTTCCTCTTTCGAAAATTTTTGATGACGTCATTGCACGTTAATTGTAGTTTGCCCCTCCCCCCCCAACAATGTTACCTCTAATTTTTGGTGGTCTGTGTGTGCAAAAATTTTGGTGTGAGAGCACTTTTTTCGAAATGAGTAATATTTGTGCAACAACCCATGAAGAAATTTCAGCCTTCTAACCTGATGAAAAGTAGGCTTATCAAGAAAATTTAGTTATTCAGTAAGTTGTATTATAGATTGTTTTGGTTATGTTACTGGCAGGCGCGTAGCCAGAAACCTACAATGAGGGGGCTGTCTAGTTTTTTTTTGGCGTAGCCCCCAGCCGCCGGAGACAACCGGTGGTCTGGGGTAAAGCCCACAGCCGCCGGAGGCAAGAGGGTCTAGGGCCGGAACCTCCAGCGCTTGAAAATTTTGTATTTTTTTCGCAAAAGAACTAATTTTTTGCCTATTTTGATAAAAATTAATGCTATTGAAACGTGCATAGAAATTTGTAGTGCAAAACCATGATTATACTACTTGCGCAAATGGGGCTTTGTGGGAGGTAGCTATTGCTATGTGGGAGGTGGGTATTGCCAGCGCTCGAAAATTTTGTATTTTTTTGGCAAAATAACTGATAATTTTTGGCCTATTTTAATAAACGTGGCATAGAAATTTGCAGTGCAAAACCATGATTATACTATTGCGCAAATGGGGCAATGTGGGAGGTAGCTATTGCCAGAGTTTTAGTTCTCTTATTCACAAGCTGGTAAATCATAATATCCTATACCGGTAGTTCAATAAAACTTTCAAGAAGTAATCTTTTTCGTCAATAGTTTATAGAAAAAGATATAAATAGGAGTGGCTAATGGAAGAAAGTTTGAGAGAAGCGATTGGTAATTAAATATTACTAAATAGCCTTTCCCTGATTCTTGAGCTAATATATTTTTTGATGAAACCTACGTTAAGCATTTTTCAATGAGTGATCAAATTTGCAGTGCTGGACACCGCAAGTTTTTTTTTAAGTCCGCTGTTCGCAAATCCGCAACCGAATTTCAATTTTCTTCATCCGCAACCGCAAGTTCGCAATTAAACGTTTAAAAGCTAAGTCCGCAACCGCAAGTCCGCAACGACGTTTCAGGATTTTTGAATACGCAACCGCAAGTCCGCAACTTCGAAATTCTTGAAGACCGCAAGTCTGCAACATCGGAATTCTTGAAGTCCGCAACTTCGTTATGTTTGAAGTCCGCACCGCAAGTCGGCAACTTTTTATAAACCGAGTGGAAGAGTTTTGCTATCAACCATGTCCCGATGTGATCTGCTCAGAGTTAATTGGCAAACATAAGACAAAAGTTGTGGCTTGTGGAAAGTATTGATGGATTGCACGTGACGTCATCGCGCTGCTAGCCAAACCGCTGGACGTCAAAATCGCGGATCGGCGCTATTTAAATGCATGCAAAAACACTGTTAGCGAAGATATAAAGCGTATTTTCAGGCTCTAAATGAGTTGATTCTTTGTAACATTATAAGTTAAATGCTGGATAAAAACCGGTAAAAACTGAAACAGATTTAATTTAGTAAGAATTCGGTTTTTGTTTGCTTTTTTCAGTGACGTAAATCCGGCTTGATGTTAAGTAACCCATTAGAATCTTGTAATATTGATGGTGGTAGCTAGTTTCGGTTATCAAATTCGAGGGTTGCTATTGACAGCGCTAAAATGGAACAGTTGTATCTCCTTTATTTGTGACAAAATTGCGCATTTTTAAAGTTTTGTAATTTCTTAAGTCCATTTTGCATTATCTTAGTTGATTCTGCTATTTGAATTTGCTAACAGATCAAGGACTGCTATGATGTCGTCAACTGTCGATTTATAAACAACTAACGTTTTCGACAAAAACATATTTTTGGCTTTAATATTAGTGATTTTTTGCATTTTGTGTTGACATTAGCGGCTTACCGCTAAGGTTATGGGTTGCCAGGAGTTAAAACGCATAAGCAGTTGCTTTCATTATACATTATTTCGTAGAGATATCATTTAAGTTATAAACCAATGATTTAACTGGCCTCAATGTAACTTTGATCGAACCTTAATTTGCAATTATATCGACTTGCGCTAGTGATGTTAAACATTATTCATAAACAGGGCTTAAACTAAACACTAATCTGCAATGGATTACTGCTGTGACGTAGAATTTTAAGTATTTTAGACTATCGCCGAATTTACGATGTGAACCAAAGATAAAAACCGGTCAAAGTGGACAACAGCTGGCAATGGGCGATGAGAATTCACAAAAAGCGTAACTTTATCCACCCGCTGACCTATGCAAGCTGCTTAAATCGCTTCTGGTAACTTTCAATTAAGGCCAGCCTATCTACAAGAGTATTACTTTACAATCAAACTCTTTAAATACGCCCACTGAAGGAACTTTCAATTGATTTACCGTAACATCCAATGTTTTGTAATGGCGTTTTGACGTCCAATCGTTTTGGCGGGAAAAAGCTATGACGTAGCTGCAATCCATCAATAGCAAACGTATGGTGGATACATTTCACGCAATAAAAGGAATTACTCACAATCGTTGCTTGTAGTAAATGTACAACAGCATGACGTGTTCTTGAGCTGCTTTTTTGAATGGCAAACTTAACAATTGCTCAGCCTCTCTTACTTTCAGGTCCAACTCAAAACAGACTTAAACGCTAGTATTTTTGGTTAAAAGTTTTAAGTGACTTGGCTAAGGGGGGTTGTAGACCCCAGCCCTCTTAGTTGCGCTACTGCTTATACAGTAGGTGCCTTAACTGCATGGAAGCATAATGCACAATTCACTGACGAGCCCTTAAAAATGCTACAATGAAGCTAGGGATTCTAAGATTAAAAGCCATTGGAGTACTGTGAAAAGCCATCAAATAGCAGAGGAGGGCAACGCGCAATTAGAAGCGCAACGTGCAACCTCCGCGATTGCGGAAGTTGCGTTGCGCTTTAATTTTTTATTTTGAAGCATTGCGGAAGTTGCGTTGCGGACTAAAGGCTTTTAAATGTGTTGCGCTTTAATTGCGCTGCGCTTTTAAATTTTTTTTTCGGTTAATAGCGCAATTCTATACATTGACCTTAATTTTGTTCCATTTCGATCGAAATATTGGTAAATGTCGGCCTTCTTTAGCGGATTATGTACTCTTTTCTGTCAAAAATTGCAAAAATGCGGTATTTGCGTTGTGTTGTGAAATTTCAATTGCGGAAGTTAGGTTGCTCTTTCACTTGGTACGAAAATGCCGTTCCGGAATTGCGTTGCGCTTTAACTGAATCAAAAAGCTCATTGCGGAAGTTGCGCTGCGCTTCAGAAATAAAAAAAATAAACTGCGCATTTTGCGCTGCGCTTTTACTGGTTAAAAATATCGTTGCGCTTTATTGTGTTGCGCTTTTGATATAATGTTGTTTGTGCCCACCTCTGTCAAATACTAAAGCAAAATCCGTATTTCTGCTTTTAACAAGACGTTCTAAAAAAACATTTTTTTCAAGGCAGGAAAAGGCAAAGACAGCAGAAGGCAAAAAACATTCATATCACTAATCGTATTACTAAATTTTTAGTCCCTGGTTTCTATAAATACTCTAGGTACAAGATAACCACTCGCTACCAGCAGTGCCGTCGCCAGACCAAATGAAGTGAGGGGGCCCTAGCCGAAAATGGGGGGCACTATAAAATAGACTGAACTTTTCTACATTAAACTAATATTTTAAAGCTACAATTATGTATATCTTTGAAAAAAGAGAGATATAAGCCTGGCAGCATTTATTAGCTTGTTTTGTATGCGGCTCGTATAATCGCTTGAAAAATCTGTGTGCAGGAGTGAATGCGACCAAAAGCGCAACCAGGGTTTTGCTAAGAGAGAGGGGTTCTTTAAATAATTTTCGCACAAAAATTGTTTCTTTAAGTCCCGTGCTGAACGAACCGTTGCAACTCAAGCGTGTTACAGCGGGGGCAAAGCGCCAGCGGTTGGGTGATTTTTGCGGGAAAAATAGCCATTTTAATGCCATTAAAATCACACTTCGCACGTTTTAAAACCATATCAAAAATTACAATAAATTGCTAAAATTCAAATGTCATTGAAAAAAATTAAATTGTCTAACTCTTGAGCCCCCATATACTTCAAGTCAAGTCCAAAACACGTTTAAACGCTTATTCTTTTTTTTGGTTATATTTTCTAAATGAACTGGCTAAAGGGGGCTAATGCCCCCTATGCCCCTTTACCCGGGTTGCGCGACTGATTGCGACCTAAAATAAATCTTTCGTGTGCTATAAAAAAAACACCTGGTCTTTTAAAAAAATGTTTTCACGTATTGTTTCGGGTCATAATCACCAACGAAATATCGGTAACGCTTCTGCAGGCATACATCCCTATTCCGTGACACATCCGTAAAGGCGTGATAATAAGACGGATTGTTGGGTCACATTTATGTGGCCAGCACTTTTGCAAACAATCAAGAAAACTACAAACGAGAATTAATTATGTTTGAAAATTATTATTCCTTTTTTCATTATTGGCTGTTGTCTTGTCGTTACGTGATGCTCCAAAAAGCATTCTGAGAAAACCGAAATGGGGGGCACAAGCAGTCGTTAGGGGAGGTACGGCGCCCCTAGCCCCATCGCAGTGACGGCGCTGGCTACCAGTACAAAAAATGATACACCAGTGGCTAGTTTTGTGAACTAACGGTAAAAAACAGCAAAGCCATACTTTCAACCAGGGCTGCAAATTCGAACTTAAACTCAAAAAAAGTCGGTTGATTTGCCGAACTCGAAAAAACAGTATGTCAAGAAAAAGAAAGCGATTAAGTCGAAAAGCAGACTTACTATTTTTGTGTGCCTGAACTCGAAAAACTTAATGTTTTTGCCGAACTTGAACTCAAAAAATTAAATTGAATTCTCATGTTTGACTGTGTAAAAACATAAATAGGCTATTTTACAAAAATAGAAAGAAATTTCAATTGTTGTAAAAAACTTGCGGAATTGCGGACTAAAATTTAAAATAGTCCGCACCCTCAAGTCCGCAATTTAAACTGCTAAAGTCCGCATGTCCGCAACTTTTTTCGTTAGTCTGCAATTGCGGATTTGCGGACTAACTTGCGGACTTGCCCAGTTCTGCAAATATGATTACCAAATTTTTGCTATTTTTTAAATTTTTTTTTCTGATTTATGAGCTTTATTTTTGACAAATCAGCGCATTCTCCCCCCCCCCCCAAAAAAAATAAGCATTTCAAAATATGCTTTAAATCATTTTTGAGGCTATTCCAGCGCAAAAAACAGTCACAGAAGTGCTAAAAACGTGGTAGTTTTCTTATTCTGCATTTTGGTCGAATGCAATGACTCAAACAAATTTTCTGCATTGCAATGACTCAAAAACGTTTACCCAAAATTTTTCTTTGACCCAAAATTTTTTGACCCAAAAATTTTGGGTCAAAGGCTTATGACCAGTATTTTTTCGGTCGGCTAGTCATGCTTAAAATAATGAGCAGTTAGAGGTTTACTATATTTGTACTAGAAACACTTTTCATTCCACAGTGTGTTTTAATTCTTTGACTCTTAATTTTTTGCTATCCCAAATTTTGCAATGACCCTAATACGTTAGCCCAAAATTTTTCTTTGACCTAAAACTTTTTACCCAAAATTACTGGCGATCCAAAATTTTACCTCGACCCAAAAATTTTGGGTCAAAGGCCTATGACCAGTATTTTTTGGATCGGCTGGACCCAAAAATTTTAACAGTGTATTCAGGGGGGGAGCTACTTTGTCAAAAATTAAAGTCACAAATTAATGAAAACTTTAAAAAATGCCCAAAAATAAACAATTAAATTTCATTGCTAGTGTAAAAACGTCAAACATAAACTTTATCAACAAATATATTATAAACTCAGGAATAAGTAGGGGGAAGGGCTACTCAGTGTTAGTTAATTACCAATCACCTCTCTCAAATATCTTTCCGTTAGCCCCCCCCCCAATTATTTTTCTTTATAAAATATAGACGAAATAGACTACTCCATGTTGTTGTTGTTGTTGTAGCGCATATTTATCCTCCTGTCACCGGACAGCGTCAGACGCTATGTTGGACGATCCGCACACTTTTCATTACCAGGACTACTTCGTGATTGGAGGAATCCGCACCTGCTTAGGAGTTTCCGATGATCCAATGTTTCTGTGGATTTCTTTGAATTCTTGTCCACTGAATTTGCTGCTTGTTCGAAGCCACCAAGCAGAGATAGTCATCGTAAAGCGTCTTATCTAAGGACGCAACAACGTGACCAGGGTGCGGGTTGAACTCATGATCTTGCGATCAGAGTCGTCGTAAAAACGACGTCTTTATTCCTTCGGCCACGCTGCCGACTTATGTCGGCCATGTGAGTTTTATTGAATAATAAATTTTTATGATTTACCTGCATGTAAACAAGAGAACTACAATGTTTTCATTAGCCACCTTCCACACAGCCCATTAATACAACCAGTTGAATCATGTTGTGCTGCCAATTTTTATGCCACGTTCTAAAAGCAATATTTTTTACTACAATAGCCCTAAAATTAAGTTATTTTTGCAAAAAATACAAAATTTTCGAGCGCTGAAGGCGGAGCCCCCAGACCCCCAAAATACCCCCCCCCCCATCGCGAATTTCTGGCTACGCGCCAGAGCCAAGCCACTGATGATCTAACGTTTCTGGTACAATGCAAAATAGAGGCTGTTCAATCATCATAAAGACGCTTTTGTCAAATTTAATCTTATTTAATGACGTCATAGCCCATGCTTTGCATGAAATGTAACGCTTGTTCCCCTTACTCCCTTTTTGAGGCATCATATTATGATATCTGGAAAGACCCTTACTCTCTTTGATTTTGGCTGCTGCTAACACATGCCTTACGTGCGCTTGAATTGCTCTAACTACACCGTGGAACACTTTTAACCACAGACAAGTTCGCTTCTACTATTCATATTTTAGTATTTTTACTTCTTCAAAGGTAGCGGTGTTATCTGTCATGAATGTAGCTCATTATTGAAAAGAAACAAAAGCAATTTCCTGAATAATTGACAAATTGTCGAACTCCCAAATATTGCTCAATTCTTGAAAGCCAATTTCACTCAAAGTCTAGGTTTAAATTTGATTTATGAAAAATTTCTACCATTTTGAAACTTCACTACAGGATAAAACAATACGTCAATGTTATTACAATATGCCTAACGAAACGGAATGCTTCCTGTGCGGCTGAGCGTTTAAGCAGAAGACTTTTTGTAAGTGGGTTGAAAAGTGTCCCGTAAGCACATTCGCCCTAAAATTGGTAGGTTAAAATATGTCCCGCGGTACCGGTACCTGAAAGAGTTAAAATTCTTACTGATTTATCAGTTATATTTTTGACAATTTCGTGCCCCCAATCCTCACCCCCTTCAAATCATTTTTAGTTTATTTTAGTGTGTTGAATATTTCCAATGATAATAAACATATTGTTGTTGTTTTTTTGTCGATTGGTGTTACCCCAAAATGGTGACACCCGGGGCTGGCCTCCCAGCGACGTCACTGGACTTGAATGCATACGACATTCTGTTTGTTTAGCGTTATTGTATCGCAACCAGTAACCGCTATACACCAGCAATACACAGCACTCCTAAGAGCCAGATTAACCAACGGGCGAAGTGGCCAATTATCCAGAGCCCTGCAAGCTTTTGAAGTTTTCAAGATCAAGCTCCAAATACGCGGAAATCAAGCCTTTTCCATATTCGAAAACCTTTCACTTTTTTTTTTATAGGCACACTTTTTTGTACCGCTGAAGTTTGGATCCCCCTCAGTGTTGAAATGCTAGCTGCGCTTCTGCGTAGGCCTACTGCCATCCATGCTTTTGACTCTGGATGCTGAAATCTTTTTTCATTAATTTATTTTTTTATGGTCAAATGGCAGCGCTAGAATAAAGCGTTTTTATCTTCTTAAAGGCGTGGCGCAAGCAGTGCCGCAACTTGAACGCTGTTCTAAAGGGGGCAAATTTTCTTTCTTGGGGGGGCCAAAATATTTGGGTTGTTGGTCTTTTCTTCCCCTCAAATTTTTGAGTTTGCTGTTGATCTCCAAAGAAAAAAAAAAAAAAGAAAAAAAGATCATTGCGCCAAATTGGTCTAATTTTCTCCAAGTTTTGTGTTGATCTCAAAAAAAAGAAAAAAAAAAAGGTCATCGCGCCAAATTGGTCTGCTTTTCTCCGAGTTCTCTGTTGATTTCCAATAAAAAAGGACACCATCTTCAAACTACCGCAAAGGTAAGGGAAGTTTGGGTGGGCATGCTGGGCAGTTTAGTGGGGCAGAATTTTTGCTTTGGGGACGCTGCCCTCTTTTGCCCCACCCTAGTTGCTGCCCTGGGCGCAAGAAGTAAAGTCATAAAGGCGCAAGAAGTAAAGTAGAGATGAGCGGGCGCGCCACCGGGCTGTTAACGGTACTTTTGCGATCGTCCATAAACAATTAGTAACTGCTGCTAACGGTTACCATCCGCTAATGGTCTGCTGAGCATTTTCATTCAAATATATTTCAGAAAAAATGTCAAAAACTTTTCCTTGCAAAACTTTAAAACTTGCTGCGGTATGTTGCGCTTGAATTGCTTTCACAGTTCACTTCACATGACACGCAAGACTGGTGCAGGTTTCTACAGTTTTACAGACGGTTCGAGAGCTTCGAGGTTGAAGAAATCTAAACGTGGTTTAGTCCAGAGGTTTAAGTATAGAGTTTATGGGTTGCTGATGCTTAATACAAGTTTGGACCTTCTTATGAGTATGTTTGAGTAGGCAGTTCAAAGTTGCTAGCAGCGTACCGGTACCGCATGGCCTGCGACTGTTGAATTACCGTACTACGATAATAAGCTGATTTGTGCCAGTATCATAGGCTAGTGTCCGTTGTTCAGTATTGAGATGATTGACTAAATACTGAGTGGTGGCTGCTTCAGTGGTGACAAAGTAATCTACTGAACTAGTCTTAGATGTTCCATACAGTAGCTACCGGCATCTGCTTTACCGGTTTGCTAGCTTACTGGCCTATCTCAGATCTGCACTAGTACCAGTAGTAGGGTGTTCGTTTCGCCTCAAAATTTTATATTCTTTTTACCTGTGTTCAAAAGGTGTAATTTGTATAGAAAACCTTTTCTGTAACATATTTTTAAAATCAGTCAATTTCCGCGGAGTCTTTTGGCAGAATTTCATGAACCAATGTGAAAATAAACAAAAACACTATAACTTCTTAATCTTCATGATAGAAAGTTTATTTTGGGCTCCATACCCACTAATTCAAGCCTGAGGATGCGTTTGGAGTAGATTAAATTATGATCGAATTTAAGCTTACTTTGATTCTGGCATAATTTCACAACAAAGCAACAAAATTACTGTATTGCGACAATTCTTCATATTATATAATATAGTACATTGCAGTAATATGTTACCAAATCAATTTTTAGTGTGAGGTGACACTGGTGAAATTAGAAGTTTCATTGCTTTCTCATAACATAACTTTATTAACTGTGAATCTAGTTATGGTTGTGTGGTAGCCTTTTCCTCATACTAATTTATTGGTTAAAAAGATCACTGCAGGCTATGAAGCAGGTTACAGGTAAACTTTTGTAAGAATACTTCAATTTTGAGCTAGTGAACTTAGTATATACAAACTAAATTGACCATCATTCCAAAACGTTTCTGTACCGTACTGAATTAATATATTTCAGTTTTGTGCTGATATGAAATTTTTGTAGCATAGTTTGACTAACAATTTTTCATGACTTTGGGTTATTTTGAATTTATACTTACTAGGCATCTTTGTTCGACAGTTGTTTTATTTACAAGCATTAAAGCAAAAACAAGCCACTTTCATGCAACATTTCGTAATTGTCTTTGTCAAAACAATGTAAATAAGTCAAAGTATTTCAACGCAAATAAATATGTAATATTTTATCAGATTTTACTCTCTTTAGCTTTTATTTGATATCGCCAAGCTGTCTTTCTTTCCAAGTTCTAAAAGTTGGTAGTTTCTCTCTTTGTAAGGCTGAATGCAGCATAGCGTATGACAATGCGCTATTTAATCACTTCCAAATTTATCAAGATGTGAAGGCTGTAATTAAGATATGAAAGTTTTTTTAAAATGTTAGCAAAACTTAAATGTAGGTGGTGATCTTGAATGTTTTACTTTTGAATGTTGTTAATCAGAGGTGGAGTCGAGGACACAAGGCTCGAGGCCAAGGACACAAAAAAAAATCCGAGGCCAAGGACAGACACTCTCGAGGCCAAGGACAGGAATGCTCGAGGCCAAGGACACAGGCGCAAGTGTTCTCCAAAAAAAAAAGTTTTTAAAAATTTTTTTCAGGCGATCTCCAATTCATTGGCATACCCAGAATTTTTGTTTGGGGTAAGCCCAGCACTTAAATTGTAGGGGGGACGCGTCCCCCCATCGAGATTTAGCGTCCCCCCAACGAGATGTGAGCACTGGATGATCAGACGAAAAAGACCTAATTCTTCACCTAATTTTGGAAAAAAACTGCTTCAATTTCCGGCGAAGATCTTTTTTTTTTTGGTTTTCACCTAATTTTGGCGAAAAAGCACTTCAATTTTAGGCGAAGAACTCTTTTTTTTGGTGTTTGTTCAATTTCGGCAACGGAATTGCGTAATCTTCCCTAAAATACTTTCGCATGCCAAATGCGTTTGGTCAAAGCTGCAAAAGCGTCCCCCCATGCAAAATTTTACAATTTAAGTATTGGGTAAGCCTAAACCACAAATCACATAAAATGACGTCATCAAAATTTTTCCAAAGAGGAAGTTTTGTGGGACAAAGATATCGTAGGATGGAAGATCTAAAATCGTTGCCTGTTGGCACGTAACCAGGATTTTGCAAATGGAGAGGGCTTAAACTGATAGATCAAAAACGCAAATATTTAACTTTGGAAACGTGTTGAAAAACCTAGTGTAACTCAAACGTATCACAGACAGGGGATCTGGGGGTGGGGCTCCCAGCCGCCGGAGGCTTTGGGGGTCTGGGGGCGAAGTCCCCAGCCGTTGGGCGATTTTTTGTAATTTTTTGAAACAAAAAAGCTATTTTAATGCCATTGAATCACATTTTGCAAGTGTTCAGAGCCATTTAAAAGCACTGGATTTTTGACATTTGAAAGCCAATTGAAAAAATCAAATCGTTTAATACTCCTTTTACTTGCAATTCAAGTTTTAAACACGTTCAACATCTTGCATTTTGGTGTTAAATTTAATTGTAAGTGATCTGGTCCAGGTAGGGGAAAGTAAGGTGCATTGTCTCTTGCAACATTTTAGCAGTAAATAATAATCCACTCGAGGATTTTCCTTAGAGATTTTTGTTTTGTCATGACAATAACCAGTTATTGGAGTACATGTTCGACCAGGGGTCTGGGCCCCCTCGATTGAAGTTCAATGATTCGTTCAATTAGCATTTTCCATAGCTAATTTTTTTAAAAAGTATTTTGTGCATAAAAACCGGCGAGGTTGGAGGTGAATTACTGAATTGTTATTGAAAAATGTTAAAATAGGTGGTTACGTCAACTAACCATGTTATTGCCGGGCCGGATTTACTTCGTGCTAGGCCCCTGGCACTTTGGAGATTTTCGCAAGATCTTTCTGCCAAATATAGATAAAGACCAAAAGAAGTCTTACGATTTTAGCTCGGGGTCCCTAGCTGGTACTCAGGCGCGAAGCCAGAAATTCGCAATGGGGGGCTGTTTTGGGGGTCTGGGGGCGGGGCCCCCAGTCGCCAGAGGCCAATGGGGGTTAGGGGACGAAGCCCCCAGCTGCCGGAGGCTTGGGGTCTGGGGGCGAAGCCTCCAGCGCTCAAAATTTTTGCTTTTTTTTGCAAAATGAACTTAATTTTATAGCTATTTTAATAGAAAATAATGCTTTTAGAACGTGGCATAAAAATTGGCAGCCCAACATGATTCAACTGGTTGCATTAATGGGCTATATGAGAAGTGGCTAATGATAACATTGCAGTTCTCTTGTTTACTTGCTGGTAAATCATAAAATCCTATTATTCAATAAAACTCACACGGAGTAATCTATTTCGTCTATATTTTATAAAGAAAAATAATTGGGGGAAGGGCTAATGGAAAGATATTTGAGAGAAGTGATTGGTAATTAACTAACACTGAATATTCCCCTCCCCTTATTCCTGAGTTTATGGTATATTTGTAGATAAAAGCTATGTTTGGCGTTTTTACATTAGCGATCAGATTTGATTGTTTATTTTTGGGCATTTTTTCAAAGTTTTCATTGATTTGTGACTTCAATTTTTGACAATTAGCCCCCCCCTGAATATATGTTTCAAATGATGCTTTAAATAACTTTTTAGTCAATTCCAGCGCAAAAAACAATCCCATGGCTACGCTATTGCTGGTACTGCGTCATATTATGGTAAATCCGGCCCTGATTAATGCATTACGTTCACAAAAAGGCTAGATGTGGGCCTGAGATAGCAACTTTTAGGACAAAATCTCCCCGTTTTCTTCGGGTTATACGTTTAAATTGGTTGGCAAAAATTGATTTTAGGGGGACCCGGAGCCCCTGGTCTTCAATATTGTTGTTAGTTATACTGTTGTAAGCGAAAAATGTAAAAAAGAAACTGAAACCGAAGAAACTATAGGCTTTTTTGTCACATTTTGTCATTGGTGAAATTTCAATTGGGGAGGGGGCGGACCCCCTGTTCCCCTCCCCTTGGCCACGCCTATGCTCCAAGTGAGGAAAACCAAAAGGTGCTCGCAAATTTTCTGCGAAGTTTCTGGCGTTTTCCAACGAAATTCAACTGTTCAAAAAATAGTGCTGTCCTCGAGCCAAGGACAGGGCAATTTTCGAGGACCTAAGGCTTCGAGGCCAAGGACTTGACCTTCGAGGCCAAGGACGTTCTCGAGGACTCCACCTCTGTTGTTAATGTGCTATATAATGTATGCTTCAAAAATTGTTGTGCTTTAAAGCAAAACTAGTGGTATGCTATACTTACCAAATTATGTACTTGCGTGTATGCATCAAATGTCAAAATTTAAGGAGTTTTGTTTAATGTGTACTGCAGTGCTTTTCAACCGGGTGTATTGCACACCCAAGGGTGTACCAAAACTTTTAACGAGTGTACCGCTATAATAGGGTGTACTGGGGTGTACAACACACAAGAAAACAGTATAGGGAATTTATTTTCATACCAGGTGTCAATGTATCATTATGGATAGATGGAACTATAGTTCTGACCTGATTGTACTGGAGTAACCTTACTGTGAAGATGGCCTCTATCACAAGTGACCACAGACACAATTCAAGCTGATTGATGCATTGACACCAGAGTTATTAGTTGGGCCGGGCTTTTTGGATCGGGTTTGGGCCTCAAGTTGACAAAATTTCCGGCTTAATTTGGGCCTGAGATGTGCTATTTGTCTTATGTGCCCAAAAATATAATGAAAATAAATTGGCAACATTGCTAAATTTTTCAGACCTGACTTAATTTTCGTTTTTTCGGGCATGATTTGGGCTTCAAATTAGTTTTCAGGTTCGGGCCTGAACTAGTCGGTTTGTTTACAACTGTGATTGACACTGCTCGCGCCACTATGACATACCTTTGTGAGCTAGGATTTTCCACTTTTGTTGAAATTAAATCAAAGAAAGGAAACGCAATCAAAGATGTTGCTACATTAATACGAGAAACACTTCAAACAAGACCTTCTTTTCTCAACTAGTTGATGAAATTCAATGGCAACATTCTCATTAAATGGCTGTTGAAATCACTTATTGGTGTAAACAAATATTCTGCTTAACTGGTGTTTTATTTTTTTCCATTAACAATGATGCAATTTCAGTGTATTGCGCTGTGAAGACCAGGGTGTACAAGCTTTTAAGTAAAAGTTGAAAGTGTGCACCATTTCAAAAAAGGTTGACAAACACTGGTTTAGTGGTCTTCGCTTCTATTTATTTCTGTTGTGTTGATACTTTGATAAATAAGTCATTAAAGTCAACATTAATGGTCTTACCAAACAATGCAAAAAGAAACTTTATGATGCCAAATTGGTAGCTCACACCGAAAAAATTCTCTTGTTACTAAATTTAAGTTAGAAAATGATTTATGAAAGGTTGCAGGAATATCGCCTTAAACTTATCTCAGTTGTTCCTAAATAGCTGCATCAAAGTTTGGGTTTGATAAAGCACACTTTAAAAAATTTGACATTTTGATACAAAATAAATTTTTAAGTTTTGTAAAGTGGCCCTAACTTCCTTTCAAAAATATTGATTTTTTATCAGATGCCGGTTAAAGATGTTAATGTCTAAAATATTTTAGTAGCTGTGCTGATAAGCTCAAAATGAGTAAAACTCAGAAGCCCATAAATTTTCTCAAAATAACTTGAAAACATTACGCATGGTATGAAAATAGTCCTAGACATGAGATTCAAAATGTTTAGTATGTACACATGCTTGGTATAGCCTCAAGTTGAAGCAACTTCAGGTGCCTACCTAAAGCTAAACTTGGAAACTCGACAAGCTAACATCTTTTTGAAAAACCAGTCCGAAACATGCATATTGGAATGACGTAAATAGTGTCTTATTATATATCTACATTACATAGACTTGATCAAGGCCATGTTTTTCAATAATATGTTATTTGAATAAGATTTAATTGATAATGCCCCATTGTAGTGAAATCGGTTTTATGTAGTACAGTAGTAGATTTTAGTAGTGTAGTATTAACTGTGACTGATTTCATATGTGCTCGATTATCTGATGGCTGTAACGTGTTTTTATTGTTAAAGACAACAGCTTTAGCTAATGCAGCTAAAGGTCTAAAAAGATGCTTAATTTCTACAAAATAATAAACTACACTTGTGTTGCCTTACTTAACACTGATTCGAACAGAAAATGCAAACATTGCAAAAAAGTTAAGTTTTATTCTTTTATACGTCATATGGGTTGATTTTTTTAATGTGAAATGTTAGCAGGGTAATACTGGTGATAGAATTGAGCATTTAATACTCGTATGTGTTATTATGCAATAAGTAACAGATAAAGCTGTATAGTAGCTGGTTAAATTATAGGTTAGATTGCTGATTGGCAATTAAGAAACTAAATAACATATTCATGGTCCATGCAATTTAGAATCAAGCACATTATGAACATTCATTTGGTAGTGCTGGTATTTTGTTATCTTTTAGAAATTGCTTTAAAAATTAAATGAATGTGATGGTTTTACTAAAGAGACACTTTAGATATTATAGTACAAAGTGAACATAACAAATTTAATGTGAATAGCATCAAAATCATCTGTCTAACTTTAAAAACAAAAAAATAAAAGCAGTTTTTGTTTGTTTTCACAAAGATTCATGTTTAGTGCTTGGAAGACCCCCTAAACCTTGTTTGATGACAAAAATTTTTTGTATGTCCCATTTTTTTTTCTAAAATGAACAGTTTGGAAACAGGTAAAAAGTAATATGATAACTTTTAAAAAATAGTAAGGCTTTATAATTAAGCATCCTAACCAGTAGCCTATACGTATTCCAGATTTGACTTAAACCAAGTTAGCAAATAACACAGGATCAAAGAATACTGTTTGAATGTAGGTCTACCAGTATCTGGTAGGCCTTTAGTTCCGGTAATTTAGAAGTCAGTAGGTGTGAGTGTTGTAGCTGAGGTTAAACGCTGATAATGGCATTGTGTGCAGTTACGGCATGGTACCGGAAGGCCTACCTGGCAAGATTCTGGTATGGCACAGCGTGAATTGATGGCAATAGACTACCCAATTTACTTTTATTGTTACTGAATTTACAGAATATTTCGATATCACATATTTCAGTACCAGATTACCGTACTCTGTACTGCAACGTTACTTGTTGCAGCATTGCTGTTGCTAGTGTTTCCTCTAATGTGTAAAATGGTCATGGTGACATAAAAAGTTGGAAGTGGCTATTTTACCTCTTGAGGCAAAATAGTATTTTTCCTCTGTTTGGGTTAGGGTTGGGGCTAAGGTTAGCGCTAGGTTAGGGATCAGGGTTTGGGCTAGGGCTATTTTGGCACTGGAGGCAAAATAGCGTTTATGACTATTTTGCCTCCAAATGGCATAATAACATGGGGCTAGTTTGCCTCTAGAGGCAAAATAGCCACTGCCTAAAAAGTAATTCAGGTATTTACTGGTGTGCATTCTTAATTTTGACAAGTTTTTACATAATATCGGTATATACTGTTGACAGTGATTATGGGTTGGATGATATTAGCTAACTTTCAGTCTTCATAATGCTAAATTCATCTATTTTGCCAATAGGCAACATGTTGAAGTTTTTTGTAAGATGGGCTTTTTACAGTCTGGGCTTCATATTTAATAAAAGTCACAGGTTGCGGGCAGGTAATGGGTTTGACGTCATGGACTGCAGACGATCCAAGCTCTGAAAATGTCAGCCGGGCACATCTTTAAAGTAAACCCATAAAGGCGTAAGAATGCTTAGTTGGCGCTAGCATTCGGCACTGTGTAATTAAACTTTTTTTCATAAAAGTGTAGTTTAATAAGGGCAGCTTAATTAAGTTAATAAGAGTAGCCTAGCCTACCACAGTACAGTGACTATACGTACCGTAAGTACCGGGCCATCAGCGCAGTATAGTTATGATATTTGGCATTTATTATTAGTTAATTATTCTTGGAATGAACTTTCTTACCTTGCCGTAGCTTTGGAAAAGTCTGATAGTGGGCTTACTTAGTACTGGTACACGGGCACTGCACAGGTAAGAGACAGGGTACAGGCTGTTTCGTCATTTAATTTGATAAGCTGGTAGGACTTAATCTTTTGAATGACAGAACAGTAACTTGAATACTGAATAAGCTGGCACCAATACCAAGAGCCATAGGCCTACTTAAAAAGTGAATTTGTAGGAAGAATGCTAAATGCTGTACATTCTGCATTAGCGTTTGGAGCTGACAGATCCAGTCAGCTGTAGCCTACCAGGCTGCAGTAGGCTTACCCTAGATGTCCAATGCATTCTCTGATTCAGATGTTAAGATTAACTATTAAGCAGTTAAAAATTTCCAGCCTTCACTAGGCTTATCCTACTGTAAAAGTTCTAGGTTGTACAGCTACCTACTCAGCCCAGAGTCCTTGTAGGCCTTGTACTAGTGTAGAGTAAGAGCCATATCTGAAATCGACTCGTACAGATGTAGCCTACTAAAACCTGATAGCAACGTGGGCCTAACTCTGGACTTTTGCCTGCTGCAATGGTTCATGCTTTACTGTAACACAGAGCAGACAAACAGTTGAGTTGGGTTGGTTTCACTTTGACTTACTTACAATAGGTCAGAGGTGGCTCTTTCAGTTAACCTGTAGCACCTAACACACTGTCAGCTGTTGACTTTATTGCTGTAGCCTAGTTGTTGATATTCCAAACTAGGCTAGTTGATTACCTATCAGCTATCAAGTGACACTTTTATGTTCTAAGTCTAATTGAATATTTTTAGCATTTTCTGATTTTAAACAGTGTTCCCTCTAAGTTTTTACTGTCTGAGTAAGTGCAAGAAAAGGTTTGAAATGCCAGTATGCTAATGTCTTAATGATTGAAATTGGCGTAGCTTAGGCCTTAAAAGATTGCTAGTCTACCACAAAAAACAACTTAATGCAGTTTATTAATTGTCACTTTTAGCAATTTATGTTAGTTTTAGAATCCAATTGAAAAGTCTGCATGTTGTGCCTCAGAAATTCGCCATATAGCAGGCTATCACAAAATCTTCTCCCAAATAGAAAACAAATTTGGCATGGTACAAAAGCCTTTCACCTTTTAATCACGTTGATCAAAGCATGAACGTACAAGTCTTCCTGATATTTATCGTCCCAAGGAGTGAATATCTTTTTTAGAGGTCAAGACACAGAGCAAGGAACTGAGAAAACATAGGGATTTAGAAACTAATTCAATTCATCTAAATCGGTGCGATCGTTGCATTTCGGTCGGTATGGCACACAAAACTAATGCAGTAGTAGTATTCTTTTATTGTCGAGCAAACGATGCTAGGTTTGCGCTAAAATCTGGCGCAGAGTGTATATTTGAATCTTTTAACTTGGTTTCAGATAGTCAGATATTGCCACATGATGGGACTGAATAGTTTCAAAATTGTTAAATCACTTTAGTGCCTAACTACTAAAATTGCTTTTATATCCTGTTTAATCTTGAATTATTTTTCAATAAAATGAATGTTTAAAATCCTTAAAAAGCGAAAATCGCTCTTGCACTTGTGAAAAGTTGTGAGAAAATGCTGAAAAATATTTCGCGTTTTTTGCATTTTTTTGCTCTTATAGGGAACTTTGATTCTAAACAGTCAATAACCTAAAAACCTTTAAACATTTTATATTATACCGCTGAGCTATGTTCAGTGTTAATAGCAAAGATTTTTTTGCATCGTGTTGTCGTCCACGAATAACTGCAGCCATGCTCCCAAATTTTATTGGAAAATATGTAACGATGTTGGGTATTGTGGATTCATCACAGATTGCTATGAATAAACGTTCATTTCATCTCTTTGTGGGTGATCGGCTTGTAGAGGTTTTGTTGCGAACACCTTTATGTGAAGCTTTGAATGACATTGTAGAGGTTACTGGAAATGTTGATGGTCAAGGTCGATTACAATGTGTGTTTTATCGAAAATATACATCAAAAGTTCGTTTTCAGTTGGATGAATATAATAAAGCTATTGAACTGATGCATAAACATCCCCAAAACTATTGCTCTAAAATGAGTGCTTACTGATTATTGTTTAGCTGTTTTGTATCAACTATCATATGGAAAATAAATAGTAATGAATTGAATATGGTAGGCCTATCATTTACTCCATAGGATGCATGTAACATCACTTCCAATTTGATATTATCAAGTTTTGTTCTAATGTTCTTATTTTTCACTGTATATATAGTTTTAAGATTTGCTTTAATCGTTTTTTTTGTTTTGATTTTTACTTTGTAGTTTATTACAATAAAACGCCCTTTGGCCACGTTTTGAATTGTTGTTTTGATATTTTGCACAATATATGTTCATGTACAAACAAAATTTTTGTGCTAAGTCCAAGAGACTGGCTTGTTCTACTTATTTAAGTTTTTTTTCACTGATCAAGCTATTTAAAGTCTGTTTTTTTTTAAATCAGTGGGTGGCTAAAGTTTGGATGAAATTCTTAACTTTGGCCACGTCTAGATTTTTACAAAACTAGCCATTAGGAGCCTTATATCTAACTTTAGCCATCTGGCAAGTTTTGAAAAAATTAACAAACACTCTTTCAGGAACAATTTGAAACGCATAGTTCGGGTGTTACACAATTTTATTCCACTGGTGACATCTAGCTTAACTGCCTTGATTAATGCATGATTAAATGCAGCATATTTTCTTTTACCTGTCTATGGCATTACAGTTAAGAGTTTTGCGCTATGGCGACAAAACGGTACACTGTATATATCAAGTTGCGCTAAAAATTTAGATTACAATTAAAACTGAATGATCAAAATGCCCAACTGTTGCTGAAAATGATAATAGTTTAATCAGGAAAACGGTCAAATAAAAAAATAGGCAATGCTCAGATTTTTGGTTCCATGCATTTAAAGTATAAAAGAGTAGGAAAAGCAGTATCGCACTAGTAACATAATTATAATGCCCTGTTACAAAATGACTATGCTGTGTGATGATTCATCAGCAGATTTGAATCTTCTGACAAACAAATCAACAGTATGTTCGACCTTGATTGCTACAGTTTCTTATCAGCATAAACTGAATTGGGACAAGAAATTATGATGTCATAGTTAGAATTGTTACGTGTACATCGCCATAGTATTATGAAAATGAAGTCTAAAATTCCTTGCAATGAAATAATGAATGTTTTTCAAGAGTGGCTAAAGTTAGGGCATTTTGCATGAAATCATTCTCTTTACTTTGGCTGTTTTCCAAAATTTTAGTTGATCGTGGAGTAGACCATGAATTTTTTCTAATTATATAGGACTATATTACCATACTTTTTTTCACAATAACATGTTTCTGCTAATTTAATACGGATACATACCAAAGTCAGTTTTCTGGGTACCATTTTTTAGGGTTTTAGTGGGTGTTGCGAGTTGCTGATGTGTAGTCACTTTAATAGCTGTGCAACTCATCAAACATGTTTAAAACACCCATATATACTACAGCAAGATGTGCGTGCAATATGAACTAAACAGACACAATGTTGGTGCACACAGGTTTTGGATATCACATTTCTATCTTTAAAAATGACTTTCAATAAAGCCGATTTCATTTTGCTTTCGCAATAAGCTTTTCGGACAGAACTCTTCTGTTGTGATCTCTGTCTGGTTTGGTATGTGGTGAGCAGGATCTTTTAAGGATCAAATGCAGTAAGAATGCATTTCTCCTTACTGCAGAGTGCATTTCTCCTTACTGCATTTGATCTTTAAAAGATCCTGCTCACCACATACCAAACCAGACAGAGATCGCAACTGAAGAGTTCTGTCCGAAAAGCTTATTGCAAAAGCAAAATGAAATCGACTTTATTGAAAATCATTTTCAAATCCTGCACCACCTCAAAATTGTTCATTTCTATTTTTGGCTAAAGTTTGTGCAATGGCTAAAGTAACAGCGTTTTACAGTATACATTATTGATAATTTTGTTTATTTATGGAATGAGGACACTAATTGCTGTAGTGGAGCATGTATTTTTTGTATGCATTATAGTTCCAGTTTGCAACTAATATTTCAACGACGTACTAAACCAATAGTCCACACTGTAAGAACCTCTTTATCGTCTAAAAGTATCGTACTCATCAAACTCTAAATTCTGTGGTTATTATTGGTGATAAAACCAGCACAGTGTTTTTTGCCTTAGCCTTATATCTTTATAAAGTTTAAAAAATACTTCCCTTGCCAATGTTTTTTTTTTTCTTTTGCTTGAATTACGAAGTTAATTTGCAAATTATGTCCAGCCACTGACATGCTGCAGTATAGCTGAATCACTTACTCATCCAAATATCAAAGGCATATGAGTTATGACACATATTGCACAACTTTGTAGTTTGTTGTACTTAGCGTTATTTTTCTAGGTTCAAGTTGTAAATGGTAAACATTATATACTGTACTTACCTTAGCTCGGACATAAAACAATAATACAGCAATAATTATATAATATCAGATATTGCTGAACGAATGTGAAATATTTGGAAGATAAAAAGTTATAAAAATGCATATGGAACATCCAAATGGTCCCACCATTGTAAGGGGGTTGAAAACCCTAAATTTGAGACAAAAGAAAGCAGAAATATTTTGCTCAAGCTATCACGAGAAAATGTAATGATAAATTCTCAATGAGAAAAAAACAGAGCAAAGAACTTTTTCATGCATTTATAATTTTAGATGATTAAATTTATTTATTTGAAGTGACTTGGTGCACGAAATGAGCACGCTTCAACAAACAGAGATTCCGGTGACGTCACTCGTTCTCAGAAATTTTATTTTGATTATTACAGTTATAGGTTTGGGTTAGGGTTAGGTGTTTTAGGTTTTGCTACAAAATATCTGCACGCACGGAATGTGCCAAGTCTTTTCCTTTTTTATTTGCGGTGTGATGATTATTGTTGATTTGTGCTTTGTCAATCAAATGTGGATTGTTTTGCTCTTTTAGAAGGAAAAACTATAATAGCTGAGTTATAATCCCCACTACTTTTCTGGCTGAGCCTATGGGGATAAAGTGATGCCCTGAAACTCGTATTTCATTTAAAGTTCGTATTGGTATCACATCACATGTCGAAAGAATCTTTCTCAAAAACATCATACCCAACACAGCTGAAAACTGAAAATATCTGTAATTAATTTAAGCCACAACTTATCTGGCGCTAGTGTCGTTAACTCACATTGAGCTTGATCTGAAACTTGAAAAGAGCATTCACTCAATTTTCACTGTTGACCAAAGTGGTGCGATAAACCCAAAATACACTCACTAAAGTAGATGTTTCTATTTTTGCTCTTTTCAAGATACGGTATTGCGCTTCAAACTGAACAATTTTCCTTTTAAACCAGTGTTGCCACTTTGCCAGTGTTGGGACAGAAGATCATATTTTGGAAAGTTGCCTTACATTTATTAATAAGGAGCTATAGTAGTTTTGCAGTGTCATCCTATATCGAAAAGACTCTTCTCGATTACGGTTAACTGGCTCGACTGTGCAGTCAATGAGATGTTATGGTCTGTTGAGCTATTAATCAATTGATTCCATGTATTTCTTATATGTGGTTTCTTGATTGACTGTAGCGGACGACGCTACACTATCAATGTAGTTCAGGGGTTCTTAAGCGGGGCTAAATTTACCTTCGGAGGGGGCTTCAATTTCCAGTATTAAAAAAGTGATAGTGTTGCACTGGATTGCCGTTGCGCCATATTTTTGCTGCACAAAAAGAGTAATGCTTCCAAAATTAATAGCAAGCCGACCAAATCTTCGGAAATTTTGTGGGTCTCGTACCTGAAGAGTGAAGACCATTTTTTGAAATCACCTCAAGAATCGTAGAAATTGGTGGTTTTCCAGACTGGAAACCTTTTTTTATTTTTGGAGATCACGGCAAGACTTGCGTAAATTTGTAGACCACTAACAAGATGGGGGTAAAATATACTTTTTTCCTTTGGCAATGGTAATTGAAACAAAAAAAGTTAGTAATCCCTGATTCAGTTGAATTACAACTAAGAGAAGTCGACTGCACTCTATCTACCGTTACGCTTATGTGTGCTGAGCCTGCAAGGTTTTTTCCTTTAAGATTTATTCTACTCCCTTAGATGGTGCCTTTAGACAAACTATGAATTTTTTTTGTTAATATTTGCTCAACAACAGAAACTTTCAAATCAAAACCGGATATGTCACTGTCTTTTGACGCAATTAATATGGTTAAAGATTCTGAATATACATTAACAAGACACATAAATAATTTTCATTTTCGAAAATGGGCCTATTTAGATTAAATTTGTTTAGGCAGTAATCAATTATGTTTTATAAAATATTATTAATCAGCTGCTTTTTGTGACGTAATTTTGAAATTAACTTTATTTTGTGTTGTTTTTTTTTTTTACTTTAAAATTCACTCAATAAATGAAAAAAAAATTTTTCGTCATTGAAGAAAGCAATTACGAAACAAGTTAACACTTTGGTTAGGATTATTGAATAAAAAAGCATACCAGTTTTTAAGAAATAAAGCAAAAATTTTACCGGTAAAACAGCACAATAAATAATGCTAAAATTTACAGTTATCATCTCGTGCAATTGATTGGAAAAAAGTGCATGAAAATAATTATTTTCCCACAATCGAATCCAAATTACGCTCGTTTCAAATGCGATCAATTTTGACAAACGTGCGTGCACCTTTGTAGTTTTGAATCAGTCGACAACCACAAATTTTGTGTAATGAACCCAACTAGCTGCAATTATTTTTTGATTTCTCAGTTGACAAAATTTTGGAATGGTTTAGAATGGTCATTAAATAATTAAGTAATATTTAGTGACTCAGGATTTAAGTGATTAGCTCTCAGTAAAACTACGAATTAACATTTCATTGAATCGAAATGTTAGGTTTAAAATATGAGAATTTTTATGAAAAAATGATTTTTGATTCATTAATAGATTGTTTTTCTGCGCAAGATTTTTAATTTATCGTGTAAACATTCAAATTTAATACCAATAACATGATTGTCTCAATATTTCATTGCAATTAATTTGGTTAAAAATTCAAATGTACAGTATCAATAGAAAAGTTTAAGAAATCTATTATTTTTCGCTTTGGAAAATGGGTTTATTTCAATTGAAGTTTTTTTTTACAATTAATGATGTTTTGTAAAGTGCTGCTGATTGACTAATTTTCTTTTGAAACAAGATTTTGAAGTTAATTATCGGTTTGAGTTTTTTTTTACTTTAAAATTAAGTGGATGGCAATAAATATAACACCGTTTTTCCTTTTTTCTTCGGTTATTTTCTATTTTCCTGATTTATGCATTATTTTTTTACGAATAAATAGATCCGTTAAGAGGCGTTTTTGAATTTTCGCCTTGAAATCTTAAAGCAGGCTATTGGAACTAATGTGTATTTATTGTTGCATATTTTCTAATTTATATTGACTTTATCGGTATTTACAAAATCGTGACGTTACCTTACCCAAGCATCTTGGAAAATTTTTAGTGTCGGACGAACAAAATTAAACAACCAAGATACGAATTTTTTATACTAGTTATTGACTATATAGTGTTAAATAGTTTGCGTGCTTTCTGGCATATAGGCTACCAGAGCGAAAGACAAGGGAAAATTCACCAGAACGGTAACCGCCACAACCAATACAAAACAGTTGTCGTTCCACTGGATTCGAACTTGCTGCCTATATGGATTATTATTGATTACTGGTCCAGTATTCAACCAATTGAGTTACAAGAAGCATCCTTTCTTACTCAAACTTTGCTATGAACCACCAGCTACTTCCTTTTACTATGATGCTTATAATACAAAAATAAATAGTTATTTTTAACATTTGGCAATATACTCCTTTTATTTATAATAATACGGGCCTCGTTTTTGCTCAAAGTGTAAGAACAATGCCAACCTCAGCATGAAAAATAATAAAGAACACGGGCGAGAACAATTAATGCATTTGTGTGTAATCAGCTCAGCGTTCTTGATTTGTATTAGAGTAAGTTGATTTGTCTAGCTGTTATCATGGCTTTTCACAAAACAAAACTTTTCATCAAGTCAAAATTAATTTCTGTCACTTTAGTCTCCAATAAAGTTAAGAATAAATGAGGCTGAAAATCCATAAAATTTATGAACAGCCAGCTTTGACCCAAAATTTACACGTTTTTATAATGAAAAAAGCGTTTTAATTAATGATTGTAGTCAGATCTTGGATGCAAATGAGATGACTGAACAGTATTCATTGTTAATATGAAAGGAATGATTTCATATTTGTTAGTGATTTTATAATTCATATAACGTTTGGCAATAATCAAAAATAAATCAAGATTAAAAAATTGGAGGTGACTTTTAGATGCCAGAGCTAGAAAAAATCTTTTAAAAAAATTTTTTAATTTTAAACAAAATTTTCTTCAAAAAAAAAATTATTTTTTCGAAACAAAAATTTTTGTTTCAAATAACAGTTTTTTTCAAAAAATTTTCCAAGATAAATTCTTTAGATGAAAGTTTTTCCGAAACAAACTTTTTCAAAAAAAAAAAAGATTTCCTTATTGGTACAGGATGTATAGTGAATAAAATTAAATGAAAAATTTTAAAACCTCACTACGGGCTGTTTCTCCCTAAAGTTTTTTTTCTAAATTTTCTTCTCCCCTACAGGCTATTTTCTCCTTAATCCCCATAATTTTATTTTAACTGAACTTCCTGTACAATTGATTAGCTCTGCCCTACAGTGGCGTCGCCAAGGATGGTGACACCCGGCCCAGAATTTCGTGGTGCCACCCTTTATAATGTATAGCAGGCTGCAAAAGGTTTTATGTCAAAAATAGCAGTACTACTTCATTATTGTAGGAATCTTAAATAAAGGTTGCCATGTGGCTAGCTTAATAACTTCTCATTCTAATATTCTAAAACTGGGAAGCATGAGCAGCACACATCTAGTATCAGGTATGTAACCAGAAATCTGTAATTCGTGAAGGGGTTGTTTTGAGGTTCTGGAAGCTCCACCGGAAGCCATTGGGGTCTGGGGGCGGAACCCCCAGCGCTCGAAAAATTTGTATTTTGTTGCGAAAATATCTTAAGTTTGCTTTCAAAACGTGGCATTAAAATTATCGGTGCAAAAACATGATTAGACTCAAGTGCGCCGCGGGAATTTTGAATGAGGGGCTGTTTCGGAGGTCTGAGAGCAAATTTCCATTCACTGGAGGTTGGGTAGCAACGTTCCAAGCCGCCGGAGGCATGGGGGGCGGTGCCCCCAGCGCTCGAAAGTTTGTATTTTTTGGGGGGAAAAAAACTTAATTGTGGGCCTATTTTAACAAAAATTAATGTTTTTAAAACGTAGCATGAAAACTAGCCATGCAAAAATATGATTAAACTGGCTGCATAAATGGGCAATGGCTATGCGGGAGGTGGCTAGTAGTAGAATTTCAGTTCTCTTATTTACAAGCTTGTAAATCATGAAATCTTAAACTTCAATGAAAGTCACAAGGAATGATCCATTTCGTCTGTAATCAATAGAAAAAGTTATTTGGAGAAGAGGGGGGGCGGCTGATAGAGCGACGTTTGAGTCGAAGTGATTGGTAATTAACTACTACTAAATATCGCCCTCAATTCCTGAGCCCATATCGTTTTTTGATGAAACATATAATTCAGCATGTTTCAACAAGCAATTAAATTTGAATGCTAAGTTTTGACGTTTTTTTCGATATGTTTACCAGAGGTGGAGTCTCGAGGACAGCACTATTTTTTAAATTGTTGAAAGTTTGTAGAACGCCTAAAAAATTTCTAGAAGTTTTATTTTGAAAAACACCTGAAAAAAAATTTTGAAGACCTTTTTTTAGAACACTTGCGATTGTGTCCTTGGCTTCGGAAGGGTTGTCCTGGCCTTGGCCTCGAATTTTTTTTGTCCTTGGCCTCGAGCCTTGTGTCCGATTCCAACTCTGATTTTTACTGATTTGTAAGTTAGATTTTTGACTGATTATTGCGCCCTCTCCCTCTGAAGAAATGTTTTTAAAGATGCTTTAAATCAATTTTTGTTTGTTAATTTTAGTGTGCTAAACATTTCTAATGATAAAAAGCATATGCTTGTTTTTTGATTGGTATCATAAAATGGTGTTGTAACTACCACATTGTGAGAACTTTAGTTCTCCGTTCATGCCCTAGCTATCCAACCTGCCTCAGCGCGTATTATCTTAGCCCAATGCTATAGAAAATGAACTTCTGTGTTGAATTTATGTTTCACATGTGCCTGTTTTTTTCGCTCTGCTGAAGCCTTGCTTTTTACGCATTTAAAATGCCACTTGTCCGATTTTCCAATTCCACGGCTCTTCAGTTCCCGTTGCAGTTCAGTGTAACGTTCGTGCGAGTAACTACTTGAGCCAACTTGAGCGTTTATTTTACTCCAGCAATGCAAGCTAGTCTCTCCCTCTTGATTAAATAACCCCGTAGTTTTCTTCTTACAAAAGATGAGCAGAGCAGATATTTTATAATTATTTTGTGTACCGTATAATTAATTATAGCTGAAACAGAATCAGTGTCTACTGTTGTTTAAGTTAGTATGTATGGTGTATATTGGCTTTTTTCTAAATTACTTTTTGTTTTACTGCTAATTTTTATGCTTTATTTTGCATTCTTTTTGAATGAGACTGAGCATGTTTCATAAGATTTTGCATTATTTGCGAAAATAACTTAATTTTATAGCTATTTTAATAAAAAATAATGCTTTTAAAACATGGCGTAGAAATTGGCAGCGCAACATGATTCAACTGGTTGCATTAGTGGGCTATGTGGTAGGTGGCTAATGATAACATTGCAGTTCTCTTGTTTACTTGCTGGTAAATCATAAAATCCTATTATTCAATAAAACTCACGCGGAGTAATCTATTTTGTCTATATTTTTATGAAGAAAAAAAATTGGGGGGGCTAATCGAAAGATATTTGAAAGAAGTCATCGGTAATTTATTAACACTGAATAGCCCCCCCCCCCCCCCTTTTATTTCTGGGTTTATAATATATATTTGTTGATAAAACTTATGTGTGGCGTTTTTACACTAGCGATCAAATTTAGTTGTTTATTTTTGGGCATTTTTCAAAGTTTTCATTGATATGTGACTTTAATTTTGGACAAATTCACTCCCCCCCCTCCCTAGCTACGCTACTGCCCCAGTCACTGGGCAATTTTCGCAATTTCTTGAAAAAATAACCATTTTAACGTCAGTTGGATCTCATTTCGAACGTTTTTGGAAAGGTTATTGGAAATCACAAAATTGTTGAGATTAAAAATGTACTTGAAATTTTTTAATTGCCCAGCCTTTTCAGCCCTCTTTAATTGCAGATCAAATTCAAACCACGTTTAAACGCTCGCATTAGTGAGTTCAGTTTTCCAAGTGACGTAGAGAAGAAGGGGAGGCTCAGCTCTCTTAACCTCTGTGGTTGCGCCACTGACTGCTACCTAAATTTTGTTAGGGGGGGCTTGATTAACCCAAAAAATTGAAGTTTTTGCTTGAAAAATGCCGCAATTGGGCAGCGTGCCGAGAAAACTGGTGTAACTAAAGCATATCACATACCGGGGTTTAGGTGCAAAACCCTTACTGCTGGGCAATTTTTCCGATACTTCAGAAAAAAAATAACCATTTTAACGCAATTTGAATCAATTTTCGTATCTTTTTAGAGCCATTGAAAAACCTAAATTAATAGCCTACAATTTGAAAGAATTGACTCAGTCCCTTCAAACCTCCATGTTACTCACAGGTCGAATCCAAAACTTGTTGTAATTGAGTAAATTAAATGTAAGTAGCCCCCATCCTCTTTTTTTATGAAACTTAAGCATTTTGCATTAAGCGATTAATTTTGACAGCTCATTTTCAGCCATGTTTTCAAGTTTTTATCGATTAATTTTTAAGTTGTGTTTTGACAAGTAAGTTAATACCCCTTCCAAAAAAAGAATAATACTAATGTATCAAAAGTGGCTTTGAACCACTTTAGAGGCCATATAGCTGCAAAAGATTGCCTCAGAAGGGCAAAAATTGTAGCATTTTTCTTATCGTGCTCTTTGGTCTACTAGGCCAATGCAGGGGCACAACCCCCCTGGCTACGCTATTGATTACAAGCTTGGTTTTGATTTCGGTTTCTGAGCAAAATTAATTTAGTAGCGGAGTAATTATTATTTTAAGGTTTAAATAACCACAGCGTAAACTTGAAATATTAAACGCTGTATATTGTATTTAGATCCTGATAAGGGCTTAATGCCAGATGCTGAAGCGTTTGATATTGTTTATTTAATCAAACAGTTTAGTGCTTAATCCTAGAATATTGCTTAGGCTCGCTTTTAAAAAAATGCTCTGTGATAATTCACGTAAAATAGGCAATCCTGTTCCTCCTGCCCTCCAGTGGCGTCGCTAACGATGGTAACACCCGTCGCGAAAGTAATGGTGTCACCCTTCATAATGTATAGAAGGCCGCAAAAGGTTATATTTTAAAGAAAGCGGTACCACGCCGTTACTGCAGATGGCGCGATTGTAATTTGACTATCTCAATAACTTCTCACTGAAGGATTTTGAAACTTGGAAGTCTGAGCAGCGCACGTTTAGTATCAGGCGCGTAACAAGAAATCTGCAGTGGGGAAGGGGCTGTTTCGGGGATCTGGAAGCTCCGTCTCACATCCACCGAAGGCTATTGGAGTTCTGGGGGTGAAGCCATCAGCACTCGAAAAATCTTATTTTTCAAAAATAATTTAATTTTAGGCCAAGTTTAATTAAAATTAATGCTTTTGAAATGTGGCATAGAAATTACCAGTGCAAAGCATGATTAAACTGGTCACATAAATGGGCAATGGCTCTGTGGGAGGCATCTAACCGTAAAATTTCAGTGCTTTTTACAAGCTGGTCCCATAAATCAAAAAATTTTATGGTTCAATGAAACTTACAACAAGTAATACATTTCGTCTACATTTAAAAGAGAAAAATGATTGCGGGGGGAAGGGGCTAATGGACGGATAAGTGAGTCGAAGTGATTGGTATTTAACTGATACTGAACATCCACCCCTCCCTATTCCTGAGCTTATATATTTTTTCATGAAACCTATATTCAGCATGTTTCAAGAAGTGATCAAAACTGATTGCTTAGTTTTGGCCAATTATCAAAATTTTTACTGATTTGTGAGCTGTATGTTTGACAAATTAGCGCCCAGCCCTCTAAATTAATGTTTTAAAAGACGCTTTGAATCGTTTTTAGTCCATTTCAATGTGCCAACTATTTTCAATGATATTAAACATATTATTGTTTTCTTTTTTGTTCGATTGCTGGTGTCACAAACTGGTGTCACTCCAAAATGATGACACCCGGGGCAGGCCGCCCCCCCTAGCGACGTCACCGCTGCCCCCGCACTCTGCACCAAGTTAAAAAAAACTCTCTAAAAGGTTTTCTTAGTTTAGATAGCTATATTTAGACATATTTTGCAAATATAAACAAAAAATACTTGACATCTTAATTTCCGGGGGGGGGGGGGCGAATGTCCCCCCTGCAGGCGCCCCAGGACAGGGGCGTATTCTGCGTGCATACAAGGCACGCATTGCATGACTAGTCATTTTGCCAAAAAAATAATAATAGTTTAAACAAGTATATGTAAAAATTTAAAACAAAATCTAACTAATTTTCCTCAGGTACGGGCATTAACTTTCAAGTCAAAGTAGCAATAAATAGTCTCGCTTAATTCATTGATTTCAGTTTTTGCCTAGTTTCAGCATATCACTAAATTACAAAAAATAATGGCAACACTAATGCAGTTTTTAAACTGGATTCAACGGTTCAGGAGATCGCTATGTTTCGATGAGATTACGAACAAAATCGAATAGATTTATGAAAACTTTGATTGGCGCATTGTTTGCTGTAAAAGGTCTTTTATACGTCTATTTTTTTGTAAATCTTCGGTAAAGACCTTGATTTTATCAGCCATTATCTATTGATTTTATCTATTTTTTTGTTTTCGTAAAATGTAGTCTCTTCTTTCATTTAAAATTGTTACAATACATTAGCTTAAAACAGGCCATAGACTAAACACAGGAGCGTATTTAAGGTAGGGGCTTTGAGCCTTGCCCCCCCCTTTGGGTCGCCAGGATAATATTATTGGCATAGAATTAATGCAAAATTATGGCATGACCCCCCTTTGTAACTTGGGCAGAAGGTTTGTGCACAAAAACGGTGGGCGAAGACCTGATTTTTGGCAAAAAACTTGACCAAATTTGGGTCTTTTTTTTGGTCTTCACCTAATTTTGGGCCAAAAACCGGACTGAATTTGAGTGAACACCTTTTTTGTTTTTGGTCTTCACCTAAGTTTGGGCCTAAAACCGGACTGAATTTGAGTGAAGACCTTTTTTTTTTTTTGGTCTTCACCTATGTTTGGGCAGGAAAACGAACTTGGTTTTGGGCTGGAAAATTTTGATTAATTTCAACTTTTCTAAATTTCCTGGCCCCCCCCCCCCCCCCCCCCCCTTTTGAAAATGCTGCGTACGCTGCTAACTAAGCTCCAAGACAATACGGCGTTCAAGGTGGTTTGATCTACATATTAAAAGATCCGGGACTGATCTGGATTCAACCAGAAGAAATCCATGTCTGAAACCTTTTAACTATTGAGATCTACATCCGATCCGGATTCGCATCTTCGAATGAAACCGGATACGATGCGGATCCGAGAAAAACAGTAAGATCCGGATACGTTGCCACTCAACCTTTTTACATAAACTTTTGCAATGGTGTTGATAAAAATTTTCAACAGCATTTAGTCATAAATATTGGTTGTTGCATCACAGAAGCTTGTGTCACGAACATTATTACCGTATAAAAGTCCTCATAACAACCGTGATATCTTTTATAACGAAATGGTGTTGATTTTTTTTATGAACATCATTGCAAAGCCTCATGTAAAAAGGTTGTAAAAGGCATGCAATTTTGAATATTGCTTGCGTGTTGCCATTTAATGTAATTTAGCGATACGCTAGAAGCGAATACCTCATTCAATCATTTTACATGAGGTTTGGCAGTGGTGTTGATGAACATTTTCGACACCATTTCGTCATAAGTATTGGTTGTTGCTTCACAGAAGCTTGTATCACGAATAGTGCTATTTTGTAAAAGTATTCATAATTACCGTGATATGAAATGGAGTTGATTTTTTTATGAACATCGTTGCAAAGCCTTTTGTAAACAGGTTGTGTGGCGAAGCCAAGCTGTGATACAGACAGTAAGTTACTTAAATTGTAGGGGGAACGCGTCCCCCCATCGAGAGTTAGCGTCCCCCAATCGAGATTTAGCGTCCTCCCATTGAGATTTTGGTGTCCTCCCATCGAGATTAAAGCGCATGATAATCAGACAAAAAAGAACTAATTCTTCGCCTAATTTTGGCGAAAAACCACTACAATTTCAGCTAATTTTGGGCGAAAAAACACTTCAATTTCCGGCGAAGATCTTTTTTTTTGGTGTTCATTTAATTTCGGCGACGGAATTACGTAATCTTCACAAAAGTGCTTTCGAATGCCAAATGCGTTTGGTCAAGGCTGCAAAAGCGTCCCCCCATGCAAAATTTTACAATTTAAGTACTGGATACAGAGGTGGAGTCCTTGCGGAAGTCCTTGGCCTCGAGGACGTCCTCGAAGACACATTTTCAAGTCCTTGGCCTTGGCCTCGAAACCTACAAGTCCTCGAAAATGTCCTGTCCTCGGCTCTAGGACGGCATTATTTTTTGATTGGTTGAAAAGGAAAATAACCAAACATAAAAATGTCTTGAATTCCAGCATGGGTGTAGACAGGATTTTTATTTAGGGGGGGACCAATCCGCAAATAACAAAATATGACGTCATTATAAATTTTCAAAAAGAGGGAATTTTTTTGGGACAAAAATACCTTGTAGTGGGCTTAGGTTAGTGCGTAAACAGGATGTTGCTTAAGGGGAGAACTTGAACCCAAAGTTAATGTTTTCAAAATATGTGTTAATTGTGGAGGCGCTGTGAAGAAACTAATGTAACTCAAACGTATCACAGATGGAGATCTGGGGGCGGGGCACCCAGCCGCCGCAGGCTATGGGCTAGGTAATTGTTTGAAAATTTTTGTAATTTTTTAGAAAAAGTAGCTATTTTAATGCCATTTGGATCACATTTGCTCGTTTTTAGAGCCATTTGAATGAACTAAATTTAAAAAATTGAAAGCCAATTGAAAAAATTAAATTGTTCAGTATTTACTTTGCTTACAATTTACGTTTAAAACTTAGCATTTTTTGGATAAATTTTGTAAATGACTTTGTCCAGGTGAAGGAAAGCAAGGTACATAACTACATAGCCTTCCGCAATATTTTTAGCAGTAAGTAATAATTCGCTTAAAGATTTGCCTTGGAAAGCTTGGTTTTGTCACAAAAATAACCGGTTTTAGGATTACATGTACGACCAGGAGGCCCGTAGCCCCTCAATTCAAATTCAATAATTGGTTTAATAAGCATTTCTCCTCGGCATTTTTTTTACATTTTGTTTCGTAAAAACTCGCGAGGTGCAGGAGGATTGTTATTTAAAGTTGGTATAATGGATTGGTACTAATCATGTTTTTGCATTAAGTTTATAAAAATGTTAGATGAAGGCCAGAGGTTGCAAGTTTTGGAACAAACACTTTGAATTTCTTCCGGGTTATGCATTCAAATTGATCGACAAAATTTTAAATTAAGGGGGACCGGGCTCCCTGATCGTCAACATTAATATTATTGTTAATTACAGTTGTACGCAAAAAACCCAAAAGAAACTGAAATTGAATAAACAATAGACTTTGTTGTCTGGATTTTTATCATTGGTGGCATTTTAGTTGGGGGTGAAGGCGGGCTCTCTGCTCCCCCCCTCTTGACTACGCCTATGACTTCTAGCCTGTAAATAAGCTTTCTTTATTTGAAAAATAATATAATGTGGTAGCCAAGTCTTACTAAACCTTGTTTTTAATGGCATTTATGGAAGCTCTAATTGGTAAATGAGGGGGTAAAACGCAGTGTCGATAATTCTTGTTGTTTCTGTTAATACTTCCGGTGCGGATGGTACAAACAGCAAAACACTAAAACCATTCAGGGCCATAGTAAGGGAGCCAAGTGTCCGAACACAAACATTTTTGAGTTGCTAATCCTGAAACATGACCGAGCCTACGTGAATGCTGAATCAGATGAAAGTATGTGCGTGATGACAATGAAATGAAATACAGTTACCAGGGATGGCTTTCGGTATATTAAATATGGTAAATGTAGTATAGCGCTGATACAACTAACAAAACGTTACTTATGAACGACAGATATTGTTTTGAAAATACGCGAGCGATTATTGCGACGAGTTTGTTTCGAGACAAGAAAGAACAATTCTAATTTTTATGTTTCTACAATTTGTGGGCCTTTTGAAGGAGGGACCTAGGATAAATATCTTCATGTTTTCCTCCTTAATACGGCCTTGCTGGCATTCTTAGGCTACTTTTTGCAGTTCAATAACTTATGTTAATTTTTTAAAAGTATCTTTTGGCGGCCAAAACGCATTAGATGCGAAATTATGGAGAGACAACACATGCACTGAAACGTAAATAAAAGATTGGCTTGAAATTAGAGTTGGAAAACTTAGAAAAAACTAAAGTTTTTCAAACTTAACTTTTGCGGTATTTTCTTTTTTCAAATTGCTTTGAAAATGTGATTGTGTAATCTCACAAAACTTGCTATTTTTTTGAAAAAAAAATGATTAAAACTGTTCAACGGAGGCTTGGGAACTTTGCCATCGCCTCAGAACCCAGTTTTTTTCTAGGACTTGAGCACGCAAGTACGGTACCTCATTTCATTTCAAAAATACAGATTTACCTTATTTTGCATTATTTTTGAATAATAATATAATAGTCGCTCTGCAATATTTAAAAACTATGGTACCATTTAAAAACTTCTGTAAAAAGAAAACGTTCAACCAAACAATAAGATTTGTGTTTGAGAAACTACTGAAAAAGTGAGGATCCATATAATCAGCATTAAAATTGACCATTCCACGTTAAGAATTTATAATTATTAGTTATTCTCATTGCCAATTCACGAGTTACGACCAGGCGCGTAGCCAGGAATTTACAGTGGGGGGACTGTTTTGGAGGCTGGAAGCAACATCAAACGATCTTGACCTAGATTTTGATCGGTCTTCAAACAGATTAAATCGATTTTTGTGTTCAAATATTGGTGATCTCCAAAAAAAAAACGAAGGTCTTCACTGAAATCAAGACAAATTTTTTCTCCAAATTTAGGTGTTCTCCAAAAAAATAAAATAAAAAAAAGTTTACTGAGATCAAGACGATTTTTTTGTCCAGGTGTTCTCCGAATAAAAAAAAAAAAGTCTTTAGCCTGGCTAACACCCAGTTTTTTTGGTCCAAATCACATCAGGTCCTTGACCAATTCTCATTGCCAATGCCAAGGGAGAGGCTATTTTTGTTATAAGTGCAAAAATCCGCCTCAAAAGTGCTAAAAACGTGGTACAGTATTTTGCATACTCTTCAGGCCAGTGGGAGGGGGGGCTATAGCTCCTCCGCCCCTCCCTGCAGACCCGGCGCCACGGGGGGGCATACCGGGGCCGTGCCCCCCAAATGATTGCTTGTGCCCCGAAGAAATTAACAGGTTTGGGGCTACTGGAGTGCAAGTCGAGGCCCAAATTGGTGTTTTTTGTGGACTGACACCGGATTCATAACGTTTTTGGGATGAAGACCTTTTTTTTTTTTTGGAGATCACCTATTTTTGGCCGAAAAAACGGCTTGAATTTCCGATTTCGGCCGGAAAATCCCTTGTAAATTTGGAGAAGACCTTTTTTTTGGAGATCACCTGTTTTCGGCCGGAAAAACCGCTTGAATTTCCGATTTCGGCCGGAAAATTCCTTTGAATCTTTGCTCTTCACGTAGTTCATCTGATGCAGACTGGGATAAATTTCACGTGCCCCTCTCAAATTCACACAAAATAAACTTCTCGTGCCCCCCCCCCCCCAGTCACGCTATCCTGGCGCCGGGCCTGTCTCCCAGGCTACGCTACTGGTTACGATCTTAATTGTTTTATTACCACGATACCGCTACCGTACGTAATCAACATTGCTGCTACCGCATAAAACTTAAAAATGACATTCATTATTTTAGAAACTATTTTTGAATTATCAAAAACTTAACAAAACGCAATATCTTAAAAGATTTGCGCGCTTAAAATAATGGAAAATTTCCGACCATAATTTAGAAAAACTGTGTCCTCGGTCCTTGGCCATGGCCTCGACCATTCCTGTCTTAGGCCTCGACAGGGTCTGTCCCTCGAAAAGTCGGTCCTTGGCCTTGGCGTCAGATTTTTTTCGAGTCCTTGGCCTCAAAGGTTGTGTCCTCGACTCCATGATAGCCGGTAGGTATTAGCAATAGGTAATACGAGTCAGAATAAGCTTTTGTTAAGGTACTGTTCGTCAGAGGTGAAATCGAGGACACAAAAAAAAATTTGAGGCCAAGGACAGACCCTCTCGAGGCCAAGGACACAGGCGAAAGTATTCTCCAAAAAAGAAAAAGTCTTCAAAAATTTTTTTCAGGCGATCTCAAAAAAAAAGACTTCATAATTTTTTTTCAGGCGAAAAAGGTTTTCAAAAAAAATTTTCGGGCGATCTCCACTTGAGTAAAACAAAAAAAGGTCTTCACAAATTTTCCGCGAGGTTTCTGGCGTTTTTCAACAAAATTTTAACGGTTCAAAAAATAGTGCTGTCCTCGAGCCGAGGCAGAGTTGTAAGTCGGCCCGGGCTTTTCGGTCGGGTTCGGGCCTAAAAATGACAAAAATGTCGGGCTTAATTCGGGCCTGAGACGTATTTTTTATCTTTGGTGTACAAAAAATAATTAAAATAACTTGGCAATATTGCTAAATTTTTTAGACCTAACTTAACTTTCGGATTTTTTCGGGCTTAATTTGGGCTTCAAATTAGTTTTCGGGTTCGGGCTTATAGCTTCGGGTTCGGGCCTGAACTTGTCGGCCCGTTTACAACTCTGAGCCAAGGACAGGGCAGTTTTCGAGCGAGGACTTGCGGCTTCGAGGCCAAGGACTTCAAAATGTGTCTTCGAGGACTCCACCTCTGCTGTTCGCACTATTTAGGCTAAATGTATAGGGCTATAAAAGTGAGTGGAAGTTGTGAAGTACATTTAAACAGAGTGTGGGAAGTCGGTCATCTTGATCCACCACAAACAATTAAACACAAACGTGTACATTAGGGTGATCCTTATTTCAAAATTTTGTAAAACTATACGGGAACCGGGCTAAATTTGTTCGTTTTCAATAAAAAACTGCACATTCAAAATATCTCGGAGAAAAAATAAACTTTACAGGTTGCACATGAACAGCGAAAATTTGAGATTACTCATATGCTACTGTGTATACAGTTATACATCACGAGGCAAGCACGGCCCTATCAGAACGGTTCTAAAAGATGTAACCTTTGTTTAGGATAAAAAAAATTGCGATACTCTTAATGAAGAACCGAACTTGTATCAAAATGTCGACACAAAGCCGAGTGTAAACCAAAAAATCAACTTGGATTTGAATAAAACCATATTTAACGCAAATCGGCTGATCACTGTTACGTAAAATGCCGCTTTGTATCTAGGACAGTGTTTGAAATTTATAAGAGTTTTCAAAGCGTTTGACAGACACACAGCAGCGCATCAGCAGTGTTTAATTAAGATGCTCAGCTTCCACACTTACTGCTTCCAGCTTAATGCTTACAGTATTTTGAACCAGCCGCGGCTCCGCACCATCGACCCTGGTTGCGGCCCCTGGCTGGTGCGTATTACAGTCAACCCTAGTGGGATAACTTGGGCTCGCGCTTGCTGCAGGACTTCCGGTGCGAGGAGGGGGAAACCTGGGTTGTGCACTGATGTTTTTACTGTTTTTGTTTGGTTTCCACCCCACCTGACAAACCCATTAGGGGAAAACAGCCTGTAGTTGGGTTATTAAGTTTTAACTGAACTTGCTGTACCGTTAACTGGGGGCACATGTCCATTGGAGCACTTCAGAAACTGGAAAGGCATTGTACAAGTCAATTATACACAGTACTTAAATTGTAGGGGGGACGAGTCCCTCCATCGAGAGTTAGCGTCCCCCCATCGAGATTTAGCGTCCCCTCATCGAGATTTAGGTGTCCCCCCATCGAGATTTGAGCACTGGATGATCAGACGAAAAAAATCTAATTCTTCATCTAATTTTGGGCGAAAAAACACTTCAATTTCCGGCAAAGACCTTTTTTTATTTGGTGTTCATTCAATTTCGGCGACGGAATAACGTAATCTTTACTAAAGTACTTTCGCATGCCAAATACGTTTGGTCAAGGCTGCAAAAGCGTCCCCCATGCACAATTTTACAATTTAAGTACTGATTATATATTATATATTTCTATATGTCTTCTGTAGTCAAAAGTTGTTTGCTTCAATAAGTTTGACTGGAATCATTTAGATTGCCGTGTATTAATATCCGGATAAATTTTACAATCATACACTACAAAACAATATCGTGTTACTCGGATTCTAGGATAGTTATTAACTTTGTTAAAATACTTTGCGAATCTTTAAGGCTACAGCAAGCAACAAAAAAGATGACCAGAAAGATTTCTTTGTTGTAGACAGTACTAGTGCTCTGATCCATAGACCCTCATGACAAAGGTACCAAAATTTTCTTTTGGCCCAAAAGGGAATATTAGAGTAGCGAATAGAATCAATGGAGAAAGAGTAAATATAAGAGTGGCAACTGGCAAGTCCCAAATAATGAACTGAGCAAAGAATTTGAAAGATCATCTTCAGAAATTAAAAAAATAATTGCTCGTGATATTCTGAACATACTCTTTTTTTTTAATTTTCGATTAATAACTTGAACCACTTTCAAGCTTATTCAAATTTATTCTCACAAGTCGACCACCTGCCTATCATCACCTCTGGCATCTGCATAAAACACCACCTCAAAATTGCCCCAATTCCTAATGGGACCAGTTAGTCTCAAGCAAATGGCATCGTTGGAGCATTAAAAGACTAGGGATAGGCTTAGAAAGTTTTTGCTACAGGGTAACATGTTTTTTGACATGAATGTCTCAAAGTAAGAATCTGGTGCTTGCATCTCCTCTAAAGCAAAACTTGAACAAAATCAGAAATTGGTTAGGGGAACAAGAACTGATTATGGTGCCTCTAATTTATGCTCGCCATAATTAGTTTATCAAACGCCAGAACTGCATGGTAAACTGATTACGGCCAGCACTGACCGAAGCATCATTTCTTGTATCTGCACTAAAGTTGTCAAAATGTAGAAAAACCGTTGGATTTTTAAAAAACGTGGCTAAATCATATTGACAAGAAAATTGGAGCAACCGCAGTGAAAAAAAATTCTCTGGTCGGCTTTGGTACTCGTCTAAGAAAGTAGTGGCTTAGGTTTTTTTGAACCAGACGTGCATGATGACTTGAAGTGACAAATCTTTGCAGCTCTTTACGAAGATGAAATTTTTATCTAGCGTGCCATTAAGAAACAACAATTGGAAAAAGTGATTTGCCAATTAAACGCAACTAATTGGCTTTTTCCGAAAAATGAAAATGGATCAAAAATTTCTATTAATTGACTTTTATTCTTGGAGTGAATTGTCAGACTCATTGATGGCAGACAGAAAGTTGGTTCAAAAATCCAAGTCCCACATACAACTACTGCGCGCGGAGTGGCAGTGTCACTTATACAGGAATACGTCTGGCTAATTGAAAAATGTGACGAGATCAGCTTAGTTCCACATGCATTATTTTCGACTCAAAGCATACCATAGGCATAGTTTTTGCTAAGTGAGAATGAAGACAGTACACTACTTTCTTGACAACATACAATAAGTTGGGTAACACCCATAATATTACTGCTTTTGAACAGCTGACACTCTGCAAACAGCGAAGCCCTTATCTTTTCAAAATTGGTTATTTATGAGAAACTTGACTGCCTTTGTGCAACCTCTAAATGCTTTTCTATCTCGGAGATTTTTTACACACGATAGTTTTAGCCATAGGTGGGCACAAGTCCGTTAATCCGTTAATAACGAAGCTAACTTTTTCATTAACTCGTTAATCCGTTAAAATAATTTTTCATGTTAACGGACTAAATTAACTTCCGTTAAGTTTTGTTAACTTCCGTTAAGGTTTTTATTGTTAATATCTTGCACCATTCATTCATCGGACCGGTACAAACCAGTTTGCACTGGTGACACTTTTTGCGTATTAGCACGAGTTATATCGAAGAAAGTTCTTTTTTGTGGCAAATAATAACCTGCAGCCTCATAGGTCTATTAATTATCGCTGTTCACGATTTCCAAAGATTTTCTGATCGCAGCTTCGCTGTGCATTTGAACTTGTTTTTATCTTGAAATTAGATTAGACTGTAAAGTGTAACTTCCAAAACACAAAAAGACCACTTCAGCTATAAATATTTCCTTACAATCAGCTCAACAGCGTCAATACGTGTTCTAGAAGCGAGTGAATAAAACGAAATGTAAATTACACGCGAAATGTTAAGGGATTAACGGACTTTGTGAACTTCCGTTAATTAAAGCTGAAAATAACGAATTAACGTTAACGGAGGTGTAAAGTTTGTTAACGTACTAGTGGTTAACGAAGCTAACGTTTTGCATTAACTTGCCCACCTATGGTTTTAGCCTGAAAGGAACACATTTACTTCGGTTCCCATTACAATTTTTATGGTTTAGTTTTTGCTTTGTATTTAAGGACCACCCTAGTGTACATGTTCAACTATTTTTTAATATTTCAGAAAGCAAGCGAAAACGAAAAAGAACCTCGAGCTAGCAAACTCACCTATATTTAAAACAACGTCACTATGGCATTGCCTATTTCAGTAAAAAAAAAAAAAAGGCCGGTCTCAAGAGCGGAGAGAAAAGAGTTTTGGAAAAGGAAAGAACAGGAGGGTGTGGGTCACCACAAGAAAGTTAGCGGTAGTTGGTCCAGTTAGTACTTAGTGTTAGTAGACCTAGGCTAGTTGTAGAGTTTGAAAGAAAGTTTTTGAGACTATCAATATCCAGTAGCGTAGCCAGTGGGGGGGAGGGGGCTATAGCCCCTCCATTGGCCTGTCAACCAAAATGCAGAATAGGACAAATACCACGTTTTTAGCTCTTTTGAGACTGTTTTTTGCGCTGGAATTGACTTAAAAGTGATTTAAAGCATCTTTTGAGACATATATTCAGGGGGGCTAATTTGTCAAAAATTAAAGTCACAAATCAATAAAAACTGTAAAAAATGCCCAAAAACAAACAATCAAAATAATTTGATCACTAGTGTAAAAACGCCAAACATAGGTTTCATCAACAAACATATTATAAACTCAGAAATAAGGGGGGGGGGGGGGGCTATTCAGTGTTAGTTAATTAACAATCACTTCTTTTAAATATCTTTCCATTAGCCCCCCCAATTATTTTTCTTTTTAAAATATAGACGAAATAGATTACTCCGTGTGAGTGTTATTAAACAGAGGTGGAGTCCAAGAGGACGTCCTCGAGGACAGATTTTGAAGTCTTTGGCCTCGAGGCCTTAAGTCCTCGAAAATTGGCCTGTCCTCGGCTCGAGGACAGCACTATTTTTTGAATTGTTAAAATTTTGTGGAGCACTTGAAAAATATTTTGGAAAACGTTTTTTTGTGGAGATCGCCTGAATAATTTTTGTGAAGACCTTTTTTTTTTGAGATCGCCTGAAAATTTTTGTGAAGACTTTTTTTTTTTGGAGAGCACTTGCGCTTGTGTCCTTGGTCCTAGGCCTTGGCCTCGAGCATTCCTGTCCTTGGCCTCTAGAGTGTCTGTCCTCGGAAAGGCTGTCCTTGGCCTTGGCCTCGGATATTTTTTGTGTCCTTGGCCTTGGCCTCGAGCCGTGTGTCCTCGACTCCACCTCTGTTATTGAGTGATAGGATTTTATGATTTACCAGCATCTAAACAAGAGAACAGCAATGATATCATTAGCCACTTCCCACATTGCCCATAAATGCATGCAAGAATTATTTTTAACTATTGACCGCTTTAGAAGTCTGATTTGCCATTCTCACGCTTTTTCGCTGATTTGACCTGCTTTTTGTTTTTCGAAACCTCGCGTCGATCTAATGACGTCATAACTTCAAAGTTGTTTATAAACCCGCGTTCTTTCTTAAGCCGATTTTTTTAGCTGCAATTTAGATCGGTAAACAGTTTGGTGAGTGCTTTGTTGTATTTGCAATATTGTTTAGTTCCGTTTACTCTAGTGAACTCATAAATCATAATTTAATAATCGCTTGTGCTTTGTAACAATAACTTTGATTTACTATTGCTATAGGCTTAGAACTTAGTTTGTACTATTTATTTTAGAAAACCGTCGTCGTCTGCGTTTTCGACGCAAGACTCCCCAGCGTTTCTTAACATCTTAGCTCAATCTTCTTAGTGTTTCGTCAACTGTTTGAACTGTTCGAAATAGATGAAGGCTAACTGGGAGAGACGCGTTTAACTTTAGCCGAGTTTTACCAAACTGCAGCAACATTCACTTGAAGCGATTTGGTTCGTTTTCGCGACCAGTGCGATTTGCGTAGACATCCAGTTTCGTTGAAGAGAAATTTTGCGGTAGATTAGTAAATAGTTGTAGTATTAGTTTTACTACTCTAGGGAGTACAAAGTACTAACAAGTGATGGAGTTGACTCAATAAGGTACCTAACTTACGGACTACGGATACCGGACTACTGTACAATGTCCATATTGTACTAAAGCAGTGGTGCTTAACCTTTTTTATGTTGTTACCCCTAAAATATTCTGATGTATTTTAATTACTTTTTTTTTTAGAAAAACAGCAAGTATAGTAGCTCGCAATGTAAAATAAATACACAGAAAAATAAAGTTATTTTTTATTACAATTTCCAATTGTGCGAGGCTTTTTGCCTAAGCAATGCGAAACGCTATGTGATACGATGCCTTCATATAGCCTATAGCCCCCGTCCCCCCCATTGGCATGTTAACCAAAATGCAGAATGAGAAAAACACCACGTTTTTAACACTTTTGAGACTGTTTTATGCACTGGAGTGGACTAAATAGTGATTTAAAACATTTTTTTGAAACATATATTCAAAGGGGGGGCTAATTTGTCAAAAATAGAACTAACAAATAAATAAAAACTTTGAATAACGGTCAAAAATACACAATCAAATTTGATCGCAAGAGTAAAAATGCTAAACATAGGTGTCATCACCAAATATACTCTAAACTAAAGAATAGGGCGGGGGCTATTCCGTATTGGTTAATTACCAATCATTTCTCTCAAATCTCTTTTCATTAGCCCCCCCCACAATTATTTTTGTCTATAAACTGTATAAAAAATAGATTACTCCGTGTGAATTTTATTGAATTATTAGATTTTATAATTTACCAGTATCTAAACAAGAGAACTAACATTTTACCATTAGCCACCTACCAAACAGTCCATTTATGCCACCAGTTAAATCATGTTTGCAGTGCCAATTTCTAAGCCACGTTTTAAAAGCATTATTTTTTAATCAAAATAGCCCTAAAATGAAGTTATTTTTGCAAAAAAATGCAAAATTTTCTAGCTCTGGAGGCTTCGCCCCTAGACCCCCGTGCCTACGGCGGCTGGGGGCTTTGCCCCCAAAGCAGCCCCCCCATTGCGAATTCCTGGCTACGCGCCTGGCCAAAAGTAGTCTATATTTTCTACTAACACGCCATGGCAAGACTCAAAATGCTGCTTCAATTGCTTGGTTTCATACTTTTCTGAGTTAAAACTTTAAACAAATCCCTGTGGCTTTTCAACAGAATTTTCAATAAAACTGACGAAATCAAAGTTTAGAAACGTTTCTTTGTAACTTTATTTGTTTAGAAGCATCGTATTAATTTTTTGGCGATAAATCAGCTTACTACTGCAGCCAAAAAGCACAATGCTCAGCTCACGCCTATTACTAACTGGACTAGACTATCAATTGTTTACGAAACAAAAGAATTTATAAGAAACTCTAGTCGCCCAAGTACTGATCTGATTTAGTCATAGGTGGGCAAGTTAATGCAAAACGTTAGCTTCGTTAACCACGAGTCCGTTAACAAACTTCACACCTCCGTTAACGTTAATCCGTTATTTTCAGCTTTAATTAACGGAAGTTAATAAAGTCCGTTAATCCCTTAACATTTTGCGTGTAATTTACGTTTCGTTTTATTCACTCGCTGCTAGAACACGTATTGACGCTGTTGAGCTGATTTTAAGTTCAAGTTTATTTATTTTTGCCTCAAAATTCACATAATATAAACAAACGATTAAAGTTAAAGAATTAATTTGGCAAGGGAGACTGCGAGTTGACCTCTAGGTCTTCAAAGTCTGCAGCCACCCCGATTACCAGACGAAATGATATAAGTTAATCAAAAACATATCGTTGTCATGAAGCATGTGACGAATTTCACCCAAATTGCAATACCAATGTTTTATACTGTATATTAAAGTTTCTGTAATACATACTAGTACATACTCAATAGATAATTTTTGTATGATACTTTAAAGCTTTGAAAAGATTGTTTGGTTTTAATGCTTGTTGGAATTTTGTTCCATATTTTAACACCTTGGTACCTGATGCTTTTTTGAAGTCTGGTTGTTTTGTAAAGCGGAATGCATAAGGTAGGATTGTTGGCAGTGCTTGATGAACGTGTACACCTTTGAGAAACTTGGTTAGTTTAATGTAAAGGTTTGACAGTAAAGGTGGGAGACGTTGATGATAATGGTGAAATATCAGTTTGGCAACTTCATGCTTATATAATTCAGGAATTTTTAGGATTTTTAGTTTAGAGTAAAATGGTGTAGCATGGTCCATATATTTGCCGCCGCCAATAATTTTTACAGCTTTATTTTGAAGTGTCTGTAATTTTGATAGGTAAGATTTGTGGGTACAACCCCAAATGGATAAACCATACAACAAATGAGGATGAATAAAAGCATAGTATAGTTTGAGAAGTGAATTAGCAGGAAGAAAATGTTTTAATTTTGAAAGAATGCCCACCGACCTAGCAATCTTATTTTCGACACTTTTAATGTGGGAATGGAAGTTTAACCGTGAATCAATAAAAACACCCAAATATTTTGCTTTATCACACGCGATAATATTGGTAAGTTATTAACAATTAAGGTGACATGGGGACTTAGTATATTTTGTTTGGGGGAAATAATAAGATGGTTTGATTTTGATGGGTTCAGACTTAATTTGTTAGCAATGGACCAATTGTAAACGTTTGCTAAGTCCTTATTCATTTCAGTTTCTAATGATGCTAGATTTGGGCTATCTATTATGAGGCAAGTATCGTCAGCAAACAATCGTGGAAGACAATTGACGGAATTGTTTAGATCATTGATGTACAGTAGAAAAAGAAGTGGACCAAGTATTGACCCTTGAGCTACACCATAAGCTATACATTCAATTTCAGATTGTATACCGTCAACCGAAACGTATTGTTTTCGATGTAAGAAAGAACAAATAAGTTTATGAGCGGGTCCTCGAATGCCATAATGATCAAGTTTTTTAAGCAAAATATTATGTGAGACTGTATCAAAAGCTTTTTGAAGATCTAAAAAGATAAGTCCTGTATATTTTTTTTGATTGATATTATCAAGAGTAGTTGTTACTATGTCAAGGCAGGCATGACTAGGAGCTATGTGTTTCTGAAATCCGCATTGTGATTTATGAATAACGTTATGTTTTTTGAAAAATTCCAGGAATCTATTATACGTAAAACGTTCAAGAATTTTAGAGCAACAAGTTAGTATTGAAATGGGTCGGTAGTTGCTTGGGTTTGTTTTATTTCCTTTTTTGTGAAGAGATATGATTTTAGCAAGTGAACAGTTTTCAGGAAATATGCCATTAATAAAGGAAAATTCAAAAAAGCATTGCAAGTATGGTGCGATGATGGTTGAGGCAACTTTGAGAAAATAAGCAGAAATGTCATCATGACCAACAGCTTTGTTCATGTTAAGTGAAAGAATAACATTTGATATTTCTGTAGTGCTGGGTGATTTCAAAAAAAAAATTGAATCAGAAACACGATTGGGTAAATAATTTGAAAAGTGTTGAATGGTATCAGATTGAGAGATATCATCAGCAAGATTTTTGCCTATAGTGCAAAAGAATTTATTAAAGGAATTTAGAATTGGTTTCGGGTCAGTGGGTGTGTTTACAATTTTTTCTGTATCAAAACAATCAAAAAATGATGAAGTGCTTTTCGATTTCGAGGGAAGTACTGATCGTATTATTTCCCAAATCTTTTTCTGGTTATTTTTGTTTTGGTTTAACACCGAGGAATAATACAATTTTTTGGCAAGAGCTATTATCTTAGTAAGTTTGTTTGAATATTTTCAAAAAAAAGATTTTTGGCCGTCATTGCGTAGTAGAAAATGGGATTTGAACATAAAACGTCGTTTACGAATTGACATCAAAATGCCTTTGGTCAACCAAGGTTTATTTTGTAATCTTTGTTGTCTGCGAGATAATTTTTTCTTTGGGGCATGAATATCAATAGTTGAAAGAATTGTCTGTGAAAATCCGTCAAAAACTGTATTATAATTACCAGTATTCAAAGCTGGTAGCTTTTCAAAAATAAATAGATAAATTAGTTGCTAAATCTTCACAGAATAGTTCAGAATTAAAGGCTGATTTATCTCTAACATATAATTCTTGTTTCTTTTTCAACGGAGGTTTAGAGAAGTCATTTATGCAACAGCCTACAACATAATAATCTGATAAATCATCTCGTACAGGTATTACAAAAGGTATTATATTGTGGTTGACGTCATTAGTTATGATATGGTCAATAATACTCGAAGATCTGGAAGTTACTCTTGTTGGTAATGTAATTATTGGTACTAGATTATAACTGAGCATCTCGTTAATATAATCATTTGCTGTTTTTGTTCTGCTTGATCTGTCAATATTGATGTTTAAATCACCTGCCAAATACAACGTTTTGTCACCAGAAGTGGCTTCATTCAAGCAAGAAGAAAAGTCACCTAAGAATTTCTCGATATTAGTTGTGGAGGGATGACGATATATAACTGCAAGTCTTATTGCTGACTTATTTTCATGATGGTGCAAATTTAACCAAATAGATTCAGAATTATGCAACTGATGTTGATTATCGTCTAAGGAAAATTTTAGATTTAGCGATACATAAACTGCAACACCACGAGCATTACTTTGAGGCGGAGTATGAACAAAGCTGTAATTGGGGAGATTTATGTTGGCCAGAGGTTGATCTTTCAGTTAAGCACATCACATCAGGTTCAAAAGGTAGAGACTGAAGAAATAAGCATAAGGAATCAAAATTTTTTTTGTATCAAATTTTTTCTGTATCAAAACAATCAAAAAATGATGAAGTGCTTTTCGATTTCGAGGGAAGTACAGTGATTTCTCGTATTTTCGCTTATGTTTCCGGCTTATTACAGTAATTCAGAACGGTTTCACTAATTTAATTTTAAGGTAACAGTTAGTAACTAAGAATAATGTTTAGTGTTTTTTAGCTCTGAAGATGCTATAAGTGTTTAGCGAAACGTCAGTTATTAAAATGTATTCCTGCATTTTGGCTGTACTTTTTATTCTTGGAATCAAAATGTTTGTAAAGAGAGCGAATGTTTAAATGTACTAGAATAAGAGAATTAGAAAAATTAAAATTGGTTTTTGGCGCAACAACATCAAAATATATACAAGAATTTATTTTTGAGGTTAAAATTTGGAGAATCTCGTCACATGGCTCATTATTACTTTCTTGGACACAAGGTGGTGTGGCTGCTAGACTTGGAGTAATGAAATCGATTAAGTCAACTTCATCAAAAGTCAAAAGCGCCATTACACAACAGCAATGAACGAAGTGGTCAAACAGCACCATGACGGCGGTGGCGTTAGTGGTAAAAAAAATAAAATACTGTACAAGTAATGCAAATCAGAGGTAACCAAATTGATTGTGGATCAGTTTGTAAAATTTCTGAAAAGGGAAGCTATTTATGTAGATCATATCATGTAAAACAATGTCGCAGAATAACCATCAACAAAAAACCGAAACTGAAAATTTAACACAAATAATAAACGTAAACAAAATATGGAGCTATTTAATAGTGTAGCCGAACTTCAAAAATATTTTTCTAAAGAGAAAAATGTTATTAGTATAATAATAATAATGATTTGATTGGTTTAAGCATGTTACAACTTATAGCAACTCACTAGTTTCTCAATTATACTCTTTTCCTAGCTAATTTGATTTCAGTACCGTAGAAAGAGGAGTGGGGCTATAGTTTGCCCATTGGCTTGCCGACCAAAATAGAGAATAGAGAATACCGGTTTTTAGCACTTTTGAGACTTTCTTCTGCACCGGAATAGACTAAAAAAAAAATTGATTTATTTAGAGTATATTTTAAAACGTTTATTTGAGGAAAGGGGGGGCCAATTTGGCAAAGCAAAACTCAAAAATCCGAGAAAACCCCCAAAAATGGCTAAAAACTTGCAATAAAATTGATCGCTCATTGAAACATGCCTAACACAGGTCCCATCAAAAAATATTTTAGCTCAAGAATGGGAGGGGAGCTAGTCAGTAGCCAATTACCAATCACCTTTCTCCAACCTACTCCCACCAACCCCCCTAATTATACCTTTCTCTATAAAATTTATACTACCGGTATAGGATTTTATGATTTACCGAATTGTAAATAAAGAGAACTGAAGTTTTTTCAACAACTACCTCCCACGTAGCCCATGATTTATGCAACTAGCACAATCATATTTTTGCAAAGCTAACCTTCATGCCACGTTTTAATAGCACTTAAGGAATATATTAAGGAAATATTTATTGCTATGGTGGTCTTTTTGTGTTTTGAAAGTTACATAATACAGTCTAATCTAATTTCAAGAAAAAAACAAGTTCAAATGCGCAACGAAGCTGCAAGATATTAACGATAAAAACCTTAACGGAATTTAACAGATTTTAACGGAAGTTACTTTAGTCCGTTAACAGCACTTAACGGAAGTTAATTTAGTCCGTTAACATGAAAAAACTTTTTAACGAATTAACGAGTTAGTGAAAAAGTTAGCTTCGTTATTAACGATTAACGGACTTGTGCCCACCTATGGATTTAGTATTAAACTATGGCATCACAGGAAGTAGAGAATCACGATGAAACTTTTGGAGTAACTAGCCTAACATGATAGCGCTTGCCGTAAAAGTTTTTTTTTAATTTACATTACCCTTTTTAAAATGCCAAATTACCCCTTGTGGGTAATTAGCCACAGGTTAAGAACCACTGTACTAGTATCCGGTCACCAGTGTCCAGTAATAACAAAGCAGCAGTCATCTCTCTAAAGCATCACGTGCGTAAGTTGGCACTCTAGGTTACTTTGATGATACATCAGCTTCCAAATATCACACCGGTGACATTCATACAAACCTTAGACACTGGGGAAAAATTGCACTTTTGGCAAAGTGTGCTATTTTGATTTGTTTTTAGTTGATTAGTTGCTGCAATTATTTTTTGCATTGCTTATTTAACGCCAGATGGAAGCTTACAATTTGCCAGCCTTTTGAAGGACCGACGCATGTTAATGGCGATTTTCAAAAAAGCCTTTAGTTTCCCCCATTAAGAAAACTATTTCAAAATTAGAGCATTTTTTGTTGTTGTATTGCATAATGCAGGCGCGTCGCCGGCGGGGGGCAGGGGGGGCATTGCCCCCCCGATTTTCGTTTTTGCCCCCCGATTTATTTCTTGCCCCCACGGCATTTTTTTGGGAGGAAAAAGTAGCTGTTTTTTATGGCCGGAAAAAACGTTTAAATTTGTGATTTCGGCCAGAAAAAGCCTTCGGATTTCGGCGAAGACCTTTTTTTTTCTTTTTTTAAGTTGTGATTTTGGCGAGAAAAAGCCGTCGGATTTCGGCAAAGACCTTTTTTTTTGGAGATCACCTGATTTTCACTGAAAATTCGCCTAAATTCAGTTTAGGAATAATGAAAATTTGGGTCAAGTTCAACGCTGGTTTTCAGCTTTGTTCCCCTGATTTTAATTTTGCCCCCCCCCCCCCCCCCCCCCGATCTCACGAAGCTAGCGACGCCCCTGATTGCATATTTATTCTCCTGCAGGACCTCACAGAGAAATTTTTCCAGGGGGTACGAAGTTCGATACCGGCCCCCAAATCTCTTCGGGCACCAAGCTTGCGCAAAATTTTTTATTCTGATTTTTTGCCCAAAATTAGGTGAAGAGAAAAAAAACGGTCTTTATTGAAATTTAGTCCGATTTTTTGCCGAAAATTAGGTGAAATCAAAAAAAAAAAAAAAGGTCTTCACTTAAATTTAGTCCCATAGATACGCCACTGGGTGCGACACCAAAACTTAACGCGGACACCTGAACTCTTCCGGGCCCTCTGGTCCGGGTACAATGTACCCCCTGAACCCTTCTCGTAGGCCCTGTTCTCCTGTCACAGCACCGCGTTAGACGCTAATTATTGGACGATCCGCACACTTTCATTGTGATGATTACTTCGTGATTGGAGGTATTCGCACCTGCTTAAGAATTTCTGGTACACCAATGTCCCGTAAATTTTTTCGATTTCTTGCCACTGAATTTGCTGCTTGTTCGAAACCACCACGCAGAGATAATCATCGCAAAGCGCCTTAAATCCAAGGACGCAACAACGTTACCAGAGTGTGGGTTGAACTCAGATCATGCGATCAGGGCAGTTGCGTACGCAGGATTTTGAAAAGGGGGGGGGGGAAGGGGCAGGAACTTCAGAAAATTTGAGAAGAACAAAGATCAGAATAAGAAGTTGTTCCACCCAAAATTAGTGCGATTTTTTGCCCAAATTTAGGTGAAGACCAAAAAAAAGATCTTCACTCAAATCTAGCCTGATTTTTTGCCCAAAATGAGGTGAAGAAGCAAAAAAAAGGTCTTCACTCAAATTTAGTCCGATTTCTTGCCCAAAATTTGGTGAAGACCCAAAAAAGGTCTGATTTAGTCCGATTTTTTGCCCAAAGTTGGGTGCAGGCCTAAAACAAACTTACAAAACATACCCTTCGTGTGATCATAGCTTCAGCCCAACTTGCAAAGGGGGAGGCCATGCCGCAATTTTGCATACTATTCTATGCTAATTATACTATCCTGACGACCCAAAGGGGGGGGCCATGGTCCAATGCTCCCCCCTAAATACGCCCTGGATCAGATTTGTTGTAAAAAAAAGCTTTTGCACTTTCGGCCACGCTTTTGGGGGAACTCTCAAGGAGGTTTTTTGTCTCTTTTGATATAAAAAAATTGCTTTTTAGCTTAAGCCGTTAAAATATTTATTTTTTGTAAAGTTCAAAAAGAGGTGTAATTTGGAGGTCCTCGGGGGTTGCACCTCCACATTATTTGTCTAAATATCAACTGATATCAATACAACTAGCTCTTCAGCTTAAGCCTATCAAACAATTGATTCTGTGGTGTCCAAGTTGGGGGTGTACGAAGAGTGGCTCCCTAAAATTATATTAAAATATTCGTCTCTTGAATATCTGCTGAGGTCAAAACAATTAGTTAGCTAAAGCAGCTCAAAGAACTGATTGGGGGGACCACTAAAGTATGTCAAAATATTTGCTTCTTGAATATCTTGACAAAAAAGTTTTTTTTCTTGAGCGGTCAGGGCCGCAACTTGGGGGACAAAAGGGGGCCGCGCTCCCTAAACAAAAATTCTGCCCCCCCTAAACTTCCCAACATGCCCACCCAAACTCCCTTTACCGGTGACACTTTTGATTGGAGATCAACAGAGAACTCGGAGAAAAGTAGACCAATTTGGTGCGATGAACTTTTCTTTTTTTTTGCTTTTTTTGGAGATCAACAGAAAACTCGGAGAAAAGTTAACCAACCCAAACATTTTGGCCCCCCAGAATGAAATTTTGCCCCCTTAGAACAGCGTTTTAGTTGCAGCACTGTGAGCGGTTCAGAAAAAACGATTTCTGGGGGTTTAATTTGTGGGGTTTCCGGGAGGTGTCACCCAAAAAAATCAAGAGGCAAAACCGTGTTTTTAAACTCGACAATTTTGCATAAAATTTAGATTGCGGTGTTTTGCCCTTTAGAAGTAATTAAAAGAGCATACAATGTTCGGTAAGCAAAACCTTATCGTGGCCAAAGTGGGTTGGTGCAGATAAAAGGATTTTTTGAGATAGCCTAAGTTTTCTGAGTAAGTATAACCGGGTAAAAAATCTTTTGGCCGTACACCGTTTTTGAATGAGAACGTCTCCAACGCCAAGCGTTTTAGACACATGAAAGCGAAATGCAAATATGAAAGGATACCGGCAGTAACGTTGAGTAAATACTTCTTCATGCGTGACGTGATAAGTATCCATAACGTAAGTCGTCTTTTACAATTTCCTTAGCGGTTTTACTTTTGTTTCGCTGGTGCTTAGACAGAGGCGTATTTAGGGGGGGGGGGCCATTGGGCCATGGTCCCGCCTTTGGGTCGCCAGGATAGTATAATTAGCATAGAATATAACGCAAAATTGTGGCATGGCCCCCTTTCGTAACTTGGGCAGAAGGTTTGAGCACAGAAACGGTAAGCGAAGACCTTTTTTTGGCCAAAAACAGGACTAAATTTGAGTGCAACCCGACCTCCTTTTTTTTTGGTCTTCACCTAATTGTGGGCCAAAAAATCATGCTAAATTTGAGTGAAGACTTTTTTTTTGGTCTTCACCTAAGTTTGAGCAGGAAAACGGACTTGGTTTTGGGCTGGAACATTTTCATTCTGGTCTTCATTATTCTCAAATCCTCTGAATTTCGTGTCCCCCCCCCCCCCCCCTTTCGAAAATCTTGCTTGCGCTACTGTGCATGGATGCTGGTAATACATCATTGTGCCATTGGAAGACTTTCGGTTCAAAGTCACGGCCTTCAATATTGGCTTTCCACCTCGCGGATTCACGGCTCAGCGAAATAGTTATAAACACGAATTTATTGATGAGCACGGCTGAGTAGCCTCCCGTAATCCTAAAAATTACAGCAACGATAAACAAAACTCATTCTAAATATCGACAATGAAATACACACAGAGTCGTTATGAAGCAGCAATGATTAGATATAGGTCAAAGCATTAACATTATACCGTAGGGGGTACAGATAGTTAGAGGATAATTACACTGTACAGAAAAGCAGAAACAGAATTTTAGTTCAAAACATTAACATAACTACCGAGAGTGAGGGAAAGTACAATTTAACTTGAAGGTGGCGCACCAGGGCCGCCGAGGGGGGTGCAGGGGGGACAATGACCCCGAGGCCCATGGACTTTAGGGTGCCCATAGGCTTCAGGAAGGCCGTTGGCTTCAGCGGGCCCATGAGCTCGAGACGGGAGCCCAACGAAATGTCACTGAGAAATCGGCATGTGAAGTCTGAAGACCTTTTTTTTGGAGATCACCAGGGACTTGAGTACGGTACGGTACGGTTGAATTTTGGAAAATGTACGGTACGGAATTACGTACGGTATATTCTGGTAAACTACGGTACGGTACGAAAATACGGTATTATTTTTTCCGTACCGTACCGTACTCTTTCCGTACGTAAAGTTAAGACAAAAGTTTGGTGTTTGACTTTGCAGAAATTATTGCATAGAATATGCAGCATGTGTTACCAATTTTTGTGCAAGCTTGACCAAACTGGAGTTTTTCTAACGTAACCTTTGGATTATTTTATGACGTAACAAACATGTTTTGAATAACGATCTTAAATTAAACAGCAGAATTTCAACAGAAGTTTTGTGACGCAACAAATTAATAACAATTGTGTTTTGCAAGACGAAACAAAAATATTTATTTACAGAAGTGCCATTATTTAATCAGATAGACGTTAGTGTAACCAGTAGTCATGCAGAATGAAGAATTATCCGATAATAATATAGCATCGGTAGAATATATGCAGACCGGAGAGTTATTGCTAATTATTAATTACTGTACTTCGAAGAACCCAGTCAGAATATATTATTCCTGTGGAGTTCGTAGTTGCGCTATTTTCAAATGGAGATGCTATTTTAAATAAAATTTCAGTCGCAGTGGGAAACTGGAATAGTGCTGAGAGAACAGTTTTATTTTAGGGATTTAGTTATCCCGATTGGTCATCTGTGCTGTACTGAATTTTCTCAGGGAATATTTTTGGAAATGTGATTTTCATTGCTGGGTTAAAGATTTTAGTCAACGATTTGGGGAGTTTGGTGGTCACTTCAGCAAAAGCGCCTGCGGGAGTACTGTCAGCTGCTTGGTACTTTTTGTTTTTTTCGTTACAAAGTATTTAAAGACTTGATTAAGGTACATTCTAAATGACTTGAGGTTTGAACTAATAGAAGACATAATCGAGGCAGTAATGCTTCAGCGATGCAATACGCAAACCTTTTGCTTGACATATTTTTGAACTATATTAAAAACGGACAATACTTTCTTTTCAATTCGGTCGTTTGTTAGTTATCGGTGTTTTGCAAAGTGTGGATTTTTGGATAATGAGTTGATAGTATCTCCTATGACCTATGTCATAGCTGTTTTATATCATAGGTGTTTTGAATTCTTTTGAGGAAATTGTTTTGTTTGAATTTTTGAATTGTTTTGTTTGAATTTTTAAATTGTTTGTACTGCTCATGATCAAGCTTTTACTTAATTATTTTACTATTTGTGCTTATTTTTCAAGGTTCCATGCCCCACTAAAGGCTAAGTTTTATGACATTTATATGATAAAACTTATAGTTTATTTACTGAAACGATGTCATAATAGGGGGAAACAGTTTAGCCATTTGCAAGATATGGAAACTAGCGCAATAATTGGAATAATAATAACATTTATTTCAGACTAAAGACAGTCCATATGAAAAATACTCACACATTACACACACACAAAAAAAAATGAGTAGATAACAACAAAACACTTGCTGCAGGGGCGTTGCTAAAGGGGCGCGGCCCGCCCCAGGTGTCACCATTTTGAGGTGACACCATTTTATGATGTGAAACCATAATTCGGTCGAAAACTCTATCAATTTGTGGTAAAGACTTTTTTTTTTATTTTGATCTCAATCCACATTTTGGACCAAAAACTCCACTAATTTACGGTGAAGATTTGGACATAATTTTCACTTAAGTCGGTCATTACTGCGGAAGCGTCACATGGCAAAAGGTGACACAACGAAACCCCACTTCGGGTGTCACCGCAAAATTCCAATCTGGGTGCCATTATTCTTAGCAACGCCTCTTGCTTGCTGCTTTGAATCGCTGAAGATAATGCGACTTTGTGATGTATATTATCATCATCGAGCTGATGTCGTTCACTTAAACCATTCAATGTTAATACTAAGTACCGTAAATATTTGGATGAGTGACCCAATTTTTTTAGGAGAAAATAATATTTTCTTACTTTAAAACTTCTCGTTTGCTATTGCGTAGGAACAAATATTCAGTAAATTAATTATTACGGAAAAGTACGGTATTACAGTACCGAAAAAATTCCGTACCGTACTGTAGCGTACGGTATTTTGGTGAGGTACGGAATTACGGTATGGTATTTTTTTGGAAGTTCGTAGTACGGAAAATCATTCCGTACCGTACCTAATCCCTTGGAGATCACCAAATTTCGCCCGGATAAACCGTTAGAATTTCGGTGAAGACCTTTTTTTTTTTGGAGATCACATCTTTTTTCGGATTAAACTGCGGTATTTTCTCCGTCTATTTTGGACTTCACAAAACCGGAATTCCGTCATATTTGAGCTCGCCCCGGGCCCACTTTAGGTCCCCGGTGCCACTGCAGTATATAGCAACGTACTGTAGATTAGCTACACAGTTTAGTCGATCAGAGCCCAAAATTAGATCGTAAAGCTTTGCCAAATTCTCAACAGACACACAGATTTTGCTTCAGAATTCAGCTCATAGATTGCAGTGTTCACTCGTAGCTGATGAGGTGGCAAAAGATCGACAAAGTCAACGACGTCGCTTACAGTAGCGTAGCCAGGGGAGGGGGGCTATAGCCCCCCCCCCCCCCCCCATTGGCATGTCGACCAAAATGTAGAATGAGAAAAACACTACGTTTTAAGCACTTTTGAGGCCGTTAAAGGCACTAGACTGGACTAAATAGTGATTTAAAACATCTATTGAAACATATATTTAAGGGGGGCTAATTTGTTGAAAATAAAACTGACAAATAAATTAAAACTTTGAAAAATGATCAAAACTACGCAATCAAATTTGATCGCCAGTGTAAAAATTAGAGGTGGAGTCGAGGGCACACGGCTCGAGGCCTAGGCCAAGGACGCAAAAAAAATCCGAGGCCAAGGCCAAGGACAGCCTTTTCGAGGACAGACACTCTCGAGGCCAAGGACAGGAATGCTCGAGGCCAAGGACCAAGGACACAAGCACAAGTGCTCTCCAAAAAAAAAGGTCTGCACAAAAATTTTTCGGGCGATCTCAAAAAAAAAAAGGTTTTTCAGGCGATCTCCACAAAAAAACGTTTTCCAAAATATTTTTCAAGCGCTTCACAAAATTTTAACAATTCAAAAAATAGTGCTGTCCTCGAGCCGAGGACAGGCCAGTTTTCGAGAACTTGAGGCCAAGGCCAAGGACTTCAAAATCTGTCATCGAGGACTCCACCTCTGGTAAAAATGCTAAACACAGGTGTCATCAACAAATATACTACAAACCTAGGAATAGGGGGGGGGGGGCTATTTAGTATTAGTTATTTACCAATTTCTCTCAAATTTCTTTTCATTAGCCCCCCGCCAATTATTTTTCTCTATAAACTGTACACGAAATAGATTTCTCCGTGTGAGTTTTATTGAACTATTCGATTTTATAATTACCAGCATCTAAATAAGAGAACTAAACTTTCACCATTAGCCACCTCCCAAATAGCACATTTATGCCACCAGTTTAATCATGTTTGCTCAGGCAATTTCAAAGCCACGTTTTAAAAGCATTATTTTTTTGTCAAAATAGCCCTAAAATTAAATTATTTTTGCAAAAAAATGCAAAATTTTCGAGCGCTGGGGCTCCGCCCCCAGACCCCCGTGCCTCCGGCGGCTGGCCCCCACAACAGCCCCCCCCCGCCATTGCGAATTTCTGGCGACGCGCCTGGGCGCTTACAAGAAATCAAGCGTATCGAAAACAAAAAAAGAATGCTAATTACGCAACAATTCAAGCACGTGTTAGATTTCCAGCGCCGCAATTATGCAATCACTCAAGAGTTTTCGTTCGATTTCTAAGCCATTCTATCTACCAAACGAGTTGTCAGTTCAAATCAGGAAGAAAACGTCAACTTTCCAAATGGGCCAGCAAACTGCTAATGCTAAGTCCCTGTGGCGGTAGTAGCGAGTGAGATTAACAGAAACACTAAATTAAGAAAAAAAATTCGCTGTTTATTCCGTTTATTTGCAAGCATCAACAAGAATGGACTCTACCTGCACTAAGAGTATCTGCTTTCCACCCGTGATTATCAGAAACCTTTTATTATTTCATTGGTGAAAAAGCAAAAGCGCAACCAGAAAGTCGGGGATGAAACAGCCCCTAAGCCAAAAATTTTCAATCCAAACTTGAACACGTCAACAAAAAATATCCCGAAATCATCCAAAATTTGAGGCAAAAAAACAAAATTTGTGGCAAAGTTAAAACAAAACTAAACTACTGACTGTACCGGTATCGTCAAAAAATAGCAAAGTACTGCGGTTCCGGTACCACAGAAGTACCAACAGTAACGGTATTAAGAAAGTACCGCGGTACTGCCCACCTATAATTGCATACCGGTAGCATCGCGAATGGTTGACAGGCTACGGTATGTTATAATGGCATGAGGAAAAGAGGCTAAGAAGGTAGGCTGTGCATTTGCTATTCAGCAAGTTGGCTCAGTTTAGTTCTACAATTAATGTTTTTTCCTCAATGCTATTAGGCCTACTTTGCTGTTAGTGTTAGCCTAGTTCGGTATCCTACTAGCACATATAAACTGCTTGACCTGTCACTGTCTGTAGTAACAGTAACACACGAAAGACTTGTACTAGTTGTACACCGTAATGTGTACTGATGAGAGGAGGCCTACTTACAATACCAGACATTTGGCCCTGTAAGTTTCTTTTTTATTTTACTACCTGCTAACCAATGACGTCAGCAAAACTGATTACGTCATCATAATTGTATGCCTTATCTGAAATGTTACGCTACGCCACTGAATTAAGAGGCAGGAGTTCATCCGATTCGTGTTTGTTGAGTATTAGGTGCTCCATCTTGCATGATGCGCTTTTCTTCAGAAGCGCAAAGTGGCTTACACAGGCTCGGAAAACAGTGTGTAGTTTTAGCAAGATAGTGAGGTTAAAAATGCCGAATTTATTGTTTTTCGATTCATTTTATCAAAGAATTTAGGTCAATCTTTCACTGTTGATCTACAAGCAGGATGACTGATAGATGGCATGATTGCAACCGAATCTGTTGCGAGTAGAATCTGATGAACCAATAGCAATTGGGGAAGCTGGGTAACTGCCTTGGGCTCGGGCCACACTCAGAGTGAAGCCAAGTGAAACTCAGCACCACTTGGAAGTGCTTGAATTCTGCCTGCAAAACTTTTACGGCTTAACCGCTCGACCAACGGAACGGAAGGTCTGAGGTTCAAATCTCGGGCCAATCAAATCGACACAGAGTTGCCAACGGCTCGCCACCGCTGCAATATTTCTTCGTAAGGTGCCGTGGTGCTCGCAGGCGCAATGACGCGGAGATGGACGCCGCTTCGGCGTAATACAACGAGTATAATGAAAGATATGATTTGAAACTTTTTACCGCACAAAATTGTCAATATTTTTCCGTGTTACTGTAGCTGACAGAGGTAGAATCGAGGACACAAGGCCAAGAACACAAAAAAATTTCCAGGCCAAGGACACAGGCGCAAGTGTTCTCCAAAAAAATAGAAGGTTTTCAAAAAATTCTTTCAAGCAATCTCAAAAAAAATTTAAAATTTTTTTTCACGCGAAAAAGGTCTTCGAAAATTTTTTTTCAGGCGATTTCCACTTGAGGAAAATAAAAAAAGGTCTACGCAAATTTTGTGCGAGGTTTCTGGTGCTTTCCAACAAAATTTAACGGTTCAAAAAATAGTGATGTCCTCAAGCCGAGGACAGGGCAATTTTCGAGGACTTGAAGCTTCGAGGCCAAGGACTTGAAAATGTGTCCTCGAGGCCAAGGACGTCGTCAAGAACACCACCTCTGGTAGCTGAAAATGTCGAATAGGCTATATCGAGTTCTGCCTGAATTCTCTAAATCCCACCTGAATAACATACCTGCTGGCTTTGGCCTTGCTCGAGCCGCTCACTTTAATTGGTACACACGTTTTGGTATTCAGTTAATTCTTTTATCATGCTGGTTATTTTTTGCCCAGCTATGCGGATATATTTTTTGGCCCCTCCTCCCAAACTCTTAATCAGACCCTGGTTGCTGCTACGTAGTATTGCATAATGCCTAATGCGATAGCTGGTGAATTTTTTAAACTAAGTCTATTTGCAATGGAATTTTGTTAAAAAATAACTCCTCAAAAACTGACCCGACGAATTAGAAGACTAGGCCTAGTTAGGTAAAATTAAGATATTCAAAGGCAATATTCAACAACTTTTTTTACCAAGATTGATTAAAAAAATAACATAAAATACATAATAAAACTATACGTTTTGGTGAAACATAAAGAGATACTGCTCAAATCGGTTTTATTGAATAAATGAGAACTACTTGAGGTAATAAAGAGGTGCCCACTGGCCACTGCAAATACCTTTTCCACAATTTTTCTTATTCGCGAAAATCCGTTTTACTCCGTATCATTGACCACCCTGAATTTCACAATGTTGTGACATCACAAAAAGCGTACCATAGATCGGTACTGGTAGCAAAGGCGGTGAATCATCCAGCCAATTCCGGTGGTTTACAATAGCTAAAATTGAACTATAATTTTGATATTTTTTGTTTCAATTTTGGGGCTGCGGTTGCAAAGATACTCAACAAATACAAAAAGATAAACCCCCGAAAAAAGTTTTTGGAAACTCTGAGTTTTGTTCTTCCCGCCAAAACTACGGTAGGCCTAATAATTTAGAGAAGTGTAATTTTGGCGGAAAGAACAAATTTCAGAGTTTCCAAAAACTTTTTTCGGGGGTTTATCTTTTTGTATTTGTTGAATATCTTTGCAACCGCAGCACCAAAATTGAAACAAAAAATATCAAAAATTATAGTTCAATTTTAGCTATTGTAGACCACCGGAATTGGCTGGATGATTCACCACCTTTAAGTCTACAGTTTCAAGTAGCAGTAGCCAAATTTTTAGATTTGATTATAGGCCCACTACTAGTTGGTAAACGCACTTCTTTATTGTGCGAGAAATTTGCAAAGTTGTGCTTTTTGTGATGTCACGAAATCGTGAAATGCAGGATTGCCAATGGTACAGAGCCAAACCGATTAAATCGTATTTTCGCTCATAAAGGTAATTGTAGAAAATAGTTTGGGGCACCTCTTTATTATCTCAAGTGGTTCTCATTTTTTGAAGAAAACTGTTTTCGAGCTGTATCTCTATAACTAAATATATTTTTCCTTTTCACTCCTTGAAAAAGGTGTAATAAAAATTATTAGGGATAAAATTATGCAACTTTGCCAATAACGAAAATAAGACTAGCCGACGATAGAGTAAATATGATTTTATTTGGAAGTGAGTTTTATCTCACGGCCATAGTTCATTGAAATTATGAATCAAATCTTTCATTATGCTCGCTGTATTACGCCGAAGCGTGTGTGAGTTGGCTGGGTCCATCTCCGCGTATTGCGTCCGGGAAACGCAGCTTTTTTCAAAGAAATGTTGCAGCGGTGGCGAACCCTAGGCAACACTGGGTCCGAATTGACCTGCCCGAGATTTGAACCTTAGACCTCCCGCTCCAGAGACGAACGCGTTACCGCTCGACCAGCTGGCCGTTGCATTGAACTTATATATTTTGTTTATTACGATGGCTCTGGAATCAAACGCCGATTTTTTTTGTGTGTTTCTGCGTAAAATGCCGAAGCGCATCAAGGTTGAAATCCATTCGTTATCTTCATGTCATTTATTATATTAATTTGTTGCATTGCGCCAAAAAATATAAAATAACTTGAGTTTACTCCTTGAACTGATTTTTTGACCACCCGCTCTTTTCAACTTATGGGCATAATGCCAAGGAATTTGCTGGTGTTTACAATCATCTTCAATTTGTTCGAAGTTGCGGTACCGTTGCTGTTTTTTACACGCTGACCCGACCTTGCAGTTTTTCAATTGTTCTTTTCCAGTCGTGTAATTTGGAAGCTGAAGTTCGCATGTCTAGTTTTACAGTATTTTGCTTTAAGCAACCAAACTTCTGTTAACTGGTTTCTGTTTCATTTTTATCTGTGTCGTAAAGTTTTTAGTCGCCTAAAAAGTTTTCGCTATTAAGACTGCAGCTGTACAGTACACAGTGGACTAAAAGAGGTGAAATCATTCATTGTGGTTGAAGTACTGTATAAATACAGTAGACCTACCTGAGATGTTGTAATTGTCTTTCTGAGCTTCTTTCTACAGCAATGAGATAAGTTTATATATTACGTAGGCAGAGGCAGAAATTTAAAACTCTCAAGTTATAGTGTACAAAGCGCATCAGGCAATTCAGCCTACTGTTTCAAAGATAATGCTGAGCTTATGTTCAATTCAAAATCCTTCTTTGCAATATTGTGAGCATCATTTTATTAGAAGTTCACAGACTAAATTATTTTGATGAGCAATATTAATAAAAATAGACTGCGCGTATAAGATTGTGATTGGTAGACTGCTGGAAGACAGGCAGGTACACTAAGGTCGTATGTACCAACTCGGATTCATTTTGATTGGGGATTAAAAAAAGTTAAGGGGAAAATTTTAGACAAACGGCCGAACAAATTGCTGAAATTAGAAAGTAATTCAAGAATAGCGTTCTGAATTTGCAAGTTTGGCTTATATCAATGTTCCAGATAACACTCCAATTCCAGGGATGCAAATAAATTATTGAAGTCTTATTCGATTTTCTGTAATTCCTCAAAAATACACACAAGACTAGTAAAAGCAATAAAAAATGCAATAATAATTCGATACACAAAGTTATGCAATACGTAGTTTAGTACGGCAAATTGTCCAAATTCAGATAGATTAAGAATTATTAGCAAAATAATTACCGTGAAACGCAAATAGTTAGGATATGCAGTTAATTAGTTTACATAATGGTTTACAGTATACTAATAATAGTAAAATGCTCAATTATAGATAGACATTAGCCTCTAATCAATGCAATAGATGATAGATTACCCGGTGGCAAATGAACGAAAGGTAACACTTACGAAGTAAGGTCCACACAAAAGAGAAACCGGTGGCAAGCAAAGTAGTTCTGGCTTATCTAAATAGTTCTCAAGTTCCCAAAAGACGAGTAGTAAATAAGACCTCGGCCGAATTGCAGATCATATAAGCTACTCAATATCACCATTAATCCAATAGGTTACTAAAAGAAAATTAAACATAAAATTAAAACACCAAAATAGTCTCTAACTAGAGCTGAAACCTAAACGCTAAAATTACGTATAGACCAACATCTGCAAAGGCGACAATGTGCGTACGATCTTTCTACACTGCCAACATTTTATCATCATTTTGCCAAACTCTGAAATTATACACTTAGCTCGGCGGCCAAACCAGGAAAGAAAGAAAAAAGGAAGAAGTAAAATGAGCTAAGCGAAATTTAGAGGTTGTCAAAGTGATGAACGAGACTACGATAAATACTACAGTACGGAATGACCACCACAGTTGCGAAAGAGGTCAAATGAGGTTCCAAGCACTGCGCGTGGTTAATTTGGTTTAAGTCACTTGTTGAGAAAACGGATGCACTGCCGGTAAGGTTAAAAACTGCTGGCAAATTAGGTCACTTAAAACAAGAATTTGTTTTGAATATGGCAAGGGATTGTGCGCAAACAGAAAACCGAAACAATCAATTTAATGAGTTTATCTTTGATTGTAGTAGAAAATTGATAATCCCCTGATCAAACTTAATCCACGTTGGTCCATACCAGGGTTGGAAGTCGATGCTGTTTTAACTTTTAATGCAAAGACGAATCAATATCGATAATTCATACAAAAAGCAAAGAATTGTCGATAGTCAATATCAGAAACAAAAAGCAAAGACTAAAAGATTAGTAATAGATGCCGAAATCCCAGCAAATATTTTTTTTTCCTATTTTTCTTTAGAATGCACTCAAAGTTTTGCTGTATTGACCATTAAGTAAAACTTGTGAGTGGAATAACTATAATTATCTACAACAAAAGATATAAAACTGATTCTATACTCGAAAACTATGAACAAGATGTATTCATACCTGTTGTTGGATTGTATGGTGGTAGCTCTTCTCAGTTTTTCTCAACATTGATAGACTAGCTATTGATGTAAGCTTAGGCGGACTCGACTAGAACAAAAGTAATGTATAAAAATTCTACCAGTCGATAACTTGTTAGCCAAAAACATAGAAAAGGCGATAATCGATAAAAAAAATGAAAGCAAAGAGTCTGCGATAATCGATAATAGAAAAGCAAAAAATGTAGTATCGATTACTAATCGATATTTCCAACCCTGGTCCATACAACCCTTAAGGATCTTAAAGTTCTTTAGTTGTATCCTCAATTTTTAAAAAATCAAATCCGCAATCACAATCTTACTTATTGATTACTGCACTTACTGTTACAGTGTGCTTACAAGACAGGTAAGTGAGCAATTTATTCTTTATTCCTCGGCTCAACGATTTTAATTACAACGTGTCATGCTGTCTGGAATCATCAAAACCAAACCCTCAAATTTACTTGGTGATATTCTCCAATTTGGGGATCGAGCACAAAGCTACTCCCAAAGATAATCCAGCAAGTGAAAAAAATGGAAAAAATGTTTCAGGTCTGGAATATAATATTAGGTTTTGGCTGGTATTGTATGCAGCCGCGCAATCAGGATTTTGCTAATGGGTGGGTGAAGCCTGATTGTAGATCATTTCGTTTCTATATCTTTTTGCAAATATTTGTCTTACTTCGAAAATGGGGAGAATTTACCAGATGGCTGAGTGGTTACTCTGCTTGTCGGAAATTCAGTGGCCAGGCGCGTAATTAAAATTTTGCTTTGAGGAGCGTGGGGGATTGAACCCCGAACTAAAATTTCTCTGCATCTTACGAGTGGTCCTGGGGCAGAGTAATTGCATATTTCCAGAGGTGGGCAGTAGCGCGCTACTGTAGTAGCGGCGCTACCGCTACTTTTTGAGTAGCGGTAGCGCCGCTACTATACAAACCGAGTAGCGGTAGTGACGCTACTTTTTAGGGCAAGTAGCGGTAGCGATAGCGGCGCTACTTTTAGAAAATGAACTATCCGCTACCGCTACTTATTTCACGTGCTTATTGTAATATGTTTAATGAAATCAAAAACAGATACATTAGTAATTGGTATATTTGGTTTACAAAATTGTTAGTAAGGGTGAGAATGCCGAAATAACTTTGTTTGTCACGTTGTAATGATGAATTTATTACGTTTTGCTATTTCCAACAATAGATTTGTACGGGTGATCATTGTCATCTTAAGTCCGAGCTAAACTATATCCACATGGCCGTGTTTCGATAGCAGTTGTATCTGAACAGGAGTAGCGTATAGCCTAAGTCTACTACAGCTATAGGTTAGTTATTTTAAACTGATAATAGGTCTGTAGGCAAAAAGCGAACTAAAAAATTGCAAAGATGCAGTTAGGCACCGGATTAGAGACTTGCGCTTGCTTAGGCTGCATTAGACTGTTAGAGGCTGGCCCGGCAACAGAGTAGTGTGCTTGCAAGGAGGGGGCACAAAAAAGATTTTTTGGGGGGTGCGGTTTGAAAACAACGAAATGCAGTAATTTTTTTCATTAATTTTACGTGAAAACCAAAAAAAGGTCTTTATCGAAATGCGGTAGCTTTTCCGTCAATTTTAAGTAAACAAATAAGCAAGGTTTATTTTAGTTGATGATCAAACAAAAAAATAAACTTTGAAAAAAATTTTGGGGAGTTCTGTTACTGTGATTTGTTGTTGCTGTCAAACTATTTTTTGTTTGTTTGTTTGTCTGCAAAGCAATGTTCAGGGTTGATTAAGAGTTTGTTTTTGTTTCAACAATAAGCATAAAATATAATTAACGAAAAATTTCGAAGCATAGCTGTAATTTGAGCGATCTAAATCCATGGTTCTCAACCTATGGGCTTCGACCCAAAGTTGGGTCGCCTGAAAATTCTTTTGGGTTGCTTGGTAGACATCCATGAAGGGTGAAATATGAATAAAACCATAAAGTAATAATAAAAAATGACTCAGCAAACCCGCTGAAACATGTGGATTCCCAAAGTGAAAACCTTTTTTTTTTGGTCTTTACCTCACTTTCTGCAAAAATGGCTCGTTTAATGTCACACATTTGACTTTTTCAATAACTTTGGATCGCTTTGAAAAAAGGTTTGAGAACTACTGATCTTAAGAATATAAGCGCTCTATTTTTGATCACAAAAATGTCGTTCATAATTTATGGGATACTTTTTTTTGAAAGAACAATATTACTTTTATAAAAGCACGAAACTCTGTTTTGCTCAAAATTAAAAAAAAAAATTTGGAGCAACGCTAGCCTTAGCAGAAAAAAAAAATTTAAAGAGCATTATCTAATTCAACTCATTTACAGATAATCAATGGCGTTCTCTTGATATTTTCTATATTGCCATGGTTGATTTTAATGATTTTTCTTACAGTATAGGCTAAACTGTGATTACATTTTATTCATCTAGTTGCTTTGGCCTGGAGATAGCAAAGGGACCTTTCGGTCTTCGAGTCAAGCTGCCACCTACGTATACTGTAGTAATTTTCTACCTGAATTTTAACTCAATCGCACAATGTGTATATTATGTTTTATGTGATGTATATATTGTGTTATTGCCGCCTGATTAGACTTGAGCAAGGTCGAAAGGCGTCGCCATAGCGCAGCGCATATTGCATTAAATTGTTTTCAGTGTATTGCTTAAGTTTTACCACACTTGGCGGAGGTTTCACACTGTCCCTTTAATTGCTGAACGTCAAGCAGGGAAGCTGTGAATACCACGTTTAATAGTCTTTGGTTTGACCCGACCGGGAATCGAACTCGAGTCTAACACTTCAGTAGCATACGCTCTATCTACTCCACCACTGATCGGTTATTAATAATGATGATCTACTTTAAAACAAAAGTTAACTTTTAAATAAACAAAAATAGATATGCCACTTTATACCTAATTTAATTCACGTCACTTTATATTCCAACCAGGGTTAAGAGCAGATGAGGTTGAAAGTACCGTACGTAAAAATATAAAAACACTCAGCCCAAACCCCAAATATTCTGATTTCAAAAAACGTATAGTTTTTCAGGTACGCTTTTCAAAAGACAGTCTATGATAACCTAATTTATCTTCTTAATTATCCCATTATATACCCAATTAATCATAAGTAACTGCGAAAAAAAATTTGCACGTTGTTCAAAGTAGCGGGTAGCGCCGCTACTTTTGTGGTAAAGTAGCGGTAGCGCGCTACTTTTGAAGACAAGTAGCGGGTAGCGGTAGCGACGCTACGCAAGTAGCGGTAGCGGGAGCGGCGCTACTTTTGAAGTAGCGCGTGCCCATCTCTGCATATTTCCCGTCCGCGGTGCAATTTTAGGATTTTTGGGAAAAATGGCCATTTTAAACGCGATTTGGATAACATTTCGTACGTTTGTAATGCAGCCATTTCGTAGAACTAATTGCTTTATGTGGTATATTTTTCAAGCAACTACATTACTTCGTTCTTTCAGACTTCCCTTACTCTCTAGCGAAGTTCAGAGCCCGTCTTAAAGCATTTATATTTGGGTTAAATTTTTAAAGTTAGTTCAGGGTTGTTTAAACCCAATAGCCTCTTAGTTTAGAGATGGGCGGGCCCGCTAACGGGCCGTTAACGGTACTTTTGCGACCGTCCGTTAACGGTTAACAACTGTAGCTAACGGTTACCGTCCGCTAAGCATTTTCATTCAAAAATATTGTCGACAGAATTTCAGAAAGTTTTTCTTGCAAAACTTTAAAACTTATTGCGGTATGTTACGCTTGAGTTGTTTTCAAAGTTTACTTCGTATTTCACAACTGCACTGGTGCAGGTTGCCACAGTCTGACCAATGACATACCGCTGGTCTAAAAGACAGTTGGAGATTTTTGAGGTTGTAGAAATCTACTGGATGGTTTTAGTCTAGAGGCTTTGAGTACCGGTACTGTATAGAGATTTTATGAGTTGCTGGTGTTTATATTACAAGTTTGGACCTTCTTGTGAGCATGTTTGAGTAGGCTAGGCAGTTCAAAGTTGTCAGCAGTGCACTGGTCCTGTAGGGTACCGGTAGAGTAGACTATGGCCTGCGACTGTTAAATTACCGTCATTAAATAGTAATAAGCTGATTAGTGCCAGTATCATAGGCTAGTGTCCATTGTTCAGTATTGAGATGATTTACTAAATACTGAACTAAGTGGTGGATGCTTCAGTGCCTGGCAATGGCCTAATCAACTGAGCTAGTCTCAGAGTCAGAGGTTATTACACATGTTCTACCGGTAGGCTAGCCTACGGGCCACTAGCACCAGTAGCCAATTTGTAATTCAGATTTAACTTGAAGCAAGGTGGCAAGTAATACAGTATCAAAGATCACTGTTTGACTGTAGGCCTACCAGTATCTGGTATAGTTCCGATATGCTAAAAGTCAGTAGGTGTGAGTCTTGTGACAGAGGGCAAACGCAGGTAATGGCATTGTGCAGCTCCGGTATGGTATCGATAGGCCTACCTGGTAAGATTCCTTTATGGCACAGTGTGAACTGCTGGCAATAGGCTGGGCCTGCCCAATTCACTTTTATTGTTAGGCCTACCGAATTACAGAATCTAAGAATTTAGGCCTACCGATATTATCCTACTGCTACATTGCATGTCAACAATCATGGCTCTAGCCTAGGTCTGAGATGGAAATGACATAAAAAGTAATAGGAAATGGTTATTTTGCCTTTGTAGGCAAAATCTGAAATAATGTTTTCCCTATGTTTGAGTTAGCAGTTAGAGTAAGGATTAGGGTTGGGGTTAGGCTGAGGGTTAAGACTAGGGTAAGGGTTAAGGTTAGGGTTTGGCTTAGGGCTATTTTGCCTCTCGAGGCAAAATAACCACTGCCAAAGTAATACAGGTATTTACTCACTGGTGTGCATTCTTAATCTCGACAAATTTTGACATAGTACCGGTATATACCGGTGATGGTGAATGCGGGTTGGATGATAATAGCTCACTTTCAGTCTTTATGATGCTAAATGTGCCTATTTTGCCAATAAGCAACAGGTTAGGTTTCTACGATAACTTTTTTGTAAGACGGGCTGTGGGCGGTCCGGGCTTCATATTTGATAAAAGTCACGGGTCGCGGGCGGGTAACGGGTCAGACATCACGGGCTGCGGGCGGTCCGGGCTCTGAAAATGTCGGCCCGGCACATCTCTATCTTAGTTATCAACTTATCACATTGTCTTTGATTGTTCAGTTCATTGAGTTGGTGTCAACAGTTAATCAGTTTTAGTATTTATATGACCTACGATATTACGTGCATCATCATTCAAAGTGAAAATCAAGTATTTTACGGTACGATATTGGCTGACTTTCTCTAACTTCCACCCAATGAAAGTGCCACCGTAACTTTCGGCAGTATTTTGCTAGACTTTTGCTATGATTTTAGCAATACGTCATTCACTCTCGAAACTGTTTTAAAAAAATTAGAAGAATTTAGTTAAAATTTAAAAGAACTCAAATTACATGTTTTTTTAAATTGTCAACACTGCTTTTGAAAGTGTCTTATTTCAAAAACCAAGGTTATAGAAATCTTAAATTTGATAAACAATAAAATTTGTTTACTACTACTGTATTTTTGTCATTTGTTTACTTCTGTTTTTGTTGCAATAGTCCTTGGATATAAAGCATGTTTCTTTTTATAAAGGGTGAAATTTAGCTTATTTCTTACTTTGCATTATTTGAACTTAGGTAGTAACAAGTTTTTCGCATCCTTGGCTGTTTGCATACCAAATGATCACAAGAATGCCTGCGAAAAAGCAAACAAATCTTTGCAAAGTTTGTGAAAAGTCATTTCGTCGAAAAGAAACTTTGACACGGCATATGCGAGTGCATACTGGAGAACGACTTTTCCGCTGTACAACTTGCAAAAAAATCGTTTACTCACTCCGGCGACTTAAAAAAGCATTTGCTGGTACACACAGGCGAGAAGCGATATACCTGTGCAGTTTGTGAACGACAGTTTTCACAATTAGCCAACATGCAAAAACATATGAAAACACATACAGACGATCGGCGCCATCGTTGCAAAGTCTGCGATAAAATGTTTTCCCAGAAAGGAAATTTGAAGCAGCACATCAGAGGGCACAGCGGAAAGCGACCGTATTGCTGCACAATATGCGAAAATCGCTTTGCTCATGCAGGAAATTTGAAAAGACACATGCTATTGCACAATGGACAACACTCGTTTAAGTGCAAATTTTGCGAGAAGTCATTTTTGCGAAGTGATTGTTATGAAGATCATAAGAAGACACATCTAGTAGAGCAATCTTACAACTGTAACGTTTGCGAAAAATCTTTTCTGCGAAAGCGAAATCTCAAACAACATATGAGAGTTCACACTAGAGAGCGTCCTTATTCGTGCTCGAAGTGCAACAAATCGTTTGTATTATCAGGTGATTTAAAAAGACGCATGCTGGTGCACACTAAAAAGCGACCGCACAAATGCCCGATCTGTAAAATGTCTTTTACAAGATTTGGATCAGTGAAAACGCATATGCGAATACATACAGGAGAACGTCCTTACCACTGTGATATTTGCAAAAAATCGTTTTCCCGTTCGGGAAATTTGAAACGTCACATGTCAGTACATAATGGCGAACGACCTCATAGTTGCAAACATTGTGGCGGGTCGTTTTCACAAGCAGCTAATTTGAAAAGACATCTGAAGACACACACTCTAAAATGATTTTTATGTATGAAATACGAATTCCATACTGAAACGCCTGCTTTAAAATATTGACATTGACATTTAGATGTTAATACAGATTAAAAAATTCGATACCGCAGTGTGCAGCTGCTGTTGAAAATGTAACTTTTTGGACAAAATTTTCAGACAAAATATATATAAACTTATTTGATTGTGGAATGTACATTGTAGGTAAACAGTATATGCTCGGCTACAAGGCCAATTAGAGACTGTGGAGTTGGTATCCACAAATTCCACACCCTACTCCCAAAAATAGCTTATCTGAGTAGTCTCTACCGAATCAATGTGCAGACTATTTTTTATACAATACCACTGCTTTATCACAAAATGGAGCAGGGTGAGGGTAGTAACTTTTTAAGGTCTTTCATTTTGGTCTGGTCGTCAAATGTGACATCACTCTGTCTACAGAGCAAACGTATTAGTGAATACAGTACTCGTTACCGCTAGTCACTAAAATGGGTTTGGTCAGAGTAAAGTCGCACTCACATACAGAATAAACTTGCAGTGCCCCCGATTTCTTCATCGTTCTGAGTTATCGTTACTGTTGTCTATAAGTACCGTACATGATAATTTCTTATTTTGCTGACCAATTTGTGTTTCAAGTTATTAATCTTAGTTCATATCATTTTATTGGTTTTTTAACCAAATTCATTTACCCGTTTCCAAATTTTTAGGAAGCGTAATTACCGAAACTTCAAGAGTTGGAGTATATTTTTTTTGTTTCAGGTGTTTTCTTTTGTCTACGTTTAGTGCTTAATAGTTTTGTATATTAAATGGGAAAGCGAACCATCGATCAAATCAATGATTGTATGATTATAAAGTTATGTTTTGCAGCTGCTATCATCGCTGGTTATTTTTGATGTTTGCTTTGAGTTTATTAAAGCTATGTTCAAAGCTTGAGCCAAAAGCTAATGTTAATTACGTTTATTCGTTTCTCACGTTTCATCCTGGGAATGATTTTGTTCAAAATATAGTTAAACTGAGAAAATTGTAATGGCGACCTGTGGAACTCTGATAAAGTTCAGTTCAGCAGTTTGTAGTATTTAGCCTCACTTTGAAAAAAAGATTTTCTAACATCACGTAATCGACCAAAATTAAACTTAACTGAAAACAACTGTTACAATATTTAGTTACTCGTTTATTAGATGTCATTGTTAACTAGAGCGGCAGAGGTAATTCTGTTATTAAAACGTCAGATTAGCGATCGAAAGCTAGTTAATCGCCTCTTCGATTTCCGAACTTTTTTTTTCTGTCCTTACGCTTCTTTCCCGTTCTGTTCTTGACGTTTATGCCTGTTTTAATAATGGTCCGATCTGGCAAAAGACTCTCAAGTATAAACCCAGAGCAATGGTCTGCTTTAGCGTGGTTAGACATTACAGAGAGCCTAGTTCATGCACATGAGTGAACAAGTATAACCTAAGCAGCAGACTGTAAAAACAAGATGAGGGCTTTTCGCCTTTGAAAGTCATCTGTTGCGCGCATACAGCTTTAAAAGTGTGCTAAATGAAAAAGTTTTATACTATCATGTTTCAATATTCGCAACTTGGATAAAAAGACAGAAAAGCCAAAATAACGCAGGCGATATTTGCCTACAAAAAATAACATCGTTCTGCAAGTCCATTAAAGTGGCTATTGTAGTATTAACTCCATTCGATTTCTGGCGCATGAGTTCAGTGCGAGAAATTGAAATTGTTTTTGGTGTTGACGACTTGGTTTTGTTGAAAGTCTTGTCTGCTTGGTCCTCAAACATAGCCGAATCATCGAGGCTGAAAAAATTACGCTTTACATTTTGTTTAAATGCTATTTAAGTACTACGAAAGAGTCTGGTATAGCACAATCATACTAAATTGTAACTATGATTATTGATTAACAAGCTAAAGGCAATTCGCAAGCAAAATATCAACAACTTAAAAAATATGCACATAAGCCATATATACTCGTAGTAGTAAATCAAATTTAATAACTCAACTGTGGGCAGAAAACTTTTGCCAACATTTCGAAAGCCTATGTTTGGAGAATGGAGGTGGCTATAATGCAAAGTTAAAAGCAAGCATATGATAAATTAAATAATAACGAGACAAAATGATTTATTTTAAAACGAAAAAAATTTTTACAAAATAGGAAATGAAAAAGTGACAGCTAGGCGAAAAGTGAAAAACAATAAGCTCTACCAGTCGGATATCTTTTCATAGCATTTTGTTGCGCTTCTGCATGAATCGTTTTGTTGCGTCAGCCGTCATTGTTTTATTTATCGTATGCTTGCTTTTTACTTTCTGTTATAACCAGGGCTGGGCACCAGAGACGTAGCAGCCGCCCCCCAAACCCCCCAATTGGGGGGGGCCCAGACCAACTTTGGGGGCCCAAGTTAGTCTGAAATTGCTTTTTGGCTACGTGACTATTTTCAGTTCAGCAGACTTGTTTACAACCGATTTAAACTGTAGGAAGAAATTGGCTTGTGACATCATAAGTGAATGCTACGTCATTTTATCTCGCAGAATCTAGAATATTTCGATTGATTTTCTGGTAGAATCTTGAATATTCGATTGACGTAACAATGCCGTTGTTACGCAACCATCATAGAATGGTCTGGAATTCTGTTTGGCTATAAATACCGGGACAATATATATACACTGCAGAGTGCAGATAAAGTATTTTATTGACATTGTATAGAATGAAACGTTCAAAAAGTGGTGCTCAAAAGAGAAAAGAAGCAGCCACTGCTCGAGATGCTGTAGCGAAATTGCCCAAGATGACAGATTTTTTCAATATTACTGAGCAGAGTAGACCTGGCACTAGTACCGAGAGGGATGAGGATTGAGGAAAACTATAGTGTACAAGAAAAAGAAGACTATGACGATCAGCATCAAAGTGATTGTGAATTTCCAGAAAATGTAAGTTGTGATTTACCTGCCAATACGCAACCTTCAATATCAAAAATAACTGAATCTCAATTTACCCCTATCCCTGATGACCCATGTAAATGGCCTGAAAGTATTTCTGATGCTCAACGATGTGATATAGTAAAGCGTGGACCACATCAACTAATAATGAATTTTCCATATAATAACACAACTCCAAGGCGACGTTTTTCCTCCAACCATTATAAACGTGTGTTACCTAATGGTGAAAGTGTTTCACGGTCGTGGCTAGTTTATTCTGGGGAATCAGATCAAGTTTTTTGCTTTTGTTGTAAGCTATTTGGAAAAACACTAAGCCCCTTTTGTAGTGGTATAAATACATGGGAGGGTTTTTCGAAAAAACTGAAAGACCATGAAAACGGCATTTCCCACCAAAAATGCTGCAGTCAATGGATGTTGCTAGCTGAAGGGATAAGAAATTCATCCACTATCGACAAACGCGAGATGAATATTTTTTTCAATGAAAGACGTTTTTGGAGAAATGTATTAGAGAGACTTATCGACATTGCCTTGTTTCTATCAGAAAGGAATCTTGCTTTTAGAGGATCTGAAGAAGTCTTAGGATCTCCTCACAATGGAAATTTTCTGGGTATATTTGAGCTTTTGGCAAGAAGAGATCCGATCCTAAAAGAGCTTCAAGACAGAATCAAGAATAAAAACACTAAAGATCACTATTTGAGTCCTACCATACAAAATGAACTAATTGAATTGCTAGCGACAGAAGTTGAAAAAGAAAATTTACAGCAATTGAAATTGGCAAAATATTTTTCTATAATTTTGGACTGCACTCCAGATATGTCACATCATGAACAAATGTCTGTCATTCTCCGTTATGTACTATGTAATGAAGAAGCTGCTGTTGTTAAAGAAACATTTTTTGGTTACTTGAGAATAAGTGACAGTACTGGAAAAGGCTTGTTGGACGCTTTCTTAGAAAAAGCGACCGAACTGCAACTCGAATTGTCTGATTGTCGAGGTCAGTCATATGATAATGGTGCTAATATGAAAGGAAAACATTCTGGGGTCCAAGCAAGAATGCTAGACATCAATCCCAAAGCTGTTTACGTGCCCTGTGCAAACCATACCCTTAACTTAGTTGTTGTTGACAGTGCTAATTCATCGACGGAAGCATTGACATTTTTTGGAGTACTTACAAGGTTGTATGTGCTCTTTTCTTCCTCTGCTCAGCGTTGGGAAATTTTGAAGAAACATGTGGAGCTGTCCATAAAGTCACAATCTGATACTCGTTGGGAAAGCAGAATTAAATGCATCAAACCTCTTCGATACAATTTAAAAGAGATGTTGCTGGCACTGAAAGACTTGGAAGCCATTTCCATAGAAAGAAAAGATGGAAGAGCTGCCTCAGAAACAAAATCGTTGATAGCTCATTTATCAAAATGGAGTTTTCTTTTGTCGGTGTTTATTTGGTATGATATCCTATTCCAAGTCAATAAAGCAAGCAAGATTCTTCAATCGTATGGAGTCTCCCTTCATACAATGGAAACGGAAATCCAGGCAACTGAAAAGTTTTTGCAAAACTATCGCACAACGGGTTATGACAGTGCTGCAACATCTGCTGTTGAAATAGCACAGGAATGGGATATTGATCCTTCTTTTCCTCCGTCAAGAAGTGGAAAGAAAAGAAGATTGTTTGATTACCAAGGTGAAGAGGAACAACGAGCTACTCCTGAACTGAAATTTAAAAGCAACTTTTTCTATCCATTAGTAGACCAGGCTATTATGTCAATAAAGGAGCGCTTTAATTTGTTACGTGAGGTTTCTTCCGCCTTTTCGTTTTTGTACACACGAGACAAACTTTTGCTTGTGCAACAAGAAGATGCTCTTCTTACTTGCTGTAAAGAGTTCCAAAAAAAGTTCGGTGACATTGATTCTGATGAAATGAGCGCTGAGCTACAGCGGTTTGTTTTAATTTTACAAAAAAAACGCAATCTCAATACGGCTCAAGACTTTCTGAACTATCTTCTAAAGACTCATTTATTTGAATTGTATCCGAATGTGTACATCGCACTTCGAATCTTATTAACTTGCCCCGTGACTGTTGCCAGCGCTGAAAGAAGCTTCAGCAAATTGAAACTGATCAAAACTTTTAATAGAACGTTTATGACAGACAGTAGACTATCTTCATTAGCCATGTTGTCAATCGAAAATGACTGCGCCCGATCTCTTGATTATGACAATGTCATAACAGCATTTGCGAACAAAAAGGTTCGCTCCAGACTATTTAAATGATACTGTGTTTTTATAAATTTTTCATGTTTTTCAGTGTCATTGCTTTCGTTTCGCAGTGTCTGCATAAATGTCCTACTGAACTCTGGCATCGGTGCCGAATTTTTTATGACTTGAACCTTCGGTATCGGCATGCTTTATTCTGATATTAGCCTGTTTACTTATGTACAAATTGTGGTGTATTTTCTTACTGCAGCTTTTCAATTTTACACCTCTAAAGTGATATGACCTGTGCGCAGGGGCTCTTGCGCTTACTTTGGGGGGAACCCGAAGTTGGAGTGCTACGGCACTGTTTCAGAGGGGGGTCTAAAAGATTTTTTTCGTTTTATTTTAACAAACTTATTCACGTTAACACAAACTTTTGTGCGGACGTTTTTTACTTTTCAATATGCACGAGACCCGAGGTTTAAAACCTTTTTTTTTTTGAACACACGTTGGGGTGTAATGTAACAGCATTTCCGATTTTACCCCAATTCTTAACAAAAATCTAATGTTCAGAAATATTTAAGAAAAGGCAAAAAAGCTTTTGCAATTTAAATGCTTGGTTGTTAAACGCCATCGGCGGTTTATGTTATTGTCAAACTAAAAATTAAAAAAGCTACAAAGCTTTTTATGTCACGTTTTTATTGACAAATTGTCAAAACTGCATTTTTGAAGAGTGGTCTTAAACTTTTGTTCCCGACTGTATTTGAAAAGATTGGCACTCTCCTTAAGATTTTTTTTAGCAAGATTTATCATGTTTCTTTGCTTGATCCCACCAAAGTGTTTACGCCAATACAGATTAAGTTTGGACTCTTGAAAAACTTATTAAAGCAATGGATCTAAATGGCAATGAATTTATTGGTACCTGCATCAGCGATTTTCTGCCAAATCTGATTCTAAAATAACTGCTGAAAGATTCATTAGAACAGAAAGTTGGAAGCTAATGAATGAAAAAAGATTTGGTGAAAGGATAAGTTTATCAGAAAACGAAGCATGGTATCAATTTTGATTAGAGGTCAAAATTTTTTTAGGCAACAAATCATCTTCATAAGTCAGCATTGTTTAAGATTTTCTAAGCTACAAAAGCCTTTGTGCAAGAATATCACTGAAAGTTCATTTTCTCCATTTCCACCTCGGATTTCTTCACTTCTAACATCGAGAACAATTTCATCGAAAATTAAACTGGTGGAAGATCGCTATAGGGAGAGAATAACTCGGACCATAGTGGTAGTTTATGTACTACTGGTTTCTTCAGCGAGAAAGTGGTGCTAAGCATATTGTGAGAATCCAGCAAAAAGCGCAAAGTATTTTTAACTGTTAACTGCAACAGTCGGCTGATATTTCGGGAGTTTTTAAACTCAATAAACTTTCAAAGTACTATAGCCGAAATTGTTGTGACACCTGTTTCTAAAGGAACACATCAAAGACGTTTCTTGTATATTGCAGTGGTAAATTTACAGCGATTATTATGCCAAATATAATCCACTATTTCATTATGTTTTCTCAAATAACTAAAAAGCCTGACGTGCTAGCACAAAAATAACGTCAGAGTTGAAATCAGCGGCCTAGATATACTCTAAAACACTTTTTCACTTCAAAGTAGCAAAAATGTTGTTGCTTAGTGATAATCAAGTAGCCTAATGAAGTATCAAATAGCATATTTGGAATTAACGTTTTGTTTGTCAAAAGTCCTGGAGATCCACAACCACCCTCTCGACGCTCATCTCTCATTGCCCATCAATGTCGGCAGTTGATGCGTGAATCCAGTAGAGCTATTCTGCCGTGATATGGTAAAAGGCAATAACCACCATTTCCAACTTTTCGAGAAAATCGGCATTTAGTGTTTGATTAATTTAAACAATGTTCCTGATTGTAATTTTTTTTGATTTTTTGTCAGAAAGCATAGATTGGTCACAGAATTTTTATACAAAAAACAAAACTCAAAAATTTTGTTCCGTTCGCCCGCAAATGGACTTATTCCCTTTTTTTGTCCACTTTTTGAAAATTCTTGTTGTATTACGTCACTGTCTTTATTGTCTCGTATTGTCTCAATTGAATTTTTCAACTTTCGCATTCTACAAGATTGCAAAGTTGAATGCTCGTAAGTCAGTGTTTCCTGTTTGATGTAATTACGTCAAGATGATGTCATTGATGACGTCACAATTGATTGCGTATTTGCGTTTGATTATGTTTTTTTTTCAAAAAAAAAAAAAGATATCAGCAAAGGGAAGGAAATACGGCAATTATTCAAAACTTGAACATTATTAAGCCGGTATTACTCGTTCGAACGAAAAAAGTTTCGCATTTATTAGGATAACCGTTTCTTGAAAGCCAATGTGTAGAAAGAAAACCTTTTTTTATTCGAAAATAGCCAAAAATAATATAAAAATACAATAAAAATAACTAAAACGATCTAAAAATAGTTTAAAATTATGAACGTGCAAGCGAACCTTTATATTTGGTGCAAAACAAATGATGGATATGCTCGTCTGTTGCGATTGGGCGCCAAGCGTAGACCAGAACTTAACCCGGTCTACTGTGCGTAAAATCATGAACAAACGGGCGTATTTTTAGCTTTTTCAGACAGAAAATTTGTACCCAGGCGTGCCGCATTACCAGCGTACAATCTACACGTTGTTTAAAACAAGCAAAAAATACTACCTTACACTAACGCTTGTACGCACAATGTAGACCGGGCTTTAATGTGAAAACACTTGAATGTCAATTATTAAGAAACCTCGGCCGCAATTTTTCATGCTTTGATTTTTTCAGTTTTGAATTTTCTTGCGTAAATTGCAAGCGCATGTTACTTGTAAGCCAACGTAAAACTAAGCAAAGTTTGTCCTCAAATTATTACCTCAGTTAGTAAATAATAATAATATATAGCGTGACAATGAAAATGATAAAAGGGCTCATTATTTTGATTTACAAATACAGTATATACTCGCTCGCCACGCTTTGCAGTATAGGCTCATTGCTGGGGCCTGATGGGTCCGTACTCCGTAGACAGACGAGTTGCTCAGACCGGTGATAACATATAACGTTTTAATTTATGGCAAAGACAAAAAAGTCTTCGGCTCACGGCATAGCCAACTTGAAGTAAAGCCAATGCTCGCTCCTATACGAACAATGCAAAAAATATTTAATACTACTAAGCAGACAAAATACTTAATGCTTGCCCATAATATGTGGGTGGAAAAGTACAACTGACACAAACCGCAAATTATTCCTGGTACATTCAGAAAGAAGGGCCTCAAAGTCATGGCCTAAACTTCTTAGGTCGTGGCTAATCACTTTTGAAACCCTGCTATTAGCAGCTGATGCAATTTCACAAAACGACTATAAATTTAGAAACTCTCCAACAAGCTAGAGCTAGGCTCTATTTAATGTTAAATAGAGAATGTAAATCCGGTCCGGGAAAAACAAGGTTAGTAAGAGTAACCATCTATTGTTCCATTTTTCAATAACAATTCACCTTTACCTCGCCAGTTTTACGCACGAAATACGGTACCTAAAAAAATCAGCAGGGGAAATGCTCATTGAACAAATTATTGAATTTCAATTGAGGGGACCTGGGCCCTTTGGCCGTACATGTACTCCTATAACTGGTTAATTTCATGAAAAAGCAAAAATCTCGAAGAAAAATCTTCGAGTGGATTATTACTTACCAAAATATTGCAGTAGGCAATGCACGTACTTTACTTCCATCTACATGCGCCAAATCACTTACAATTATAATTTAACACCAAAATGCAAGATTTTACACGTGTTTTGGACTTAAATTGCAAGTAAAAGGAGGATTTAGCAATTTAATTTTTTCAATTGGCTTTCAAATGTTGAAAATCTAGTCCTTTTAAATGACTATGAACACGTGCTAAATATGATTCAATGGCATTAAAATAGCTTTTTTTTCCAAAACAGTACAAAAATCGCCCAACGGCTGCGATACGTTTGAGTTACATGCTCAACACGTCTCCCAATTAAGACATTTATGCTTTTTAACTTTGTTTACGCCCTCTCACTTTAGCAAAATCCTGGTTAAGTGCCTATAAACCACGGCTTTAGATCTTCCATTCTGCAATATCTTTGTACTCACAAAAAGTTTCTCTTTTGAAAATTTCTGATGACGTCATTGCATGTGATTTGTGGTTTGGGCCCCTCCCCAATCAAAAATCCTGGCTACGCCTATGCACGCCAGCATACTTTCGATTGTACACCAAGCGTGGACTAGAAAACTTAGCTCGGTCTGCTGTGCGTAAAATTGTGAACGAACGAGCGGATTTTTAGTTTTTCCAACAGAGGGTTTTAACGCGAAGAGGGATAGAATCGTAGCTAAAAGAGGACCAGGCGTGACTGAGCCCACTCGAAACATTTTCACGTGGATGTAATTGGCAATTAGGATACCTTGGGACCTGCCTGAATTTCTTTGTTTCCGCCTACAAGCCTGCTACGGCTTTTAGCTGTTGGAGAGGCACCAGTAAACCAGGATATATATCCAGCTAGGTAGCCAGGGGGGAAATGCCCCCCAAATAATTTCAATTGAACGTCATTTTTTGCACAATTTCATGCAACATATGTTAGTGGAGTAGTTAAATCCGTTACTTTGCCCCCCAAAAATTTACTTTGCTCCCTCAAATGATGTCACGTAAATGTCATTCTAACGCAAAAAATGTCAATTCTATGTAAAATTAGCTTTAAACTCCGTGAAGACCTTTTTTCTCTTTTGGTCTTCACCTAGTTTTGTTGGCAAAATCAGCTTTTGCTTTTCCGTGAAGACCTTTTTTTTGAGATCGCCCGCTGCGAGAAGACATTGCCCCCCAAGTATTCGCTTTCCCCCAAAAAATTCCGTTCTGGCTATGTGCCTGTATATATCACAAGCTAGTCCAGGAATGAAGCCTCATCAAGCGCTTGAAACTGTTTATTTTTTTTAATATTTGCATAAAACTATTTTTCTGGTAGTATAATCGTCTTCACCATACAACCTAAGGTGCGAGTCGTATTAGCAGACAAGTTCTCTTTTTATATTGATTCACTCCTCAATCAATCCTTTCTAATGGTTCAGTTTGGACTATACCCTTTCAAAAAGCACATCATTGTAAAAAACGCTGACTTAGTTTAGTGGTATCAGAAAAAAAGAAATTACACTGAATTAGAATATAGCCATTACCGGTACTACGGCCTAAATCTTTGAAGGAAATGTACCGGTTCTCCATCGAGAATTAGCACCCCCTTCAAAATCCCACCACCATGTACGTCGAGACCGCCCTATTTATCTGGTTAACTTGGCGAAAGATCAATTAAATCAAAAATCAAATCTTTCATTATACTCGCTGTATTACGCCGAAGCGTGTAACGAGTTTGCGGGACCCATCTCCACGTCATTGCGCCCAGTCAACACAACTCGATCTTTCGAAGAAATGTTGCAGGGGTGGCGAGCCGTTGGCAACCTGTGTCTGATTTGACCGGCCCGAGATTTGAACCTCAGACCTCCCCCTCCAGAGACGAACGCGTTACCGCTCGACCAACTGGCCGGTCTTGGCGAAAGATAATGGTTGAAATAAACTTAAGACCTTTTTTTTGGTCATCATCCTCCAATTTGGATAGAAAAACTTCTGCAGTAAATGGGATGCGAAGATCTTTTTTATACCTTGGTCTTCGCCATCGATTCGGATGGGATTGACGAAGGTTTTGAAGTTAAGATTTTTTTGTCCCAGAATGCATCTGGATAATGCCCCAATTGCATTCCCCTATCCAACATTTTACAGCGCTGGTGCTGGGTACCGGTATATCCTAAGCTTCGAAGGTAACTTTTCTCCTCTACAACGATCTAGAGCTAAGCTCTATTCAATGTTAAATACCGTACGGTATCACCATGGTATCACTAACTTAACCCATCCGTTTAAATCTTCTGCACTTTTTTTTCTGCACTCACCATTATAATCCCTTTTACAGTTTCTTACTACTTCACATGGCGTAATAAACTCTGCATTTTTATTCTGTTTAATCTAAATCAAATCAAATAAATCTAATCTGCCATTATACTCGCTGTATTACTCCGCAGCGTGTAGCGAATTTGCGAGGCCCATCTCCGCGTCATTGCGCCCGGGCAACACAGCTCCTTTTGGAGAAATGTTAGCAGCGGTGGAGAGCCGTTGGCAACACTGTGTTCGATTTGACCGGTTCGAGATTTGATCCCCAAACCTCCCGCTCCAGAGACGAACGCGTTACCGCTCGACCAACTGGCCGGTTCTAAAAACTTTAATGTCCTCTGCACTATGCCCAGCTCATTGCAAGCAGCCGAGTTTGCAAAATCAGCCATTTTAGTTTTCTAATATGTAATTTGAGAAAACTCATTGTTTCGTGTGTGATAAAACAGTAGCGAACAATCACAATAGGAGTTAAAATGTTTTACAATCAAACTTTCACAAATTTTACTCGCTTTTTGTACAAAGTGGAGTTACGCCTTTTTTCCATCGTTAATATCTATAGATTGGTAAGGAGTTCAGACTTGAAAATCGGACACAAGATGCAGACGGGTATAAACGTTCAAAAAATGCACAAAAACGCAAATTGAAAATTTTGGAGTTATTGCCTTTTACCAAATCACGGCAGATTTAGCCGGTTGAAACAAAACGGTTGTTAAAAATTGCTTGCGTAGATTTCCTGTACTTGAAAATAGAAAATAATGTGGCTCTACGGTCTATTGTCAATAATACACATTGTCGAATCACCAAAACCTTTTTTGATCATCAACTAATTTCAACCTGAAAATAGATCTCAAAACGATATAAGATTGTAACGGAGTTCAACTAACTTAATTGCGATGGTAAAATGCTGTTTTCTAGGCTTTTTGCAATTTGTAGAACCGTCATGATTTTCTAATAATTTTAATAGATCCAGTTTGAGAGTGTTATACTGATTACAAGTTTCAAATATTTTACGCCAAAGATTTATGTACAGTAGTTGTTGAATTTGTCGTCGAATCGTTTGTTGTTTTCTGTTTGTTGCTGAATCGATCACCAAGATACTGTAGCTACAGCAGATATAATTGTTAAAAAAGTTACGCCCAAGAAAACAATAATGAAGCCCTTGAAAAGTACAGAGCTTTCAAACTTTGCGGTAACTGGATCTACAAAAATTAATAGAAAATAATTGTTGTAGTGCATATTAATGTTACCGGACAGCGTCAGATGCTAAATATTGGACGATCCGCACACACTTTTCATTGCAATGACTACTTCGTGCTTGGAGGAATCCGCATCTGCTTAGGAGTTTCCGATGATCCAATGTTCCTGTGAACTTCTTCAAATTCTTGTCCACTAAATTTGCTGCTTGTTCGAAGCCACCAGCAGAGATAATCCTCGTAAAGCGTCTTATCCAAGGGCGCAACAACGTGACCAGGTTGCCGGTTGAATCCAGGTTATGCGATCAGGGTCGTCGTAAAAACGACGCCTTTACCCTTTCGGCCACTATTCCGACAAGTAACACCAGTTCTGCAAATTGCTCAAAGCCTAGAGACAAGCTTTGTACCACTGCAATCAATATTGCACTGTATCTTTTTTTGTTTGAGTAAATGTTAAAGGAAAAAAATAAACACGAAACAAAACTAAAGGTTATTTACCGTTACACTAATGTTAGACGTACTAACTTGCACAATAATCTAGCATGGTTTTCCTCCAAATTCATTTTTCTCCCTTAGATGGCGCCTTTGAGTTTAAACCAGACCAATTCGATGTTAATCTGGTTAAAAATTAGAAATATACTGTATAATAGCAAGATATAAAAATAGTTTGAGTTTTCATTTTCAAAAATGGGCCTATTTCAATTGAAGCTTTTTTATATTTAATTTTTTTGTATTTGCTTTTACTAATTAATGTTGTTTTGTGAAGTATCAGGGGTGCCGGAACGTCGGAAGGGCATGGGGGGCAGCTTTTTCAAAGGGCACTTTTAATACTGTACGTACAGTCATTACCACTAACATTGCTCTCTAATGCTGTCAAACAATTAAACACTTTAAAGAAGGCAGAGCACTGAATACCTAGCATAAACACTAGGCTGAAAAATAATAACAAACAAATTATCAATTAGGTAAGGGTAGGTTCAGCCATTGGGAGTTTGGGGGCAACGCCCCCATAGCCGTAGGCAAGGGGGTCTGGGGGCTTCGCCCCAAGCGCTCGGAGATTTTGCAAATTTTTGTGCAAAAAAACTTAATTTTAGGCCTATTTTAGCAAAAACTAATGTTTTTAAAACGTGGCATAGGAATTAGCAGTGCAAAAACTCAGTTAAATTGGCTGCGCAAATGAGCTATGAGGGTGGTGATATGGGAAAATATTAGCCTTTTTGTCACAAGCTGGTAGTTCATGAAATAAAAAAAATTACAAGTTTTATCCGGATTCGTCTGCATTTACAAAAAAAAGATAATTTTGAATATGTTCATTGCCGCCCCCCAACGAGTATTTTACTGTGAAGTCTAAACAAGAAATGGATATTGCTTGAGTCATTGCAATGAATTTTATGAAAGTTTTTCTTATATTTCCCGACTTGAGCAGGTTTCCAGACCCTTTAAATTCCAGAATCCGTCACTGGTAATGCCTGCTTCGATCGTTTCAATCAGGGCTACAAACAGTGCCGGAACTAGAGCCTTGTTCTAAGAGGGGGCAAAAACTTCTTTCAGGGGGGCGCTTACAACACTTACCACTATTTTCTGCTATTGTCGCTTTGTGTTTGGGGGGCAAAATTTGTGTTTGGGGGGGAGCCGCCCACCTAGCTCCCCCCGTAGTTGCGGCTCTGGCTACAAACAAAATTAGAAACTTGAACGTCTAAAGAGGAACGCTTAGGCTTACAAACATAGGATCCTTTAGTTCTAAATTTGAAAATTTGTAGCATCCTATCTTCCTAAAGCGTCAATTTAAACTGGCGAAACTAAATCGGATGTTACAGGCTAATCAAATGCATTCCTCAAGTTTGTTCATTTGTTTCACGTTATTTAGAAATCATTTAACGCACGCAATTTGTTGTAAATTAGTGACTATTTTACCGTAAATTTTCAAGTTTAAAAGCATAAAACGATAATGAAAAACACTCGTCAGCGTTTTTTTTTTTATTTGATTTTTAAGGGCAACGATCAGTGCCGTCGCTGCGGAGGGGGGCAGTGGTGCTGTGCCCCCCCCCCCCCCCCCTAACGGCTGCTTGTGTCCCCGATTTTGGTTTACTAAAAATACTGTTTTTGGAACATCACACAACGACAAAATAACAGACAGTGATAGAAAATTGTTGTACATAAATCTGACGCAATATTCTGTCTTATCAACACGCCTTTACGGATGTGTCACGGAAGAGACATGTAAGCCTGCAGAACCGTTAGAATCGTTACCGGTACTTCGTTAGTGATTATGAGATGAAACACTACGTGAAAACATTTTTTTCAAAGACCCGCTGTTTTGATTTTTTGAGCACACTCAAGATTTTGAGGTCACAGTCAGGAGCGCAACTAGGGCGAAAGGGCTTAAGCCCCATTAGCCAATTCACTTAGAAAATTTAACCTCAAAATACGAGCGTTTATACGCATTTTAGACTTGACCTGAAGTAAGGGGGAGACTAAAGGTGCTAAGCAATTTAACTTTTTGAAATGACTTTTGAATTTTAGGAATTTAGTTATTCGTATGGCTTCAAAAAGTGCAAAATGTGATTAAAATAGCTTTAAAGTCTCTATTTTTTTGGTAAAAAATCGCAATAATTGTCCAGAGGCTGAGGCACCGCCCTTAGGCCTCTGTTCACAGTCACTAAATATGTAATGACTATGCCCGTCAGTGACACGAATGAGTTGCATCAGTTTGTTCAGCACGGAGGCTAAATCATGCAGTTCTTGTGCAAAAAAAACACTTTTGGTTCATCCCCTCAGCAAAGTCTTGGTTGCACGTCTGGTATCAATCACTGCTGTAGATAGATTTTTGAAGCGAATATGGGTCGCAGACGAAACGAGCTAAGAACCGCTGCCGGCCTTATTTTGAAATTGCGCATAATAGTATGCCAAACAAGATCTGAAGATCAGTTTTTATAAGCAAATTTTAATGCCCCTTATTTTTGGCTAGTGCCCCCTCACTTTGTTTGCTCTGGCGACGGCACTGGTTAGTGGTTACGATTAAGGTTTGAGTTGGTTTTGGGGTTACTTTTTGAGTAAGAATTTGAGTTGGGTTAGAATTAATAAAAGTTAGATAAAAATTTCTTGTAAAATAGCTCTTTCCACTTTGTTATAATTAATTTAATGAACTTTTTAGTGCCACTTAGTGAGAGTACTTGTTTACAATAAAAAAACTTAGTTTTTTCAAAAATTAAAAACTGTAATGTATTTTTGGATAGACAAAATCATTTTTTGTTGTATTTCTAGAAAGGCAATTTCGTTTCACAAAATACTAAACTTTAATTGCTAGAATTTTTTATGTAGCTGCAATACTCTCTTGCTTGTCGTCAGTTTAGTCGGGCAGTACTGCCCCCCCGTTTTGGCACCACTGTGAATTATAATCTATGCTTGAAATTACGTTTATTTTTGTCTTGTGTAGTGTTTTTAGTTTCAAATTTACTCAATACAAAAAAAGAAAAAAAATGGAGACCTTCTGATAAATTTAAAGTATTTCAAGCTGAAGAGGGCATTATAAAACACGTAACCAAACAACCTTGGATTTATCTCCATTTATGATTAAAGAAGGCCTACTGTTACAAGAAATAATAACAGTAATGCAGTAATTATTTTTCAGCTATCGAACGTAAGTTAAGTTTTGTGGTTTAGAATTAGTTGATAGTTACAAATGTGTATTTTTTTGAACTAAGCCGAAAGTTTGCTGCATTTATTTTCCGACCGTTCAGTTCTTGATAAAACTTTTGAATGATATAAAACAGTTTCTTAGCAATATTTAGTAACTATACATTAAAATAATAAACCCTCAGCAAAAATTATGAACTAACATAACATTAAATCGAGCTTAGAACTTGGTTGGTTTTAAAGTTCAAAATATCCGAGCTAAACTTCAATTTATTACTGGGTGGTTTTTATGCGCAAGATTTTTAATAAGTAAGCATTCAAATTCAATACCGACATGATTGCCTCAACATTTCATTGCAATGAATTTGGGTAAAATCCAAATCATTGAAATTCTTTTATTTTTCGCTTTGAAAAATAGATTTATTTCTATTGAAGTTTTTTACAATTAATGTTTTGTGAAGTGCCAGTTATTTTCGTTTGAGACCAAATTTTGAAATTAATTATTGTTGTTTGTATTTTGAGTTGTTTTTTTCTGTTTAAAATTTACTCAATGACAACAAATATAACACATTTTTTACTTTTTTTTTCTTTGATTTTTTTTACTGATTTATGCTTTATTTATTTACCAATATATAAACCCGTTAGGTGGCGTTTTTGAATTTTCGGAATGAAATTCGTAAGCAGGCTATTGGGAGTAATGTGTATTTATTGTTGCATATTTTCTCATGATTTCTTGGTTGATTTCAACTTTATCTGTGTTTACAAAATTGTGACGTTACCATACCCAAGCAAAGTTGTGCAAACAAATAAAGCATGGAACGAACCAAAGATAAAATTAAGTTAAGATAATCGGGTACCTAAGAAGGCTAATTCGTATCGGGTTTCAACAAACAATCTCATAATAATCTCAAAATAAAACTGGTTTATTCATTTTAGCATTTCAAAATGGCTTAATTAAAACTTAAACTATAAACTTGCTAGCAAGTTCTTTCCATCTATTGATAGCTATCTTTGGGGTAGAGCTAAATACAATCATACTCATTTAATTATGTTTATCCGAAGATACTTTTTGCAAAGAGATATTAATGTGAAAAATAAATTATAAAAATCGAGACTTAATATCAATATTGCTCATCTAGTTCAAGCGCGATATGATTTATTAATTCTATCATCTTATTATATCTATTTTTCGTTTTAAAAAGGAATGGCGCTGTGGTTTACCAAAGTCTTTAATGGCGCTTACTCGTGGGAACTTTTTAGTGTCGGACGAACAAAATTAAACAAAAAATAATCAAAATACGAATTTTTTGTACCACTAATTGACTATCTTGTGTTTAATCGTTTGCGTTCTTTCTGGCATACAGGCTACTAGTGTGAAAGGCAAGAAAAAAGCCATCAAAGCAGTAACTGTTACAACCAATACAAAACAGTTGTCCTTCCACAGAATTCGAACTTGGCCCAGTACTTTACCAATAGAGTTGCAGGAAGCACCCTTTCGTAGTCTAACTTTGCGATTTAAACCGCCAGCCACTTCATTCTACTATGATGCTGGTAATACACAAATAAATAGTTACCTTCAACGTTTGACAATACACCCTTTATTTTTCTATAAGAACACGAGCCTCATTTTAGCTCAAAAATATTTTGAGAACAATCCCGCCCTCTCATCATAAAGAAAATAATGAAGAACACTTGCTTAAACAATTAATGCATGTGTGCGTAATCAGCAAAGCGTTTTTGATTTGTATAAGAGTAAGCTGATTTGTCTTGTAGTAGTCAGTAATCATGGTCTAATACAACTTTAATCAAAAAAGAAATTTGTTTTGTCACTTCATTCTCCAACAAAGTCAAAAACATAAATGGCACTGAAAATCCGTGAAAATTTAAGAACAGTGAGCGTTGATCCCAAATTTACTGGTTCTTATAATTGTAAAAGCGTTTTTATTATTGTAATCAGATCTTAGATGCAAAAGAGGTGACAAATATTTTGAACAGCATTAGTTGTTATTACGAATATTTGTTAATGATTTTATAATTCACAAACCTTTGGCAATCGAAAGCAAAGCAGGATAAAAAAATTGACCCGAAATATTTGCTAGAAAGTTTTTTGAAAGATTGTTGTTCTGACCAATGGTAAATCAAACGTTTTTAACTTATGGCTAGGTAACTCTACATTGTTTATTTGCGCTAGAGATACCCCCTTCTATTTTTTTTTTTTTTTTTTGGCAATCACACCTTGTATGAAATTAGTTATTTTAAATTTAAAGAATTGGAAGAAGACCCGATGCTCGCTAATCAAACCAAGTATTGTGAATGTCTATCTTTTAATATGACGTAATGGTGTGGTTAATAAATTGCATACAGTACTCATATACCAAGTTGACGCAATGGCTTACACAATACATTATACTACCAAGGGTTTCCAACAAGAAGCATTGTAACCGCTTCTATCAAGTATACCTGTAGATATTCGATCTACCCTTAGTTTCTCCTTTTCGTTTTTTTCTGACCAATAGCTTCTTGAATCAAGCTGAAAATTGCGACTCCCTTAATACTCAAAGTGGGACTCCACCTTGCCCGTTTTAAGACTTTTAAAGCTACAGTAGAACGTCAAGCAGAAAAGCTGTACTTTTGAAAATCTTTGTTTCATCAGATTTGCTCAAATTGTCAAACGAAGTGAGCAGTTGGGCACATTTTGAAACTGAGCATTTTGTCTAAGCTTGATTTTAGCCACAACGTCAGGCTTTATTGCTTTGATTCGACACAGCTATGGATCAAACTCGAGTTATACGTAAAAGGTTGCCTAAGACTATGGACCAAGTTCAAAAACCTCATTGAGACATGAGTTGTTTAATCTTTCTAATGAAACTTACGCACTCATAAAATGCATCAAACTAAGTTGAAAAGCAATAATCACACACTGGTATACGCAATAAATAGAACCAAATAATTCTGAACACAAAAATTCCACGAGAATTATATAACTTGCTAAAACAAACAATATATGAGAGATGAACTAGATTAAGAGCTTGCTTATAAGCACCTTGTTCATGCTGGGCGACATTTTTCAGTTCTGAATTGTGACATTTGACTTTGATTGTACATTGTGGCATTCTTATTACGTCACACACGAGGTTTAGGAGATTGGTAGAGTTCTATAAAATAATACTCGGAAGAATTTAAATTTTGTGGTTACGCTGTATCAGATTGTTAACAGTAAAATTAAAAGGGTTTGGGAGGCAATGTCCACCGTAGGAAGATGATAAAGAGGAAGAGCGGTTTCCAGATGAGTACGGATTGTGAGATTGCTGGTGGCTCATTCCACTATATCCGCTAGAGGCGTTACAATCTGGACTAGTTGGAGTGGATATACTTCCGGAAATTCCGTATCGAGAACACGCATCTACGAGGCTCCCTTCCATTCCGTGTCCACCGAGAGACGCTGGACTCCGCTGAGTTCCTGGAGTAACGGGACTCCGTGCGTGATTCCCGCTTTCAATTGAGTCAACGGAATGCTGTTGTTGAACTTCGGGCTTTACATGCATCGTCCCCATTCCACTCCTTTCCTGTCCATAAACTCCCGCATTTCCACTTCCACTGTGGGGCTGCTTCATTCCGCTCATCCCGATATGTTGATGCTGGGAGGAGTTGTGATGATTCGAAACCGACCCGGGGCTCGAACCGACTCGGTTTTCCTGATTATTTTGGACGGCATTAAGGAGTGACATTGGAGGGGGAATTTGAGGAAGATTGAAATCCGGAGGCCTTTCAACAGCGTCTTTGCTGCCAAGAATATTTGCTTGATCTCTTCGTTTCCTTTTGCGCCTGAAATAAAAAAAATAAACACATCAATCAAGTTTAATCATAGCCCAGCTAATTCTGCCCAGAAATCGCCAACTTGGCAACTAATAACTGAGAGTGAAGTTTCTAATTGACGACCATAAACAATTAAACACGGTATTAAAGGCTTAACCATAATTTAAGTCTGCCATATACAAATTGATTGAGAAATTTTGCTATATATCAGCCATTTTTTTACGTTTAATTATAAGCAAAATTTGAATTTGGTTTGTGTTGCCATAGCTTTGTATTTTCACTTTGCGTTTATTATACATTATTATGCCTTATTAAGCCAAAATAACTATTTTTCATGAAAATAAAAAACATTGGGCATCAGAATTTTTGTAACTTTTCTGCTAAGGTAGTGTGTACTTCGCAAATTTAATTAGAATATATTGCAGTATGATACTATTATTTCTTTTTAAGAAATTAAAAGCGTTATTAAATTAGTATTAAAAAAATTCAGGACCAAAGCAGTGAGGATATGGTGTAAAAAAATAAGATGGATCGGCAAAAACTTTTTTTGCTTTTAACCATAATGCTTTTCGTTTTTTTCTGTGTTAAAAATCTTTAAAAAAAATAAGTTGGCACATTCATACTATTATTGCACACAGTTAATTTATTAGATAATTAATAGTATTAGATTTTATTTATCACGTTTCAAGTTATGGGGTTTACAGGCCAAAAGTTTTGTTTATTTATCGAAGCAGCTTTGCTGTAAGTAGAACATGGAAAGATTGGCGTTTAGTTTCAGGCCAGTTAAAACCTTACTAAGTGGGAAATAGTTTACCTCTAAATTGAATATAATAAATAGCCTGGTGCAAATTGTAACATCATGTTTCATTGTGCAAATTGTAAAATTGTTACACCCGCCAGTTGGTCGAGCTGTAATGCGTTTTTTTCTGGAGTGGGAGGTCTGAGGTTCAAATCTCGGACCGTTCAAATCGGACACAGTGTTGTCAACGGCTCGCCTCCGACGAAACGTTTCTTAGAAAGGAGCTGTTTTGCACGGGAGCAATGACACGGAGATGGGCCCACGAACTCGTTACACGCTTTGGCGTAATACAGCGAGAATAATGAGAAATTTGATTAGATGGTTCATTAAGGATGGGATAAGTTTGAAAAAAGCTTGTGAGTACGCTAGTGTTTTACTGTAGTTATTCTATTTTAAAATTCCGCAAAAGGCATCCTATGATGTGTTTTTGCATTTTAAAATTAAAAAAATTCTTAAAAAAATTTCAATTAGATGCCAAAAATAAACTGATTGGTATAAAAAACGAATTAATACGATTATGCAAGAAAAAATTGTAATTTAAGAAAATTTGTTTAATAAAGATAAAAACGGTACAAAATGATGTGTAAATAGTTTGACATAAAGTAAATTTCATGTAAGCAAACAAATTAGATATTCAAGGGGTCAAAATGTCTACCTGTCTTATTAAAGGTCCAAACAAACAGATTAAGCATAAAAAAATGAGAAAATTTTCTTTATCCATAAATATGATATCAACCTTGCAAATTCGAAAGCGTCTTATTCATATATAACTGTCAAATTGTAATACCACCCTGGCAGTTGTGTTGATTTTAGAGAGGTTGCTGTTTTGGCCAATTCAACACATTATAGTCTTTTTGCAACCTCTCACCAAAAGGAAGGAAATTAATTTTGTGGTAATTTTATTTGAGCCTGATTCTTAAACTGTAATTTTCTGTAAAAATATAATAAAACAATAATGTTTACGACATACATGAAAACTGAAATTCTTTTGATCTTCACCGTACAATTCACCCAAACCCCCGGTGGGCATTAAAGATTCATTTTTCATATATAAACAACCACATAATAAAATAAACTTTATCCAAGATATTCATTTACAAAATGGAATTTCATTAAGCGTTTTTCCAACAATTGACAATTCTTTTTTTATTGATAAAGTTTTTTAATTTGATCCATTCATCAAAGCGATGTTTGGCTTACCATTTGCCGGCTAATTTGTAAAAAAAGCTGCTACTTTGAAGTTTTGTTGTTTTAGTGCTTCCACCTTTCACTAATTAATACAAGTAATCTTGTGATAACGAGGTGTAAATTAACTACTTTACTAATTAGCAAATTACTGATCAAGTTACAATTTTGAAACACAAAAAACTTCAGCTTGTGACTTAATTCATTTTTTTAAGTAATAAGTTCTTCTAAAGACTTGATAAATTTTCACCAGAGCTGTGAGACATCTTTTTATTATTATGCACACAAACATCAAGAATTGTTACGCATAATGTAGCTTTTAGGTCATCAATCAAAATGAAGAGCTGGCCTGCGACAATGTTGCCAGTTTGTTCAAGATAAAACGTAATCTAAGTTTACGAAAACAATGCTATGATGTCACAACTTTTTAACGATTCTGCAAAAATCGTCCAAAAGTAACAATGATAAAAACTGAAATGAATAGTCAAAATTGCTGATTGATGTCCCATTCCTGTGCGAACATCTTTTAAAGACGTTTCAAACCATTATTCGTCTCATCATCAGCAGTTAAGACAATCAGTAACCAAATTTTTCCAAGCGATAGATACAAAAAAAGTCTAAGTAGCGGCTTGGTATTTTGTCTTGTATTACTTAAACGCGGCAGTCCTTAAGTTAAGCGATAATAAAAAACTCAATATGAATAGTTAAGAATTTATAACATTCAGAATTAAATACATTGGAAGCCAAAAATCAAAATTGCCAGAGTATCATGAAAGTCATAATTAGAAGACCTATATTCCTTTGCTTTAATGGCAGTCAACGCACAAATATAAGAAATAGACTGCAATAAACCTATAGTGGCCACTTAAGATACTTATTGAATTTGATAGAGATGAAATATATTTTGTAGTTCAACTGATTTGTTAAAAACTTTCTGCAATTTTTCTGAATTTCTTTTAAAATGGCGTCATGCCATTAGATGTTATTTTAACATGATTTGAAACTAAGGCTCAACTATGCATTCTTGCATTTAACTTTAAAGAGTTTTTGCGTCTAATCCTTTTTGTTGCTTTAGATTTTTAATGCATAAAATAAAACACCAAAGCAAAAACAACAAAAATAAACTCGTGACAAATAAACAATGTTCCGGTTAATGAAATATTACATCATAAAATAATTCCATTTTGGCCAATGTTGCTTCAACTGCTTTTGGACTAGGAAATACTCAATTTTTCTGATCATTTATATACTACCTATCGAAGAAAAAAAATACAGTTGAAGTAGAATTCGTCATTTGCCTGTAAAATTAGTGCTTTTGCTTCAAACCAAATAAAGAACTCAATGACGCTTGGACACAGCAGCTTAAAAGTTTTGTTTTTTTATTGCCCAGATTTTAGTTAAATTTTTTAAATGTTATTAAAGTTTAGATTTACTGCTGCCCCCCTGAAGAGCCTAACGACAAAATAGCCTGTTCGAGGTATTGTTTTATGGGTGTTTTTCTGGTTTAATTTTTGTGTTTATATATTAAAAAACACAAAAAAGTATGTAAAATCTCATTTCAAAACATTCAAGACCGAATAATTGATGCGAGCTGCTAGTCATGCAGTTGTACGTTAAGCATGTCATGCATGATTTAAACGCTGCAATTGGGTAAAAATTGTTAGTGAACATTTTGGATCTATGCGCTTTTTTTGTATCAAGTAAGGAATTTTTAAAGATACCAGTATGCAGTAGCTTTTATCATTTTTGAAATGTTTAACTTAATATAAACTGCAAACAATACATCAAAATTAAAATAAATTGTTTTGGAGGCCCTTTTTTTCTTTTGGTGACATTTTGCTCATTTTTTAACAGGCTGTAAAGTGTACCGGTACTTTATTCATCAATAAACTATCTCCGGAAATTTTAATCTACTTGTTTATTAATTCCACTGACCCCAATCTAACCCAATCTCAAATCCTTTCTCTAATCTAACCCCAAATATAACCCTAACCAGCCTTAATTTAAACTCTAATCCTTACCCTTAAAAAGCAAATAACAAATATGCGTTTGAATATTCCTCATTTTCGTTTTATTCTCTTAAACTTAAAGTTTTCCGGTGAGCGAGTCACTCCCTAGAAATAATGCAAGAAATTAAAAGAGTTTTTGAATTGAATATAAAAATGCCTGCAATTTTATCATGATATGCCAAACTTATGTCGCTTTGACAAAGCGATTTGGAATTGTGAAACTGTTTTTTAAACAAAATGTGACAATAATGTTGGGAGTCTCACATGATTTTATGTTTGTTTTTTGTGCTTTTTCATCAACAAATCTTGACTTTTTATTAATAATTTAAAGCAAATTTTAAAAATGATAAATTTTTAATAAACCGTTTAATGTTAATTGGTTACCACCTATAAAACTTAAGAGATTCCAGATCCCATCTCTGCTAAAACGCTTAGTTCCTATTCAAAATCTGAAATAGCAATTGAGTTAACATTTTTAAATGTTCACTTTTTGGACCGTGGTCTCAGTTCTGTTGTTCTCTTTATTTCTGAATTGTGCCAAGAAGTGCTAAATTATGAAAGAGCCCTAACAATCAAAGAGTTTATATATGCTATTAAATAGCGATGCTCTTTTTGTGATGTTTTTGATACTCTTTGTTTCGCGTAACTTTTATTTAGTGCTTTAAATCTTTGGAGGAGAATGCATGTGTCAAGTACAAAAACTGAAAAGTAACATGCTCGAGCTTTGTTAAAAAATCAAAGGCATTTTTTTTGCAATTTTTTATAAAGACAAACAAATATTTATTTTAAATCATTTCTGAAGCTTAATAAACAGAGCTAGTTTAAATGTTCATTCATGTAATTATAGTTTGATGGCGATGAAGGAAACGAACCCGAAATAATATGAATCAGAGTTTGATGTTGATTGTTCACGTCAATTAATAGTATTATGACATCAACTTTTCAACACAAGACAACCATGATAGTTGCATAATTAACACCATCTTGAGCATAAGTATGCTCAGTGTAAGTAGGTAGGTAAGTAAGGATTCGTAAAATCGGCAACTTCATAGGAAATGGAGCCTCCAACTAAGTAGTCAGAGTCTGAACTCCATTTCTGAGTTAAATATTTACATCGTTAAGTTTGCAAATATCTACTTTCTTCTATTCAACAAACACTGCAAGCTTAAGAAATTTAGCTAAAAATAGTAAAATTATACTCTTAAGATAAATCTTTAAAAAATCTTGATGATTGAGTCTAATTGCTGGTACTGTAGTCGCCAATTTAGTTCAACTCATTACAGCGATGTACTTTTTTACAGAAACATTACAGGGGTTGATTTTGCCATGTATTTACAAAAATAATGCACTTATAACAGGTAAAGTCTGCAGCTGAGATCTGCAAATCAAAGATAACAGCTCGAAAAGTGTTGTTCAAAGTAATGTCCACCTGCGTAAGAATCTTAATTAATTGACCAATTTGCAATTAAACCTAATATTATTTTAAAATATTGTAACGATGTTCTGATGTAGACCTATGAAACAAACAAAAAATATGAAGTAAGATTTGTTTCAGAAAATCATAACTATCAATACCGATTTCGAAAGCCATCTCCAATTAGCGACTAAGACACAGGGACTTCACTTGTTGCACAGTAATTGAAAATACGACGCAGAAATGACAGAATACTTTTAAATGGCGTTAAAATGGAATTAGTGTTTGTAGATAGATCACAAAATACGTTTTGTAAAAATAGTCAAGTCTGACAACGGAAACTTTTAACCACTATCGGCGACACAGAGCTTGGCAATAGATGCCAGCTCAAAAAAAGATTGACCAAAAAAGAGAATAGATTGTTTTGAAGTCAAAATTAAAACAAATTTGAGCATCTAATACTTTTTATTGGTAAACAAACGAATTAGACTAAACTGGAAAGGTGTAATAGCTATTTAGATTACGCTAGATACTAGTCAATTACATGTTTTTTAATTTTAAAAACGATTCATATCCAAGTACAACACTGTTTACGAGGTGAACGTTAAATTTAGTGCTATAATTTATAAAACAATCAAACTGCGAATTAAAATTTGCTTTACTTTTTAGGTTAGTTATGAAATTTTTCGAATCAAAGCAAAATTAATGAACATTATACGTTAAGTTGATAAGCATTTACATTTATTTCTTACGAGGAAAATTTCGCTGCTGGAAATCTTTCATGGAAATCTTTTTTATGAATGTTTTCATTTTATGGATCTAATTAGCAACAAAGTATGTTTTTAGTACTTTAATATGAGAGCTTATTTTTCTAATTTTGTTTTTTGTTTTTTTGGCGACATAAAATATTAAAAATTTGATAAAAGCTTTTTCGGTTATTATTTCGATTAATTCTACGACAAAATAGATTATATTAGGAGCTAATGGCTATTTTTCGCTTTTTTGAAATTGTCACTCACGCAGTAGTTAATCAATTAAATACAGCACTGGTGGTCATTAAAGCTGTAAAACTGGAGTTTGGTTAAAAATTAATACTTATAAAAGTTTTGAAATTTCCTAACGTACTTGTTATTTTATTAAACTTACCACTCGATAGTGTTAACTCAGTATTGATCGAACGGATTTAGGAGAAAAAGTTATTTCTTCAAAATTTTACTGCATTTGAGAGGAAAAGTTATTTTTTAAAAATCCAAGATCATGTCATAGTGTTTGAAACTGATCAAATAAATTTTCCGCTTTAGCAAATTTACTGCGGATTTTTGCTGAATAACACAAACGTGAATTTTGTCTCATGAATGTTAACAATGCCAGTTGATTTCACATTTCCCATAAATCTGAAATTAAGACCGTAAACTTAACTGTAAATCTAAGCACGTTCGAGAAGTATAATTTTGTTTGTGTTATGCTTGTTAAGTAAAAAATTCTTCATGCGTTGAAAATCTGGGAAAATTTAAGCACATTAGAGATAGCAAAAAGTTTTGATCAATTCAAGAAGTACCATCTACATAATTTCAAGCAAATTTATCAAGTTCATCATCATTTTCAATTTGTCAGTAGGCAATTTAAATCAGGATTAGCTCAATTAAACCTTTACCAAAAAATTGTGACTACACAGCTTCACACAATAAAGCAAATAATTTTGTCTCAAATCATTAATCACTTAATTAAATAAAACCTTGAAATAGCCAAAAGTCTTTTCTTACGTCACGGCTTAGTGTTGAAACTTGAAACAAAAACAAAACGAAATCACAAATGAAAGTGAAGAGTTGAGTGATAACTGAGGATTTGCTTTGATAATGTGTATTATATTACGTTTAAAACTATCTTTTAAGATTACGTCAGTTTTAAATAAAATATTTCAATCAAACAAATCTGAATAAATTTTATTTTATATTTAGCACATCACATATGAACACAATGTCTGGATTTTCTGGATAAAAATGTCTGGATAAAAACATTACAGTCTGGATTTTCAGGGGTTTGCTTATTCAAATAAAATTTTTACTCAATTTCTATTTGAATAAGCTAACTCCTGAAGATTCCGTTGAGGGTAAAACTGACTTTTGAGTTTTTAATGCTTATCTGTGGTTTGCTAAATACGGCTTTGATATTGCTCTAACCACATATTGGGCTCTTAAAACTTATTTGAGACACAAAAAAATTTATGTCTTGAATGATTACGTAGGCTGCAGTGGCAAAAAAGAATAAGTTAATATAAATGTTAATAATGACGACGAAGAAAAAGTTACTCGAAACTTTGGCACTTCCATTATTTCAGGCTTTTACGGTTTTTCGAAAAACTTTTGGATCATACTTTGGATCCTCTTGGATCCTTTCATATTTGTTGCATCACAATCAGATTATTATATTTCGGAAGAGTTAAATGGCGATTTCGCTATCTCAAGTTTAATCTCTTATGATTTTATCGACGAACAAACTAAAACGGTATCTTAGGATCGAAATTCTCCGCAAAAATTATGGTCCCTTGAGCAACAATTTTTTAATTTTAACCTTTTTCTAAATGAATTTATTGACCCATTGCATGCATTATACCTGCAAAAGCCAGGGGCTTTTATGACGTAATGTTTGATGAATTGGAAAGTTAATTTGTTTTTTCATGTCTTTATTGTGTTTTACTTTATGCATTAAATAAAACATAAATAAATAAATAAAAATTAAAAAAACATTAACTTTTGCAAAATAATGTCGATCCATGTTTGAAATATGGAAAAACAAAATGGCGGCAGCTCATAACTCGAACCGCGTAGTATTATAGACTGTGGGCTGGATCACGATTCCTTGAAATGTCTTTATTCAAAAGATAAAGTATAACTGCAATATAGGTAAAATAATTTCACTTTTTCGATGTAGTAAAATTCCCAATAATTTGAGTCAACTAACTTGTAAATTTTACTCCTACTGCAGGTGAGAAAGGTTCAATAACTTCACACCTATTTAAATTGAAAGCATGTTTCTTTTAAAGAATAATTATTTACTATCCTTGAACTAATTACCACATTTTTTTACCATATGCAGTGCATCAATATTTGTTTGTATCCGATATATTTTCAAAAGAAAAGGACAACAAAGTTGTACAGAAAATTCATTCAAGTTCAGTGGGTGCGGTAACCATGTACTACAACAAAATTGAAAAGGAACTAACACCAAGACCCCTGGTGTTCCAACATATTTTCTATATAAGCAAAAAGTTATCAAATAAACACTAGCTTCATAAAAGCAGCATCAAAAAATAACATGTTTTTAGGTCAATTTAAAAGTTTGTATTTAAGTTTCACTAATCGTCAAAGTGACGCCGAAAATTTAACAAAAATTTTTTACTCACTTCTTTTGGTTTTTACCTTAAAACAATTCCGAAAAAAATGATTTGAAACTTTTTAAACCAAAACCAAGTAACTACTTGCACTAATTTTTTTGCCAAAGTTTACTGTGAAATTTTAACTAATTACAAAAGTTGTGCAAAATTTATGTTAAGCCTACCTGAAATTTCCGTTGTCGAACATTTTCTCGCAGTTAGGGTCAAGTGCCCAGTAATTTCCCTTCCCCGGATCATCTTCGTCGCGGGCAACTTTCTTGAAACAATCATTCAGCGAAAGATTGTGTCGAATCGAGTTCTGCCAACCTGCTCGGCTCTTCTTGTAAAACGGAAAGTTTTCTGCGACATACTGGTAAATCTGGGACAGAGTCAGCTTCTTGTCAGGAGAATTCTGAATCGCCATGGCGATCAGAGCCGAATAGGAGTAGGGAGGACGAACCATTTTGAACAACTCCGATTGGCTGGAAAGGGAAAGCCATGCCAAATCAGATCCAAACCCAGGAGCTCCGAAAAACTGTCGTTGACCTGCAGCAGCGGCAGCAGCAGCAGCCCCATACTGAGCAGATTGCATGTATGACGTAGCTGGGTTGTAGGGGTTCGATCCATGCCCCATTGAAGCTGACCCAGCAGCTGCATTTAGCCAAAGATATGGGTTTGGAGCCCCAGCAGCAGCGGGGTAATCTAACGCTGAAGGATAATGGTGATGACTCCCTGATCCGGTGTGGGACCCCCTGGCAGCGGCTGCGAGGTTTTGATTGTAAAAGTTGTCATACATGGACCCTCCCGAACCCCCAGCTCCCCCAGATCCTTCAATGAGGTCCTGTTGAGAGGAGGAGTGGTGGGGGTGATGTGGGGGGAGTGCACTCATCATTCCACAGGCAAGGTCGGAGTTAGAAAGTCCGTCAAGTTCTCTTGAATTGTCTCCGACAAAAATATTTTTGTAGAGAGATGCGCGGCCGTTGTGCGAAAGCATAGGTGGATAATTCGAAGCCTTGTTATTACACTATTATCTACTTTGCAACAATTATTTTTGTTCTCATAAAATTCTTAATTTTTAATTTCAGGTTTGAATCTGCAACAAACAATAATTTACAGCATTTTGCACTTTTTGTTTTTGGATTACAATAGGTAACTATTGCAGGTGTAAAAATTATGTTTACAAAATGTCTTTTATTTACAAAATTTTACAGTCGAGGTACTAGTATTGCCATAGCAACATCAAAAGTGTTATTAGTTTTTACTGTTTTCACTTCATCGAGCTTATTACTGCTTTGCACTGCAACAAATTGTCTCAAAATATAATTATCAGTGATTTGTAAACTACATTTGTGATTATTTTACTGTGAAAAGGTTTAGAATAAAAATAAAACAAAAATCTACGACTATTGCACGCTAGAATAAAGTTGGTCTATTTTGAAAGCAAATTTTTAGCCTTGCGTTTTATCATTTATGTGTACAGAAAACATGGTTTCTGTTTGCGTACAATTTTTGATCTTACCCAAATCTTGCTGTTTTTGCTAGCTCGCAGCTGTTATTTAACCCTAAACCTTGCGAGTTTCTCAACAAACTTACTCGCGTTTTTATACTCAACACTTTTTCGTCTGCTCAATTGTTACCACCATCTTGTAATTTATCGGTATTTCACCGCTGAAAATCGCTCTTTTTTCCTAAAATCGTCTTAGCGTTTCCAGTTACCAACAACGCACAACATACCATGAACAACAGACTACAATATCTAATCATTTTTCGGATTTTTAGACTTTTTTATTTCTGCTTTGAACGCACAATAAAAATCAAACTAACTTTTAAAGGAAAAGCATTTTCATTATGCTTTTTAAGCGTTTTTTTTTGCAAAGCTTTCTGCAATATGAGTGATTGTGTGACATTGTTAAGGTTATCTTGCTTATGCCTGGAGGGAAAGATAAAGCATTTTTCGACAATAAAACTACCAAGCAAATAATAATTAGCAATCGATTAAACTTTTATTTTCGTAAACACTACAGAATGATTTTGACAATGTCTACATCAAGTTTATAAACTAAAAATATCTTTCTTCTAGTCATATCCTGCTACAAACTGGCAGATGACCTTCAGCTTTTACCTTATAAACAGCATTAAAAATTGTGAAAACTCGAAATACAAAACAAGCAATAGCTTACAAAAATTACTAAAAAACAAAGTCCGAAAATTCAAAATTTCTAGATTTTTGGAAAATAAATTCTAAAATGAATAAACATGAAACTAAAGTTTAAATTGTTTCAAAGAAATAAAAATATGGTTTTAAGAAACTTTCCTAAATTTTTCATCACTGCTTAATTTATATGGTATAATTTCGTTACTGCAATGTTTCAATTTGAGAGCCCTTCAAAAAGTGCTTATAACTTTAAGTACGAAAAGGCAAAAAGCTGTTCTACTTTTAATGCAGTATTTGTTTTTCGGTTTCTTTGTACAAACACTAACGAAACTTGTCTTTATAGCAGCCAGCCAGATTTTGCACCTTGCTGCATCTGCAAGACTTGATAACATTGGTCCTCTGCCGCCTCCATTTGTTTATTAAGGGATACCACTTTATCACAATATATCGAAAGTATTGGTTTGTAGAAAACATTAGTTTGTTTCAAAATTAGTTTTTTAACTGATTGTTTATGACACATTACAGTAGTTTATTTGCTGATTTCCGGGTCGCAAAAATAACAGACCTGCCTTTAACGTCGCAACCAGTTCATATCCACTGAGTAAGTCGCATTTATAACGACAACTCAATCCGAGACTTTGACGCAATCATAAACAATGAGTGATGGATTTGTCAAAAATCTTGGTTGTCAAAAAACGGTTAAACAAAAATTCTGCGACGATATCAGTTGTATTGTGTTGCACAATATGCAATTAAATGCAAAAAGTGTACAAAAGTTTTGTGAAGCAACACGGCCAGTCGGTCATTAGCAATAAGAAAAAAAGTGTTTGATGGATATTTTGTAGTATTATAGGGAAATCGTACGCGATTCCAAATACGCTAATAGGATGAAAATTAAAATTTTTGGCAGACTTTGTGAAAATTAAGAATTACCTATTTTGTAAATAACCAAGAGCCAATGTCAAAAAAATAAAATACACTAAAAGAAATCGATTTCAGTTCTGTTATTATTATTCTTTTATTGATGCACAAACGATTCACGACACACACTTACTTGCAAACACAAGACAATAAAAGTATCAACATCATTGTCTACTAATCGCATGTTATAGCTTTGTTTGTTCTTTCTACTGACAGTATACAAACATCAACCAACGGTCCTTCATGCGATCATAAAATTATGATTGCCATATCAAGTTAGGTTGGAGCAATGAGAATGAAACTCGCAAGGGGATTATGATTTGTATTTTGTAGTGATGCTGGTTCCCTTTGAAAATTTCCTGTCTTCACTGGGCAGTTATAGGAATTTTCGGTATTGTTTTGGAAAATCATTTTCTGCATTGCTATTACTATCTCTGAAATCCGGAAAGCATAGTATAAAAAGAAATAGCATTTAAAGCAATAAACAGTAACTACAAGGACACACTTTGTAAAAATGCGCCCGAAAAATTACTTTACTTAATTTTAGTTTGGGTAAAGTTTCAATATGTCATTTTACTAAAATTTTTAAGGCAGCAAAAATTTTGAATATTCCTGGGGTATAATTAGTCAATCGTCTGACAGCCTATCAACAGTCAGGTGTCGACCGCAATGACTGTTAATCTCGACGCAGTAATGTTGCTGCTAAACACAAACAGTTGGAAGCTGTCTGTCACGTCACAGAGAAACAAAAATCAAAATTCTATACGACTTGTAAGCAGAAACAAATCAATCCCCTTACGTAGGAAGTTTTGTTCTCTTATTTGTGGTTTCTTCAATATTTAATGCCTTTTTATTTATGGCAACCCTTCGATGCTCATTAGGCCGCTGCTTCAAGGTGGTATTTTGTCAATATTCGAGGTAGCAATACAGATTTCGCACTTTGACATGTGTCACCAAGTCAACAGTGCCATGCAGTTACATATCAATTGTGATAAATGAAGTGTGAATAATGTTCGATTTCTTTCGCAGTATGTTTTTTTAGCCTTTCTTTCGCAATTTTATTTTCGGCGTAATTAGCAATCTATAGTTACTGTAGAGAAGAAATAGATGCTCAAATTACATTATTTGAACTCGAACTGTTTTAACGTAATATTTTCTGATTGAAGGGCTTCCCAGAAAAAGAAAATGAACTTGTATTCGATTTAAGAACAAACACAATTACGAAAATAGAACAAAGTCTATTTTGCGCAATCGTTTTTGTTCTTTCATTAAGCAGAAATTTCTACCGTTTTGCTCCAATACTTGTATTTGTCCAAATAAAAACTGACACTATGAATAAAATGAATGTAGCTAGACGTACATGCATGTAAAAGCATGAATCTTAAGCCTTCAATAAGACATGCATATTGCATTTTGTAGTAAAGTAGTTTGAACTATTTTAGGCTTTATTTTTGTTGTTACCATTGTATAAGAAATCTCATAACCTTTTGCACGTTATTTCATTGCAGAATAGTTTATAGTTATTGCAATTATTATCAGTTTAATGTTATGCAAATTAAAGGGAATCGGTTATAGCTCTAACTACATTCTCCACTGCAGCTGTAACTTTGCTGGTGAAATTTTGAGAATGATACCAGCATCGTTAAAAATGTTGAAGTTCACAAACCAATTCTTAATAGCAAAAATATAAAATCACAAAGCCTCTATTTGAATAATATACCCTCTTGGCGAGTCGAAGACTGTAGGTTTTTTTTAGCTAGTTGGATAGAAATTTTACAATCGGTAATTGATTAAAATCACAAAAAAAATCGAATAATTGAAACACATTTTACCGATTACTATAAAGTTAGTTACAATTTTATTTACAGATTGCTTGTATGACTGATATGTTCAACATGAAGCATTTATTTTAGCAACCTTACAGGCTAAGTGATAGCGAGATAAGAGTACAGTTTATCAAAGAATTAGGACAATGCTTTGGGAGAATCCATTAGCGAATTTTTGTTGACAGTAAAAACGTAATAAGAAAAGCGAAATTAATTCGTTACTTTCTTTGTTATTTTCACGCTGGTTAATGTTTTACTATTTTGCACCAAAACAATTCGAACGAGTGGGAAAGGACGCACGATGTTTTGAAATTTTGTTTTAGCAACACAGTCATTCAATTAATCCTAATGTTAAAAGAATTCCAATTTTTTAATTAATTCACTTCCAGTTTGTTAAGGGGCAGGGTTACAAGTAGTGAACCCGCCTATGGGACTAAATTCGCAAAGACATCCCGCCTCATTTTTATTCAATTAATTTGGGAAATTTGGTTCTAGGTAATTTTTTTTATTATTACTGTTTAAACTGTGTCGTCACATTGAAAGTACTGTAAGGCTGGATTATTCGACAAAATATTACATCATCGTATCAGGTGACCTTTTATCTTGAATTTTTCATCAATCACTGATTGTCAGCAAATAATTTTAGAATTGCAAGGATAAAAAGATGAGATCTAGGAAAACATTTAACTTAAAAGTTGCAGTATACTTGTTTTTTGACAGATTCTTTCAAAAGCAACTCAACTAAAGTCAACTTTGCATCACACTGCTGGTCACATTTTACCGCATTTTAATGCCTACACAAGAAACACCTAACCCTTTGTTTAAAAACTGAATTTGTAATGCTGTATAATAACAGAAAAATTGATAAAATAAAAACAGAAAATTTCTTATGTGGTTCAAAACAATATTGCAACACAACTCAAAAATACTACTCCATTGATCATATTTCTAGGCTATATCGAGCTAGGTTAACTTCACATTTATTCGAACGTTTTCGGCGTTTTGCTGAGCGCTCTCGTTAGGAAACCAGGTTGTGAACTATAAGCCCGAACCCGGCCCGAACCCGAAAATTAATTTGAAGCCTAAATCATGCCCGAAAAAACCCGAAAGTTGAGTTAAGTCTGAAAAATTTAGCAATATTGCCAAGTTATTTTGATTATTTTTTTGTACACCTAAGACAAGAAGTACGTCTCAGGCCCGAATTAAGCCCGAAATTTTTGTCAACTTTAGGCCCGAACCCGAACCCAACCCGAAAAGCCCGGCCCAACTTACAACTCTGTAGGAAACTAGAAATATGGTAAAACGAATCACTAACATCACAATAAAAACAAAAAGTCTTAAAAATTGTTGTCATTTCAAATGCTTCAAACTAGCTGAGTTAATTGAGTAAGATCACTCTACCAATGTAGAACCAAGTTGGTTCGAAACGTTTAGAATGAAACTTTATTTTAAGGCTGTTTCGTTTTCAACAAAAATATCATCAAAATTGGTAGAATTTTAGCCATTGTAGCTAGCAAAATAATGCAGTGCAGTGGTTTCAGAAATGGATTGTGACTGTGTTAGATTTGGTTTCTTCGTTTAGGTCCTTCCGTTACATTATTTTCACCCAATATTTATTTTTCAAGATCCTTCAGGCAGAAAGAAAACTATAGCTAAAACATGGGGTACTGCTCCAATAAAAAATTCAAAATCAGAATTTTAAATCAATCAAATCTTTGCACGAATCTTGAATATGTAATTTATTTGTATAATGAAAACATGCTTGTATTGTCATTGAAAAATTTGTAAAATAAAAAAGATTTTTAATCTCGTCAGTGATAGATCGATTCATTGCTACAGTGGACGTAGGTAGGTCGTTAATAGCCGACGGCTTCTTGAACGAAGAACGAAAAAGTTTATGTTTGACTTTTATCTTCGAATCAGAGAGATAAGAATTGAACTTCAGGTTGAAAATGTGGTTAAAATCTCTGTCTTTTGTTTAGATTATTGAATGCCTTAATTAGCGCGCCTAGTTGCCAACGCTCGATTTCGCCCCAAGCGTCGCAGTTTAGGAATCAACAGGAGAATTCGAATTTTGATTGACAGTTTATGACGATCTGCTGCGTGGCGAAGCTGTTGCAGATCTATGCCAACAAAATGTCAAACATTCATCAACCACTAGAAAATTATAAACTCAGAAATAGAAATAAAAGTGGTCTTACTGAAAGTTTACTTGCAAGGCTAAGAGTAGCGTTATATTATGCTTCACTTAAGCTTATTTAACAAAAAAATCTTTATTATATTCTCTGTTTTTCGCCGAAGCTTTTAACGATTTGGTGCGAAAGAGCTCCTTCCGAAGAAAGACTGCAACGGTGGCAAACCATTGGCTACACTGTAACAGATTTGACCGGCCCGAGATTTGAACCTCAGACCTCCGGTCCACAGGCAAACGCGTTACCGTTTGACCAACTGGCCGGAGGAGGAATTTGCTATATTAAAGTTTATTTCATCCACACATATTTTCCTTGGAGTGGTTATTTTGTTCTTGCATTACTCGTAGGTATCTATAGTAGTCCCAAGCTATTTTTTAAATCTCTGGCTGTTTAACTTGAGTTTATGTAGTAATACAAAAAAAGTTTGCTATGTTCAAAGCAAAGCCCGTCCACGAAGAGAAGAAAAAGATACATTCTAGCTTTTCTATTGAAAAAATAGTATCATAGTTGAGCTGTTTTTAGCGTTAACGTTTTGCTTGGAACGTAAACTCTTTTCTGCTTTGATTTAATTATCGGTGAATCGCAGTAGGATTTAGAGGTAATAGCGGACAAATCAAAAACGAAAAATAGCCACAATTAATGATTCTACATTAGAATTTAAGCTTCAAAATTTTCAAAAAATTTCAAATTTTGCTGAAAAAAAAGCCCTAAACAATGTTAAATTCAAGAAATGCTACTGGAAAAATTGTTTTGGCCCATCCAATCAAGTTGTCTCAATGAATAATGTTGAAGGGCTAAACATGCCCCGTTTTTCCAGGTGGTAGAATCAGTGAGTGTCTAATGGAATCTTGAAACTCTATCTTCAGTCTGTTGCTTACATAACAAGCAGGATACTGTATCTCCAGATTAAAATTCATCATAATTCCCCCTAATTATCAAGAAATCTTGAAACTTTACTCTTTTCAAATACGTGTGTTTACCATTCTTCTCAAAAAAGCGAAAAGAAATAAGCAAAGCTTCCGAAAATTTACTGCTTATTCTTCAAAAAAAAAAATGAAGACGTAGATTGCGACATAATGAGCGACTAATCATGTTAGCCTTGTCATAGAAACACCGATAACAGTGTTTCTGATCGTCACCTTATTTTTGTTCTTAGTTATGATTCCGCTTGAGTACACACGGCTGTTCCCGTCCTGGATACAGTGGATAGCCGTTGAATCGAGTTGTTTACACTGATCGATCGTGCTTAGTCGCGAGGATCGACGCGGAAAGTTTTGGCAACTTGATGGTTTCGAGTTCAGTTATTATGCAAACAGACCACGACTAGAGAAGAATGAGTTGACCGTTTTTGCGGCCATATATTGGCGTCTCTTCTTAATGAATACAAACACAAAAATGCCGGGGCTAGTCTTCTCTGATCGCGTGAGAAAGAAGCAGGTTAATTGCTGGAAAAAACGCGCGCTCATTATTTTCCGACAGGCATATAGAAGCGAGAAAATTTTTCGAATTTTTCCTTTTTTGTTTATCACTGTTTTTTAATAAAATTACGATCGCAAATTTATCAATTTTCAAAATCTCACACTCTGATGTGCCTATTTTCTTCCTCCGACAGGTTGTCATCTGTGCTTTCCGCAAATAATGGATTTTGTTAACAAAAAACATAATAATTATGTTAAAGTATGTTACGTAAACAGCATAAAGAGTTGTTAGGCAAATCATTTGAACCTGCGATTGGCAGGCCACCCTAAATGGCCACTCACTACTCAGCTGTTTTTATCAGCAATATTTTTGGTCAACATATCCCCTTGTATACATCATACTGCAGATAAATGCCGCTTATTTATGCACCACAATTTACACGTCACTTATTTTGTAGACGATTTCTTATCATTTTGGACCATTCTTCAGCAGTTAAACTGTCAAAAAGACAGGTAGCTACGACATATCAGATAATAATTTACAAGCAAAGTTTAAAATAATAGTATAGAATAAAATAGCAGAAATTTATTAGCACAAAGTAATTAAAGTTTTTATCCGAAAGCGAAAGACTTAAATCGGTACTAATTGACAAAAAGTCTTGCAGTACTGAAGTTGTACTTGTATAACTTTAATTTCTCAGAAAGAGAACAGAAATTTAAAATTTGTTTCATATTCAAAACGGTCAAACATTGAACTTCGAACTTGTAGAACTGGAGGGCTTGCACTGTGATCGAATACATTGCCTTCATATATAACGTTACAATAGTCAGGTTGCAAAAAATTATCTAAAATTTCGAAACTGGAAAATTGTGTTATTGTTACAAGTTGCATGAAATATTAGTTGAGATACTTGAAAAGCCCAAAAGAGCAAGTTTTTTCTCTGAATTCGGTTCCACCTCAGGGTATTTAACATTTTTATCTTGTAAACTTAGCGGTTATGAAGAAAAATTCCTCATGGTAAAATAAGTAAGCTGACAATAGATGCTAATTTGTTGCTCTATGGCAGTGATACCGGCAATCGAAGACAAGTACAAAAAATTGCACGAAGACGAGCACAAAAAAAGGATTTTTGTGTGAGAAAAAATGCTGAATGAGTTATCACAAAATGGCGGAAGCTATTACTCTATAGGCAAAGTTCACGTAGGATATTTAAAATTAAGCCAGATTTGGTAAAAAAGCTCATTTAAGTGTTTACAAAAGATAAAATCTTAGCTTTATCTAGCAAATCTACAACATATCTCATCGCTGGGGAAACATAAACTCATTTTTTAACTAATCTTATTTACAAAATTTCGTCTTTATTTCTGCAAAAAAATAGACTTTTTTGTATATTTTCAATTGTTGTGAGCAACAATGTCCGCCTTTTTTTGATATTCCTATGTGTGCAGAATGCACTGTATTCAAACTTCCATAAAAAAAGCTTGAAAAGTGGTGAAGCGTCTAGCCAATCACATTAGCTAAAATCAAAATCTAATTTTTGAAATTTTTTGTTTTCCTTTTGGGGCTGCGATTACAAAGATATTTAAAATTACGAAGAGATATCCCCAGTGCCGTCGCCACGGGGGGCAAGGGAGCTTGCCCCCCCCCCTAACGGCTGGTTGTGCCCCCCATTTGGGTTTACTAAAAAAAACTTTTTTGGAACATCACGTAACGACAAGACAGCCGGCGATGATGCGAAAAGGAATAATAGCTGTCAATCCGACCTACTTGACAAACGCTACATACAAACGCTACATACAGTATACATTAGCATTTAGTTGAAGTTTTTAAATGCCGAAAGTTTAGTGGTTCAAGTTTCAAACACCAGCTTTGGCATCTAAAGCTTACACTTTTGAATCCATTTGGTTATCAAGTAATTAGACTATAGTCATATCAATTTTTAAACCGGAGCGTTTGCAATTCGAAGCATTCTAAGACCAAATGTTGAGTTTCTCAAACCATGATTTGGATCGCACGTTTAGGCCTTTAAGCGTTTTTAGACAAGCGCAACCACGGAGGGCTATAGGGGCTTAGCCCCTCCTAGCCAAGTCACTCAGGAAATTTAACTCTAAATATAAGCGTTTAAACGTGTTTTATTTGGCCTTGGCCAGTAAGTGAAGTACGGGCTAAATGGGCTAAGGGGCAATTTAATTTGTCAACTGGCTTCCAGCAAATCTTAGCAATTTACAGTAATTCTTTCAAATGGCTATCAAAACGTGCGATATGTGACCCAGACCCCCGTCTATGATATGCAAGAGTTGCACCACATAGCTCAGCTCGCCACCCAAATCAGGCATTTTCAGAAAATTTAACTTTTAGTTGAAGCCCCCTCCTCCCTTTAGCAAAATACTAGTTACGTGCTTGTTTACTGGTTTGTCGGGGAGTAGAGATGTAAACCTACAAAATCGTTTAATTTGTTTTTCAAAAGACCAGCTGTTTTTGTTCTTTTAGAGCGTACTCAAGATTGTATAGGTCGTAGTCACTGTTGCGGATAGATTTTTCAAGTAATTATGGGCTGGAGACGAAGAGCTAAGAAACGCTACCGGCCTAATATGTCTTTTATGTAGATGAGAATACTGCAACCGTACAAGATAACTCATGATGTGCAAAAGTTAAGTCTATTTTAGTGCTCTCTCGCTTTCGGCTAGTGCCTCCTCACTTCGTTTGCCCTAGAAAGGAACTGGATATTCCCTTAAAAAAGTTTATGGAAAACCTGAATTTGTTTTCGCAGTTCAAATTTGCAGATATAGGGAAGGTTTTGCCAAATTTGGATTGGTCACGTGATGTAACTGGAAGGATTAATATTATTTAGTCTCTCTTTTTCCCTGAAATTTCAGGCTGAGAGAACAGATTCAGTATACGTGTTTCAAAAAACTTTTTTCGGGAGAAATCTCGCTGTATTTCATTGAATATCTTTGAAACCGCAGCCGCAAAATGAGAACAAAAAAATTTAAAAATCATATTTCGACTTTGGCTATTGTAAACTACCTTCTACCAGAATTGGCTAAAAGCTTCAATCCTTCAATGTTGCAAAAATAAAAAAAAATTAACCACCAACAAAATTCATCACAAAAATTCTAAATTTTAAAATTTATCACTACTATAAGATATTTCGGCATAGAAAATGAGACGACTTAAAGTTTAGTTCAAAAATTAGGGTTACAGATTTATGAAATATACAGTACGATACCGTATTTAATCAAAAACGATTCGTTATTTTTTGACTATAACAGTAAGAATGTTTTAAGAATAAACAGCAACTTTCCAATTCAAATGTTTTTTATGCAGTATAATAGACCTACTGTTAATAGTTTTGGATCGAATTATTCCTATCAAAATTAGAAAATAAGTTTTCTTTAATGTTTACTTTATTATATAATGAATTGTTTTCAGAGCGCACAGAAAAAAATTTTTTAACCAATTTCAGTATTGTGCAACCACAAGCTATTCTGTAATTAAGCCCAGACCAAAAACAGCGTTTTTTAGAACCAATTGACCACTCTGCCATTCTTTCTCGATCGTGGAAAGTGGATAAATACCCAGCAAAACAACCACTTGGTCAGCTTTTGAATTCAACCGACTCACATTCTATAATCATTCGAGATTAGAGACGTCTAATTGACCACCAAACAAAATATTTAAAAAGAAAAGAGTTCATTACTTGAAAGGGCAGCCTGAAGTTTAGCACTTAAGCAACTCACTCTATAAGTCGGCCCAAATCTGTGTAAGTGGCCCTCAATCAATCCACCGACCTACCGATCAGTCTTCCAAACTTCGGCTGGCTTATTTACCCCCATTGCTCATTTACGAATAAGCAATGAATAATAATAGTTTTATTATATTTTTTTGATGCACAATGAAAACACAAGGCAGACACGCACTCACTAATACCCGACAATAAAAGAGCCGATATTGCTGCAGTGCTAAAAATATTTCATAAGAGCAATTAAAATATCAATAATTCGGAATTTTTCAAGTCAAGTAATCAATACGTTTACCAGCAACCAATTTGTTCGAATTAAAACTCTTTGTATTCTGCTGGCATATTAACATCGATATCTGAAATAGGATAAAACTGTAGTTGCGACATCTGGCGATTGTTGAAATACAATCGGTACTTTACTATTGTCATGCATTCTCAACTTTGAAGATTCGGGTTCTAATTGCTCTCACGTCAGTAATTCCGCAAGCGCATTATTTGTTTCAATTAGTATTGTTACGTAAAAAATGGTTGTTCGCGTTATATTCCTTTTATTGGACGTTGCACAGTTTTTCGATAAGAAATTGATAGATTGGCAAACAATTTTTTTCACAAACGCGATTAGCTAAAAATTCCCAAAAAAGTTTCGGAAATGCTCTATTTCACCAAAAATTTCTTTCGACTTTTTTGTTAATTTTGACAAAAATTTAACCTATACACAAATTACAAATTTTTACTGAAATTACCCCAAGTTTAGCTAAATCAAACCTTGAAAAAGCAAATGAAAAGTGTGCGAATGAATATACATCATTTTTGTTTTACTTTCTTCAAGTTGAAAAAAATTCCAGTCAAACAGCCTCCCACAAGGTTTTTGGATTTAAGATTTTAAAACTTAAAGAATTTTGGTTTGCTCCTACGCGCTATTTAGTATGACGTCATAAAATTGTTAATCATTTGCTTTGTAAATTTCATTATCGAAGAATTGTCACGTATTTTCACGTTGGCCGCATGGCCTAATGGATAAGGCGTCTGACTTCGAATCAGAAGATTGGGGGTTCGAGTCCCTCTGTGGTCAGTAATTTTACTTTTTGAATCTGAAAAGTAGACGTTCTACTCTTTCTGTCTTTAGTTGATTTTAACTTTATTTCAATTATTTTGATATACGCTTGTTGCAAACACCGTATAACTTACAGCGAAAATAAAAGTTACAGATTTTGTATTCAAAACTCGACGTTTCAATATGCATAAACAACCACAAAAAATCTTTGATAGTACGCGTTCGCGACAGATGTAACATAGTATACTTTCGTTTATGAGGGTTTGTTACGTTTTAGGCCCCGTACGCACTGTTCGTACACGTAAACTCGTACGCGCAAAAGAGAGTATCTTTATTTTGTTAACCAACTGGCAGCTTGTACGCTGGTAAGGTGATGCAGGCCTGGCTCCAGAATAGCGTGACTGGGGGGGCATAAAGAAATTTTAGGTGGGCACGAGAACTTTATTTATGTGAATTCGAGGGTGTGGATCAAGCGAAAAAGGTGACGACCAAAAAAAAGGTCATTAGTTCAAAAATTTCCACAAATTCTGGTTTTTATCCCAAAAATCGTTTGATTTTCCACGAATTCTGAAGCGATAAGCACTATTTTGCGAGTCTCAGGCCTCGATTTGTACTCCGGTAGCCCCGAGCCTATCAATTTCTTCGGGGCACAGTCCTCGCTTGGGGGGGCACAACTTCCGTTTGGGAGGGCACAAGCAGTCATTTGGGGGGGCACGGCCCCGGAATGCCCCGTGTGGCGTCGGGCCTGAGGTGATGCGCCCGGCATACCGAGTTTCTGTTTAAAGTAGACTAAGGATACGATCGCACGTTTACCGTTTTATGACCAGCGTAGCCAGGACCTAACTAAATAACCAATATATTGCTTATATTGTGGAGTGTAGATAGTAGTTAGATGCTATGTAAATCTTGCATTTGGATATTCAAAAACATACTACACAGATTTATGAGACCCTGAGATATCAAAAGTTAAAACTCCAAAAACCGTACGCCTACTGCACATCACAAGTTGGCGTTCTCCCTCGGAATAATAATGCCTGAAACTAAAAAGCACCCCTTTCGTTCTCAAGCTTTATTGCTTAGTGGAAAATCAATAGTTTTGGGCAACACCAAGCTGCACAATTCTAGATCAAAAGCAACCTCGCTAAACTGATTTATCACCCAGCTTGTGGTTAAATTTGATTATCTGTGGAAGATTGACTCGAGTGATTTAAAAATAAACACAGGTAAGATATGAAACAAATGCTACTGCTTGATTACTAATGGCAGGTTGGCCGGGGTTAACCGAAATATTTTGGAAAATTAGTTTGGAGTTAATGAAACTGGTTGTAGGTGTTTAACCAGAATTTTTTTTATAAGTGCTGGTAAAGTTCTCGACTAACATTTGCTTAGATCAGACATGTGCAACCAGCGGCCCGCGAAACAATTTGCATATTAAAAAAATTTTTAAACACCGTAGCATTGCAGTGGTTCATCTTTTTTCGTTATTTACGCAGCGCTTTCAGTTTCCAGACAAACTAACCTTTTTCTGCTCGGTCCAGTTTCATATGGTCAACATCAAGGCAAATTTACCTTTTTCTCTTATCACATTAGTGTTTGACCATTAAAAGTGATTGACTGGAAGTACCCCGTTTTTAGCACTTCTAAAACTGCCTTTTGGACTGAAATAAACCCAAATTGATTTTAAGCGTATTTTGAAACGTTTATTTAGGGGGGGGATAATTTGTCAACAATAAAACTCATAAATCAGAAAAAAAACTTTAAAAAATGGCCAAAAATTGGTATTCAAATTTGATCACTTATTGAAAAATGCTTAACATAGGCTTCATCAAAAATATATAAGCTCAGAAACAGAAGGGGTAGCTATTCAGCATTAGTTAATTACCAATTACTTCTCACAAACTTTCTTCCATTAGCCCCCCTAACTATACCTTTTTCTATAAAATATACACGAAATAGATTACTCCTCGCGAGTTTTCTTGAGCTACTGGTATAGAATTAGATGATTTACTAGCTCGTAAATAAGAGAACTGAAATTCCAGCAATAGCCACCTCCCACATAGCCCATTTAAGTAACTAATATAATCATGTTTTTACACTGCTAATTTCAGGGCCACTTTTCAATAGCATTAATTTTTATCAAAACAGGCCTTTTCGAGCGCTGGTGGCTCCGCCCCCTCACCCCCGTGCCTCCGGCAGCTAGGGGCTTTGCCCCAGATCGCCAGTTGTCTCCGGCGGCTAGGGGCTCCACTCCCAGACCCTCGTAACAGCCCAACCATTGCAGATTTCTGGCTAGGCACCTGGACCGGTTTTATTTACTTCGCTTTCATTGACCACTTTAGTTTTGCATTATTTGCATTAACGTATAATGTGTGACATAAAATGCGCATGCGCCAACTCTGCTTTTAGACTACAAAAAGTGCTCTTTTCGCAAAAGTAGTAATCTTGCCTTGGTTTTAAATATTAGATGCGGCCCGCAGCACATTTTGATGTTTCGCATTTGGCCCGCTTGTAAACAAGGTTACACGTGCCTTGTTTAGATTGTTGTTGCTGTTGTGCATACTTATGCTCCTGTCATCGGACAGCATCAGAAGCTTATTATTTGACGATCCACGCACTTTTGATTGCAACGACTGCCTCATACTCGGAGAAACCCGCACCCTGCTTAGAAGTTTCCAGCGATCCAATGTTCCTGTGGATTTTTTTCAATGCTTCTCCAATGAATTCTCTGCTTATTCAAAGCCACCTTGCAGAGAAAATCATCGTAAAACGTCTTATCCAATGACGCAAAAAGTGACCAGGATGCGGGTTGAACCCAGATCATGCGATTAGGATCGTCGCAACAAATGCAAGGGGGGGACTTGCCACCCTGGAAACTAAGATGTCAAGTATTTTTTTTGCTTAAATTTGCAAAATAAGTCTAAATATATCTATCTAAACTAAGAAAACAATTCTCTGTGGAACTTTTTTTATCTTTTCTCCCTTGGTAAAGAGGGCGGAGGAACAGGATAGCGTTTTACGTGAACTATCATACAGAATTTTTTTATTAAGCGAGCGTAAGCAGCACCCTAGGATTCAGCATTAAATTGTTTGATTAAATAATCAATATCAAACGTTTATCAAACGTTTCCGCAATTGTAATGGAGCCCTCACCAGGATCTAAATACTTTGCAGCGTTTGATATTTGAAATTTACGCTGTGCTTGTAAACAGTTAAATGCTAAAACAATAAGTAATTACTGTTCTCAGCCATTGAATTAATTTTGCTCAGTAACCAAAATCAAAACCAAACTTGTGATCAGTAGCGTTGCCAGGGGGGGGGCTGTGCACTCCTGCGTTGGCCCGTCGACCAAATTGCACAATAAGGAAAATGCCACAATTTTTGCCATTCTGAGGCAGAATTTTACAGTAATGTGGCCTATAAAGTGGTCCAAAGCTACTTTTGAAATATTTGTAATTATTATTTTTTGGAGGGGGAACTGTTAACTTAATTAACATAAATACATATAAATCGAAAAAAAACTTCAAAACATGACTAAAAATTAGAATTCAAAATTGATCCCTCAATGAAAAATGCTTTACGTAACCTTCATAAAAAAAAAAGAGTGTAGGGAGGGAAGGTGCTATTCAGTACTTAATTTATTTAATTACCACTTATTTTTTTCAAATCTTGTAACATTAACCCCTTCCCCAAAATTATCTTTCTTCAACTTATGCATTAAAACACAAAACAAATTAGGTTAGTGTGACTTTTTTGGAATTATAGGATTTCATGATTCAAGGTTTGCAATAAAAGAAATTAAAACATAAAAACAAGATGCAGTCAGCGGCGCAAACAAGGGTGGGGCAGAAGGGACTTTAGCCCCCTCCATAGTCAAGACACTAAGAAAATTTAACCCAACAATGCAAGCGTTTAAACGAGTTTTGGATTTGAGTGGGAGACTTGAAGGGGCTGAGCTATTAACTATTAATTAATTCTTTCAAATGGCTTTCAAATTATATCAATGGATTTTTATATGGCTCTGAAAAATGCAAAGTTTGATCCGAATAGCGTTAAAATGACTATTTTTTTTGAAATATCACAAAATTGCCCAGCAGTTAGGGCTTTGCCCCCGGATCCTGTCTGTGATATGCTTAAGTTGCACTAGTTTGCTCGGCACGCTGCCAAATTGAGGTATTTTTCAAGCAAAAATTATCAATTTTTAAGTTCAAGCCCCCCCCCCCCTTCAACAAAATTCTGGTTGCAATCAGTGGGGCACCCAAAAGGCCTAAGAAGCTTTAGCCTCTCTTTCTCCTTAGCTAGGTCATTTGAAAAATTTAACTCAAATATGCGAGCATTTAGACATGTCTTGAACTCGATCCGCAAATAAACAGGGCTGAAACGGCTGAGTAACTTAGGTTTTTCAAGTAGATTCTTAATCTCAGTAACTTTATTATTTTCAATGGCCTTGAAAGCGTTCGAAATGTGATCCAGATGACGTTAAAAATAAAAATGATAGTTTTTTTTGAAGAAATTGCGAAAATTGCCCAGCGGCTGGTGGCTTTGCAGCCAGACCCCCGCCCATAACACACTTGAATTGCGTCAGTTTGCTCAACATGCCGCCCAATTGCAACACTTTTTAAACAGGATCATTTTAACTTTTAGTTCAAGCTTCGTAGCAAAATCCTGTTTGCAAATGCGAGAATTTTATTGACCCTGTAGATAATAGATACATCACTTGCCCCCTCTGAAAAAGATTCTGCGGGTGCTTCTGATTGGCGGTACTTTTTCTTGCTTGTTTATGAACAAATAGTCACTATTTGTTAAATAGTCACTCATCAACAATTTAATAAGTCACCATTTAATATGTCACCATCATTATGACAAATTAACGGTGAACAGCGCGATCGGCTGAGTTTTTCGGTAACCGCGTCACTAAACCATAAATGACAAATTGAGCACGAAGTAGCAAAAACGGAAGCCAGCAATCTTTTCTTTCATTATACTCGCTGTATTACGCCGAAGCGTGTAATGAGTTTACGGGCCCATCTCCGCGTCATTGCGCCCGGGCAACACAGCGCCATTCGAAGAAATGTTGCAGCGATGGCGAGTCGTTGGCAACACTGTGTCTGATTTGACCGGCCTGAGATTTGAACCTCAGACCTCCTGCTCCAGAGACGAACGCGTTACCGCTAGACCACGTGGCCGGTTGCAAGCCAGTAAATACATACGAAGTTCAACAAAAATGACTAATAGGGGTTCCAAAATCGTGACAAGGACAGAGATATTTCAGTGCGTAGTTGCTACAAAATATGCTGTCATATTTTCATCTTCAATTTGTCATAAACGTGTGTCTCACTGCGCGCAACGAGTTAAAAGTTCAAGGTGACGAGTGCTTCAACAGTTGATACCAAGGGACGCTTTAGTAGTTGGAAATATGGAGCGCATCAATGAGCAGCCGAGAGCGCTTCGTTACGCTCCACTAACAAATACAAAAAAGCTCTTGCGCCAAGTGTATATCTACATTTGCGGTACTTTTTTTGTCACTATTTATTAAATAGTAACTATTTATTAAATGGTACTTTTTTTGTCATTAATGTGTGACAAAACTATTTAACTAATGTGTGACAAAACTATTTAAATATCTGTTTAAATAACAAAACTATTTAAATAAAGTGTGACATAAAATGCGCATGCACCAACTCTGCTTTTAGACTACAAAAAGTGCTCTTTTCGCAAAAGTAGTAATCTTGCCTTGGTTTTAAATATTAGATGCGGCCCGCAGCACATTTTGATGTTTCACATTTGGCCCATTTATGGTTAAAAGTTTATGAATAAATAGTCACCCTTTATTAACTATTTAATAAAGGGTGACTATTTATTCATAAACATCATACAAGAAAAAGTATCGCAAATGTTGATATATGTACACTTGGCGCCCCAAACAAAGTTTGAGAATCACGCCTGTGTTACTAAAGTTCATTGTTTTTGATCCACTTTTTGGGGGTTTTTGGAAAGTTCAAATCTAGGCATTGCGTTCAATATGATGCCATAAAATCAGGTTTGTTTTTCAGATTCGATCGTCAATAAGAACCTAATGGAAGTAATTGCACGTCGGCCGCATGGCCTAATGGATAAGGCGTCTGACTTCGAATCAGAAGATTGGAGGTTCGAGTCCCTCTGCGGTCAGTTTGCAAGGAAATATTTTACCGCATTTTTGTGTTGCAATCACGTCAGAAATTTTTTTTTGAATTGTTCCAGCCTCAAAATCGTACTCTTGCTTGCTCTTTGTGTGTACATTAAGCCTTCTTTAAAAATTTGCTTTAAAAAAAACAACTGTAATTTATTCAATCTGTTTAGTGCACGCTTTGTCGAAAGGATTGTGGGATCAGCATCTCGAGCTTAAGTCGACGTGCTTCACTGACTTTCATAACTTCCTTCATTCTGCTTGGTCGACAGTAGGCTAGTTGCAATACAAGATTGCTTTGAATAAATCCAAATCATAATAGCTTTAGCTATACTGTCTTTAATTTTTAGCTTGTTTCGCTGAGATGATATTTAATTTAATTAGTCTGTGGTTGATATCAGGGTTTCAAAAAATTATCGGTAACGATGAGTTGGAGCAAATATCACTGTAGATAACCACAGAATTAAAACACAATAAGTTTTAATAATGGGTTTTGTGGGTTGGGTTTGATAGGTTTTAATTTTTAATGCTTTTAATGTTTTAGTACTGCGGTATTCTACTGTTATAGATGATATAATAGTATGAAGACAGTAAGAAAATATCATTGACATTTATATCAGCTATAAAGATCTCAGTACTTTGTTTTTAAACGATATTTATGTTGCTTTCAGAATGGCGCAACAAGCAAGCAACTTAGAGCTTGAACTTTTCTAAATCAATTCAAATGTTACCAAGCAAAAAAGTCAAAAGAAGCAACTTTCACACTCTCTGTTGAGGCATTTGCATGACTGCATTTTTGCTTTCAGGCAAGCTAAAAATCCTTGCTTAATTTTCACGATGTGGGGCATATTATGTCTAATTATGAAAACACTGTTTGGTTTTGAAATTATCTTGGGTGTTATGCATGAAATTTCATTTGAGATATTTGTTTATTGCATTAATCGAAGCTTCCATTATGTGTCTAATCTGCAAAATATCTCAGATCAACGTCTTATGTTAGAAGAAAAGTGATTAGTCACAGCTGACCGAATTATTCCTAATGATATGCTCGTTAGAGTTTAGATTTCTTAGTAGGTTGTACCCCAACGCATTAATCATCTTTGCGATGTTTATTTTTCGATGATTAGCTAAAAATACTAGCTGCAAGCATATCAAAATGACAGAGCTTTATTTACTGCATATCTTGGCAGCATTCTGTATAAAATCAAGAGCCGAATAACAAAAGTATATTTATGTACAAAAAATTGATATAAAGTTATTGCAAAAAAGTAAAAAGAAAGCTAACTAAGTTGAATAAAAAAAAAAACTTTTGACGTTCCTTTTGCTCATGCTGGTTAAATTTTTTGGCAAATTTAGCTCAGAGGTAGAGCTTCGCGTTAGTGATCGAAAGGTTGCTGACCACTGGTTCGATTCCCCGAACCGGCAAAGCGTCGTTGTGTCCTTGGGAAAGACACTTCACACTTACTTCACATTGGGGCGAAGCAGTCCACCCATTGTGGTGGCCCAGCCTGACAAAAGACTTGCAAACAGAACCTAAAAAAGTGCTCTGCGTTGCTGTGGTTAGACAGATGTAGCGTGCCTGGTTCTTACGAACGAATGAACGATTAGAACAGTTTAGTGCTCTTTAATTACTACGATCTTGTACCAGTTCTGCAAAACATACATGTTCAAAATGTACGTTACGTCGTACGAGTTTTAGGAGTCTTAGGACTTTTATTAACAATTTTTCCATTTCATACAAACCGAAACAAATTTACTTCTATTGCAAGTCGATATATGGGAAAATCGTGATTGAAAGGTGCTTGAACCGATCACTGGTCGAGTGGATGAAGCGTCTACTACTAAAACTATAAACTCGCGTTCAATTCCAGGTCGGGTCAAACCAAAGACTAGAGAAATTAGGAATTACAGCTTTTGTGCCAGACGTTCAGTACTAAAAAACGACAGTGTGAAGCCTCTACCGTGTGTGGTAGACATGGGGCAGGTGGCAGCTTGACTCGAAGACCGAAACGTCCCTTCGCTGTCTCCTGCGGAAGCCAACTTGGTGAATAAAGATGTAGCAAAACTAATTATCACAATGCAAAGAAAAGCAAAACGGCGCTTGCTTTACGCGGAACTCCTTCTCAGGTATCCAGATTGTTATTCTATCTTACATTTAGACTAAGAGAAAAATGGAGGAATGCAAAATTGTCTCTAATTTCCTTTTAGTTCCTGCGCTAAAAATACTGAGAACCAGAGGTGGAGTCCTCGAGGACATCCTTGGCGTCGAGGACGTCCTCGAGGATACATTTTGAAGTCCTTGGCCTTGGCCTCAAAGCCTCAAGTCCTCGAAAATTGGCCTGTCCTCGGCTCGAGTACAGCACTATTTTTGAACCGTTGAAATTTCGTTGGAAAACGCCAGAAACCTTGCGGGAAATCTGCAAAGACCTTTTTTTTGGTTTCCTTAAGTAGAGATCGCCCAAAAATAAATTTTTTGAAGACCTTTTTCGCCTGAAAAAAATTTTTGAAGACCTTTTTTTTTGAGAACGCCTGAAAAAAATTTTTGAAGACCTTTTTGTTTTGGAGAACACTTGCGTCTGTGTCCTTTTTTGTGTCCTTGGCCTTGGCTTTGGCCTCGAGTCTTGTGTCCTCGACTCCACCTCTGCTGAGAACATCTTGGCTTGTTTTTTATTGAAGTTTTTCAATAGTTCTGGGTTGATGTCGTCATTATTCTTTGCTTTTTATGTTATTAACAATTAGTTTTTTAGTCTTTTAGATTATTGTATGAACCTTTATATGTGTCGTAGTAATGACGTCACTAAAAACGTTAGAATAAAGCAACTTTTATAATTCAGACTTAGAGGATGTTCTGTGAACGTATTTTACTTAAAGTCCGTTTGATTGGGTAAAAATTACCCCCGACCTATTGAAGCCACCACAAAAGCATTGGGAGGGGTGAATTTGCCTCCTCCCCTATTTTTAAAAAACAGATTTTACATCATAAGCGATCAAGTGTGAAAAGGTTTAAACAATTAAACTTTTAAAATTGAAAAGGTTCAAATATTGAAAAACATTGTTTGTTTACCCAATTTGTAAATACTCTAGGTTATACTCAGGAATCTATATGCTTCCGGTACTCAAATGACCTGACATAAAGATAGTTAATCCTTGTTTGACCGAACCGCTTGGTTGTACATGCCAGCTTTTAGACTTAACCTAATTAGTTATTTAGATTATATCTTAAGCCTGTAAATTCACAAACAAAAATTTTGTTTTGGAAACTGCTGGGAACAAAATTCAGCGAACAGTTTTTAGTTGGTATTAAATGACTCGGTAAGACGCACTCGTACGCAGGGGTTAAAGGTGATTAAGCCTAAAGATAACTGGGCGACACAAAAACAAACAATCAAGGCAAAGATCCACGTTTTGTAGGATCCATTTTTTTCTACAAAGCGGACTTTTTACGTAGTTACAAGAAAAAGTCAATGGAATATGGACAATTTCGTCATAAGTTTGAAATGGAATAACGGGTTGAACCGAGAGACCTGCCAATCATCTGTTGTAAACATTGTCAAAAATCTGGCTGGTTTATTCTTGTTTCGTCCGGTTTAGGACGCTGATCTGCGCAGCACGCTAATACCGATCGTGTATCAAACACTGAAGACCATTATCGGCTCATCATAAGCCACGAAGATAGCATCGCTACATATTATGAGCAAATAAATCTGTGGCAGGAATAACAAAGCATAATAATCTCAATACGTCGGTTCACGTAACAATAATTAATTACTGCTCGGGTCTTGCATTACAATATCAATAAATTGAATGCATTCAAGAACCGTATTTTATATGTTATGTCTTATATAACTAAGAACTAAGGTTGTGCACATTCTATTTGAATGCTTTTTTGTTGTTTTTTATGTAGTATCAATTAACTGACGTTTGTGCATTTTTTACGAAATAATCCACTTTTCTTCGAAGTGGAACCGATTTGCCGATTGGCGTTTTTCATTTACAGTTTTGATGTGTTTGCAACTTCTTACAAAGAAGAGCCACTGTTCAACATTATTTAATGGTTTTTGGCTTTTTGGCTAACTCAAGCGTTTGCTGCATTTGGATTGCAAAGCTAAGTTGATGACGTCATTATAAAAAGTAGCAAAAAATAGTTTATTTCTATGGTAAATAACGTGTAGGCAGTTCATGATTAAAACGTCTTGAGGTTGGTTGACATTGGAATACTAATTACATTGTTTCCGACGTATTTTCGGATTATTAAAATCATGTCTGACCGTTTATAAGATCAGATAAGATTTCATCTTTCACGATTTCATGATAGACTTTCGTTAAGCCACAGATTATCCGTTAATCTCATATTATGCATTGTGCAATTCCAATGAGAAACCGAAAATATGTAAAAATATCAGTAAGTACAGTATAAGAAATACACACAAACTGCATAAACTGCAAAACTATCACAATATTATCATTATTTTTTACTTTATTTATCATTGTAGTTGCAATTGCAATTCCATTTTTTTTAAATTACAACTGCTGACGCGGCCAAGAGACAGCGAAAGAAACTTATGGTCTTCAGTCTAGTTGCCTACTGCCCAGTGCCCACCTGTCTACACAATAAGGCGGAGGCTTTACACAGCCACTGTACCTCAGGTATAGGGAAGCTGTGATAACAATTTTTTTTTTTGAAGAACGGTTCTTATTGCCCAGGGAAAAACACTGAAAACTATCTTTCAATACAGCCAAGCCGTTTGCTTCTGCAGTGGCCAACCTGGCCATAAAAGCGAGTAAACAGAATCCCAAGAAGAGATGCTCTGCCTTGGGGTGGCAGATGCAGTGAGCTTGGCTCATGTGCATGAATTAATAAATTATTTTGGCTATTTTTTTTTACTTTGGGCCGATAATCGTTGGTTTAGGTGCCGCGCTCATCAAAAGTTTTTTTTTGAAATACGTACTAATAGATATTTTAAAATAATTTATAACGCCTTTTTAGTCTTCTAATAAAATTGCTAGTACAAAATGGCTCTAGTCTATTATAGTCAGCTGGTGTCATAAGAAAATGCTTATACGCAGAGAAGCCAAAACTAGCTTCCCAAAAAACATTTTATTTCATTTCCCAATTCGTCAATTGTTCGTTATTTTTAATGAAAAGGAATAAATCGGACCACCGTCCGAGTGTACGTGCTTAGCGAAGATTTACTCAGAAATAATATACAATGTGCAGTGGAAAATGTATTTGAAAAATAATTATGCTGTTACCAGAGCCAATCAGCGAGTGATTGTAGAAATAATTAATTAATGATCAAAATATAATATCTTCATTTATCAATTTGCCTGGGCCATTAGGGACCAAAATGATCTTCTGGTCTTCAAGTCAAACTGCCACCTGTCAACCACCTAAGTTGAGAGGCACCACATTGTCCCGTTTAAAGCTAAACGTCAAGCAGAGAAACTGTATACCAATCATTCCAATGTTTGGTTTAATCCGACCGGGAATTAAACTCGAGGTCATTGTTTCAGTAGCAGACTCTTTATCAACTCTATACCTGGTCTGTCCTGACCCGCTCAATACTTGATCCGTTTTCATATTAATGTTTATGTTGCTGCAAATGTTGGGTTATTTTTACCACCAAAAAGGAAACAGCAATATGTTACTCGTGGCTTTAATAGTTGTTTGTTTTAAAAATCCGGCTTTTGTTTGTAAATAAGTAAACAGCCGCTCACTTCGTGAATAGACAATAATAAACAATAAAAATACGAGAAGTAGCGATACAACAAATTAGATCGTTTTGTAAACACATGATCACACTTAGAATGCAGCTGCTTGTCAATGCATGTGATCGATTACGTCATCGATCACGCCATCACATGCATCAATCATGCAATATTATACATTGCAGAATTGATTTATTCGTACATAATACGGTAAATTTCGGGTGGCTTCGAAAACTTACTTATATTTACTATTTAAAGAAAGAAGTTAATTAATAAACTATTTTGATCTTTGAGCTATTTTCGATTTATAAAACCTAAAAGTACAAAAATCAAAATCAAATGTATGAAGGTCAAACTTTTGATTGCTGATCTTGAATATCTCAACTGTTTTGCTGCGTTTATCGTTGAGAAATTTCGTTTTGACTTACGCATGTTCGTAAGCACAAAACTTGAATAATAAAAATTGAAAATTGATAATCTTACACACTGCTTCACAGGTTATGATGATCACTAAAAAAGTGCCAGTCGAAATAAAAAATGAGATTACTTGTACAATAACGACGTCATCGGTGGCTCGACAAATTTCTTGGACAAACAAGGAAGTTTTGGATCTTTGTTTCATAAACGGCAACGTAAATCTTTAAAATCAGTATTGATGACTTTTGATCTCAAAATCAATTTATCTTATTAGTTCTTTTAATCTCAGCTGCTGCACCAAATTCTCAAATTTATGGTGGTCTGCTCACGCTCTATGGGCTCAACTTCTTCCCAATCCATTCTTTTTCAGTTATTCTAATGCTTTTTGAATTGCGGAACGTCAAAACGGAAGCACAGAAACCGAAAAGATTTTTTAAGCTATCTTTCTTGTTGTTTTATCCAGTTATTTCCAAAAATGGCTTATTAGATAAAAAATTGAAATCAGGGCATCAAAATGGAGAAGCAATAAGCATGATGTTAGAGTTGAAAAACGTCATTCCTGAAACACTAGTTTTACGGTTGCAATTTAGGCATTTGAATCAAAATTGCAGTGAATGACAGTTTATTTTCAAAAACAATCGAATTTTTGTTATTCTGTCGCTTTATTAGGTCGAAGCGTGTAATGAGTTGACAGAGCCTATCTCTGCGTATGTTTGCGCCTGATGGCAACACATTTTTTTTCGAAGAAATGTCGCAGTAGTGTCCAACTTGACCTTTTCGGGAATTGAGCCCCTGACATTTCGCTCCAGATGCGAATTCGTCTAGCTGACCGAGTGGCTTGTTCTATAAGACTTTCAACTATTTAAAGTTACAACTTTCAGATTCCAATATTAATCCACAACCTGCACGCACTCAATGTTGATTCATAGTAATAGATCAGAATGAATTGAAAGCAACATACTGTAATTAATAGAATGCTTGAACGAAAGTACAAGCACACACGGATACGAACTCTCAAACAAAAAGATGAAGAGTCCAAACGTCCGATATTGTTGTATCATTTATGAGTGTATCTCCGCGACGGTTTAGATTGCTGTAGGATTGAGCATGGTAAGTTTGTGCAACGTATGTACAGAACATTTTTAACGTTACGGAGTGCAATGCGCAGCACGTGAATTTACCTCATTAACGACGAATAAATTGCTGTCTTTTCTATCTCGTAAAATGTGACAAACGATCCTGGATTTAATTAAAACAAAAAATATCTCTTGCGCCACCACGCGATAAAACAGAATTTTGTTTTTTGCCGGTTTTAGAAAATAATTATTCTGTCTAAAATTGCTTGGAGATTTGTGTAATCACTATAATTCAACAGTAAATTGAGCAGGTAAATAATGATAAATGATGTTATAGTTCTTGCCGGATATTCATGCAAATTACCATGAAAACAATTATTTTAAGTTGGCCAGCATCATTGTAACGACAGTTATGATCAAGATTTGTAGTGTGAATTTATACTTTGTTGACCCAGAGTTTCCTGCCAGGGTGCTCCTCAAAACATCCAAAGACCCGTTATTCGGAGCCGGAGTCAAATCCAACAAATGACACATCAACGGATAGATATGTACGGAATCAAAACCTTCAATCTCATATCCTTGCTGTGAAAAAAAGTACTTTCGATAATGAAAGGTTCGGCGAAAAATAACCAATAAGAAAGAATGTTGTAGGTTGAAATATCAAATTATAAAATCTTGGACTTAAGGGCTTCGTCGCAATTAGAAAATAAGATCAAGGCCTTTATTTTCCATAACTATTCAAGATTTATACTGTATATGACCGGATGTGATGCTGTTTTAGACGATTTAGAAAAAAACAAACACCTAAAAATAGGGTTTCGCATAATGATACCTTGGGTTTTGGAAACCGTACTGCATGCACTTCAAAAATACATTGCAACATAAGTAACGGCGATGAACAAAAGACATTTCAGATTTTTGGCTTTCAAAAACATTAATCTTAGATGAAGACAGCAATTCATTTTCTATAACAAAATTCATCTTGGCCGCTAGTACCATATGTGGCTATTTAGTAAGGTGAAATATATTTTTATAATGGATTTTTTAAAACTTTACATAATTTTGGCAAGCTATATCCTGCTCTACGCAATGAGTTACAAAAACTCAACAACTGCAATTAATTAAATAATTGAAAAGTATAAAACCTTAGCTTTGACATACTTTAAACGACGGGCCAATGCTAAAGTAAGAAGTTTTCATTGATTCCAGTATATTATCGTATCCATGTTGTCCAGCTTGAATATGAAAATTCGGAAATACCTAATGAATGTACAGTTTCCTTTGCTAAGCTACTTTTGAACACTAGTAGCTAAAAATTAAGATAAATTTAAGTAAAACACAGCACAGCATTAAGCATTATTGGTAGATATTCTGGAAAGCAGTGATGATATTATTCTGCTGTTTCGTGACAGCTTATGCATACTTTATTGCTTCATATGAAGAACTTTTAAATACTCCTGAGGCACAATTGCATTTGTATTTTGTTTTTGTGCTTCTTTTTTTTTGGCGCTAATACGCTAATGGAATGTTCTTACAGGTCCTAAACCCATTTTGTTTCGTTTATTTTTTGTGTTTTTTGTTATGTGAGTGAGTATGTTGAGCTGTTACTTTTATGTACAGATAAAAATAAAAACAAAACATGAAAACAAAATAAAACACAAATTAAAAAAGAAAAAAAATTAAATCCTTTTATTTCTGTGCATCAGCAAAAGAAATATTATTATATCCTAATTTATCAATCTTTTCCAATTTAGAGGCAAATCTGATCATTATCTAAGGTTTTTGGGAAATCTCTCCTAGATATGATCGCCAGCAATTGCCAGAGCAATTACTAGTTACTTTGGTAATTACTGACGATCATTTCAAATTTAAAATTATGTCCAATCAGCCATAAATTAAATAAATGAAAGTTAATTTCGGCTCCAAAATGGGAAGTCGAAATCAACCTTCTTTTGTTTAATTTTAAGATATTTTTGGCTGATTGGATATTATATAAATCTCATTATTTCAAATATAATCATCTTACTGCATAAACTTCGTATCCTGGGTCGGCTACTACGACAATGGAGGGAATACGGTCGTTATTCTTGTAATGCAACCTTTCCGGGATGTCATCCTTCAGATAGACTATCATGTGCTCATTCCCTTCTGCAAATAGTGTAACCAATTTTTGTTAATTTGTAAACGTTCCGTCAAAAAATTGCTTTTGCACGTACAGTGCATAACCTAATGAAAAATTTGTAAGGCGTTGTAACAAACATTAATCAGTATTCGGATACAGTAAGTGCGCATGTGTGGTAATCATTTTGAGAGAATGATAATTTAACATTAATAGTTGTTACTTGTTTTAAACATTCTCGCTATGGAAGTCACTACGCGTTGAAAAGAAATGAGCAACTTTAAGGGCTTATCGACGTTGAAAAGTTAGCTGCAACTATTGTAAAAGTATTGAAACGATTTCATGTGATGAGATACAATCTGAAAGACTTGAGGCAAATGAGATATTAATATCAAAGAAGTAGAATAACATTTTCGTTCAAAGAACAACACCTTGATTTAATTTGCAACGATTTTTTCCAAAACAAATATCAACCTCAGATTTCAAACCAAAATGAAACGCTTTTCTGCGACGAAAATTGTCCAACATTCCTAATTTACTGTATTTTTTCGCACTTTGTAATTGCTCTGCAACATATTCAGCATCTTTTGGAGCTGTATCAATCAAGCCTAAAGGACCATAGTTGAACTGAAATCTGACGAAAGATTGGTTCACATATCTGGCCAATGAAATCGCTTCGTCACCTCTCACGGTGGTGTCGACCGTTTCGAAGCCATGATCGCTGAAATACGTTTTTTAAAATTAAAATTGCTGTTATGCGAAATACTTTATTATTAGAGTTACTTAATTACAATTATCTGCTTCACGCTCTCATTGTTCTTAAAAAGTGCTCGATAGCATTTAGCCCTTTTAGCACGGGCTATTTGATCAACGCATTTACAAGGGGGACAAAAATGCACCCCCATAATCTAACTCCTAAACCGAAAGTTACGAGTATGAGATCACCAAATTAGGAATGTAGGTTGGTGTTCACCAAATGCCTGAGAAAATTTGTTTTTGAGTTGATGACGTCATTGGATGAAGTAAGGATCCTTTTTTAAGTTTTGGATTGTCAAAGCCATCTCGAACGCTCAAATTCTGAAATCCTATTTTACGTTTTTGAAACAAAACTATTTTATTTTACGTTTTAAGTTCAGCAAAGTTTGAGATCAAAATAAAATTATACTTAGGCTTGAATAGCTGCAAATAAAGTACAACAATACAATTCAAGTAAAGCTTGAATCCATCGCAATTCGACGATTCTATGCCACTTTTGGTGGTTGTATTATTCTGGCAGTAAAGAGAACGTTGTTTACCTTAGTTCATTACCTGGTTATGATGATATTTAAATCGTCAGTGAGGCCGTAATTTTTGACTTGTTCAAGCAAGTATATGATTGTTCGGTTTATCATTGGCAGCGTTTTGCCCACAATAGCATCACCTTCAGGTCCATATTCATGGCTGTCTTTGTCCGGCTGCAATATAGAAACAAAAAAAAAAGATTTAATGTTGAATTTTGTTGCTTTCCCTTTTCCCATCAATAATATTTTTCCAAATCACCTTTTCATTAGTTATCGTAATTGGAATAACATCGTTTATTCATCAAGTCGTTTCGCCAAAACACAGCGAAGGGACCTTTTGGTTTTTGATTCAGTCTGCCACCTGCCCACCAGTCTACCACTCACTGTAGAGGCTTCACACTGCTCCTTTATTGCTGAACGCCAAGCAGTGAAATTTTATAAACTAATTCTTTTGATGTTTATTTGACCCGATCGAGAATCGAAACCAATCGAGTCTGCAGCTTGTATTGCAAATGCTCTATCTACTCGACCACTGATCGTGGTTGTGTACTTTGTAACGTAGTGCGCTCTGCAAGGCCAAGAGTAATACATTTTGTTGGCGATAGTCGTTTACTTTCACATGATTGAAGATGAAAAACTTTTTTGATCTCTTGAGTTGGATTTTTTTTACCACAGTTTTAAATATTTTGTTGTAAGATGATAAAATAGTGCATTTGCTCCACAATTTTAGAAAAAGCTGCGAAAAAAAGGTTACACAGAAGCTAAGCAAAAACGTGTGAGGTAAATAAATTTGATTGTTTTCTGCCTGTCTCATTTAACTACAGGTTGTTGTGATAGAGTCACCATAGAGAGAAGCAAATTTTAAGAACTTTGGCGTTCGTCGAAACGGAGGTTTAGAGTTCTATTCCTGGCCTGGTCGAACCAAATCCTGGGTCGTTTAAATTGGGAACAGCGATGCCAAACGTCTCGTAACCGCTGCGAGATTTGGTTCGAAGCTTTCTGTTAAGGCGCAGAGACGCGGGAATCAGCCTAATGAAGCGGGATGATAAGAAGATTGATTTTGACGTTAAGAGTTCTGATCTTCTTCGACAAATTTGTTGACCGCTTATAGTTGAACTCATTCAGTAGTGTCTGTTGCATTGATTGTATGCAATTAACTACAAAATTTTTTGTTTGTTTTTTTTATTATAGTTTTTGTTTTGAATGCCAAGTTACAACGTTGACATCAAAAAAAGGAGGCGCAAGAAAAACGTAAACTCACGTTATAACATGACAAAATCAAAATCAAAGCAATAAAATACATATTTGCCGTAAAAATGAAGACTGTCATGCTACGCCACCCGGCTATCAAAATAGGCAAAACAACAAAAACGAACATTCTGCTCACAGTTTAAACGAAAACATAAGTTATATTCAGGATTAGTTTGCGATTATACAAGATTGACACTTACTATATTTATGCATGTGCTGTAATAAGAATCAGAATAGTAAAGTATTTCTCATAATTTTCCGTGTATAACTAGTAATACAATTTTGATGTAAAAATTGGCTGCCAAAAGAACAAGGATCATTAATGCTGTCAACTGTTAATTAAACTTTTGATCAAGTGAAATAAAGTAAAAGAGATACTTCTTTACCCTAAAGTTTTTAATTAAGCAACATTTGAAGATAGAATGTGTTCTGATTTATATAAATGACTGATAGCACTTTTCAAGTTGCAAAGAGATATGTAGTCAGTTGTTTAAACTTTAATTATTGTATTTTAGACAATACCATTAAAGCATTTTAGGAATTTGGACATTACTTTCTTTTGAAAGTTTGCTAATTTATCGACAGAGATTATATATATAAATTAGCCTACCTGCCCAAAGTACAGTGCAACCATATCTAAGTCTTGGGTTGTAAGCCACTCCATCGTTTCGTTGATTTGAAACCTCCAATCTTCTTCCCCACTAGGAGTTTCTATTGTGTCCAGAATTTTCCTCGTTGCATCCACTCCATCAATTGTTGCCCAACTTCCAGGAAACAAATATCCACCACTTTTTAGTCCCTGCAAAATTGCTCGTGTTACCTGCACGGCCCAGATCCATTTAACCGTATTTTACAGTACGATTTGGCCAACGCATTTTCCACGGAAACGGAAAGCAAAAATGCTCCCCCTAAATAATTTTTAAATCGGAAGTCATGAGATTACCAAATTAGTCTTGCCTGTTAGACATGTTTACGTTCGCAACAATTTTTTAAAAACTGGTTTTGAGTTGATCGCGTTATTATTGTGGCGTCACAGTCATATTTTTGAAAAAAGACGTCATTTCTTCAATGACGTGATATCGGTTCAAATTTTTTGTTTGAAAGCGAATCATAAAATGGCTAAGTCAAAATACCTACGTTAAAAAACGTCTTATGTGTCTAATTGCAAGCCGATAAATGCTAAGATTTTGGAAAGTGACTTCGACAAACCTCAAAATTGAAAAAGTTTTCCTTGCCTTAACTTCTTTTAAATTTTGAAGCGTAATTGGTGAATAAATTTGACTGAAAGCCAAATTGATTTGAAGAAAAAAAAAACTCTTTTTCAAAAGGGATTTATCAAGAAAAAACCAGAGGGCTTTGTACGTCCTTCCGAAGAAAAAAATAAAAGTAGTCAATCAAAAAATTTTAGACTACAAAATCAGCAAAAACTTCTTCGATCAATTAGAATCTAAATTTTAGCTGTGTACTCTGTTTTTTTTTGTCATAAAACTGATGCAATTTTTTGATGTGCAAAGTGACTGGCAATAACTTTGACGTATGTTTTATACTTTTGTTAGCGTTATCAATACACTTAACAAGAAATGTTTGTTCTATAAGTGAAGTCATCTGATAACAATTGAGAGCTAAAAAATCAATGCAAAAGCAAATACATAACAAACATTACGTTGCAATTCAAACTATGTGACTGTACTGCAAAGTGCTGAAAATGTTCATGCACAAAATACATTTGCCAAGGTAAAAATAGAGATAAGCAAAAAGAAATGTGTTAAATTCTTTTCCTTTTAACTTCTTAAAAAATAAAGTACTTTTAACAAAACTTACAATATCTTTTATCTCATTACAGCACCTTTTCTTTCTCCCTGGTTCCGTTTATTGAGTATCATTAATTTTTAGCAAGTGGTATTTAAAGTCTACTCACTTGGTTAACTGCTGTAATCCAAATTGGCTCCCCGCCATTATCCCACCACTCGTTGATGGTCAAAGTATCATGAAATCCAGGCGGAACGAGTACGTCCTCATTCAAGTCATAAAAACAGTTATGCAAGACTCCGTGCGACTCCGGATACAAACCTTATGAATATAATTTTTATTCTAGGCCGATTGGCTAATTTTTGATTTCGTAACATAATTTCTTTTAGCAACATAATTTTGGCGTGCCTTAGTATTAAAAATTCACAATGGTCATAATTCGCTTTATCACAAATCGAAATTTATAGGCAAAACTAGCGATTTTCAACTCTAACGTGGAGAGTGATTGCTTGACTCGATAACCGCAGGGTCCATTTGCAACGTCCCTGTCGCATGCTGAGCAAATAAAAAGTAAACTGCCATTATTATTTTACCATCACTACTTTTTTGTTGGTTATTGTTTACAATTATCATGGCTACAGAATTTAGCGGCTGAATAAATTTGTCATGACTTGTTTCTAGCGCAGGCTCTGACCATACACTCTTTTTTAGTAGACGAGAAACAAATGCGTGAAGAAAAAGAGAAGAGCATTGAAGAAAAAAGTTAGCTCTTGTTGGGAAGGTTTTTGCGATCACGCGTATTTGGCTGATTTGATTGGACATAATTGTAGAACAAGTGAACCGTGATGAAAAAAAGACAAAAAAAACTGTCAATTTCTTGTCTGCTCATAAAGAGTTTATGCTCTGACCGAAGGTCTCCAAATAATGATAATTGCTAGATGACTCTACTGAGTTTTTTTAGTTGTGCATTACAGATAATGCATACAATAATTTGATTTTTGCTGTAGGAGGACACTCAATAAAAAACGAATAGGCAAAGAAAGCTGATGGTTTGCAACCAAATATCACAATTTCATGTTACTCGTTAAAACTAAGCTCGCCATTATTCCATCGTAACGCAACAGTAATATTCATCAATAATTGAGTTACAGTACCTGTGGCAATAGAAAAATGGTTGGGAGAAGTGTACGTTGGAAAAACTCCCCGAAGGTATTTAGCTGATACCCCGTTTTCTCTCAAATATTTAAAAGCTTCGAGATCAGGTATTTTGTTCGGAAAATCCCACCTAACGAGTTAACAACAACAAGGTATTGAAACTTGGACTCAAATCAAATCTTTCATTATACTCGCTCTAATACGCCGAAGCGTGTAACGAGTTTTGGGCCCATCTCCGCGTCATTGCACCCGGGCAACACAGCTTCTTTCGAAGAACTGTTGCAGCGGTGGCAAGCCGTTGGCAGCTCTGTGTCCGATTTGACCGGCCTGAGATTAAACCCCATACCTCCAGCTCCAGAGAAGAACGCGTAACCGCTCGACTAACTGGCCGGTGAAACTTGGACTACTGCATGATAAGTAAGTCCAGCGCTCTAGTTTTGGGATTCATGTTCTATTAGAGGTATAATCTGAGCCCTTCTATGCAAGTAGCCAAATAACTACAGAAAAAAAATGATGCTCATTATCAAGACAGAAGAGATGAGTTTCTACTCGTCCTATGAATGCACAAACGGCCTTTTCAGGGCCTTATTCCGCCTTACGGGTCAATGGCTTGAAACACAAAAATTTTCCGATGTCACTTACTGTAACTAAATCCTGCACCTTAACTCCAAAAGAGACTTTGCACGCAAAGTAGATGCTATTGTAAAGCGACTGGCAGTAGTGCATTATGTACAGTAATAGTGGTAGAACGACATATTTTGTCTTATTTTGATATCTTTAGTTGCTACAAGGCTCAATTTTAACCGATCAGTGGTCAAACGGATAAAGTGTCTGCAACTGAAACGGTAGACTTGGGTTTGATACCTGGCCGGGTCAAACTATAAGGACTGAAAAAGTGGTATTGACAGCTTTCCTGCTTGACTTCAGCAATAAAAGGGAGAAGGTGAATCCTCCACAGTATGGGAGACCGTAGATTGGCGGCCAGGTGGAAGCGTGTTTCAAAAGCTGAAGTTGTCTTTGCTGTCTACTGGGCAAGGCAATTTGCTAAATAAATATGTAATTACAATGGTCAGAGCCCAGAGGTCAAAGCAAATCATTTTTCTTTAAATACGTCTACTTTTCTGATGTAGTTCTTGATTTGTTCTTGAAAAGGAGAGAAACAAACATCGGACTAGAAAAATAGCCGTTTTGCAAAAGGAGATTACAACCAGAGGCGGGCACTTGCGGCACAACTATTTTACTTGCGATAGCGCTTGCGACGCAATTATTTTTAGACGCTTGCGCTGCAAGTATTTTAGCAATTTTGAGCGCAATCGCGCAAGCGCAATTGAGATACAGTAGATTAGGAATGGCCGTTTTTCAATCAAATTTGGTTAAAGTTAAGAAAAAAACATTTACGAGGTGCGTAGGCGTAGCCAGGATTTTTGATTCGAGGAGAGGCCCAAACCGCAAATCGCAAGCAATGACGTTATCAAAATTTTTGGAAAAGAGAAACTGTTTATGGGACAAAGATATCGTAAAGTGGAGGATCAGAAGTCGGGGCCTGGGTTGGCATGTAACCTGGATTTTGCTAAAGGAAAAGGACTTAAACCAACAGTAAAATTTTTTCCAAAATTGTCTAACTTGGCAGACGTGGCGAGCAAACTTGTTTAACCCAAACGCATCACAGACTGGGAAATGGGGGTGGGCAGCTGGAAGATTTTTTGTAATTTTCTGGGGAAAAAATAGCTATTTTAATACCATTTGGATCATATTTCGCACGTTTTTAGAGCCATTTGAAATAACTAAATTTTTAAAATTTGAAAGTCAATTGTAAATATCAAACTGGTGAATCTTCCCTTTACTTATAGAACAAGTCCAAAATACGTTTAAAATCTTGAATTTGGGGGTTAAATTTTATAAGTGACTTGGCCCACGTGGAAGAAGCAAGGTACATTGCCTCCTACAGTATTTTTAGCAGTAAATAATCACTCGAGTATTTGCTTTGGACATTTTTGTTTTGTCATGAAAATAACCGGGTTTAGAAGTACATGTTCGCCTACGGGGCCCAGGCCCCCTCAACTCAAAATCAATAATTTGTTCAATAAGTATTTTGCCAAGCTAACGGTTTTTTGTCAAAAGTATTTTGTTGCATAAAAACTGGCGAGGTGGATTGTGATTTGAAATTGGTGCAATAGATGGTTACTTAATGTTAATGCATTAAGTTCACAAAATGATTAGATGAGGGCCTAAGGATGCAACTTTTAGGACAAAAACCTTGAATTTCTCCCGGGTTATACAGGGTGGGCCGTAAATAACGCACCAAAGCATATTAAACAATATTGATAATAATAACACACGTTTTTATTAAAGAAAGAAAAGATATTTACATTATTTCACATCACAATTTACTTTTAATTCTTGGGTGCGTAACTTACGGCCCACCCTTTTGTTATAATTATCAGAATTGTTTTATATGCTTTGGTGCGTTATTTACGGCCCACCCTGTACATTTAAATTAAATGAAAAAAAATTTGATGTGAAGGGATCCAGGCCACCAGGTCGTCAATATTAACATTAGTCTGTTGTACTCGTATACTGCTGTATACGCGGAAATACTGAAAATAAAAGTAAAAACATTTAAGGCTTTGTTTATTATTTTTATGATAGGTGGCATTTCAGTTGGGAGGGGGGCGGGCATTTTACCCCCCTTTGGCTACGCCTATGACGAGGTAGTAGGTTCATAAAACCTCGTCATGGGAAATTCCATTTGTCTAACAGCTTGCAAAAATTTTATGGGATTTACAGCAGGGGTCTTCTTTCGCTGAAACGTTTCTCTCTAAAATATTTTTTGCCAATTTTTCCAAAAAAAATTCCAATCGAGTAATTAAAAAAGTGGTTGTAAAATCAAATTCTAAACAGAAAAAATGTTTTTGTAATTGTCTTTCAAGAAATACGCAACTCGTTTCCAAAGAAATTGATACTTGCTTGAGGCTTAAACGCGTTACTCGCAACAGTCCGACTTTTTTACCGTAATTCAAAAACAAGAAACAACAAAAACTATTAATTACAACTTTTTTGCAAGTCCGGGAAAACTTGAAAGATATTGCAAACAGGAGTGACAGCATTAGTATAACCACAGTACACTATGGTATAGCTGTAATACGTAAATCTTGGATGGTTCGATTTCTTCAAACAAAAAACAAGACGATTTTTTTAGCGTGCTCCATTTGTTACAGAGTGATGCTAATTGCTCCAGAAGCATAAAATATGTATCGAAGCATGTAAAGGATTTCCTTGACGAACCATTACAAAAAACAATGACTCCGAACTTCGAAGTCGTTCGCTTACCACCACATGAGGACTTTATTAGTGGAATTTTTTAAACCCTGGGTCCTTTAAGTGCAGGTGATGAGAGTATTTTTTTGTTAGGTATAAAGACTTTCTTCGCCCAAAGAGGTTTAGCGATGTACGTTTTCAAATCCTCGTCTTTTTTGAAGAAAACCAGCAATCTTTTGTTTACTAATTTGGTAGCATGCATAATTTGTTTTGAATATTGGTTTTGTATTGTAGCCCAGCGCAGTTTGAGCAGTGAGTCAATTAGAATTATACTTTTCAAAACGTCACACTTGCGCTTGCGTCGCAATTATTTTTTGTGCTTGCGGAAACGCTTACGCGGCAAGATTTTCAGAGTGGTTGCGCAAGCGCTTACGCCGCAACTTTTTTGACTTGTGCTGCCACCTCTGATTACAACACGAATTTATTTAAAGTATTTTAATACTTACAGAAGAAGCAATGAAAACTAGAATATTAGAATACACAGACTCACATTTACAAAAAAATACCTTGCTGGCCTGTTTGTAAGCTGCTAATAATTCAAATTACAGTGAAAAGGAGATAGGAAGCCCTTATTTAACCTGTTTCGCCGTCACGGTATCCTGAAGGAGTGATCTAATTCCAAACCTTATTCATTTCTTTAGAATAAGACTACCCCCTGAGGATCCCGTCAGGGCGAAGCTGGCAGTAGGAGTTTCCTATTTTTGGTTCACTGTAATTCTAATTATTCGGGGGTTAACACGACGTCGTAAGTTCTTTAAACAAAGAGAACTTACAATGTCGTTACTTTTGCAAATCGCTGCATAGTACGCTCCTGCTCCGGGTTTTTTATTTAGCACTTTCTTGCTGGTAGGGAAAACCCTACATTATTGAATGCTGCTAATTGCCAGATAAACCAAAATTACCGCAATCCGTCGAAGGAAACCAGCAGTAGTTTGTGGTGATTCCCTTTTCTTGCTTCCATGCTCCAAACACAACAAATTAATGTCAAACCAAGCAACGTTTTTATCATTGTATTCAACAATATTATGCCTATTAATGCAATCACTGGTATACAGAAAAAAAATGATGCTAAGCAAGTATGGAGTTCGAACCTCCCATAAGACTAGCAAAAAGGAAGAATTTTTTTGAAACAAGGTGTACTGTAATTGTTTTCCATAACCCTTTTTCAAAATTTTCGTTAAGCTACCCTTATTGAAAGTGAAACACTGTTGCAACTAACCCGATCAGCAAAACTTGGTCCGAGAAACAACGAGATCCAAAATAGACACAAACGAGCTTTTCCACTTATGCAATTATTGTGAACTAAGGTTGGTTCAATAATTTCAGCTGCATCCGTTAAACAACAATTTGGAATATTTTAGCTTGTGGTTAATTTTTTGTCAGGGCTTTAAACTCACTAACTAACAAAAAGCAATAATCAAAGATTAATTGGTCGATGGAGTGAAAAGTGGCTGTTATATTTTTGGAGTAACTACTAGAGCTTTATAAATACTAAGTGCTTGCTGCTTATTGTTACCTTAGAAAGAAACAAAGAAAAATCTGCAATCCACTGTAACTAATTATGCTCAACAGAATTTACTAAATGAAAAATTACTTCTTTATTAACATTGTTATCTTTGCTGTAGCAAATAAAAGTATTTCTAGCTCGTAAAATGTCGCAAGCAAGTCGTATAAAATTTAATGATTCATAAACAATTTTAATGGTGTTAATTATTAAACAAATGTTGATTTTTAGTGTATTATTTTTTTAAATTGTTGATCATGAATAGCAGGAACATTCAAAAACTTTTGACGCAACTGCAGTTCATACTTGAAACCTACAAAAAACCTATACCGGTACTTTAATGCGTAGCTAGGGCTTTTTTTCTTATTTTCTAGCTCTGTGCAGTTTCAAACTATTCTGATATAAGAAATTAATATTTCTGACCAATTTCACGCATAATGATAGTTAGAATCTGTGCATCGTGGAATATTTTGTGTTAGGTAGGCCAAATTAGACTGGGTGTAAAACACGCATTTAGGGGTTTGGTTGTGCTCGAGCAGATGTGAACTAAAAATTCGTGTGAATTCTTAGGATTTGAAGTTTAGAAATTCGGGAAATAAAAATCTAAAAAATATGCAAATGTTTGCAAGGAAATTTCAAAATATCAACTTCACCTATAATATTGAAATTGTTTATTAAAGTGATTAACTTTATGTGATGAGTTGGTGATCTATAAAGTTCTCTTTGTAGCTTTCTTCGTGCCCCTGAGGGATTTAAATTTTAGCGTGTACCGTTTCTATTTTTTTTATTTCAACAAAAAAATAAAATATATTACCCTACAGCAATGTAATTGATTATATGATTTGCTTTAACTGAGAGTCTCTACTTGGTAGCGGAGGCCGACAAATTTCAATTAAAGTTTTTATGCTTGCTATTATAGCATTCTGATTGATTACGACAATTAATTCAGATGTGAAAAGTTGCAACTTTACTTTATTGATTCCAAAAATTTTAACGATGTCAAAATATTATCGATCTTTTTGTGAATTCAAAATTATTAAAAATCAACCTTCTTTTTCATTCAATGTACAACAATATTCTTTTTTTGAAAAGCTTCTTTTCAATTTTAATTATTCATAGGCATATAACGGAGAACACAAAGACGGATAAAAATTGAATGCGGAGTAATATTTTCAAAATATGCTTCAATATTGATAAAAACAAAAACCACTATTTTCAAAACTTTGATCACTTTGGTGATTCTGGAAAAAGACACAGTTGTTGACGAAAAATTCGAAATGATTTAAATGCAATTTCAAGCTATACGGTGCATTAATTAATCATTCAGAACAGAGCTGAACGACAAGGATTTGCTTTCAAGAAGTCAATCACAAAAGATTTCTGACAGCATTAATTAGAAGATTTAAGTTTGTTAAAAATCCCTGTCAAATTCTGAAAAATTTTAAAGAAACAAAGGCTTATTCCTTCTGGTTCTAATTAGCGGAGCTGACGAGCGGAAAATGTGTTGATAAAACGTAAATAAAAGCTAAAATTTAGTTTTTCCCAAACTTCATACGTATTTTTCTTTTTTATTCACAAACTTAATTGAATTTTTGAAGTGAATCATAAGTCAAAACTTGTTAACAGCTTTATCACATAATTTGTCATTTTCAAACTTAAAAGTTGTTGTTTAAGTCTAATTGGTAAGTAAATTAGCTCGTGTCAACTTTAACACCTATTAGTTGGGCAAAGATTGATGACATTTTAAAATGAAAGTAAATCAATGGAGAATTGAGCATCATTTTTACACCGTTACAATTAGCAATAAATACTGTAATATTCATTATTCAAATGTCAAATTTTTCATAACTAATACTTGCCGTATTACGCCAATCGTGTAACAAATTAGCGGGTCCCATCTTCACGTTGTTGCGCCTTTGAACAAAAGAGCTCCTTTTGAAGAAATGTATAGCGGCTGGGCAGCACTGAGTCAGATTTCATGGGCTCAAGATTTGAACCTAAGATCCTCCAGAAATGAACAAACGTCTTATTGCTTGACCAACTGGTTGGCGATGTGATATATTAAATTGACCAGATGTGGAATGTAACGAAATTTCTATTCCAAGCAGAGCAAACTTCTCCGTTGTTTAAGTCAACAGAAAATGAAAAAAACTATTAGTATAGGGCTTTGTTCAAGACAGTACAACTAGAGTATTTTGAATTCCTCGCTAACTTAACGCTCGGCGATTTGTTTTGATAAACAAGAAAATTATAAAATTAGACAACTTATTAACCGAAAGTTACAAATTAACCAATTTTTTAGGTAAAGATTTTTTCGGAGTTAAGCATTAAATCAAAATTCAAAATTTTATAAAATGATGGGTTACAAAGGGACCAACTTATATTTTCTGTAGTTGAAATACAGGTAGCGGTGAATGACGATATCTGTTACCACTAAAAACAAAAAAGGGTTGTTTGTTAACAATCCAAATGCAACGATTATATATTATCCAATTAAGCATACAAAACCTCTAGGTAGTGCTAGAGAGCATTTTACGGAAGCGCTGCTTCAGTAGATTATGATTGATAATCAAGCAGGACTAAAAAAATGAATAAATAAATTCGAAGACAACGTGCTAACTAAACTAACAAACTTTGCATCAAACGCAAAACCGAACATTGCATTTTTAACGTAATGAAAAACCGTATACCGATATCGCGTTCTTGCTATTTTCCGATTTAAAATTTTACAGTTGCAAAATCTAAGAATGCTTTTATCAATTATAAATCAAGATTAAGGCCTCTTTGTGTCCGAATGAAAGAGTGAAAAACTTCTTTCTGAAAAAGGAGCTATATTTGTCTACAAACAGGGGCGCCCGCAAGGGGGGGCAGGGGGGGGCAAGTGCCCCCCCCTGGAAATTAAGATGTCAAGTATTTTTTGTGTTTAAATTTGCAAAATAAGCCTAAATATATGTATCTAAAGTAAGAAAACAACCTCTTGGAGAGTTTTTTTTACCTTGGTGCAGAGGGCAGGGGCAGCAGTGACGTTGCTAGGGGGGCGGCCCACTTCGGGTGTCATCATTTTGGGGTGACACCATTTTGTGATACCAATCGAACAAAAAAGAAAACAACAATGTGTTTGATATCATCGAGAATGCTTAGCACACTGAAATGGATTAAAAACGATTTAAAGCGTCTTTTAAAACATTTATTTAGAGGGCTGGGCGCTATTTGGTCAAACGTATTACTCACAAATCATTAAAAATTTTAATAATTGGCCAAAACTAAGCAATCAAATTTGATCGCTTCTTGAAACATGCTGAATATAGGTTTCATAAAAAAAATATAAGCTCAGGAATAGGGAGGGGTGGATGTTCAGTATCAGTGAAATACCAATCACTTCGACTCACATATCTTTCCATTAGCCCCTCCCCCCAATCATTTTTCTCTATTTGATTAATCGACGTTTGTAGTTTAGTAGACGAAATGCATTACTTGTTGTGAGTTTTATTGAACTACAAAATTTTTTGATGTATAAGACCAGCTTGTAAATAAAGAGCACTGAAATTTAACGATTAGCTACCTCCGACAGAGCCATAGCCCATTTATGTAACCAGTTAGTCATGCTTTGCACTGCCAATTTCTATGCCATATTTCAAAAGCATTAATTTCAATAAAAATTGGCCTCAAATTATTTTTGAAAAATAAAATAAAATTTTTCGAGGGCTGATGGCTCCACCCCCAGAACCCCAATGGCCTCCGGTGGATGGGATAAGGAGCTTTCAGATCCCCAAAACAACCCTTCCCCCACTGCAGATTTCTAATTACACGCCTGATACTAAACGCGCGCTGCTTATACTTCCAAGTTTTAAAATCTTACAATGAGAAGTTATTAAGATAGCCAAATAACAATCGCACCATCTACAGTAATGGCGTAGTACTGCTTTTTTTAAAATATAACTTTTTGCAGCCTTCTATACATTATGAAGGGCGACACCATAAATTTCGCCACGGGTGTTACCATCCTTAGCGACGCCCCTAGAGGGCAGGAGGAACAGGATTGCTTATTTCACGTAAAATATCATACATCATTTTCTTAAAAGCGAGCGAAAGCAATATCCTAGGATTAAGCATTAAACTGTTTGATTAAATAATCAATATCAAACGTTTCAGCATCTGTCATTAAGCCCTTATCAGGATCTAAATACAATATGCAGCGTTTAATATTTCAAGTTTACGCTGTGGTGATATAAACCCTAAAATAATAATTACTCCGCCATTAAATTATTTTTGCTCAGAAACTGAAATCAAAACCAAACTTGTAGTCAGTAGTGTAGCCAAGGGGGTTGTGCCCCCGGCATTGGGAGTGCACGATAAGAAAAATGCCACAATTTTTGCCCTTCTGAGGCAGTCTTTTGCAGTTATATGGCCTCTAAAGTGGTTTAAAGCCACTTTTGAAACATTTGTATTGTTTTTTTTAGACGGAGTATTAACTTACTTGTCAAAATACAGCTTGAAAACATGGCTAAAAATGTGCTGTCAAAATTAATCGCATAATGCAAAATCCTCAACGTAAGTTTTGTAAAAAAAGGGGATGGGGGGGCTACTCATCAATTACTTTATTCAATTACAACAAGTTTTGGACTCGATCTGTGACTAACATGGGGGTTTGAAGGGACTGAGTTATTTAATTCTTTCAAATGGCTCTCAAATTGTAGGCTATCAATTTAAGGTTTTTAAATGGCTCTAAAAAGATGCGAAATTTGATTCGAATTGCGTTAAAATGGCTATTTTTCTGAAATATTGGAAAAATTGCCAGCAGTTAGGGATTTGTACCGAGACCCCGGTATGTGATATGCTTTAGTTGCATCAGTTTTCTCGGCGCGTTGCCCAATCAGGAACGTAGCCAAGTAGGGGGGGGCTATAGCCCCCCCATTGGCCTGTCAACCAAAACGCAGAATAAGAAAAATACCACATTTTTAGTTCTACTGAGACTGTTTTTTTTTGCGCTGGAATGGACTAAAAAGTAATTTAAAGCAACTTTTGAAACATATATTCAGGGGGGGCTAATTTGCCAAAAATTAAAGTCACAAATCAATGAGAACTTTAAAAAATGCCCAAAAATAAACAATGAGATTTGATCGCTAGTGTAAAAATGCCAAACATAGGTTTTATCAACAAATATATTATAAACTCAGGAATAAGGAGGAAGAAGCTATTTAGTGTTAGTTAATTACCGGTCACTTCTTTCAAATATCTTTCCATTAGCCCCCACCACCAATTATTTTTCGTTTCGAAATATAGATGAAATAGACTACTCCGAGTGAGTTTTATTGAATAGTAGGATTTTATGATTTAACAGCATGTAAACTAGAGAACTACAGTTTTATCGTTAACCATCTCCCATATAGTCCATTAACGCAACCAGTTGAATCATGTTGCTCTGCCAATTTCTATGCCACGTTTAAAAAGCATTAATTTTTACTAAAATAGCCCTAAAATTAAGTTATTTTTGCAAAAAAAATGCAAAAATTTTGAACGCTGGGGGCTCCGCCCCCACACCCCCGACCCCCCTGCCTATGGCGGATAGGGGCTTTGCCCCCAACCCCCCAAATAGCTCCTCCCCATTGCGAATCTCTGGCTACGCCCCTGTCCCAATTGCAGAATTTTTCAAGGAAAAACTTCAATTTTTTGGGTTAATGAACCCCCCTCCCTAACAAAATTCAGGTCGCAGTCAGTGGCGCAACCAAGTGGGCTAAGGGAACTTGGCCTCCCCTTCTTCTTCTCTAAGTCACTTGGAAAACTTAAGTCACATATGCGTGCGTTTAAACGTGGTTTGAATTTGATCTGCAATTAAAGAGGGCTGAAAGGGCTGGGCAATTTAAGAATTTCAAGTAGATTTTTAATCTCAACAATTTTGTTCTTTCCAATGGCCTTAAAAACGTTCGAAATGAGATCCAAATGACGTTAAAATGGTCATTTTTTTCAAGAAGTTGCGAAAATTGTCCAGTGAGAGGGGGCTTCGCCCCCTAACCCCCTTCCATAATATACTTAAATTGGATTAATTTGCTCAACATGCCGTCCAATTGCAACATTTTTTGAACAGGATCATTTCAACTTTTGGTTCAAGCCCCTTAGCAAATCCTGGTTGCAGCAGTAAAGTTTTATTCAATCCAGTAGATAATAGATACATCGCTTGCCCCCCCCTGGAAAAATTTCTACGGGCGCCTCTGTCTACAAACAATGTTTTGTATGCACCGAGTCTTGCAAAATTGTCTGGAAGCATTTTTTACTCTAAGATATGTGTGATCGTAAAAATATTCTACGAAAAGCATGAATGTTACAAATCTTAATGTAATTTTTTACAAGGTTTTAGAGTTTCAACATGGCTAAAATTTAAAGCGAAAACGTATTGCAGCCTACAGTAGGCATAGGTCGACTTGAAATTAATGATGATATACAGTATTCTTATACAGTATCTTGAGTATTAGAGGCAAAATCGAAACCGTTGTTGAATGTTGATCATAGTTTTGATTGTGCCTTTAAGACTCTGAATATGTTTATTGCTTGTGAACAATTTTCAATTTCAATTAGCATAATAAAATGTTCACCATCAACATCATATTACAGATGTTAGTCGCAATCATTTGTAGCAGAAAACGTCCCTTCTGTACCAAGCACTAAAACGAAACGATTTTTCGCTTTAAAACGTTGGTACAATTATGCGCTTACTCATATCAATCAAACCAGCTGTTTCATGAGCGACAATTTCATGCCTTTGAACTTAAACTGGCGAAACGTACAGTCACAAAGGGTGCTGGAGCACGCAAAAAATACTGGTGAAATTTAAATATGTTTAAAAAAAATGTTAAAAACTAACGATGATATTAAAAACTAACGCGTTGGAATCAATCAAACTTTTCATTAGCGCGCTCAGTTTTGGTGCGGGAGGTCTTCACTCTACAGTTCAAATCGCCACCACTGCGACAATCTTCGAAAGAAGCTGTATTTCCCGGGCGCAATGACGCAGAAATGGGCCCCACAAACTCGTTACAAGCTTCTACGTAAAACAGAGTGTACATTAAAACATTTGATTTTGATTAGATTATTAACAGCCTTCTTTTGTGTGATTTTTTTCTCTTTATACGTTGGATATTTTTGTTTTTTCGCTCAGGCATTGTAAAGCAAACTGGAAGTTTTTGATTTTATTTGTGAAAAAGGCAGACTTGTTTAAAATTGAAAGAACAGGCGTTTAAATTGGGTTACATGTAAACGCTAGTAATTCTCCGCAGTTGCCTATAATGTCGTAGTTAATAACTGTTTTTACATGTTCCTTTCCAGGCCACTTGTTGGTTCCGCTGCCGGCTCAGCGCTACGTCAGGCCGAGAAAGTATCAAATAATATCGAAAGAAACGCGCCAATAATATTTGCTTTGAAGCTGTTGCGGAAAAATACCTTCTTCCTCTCCAAAACTTAACTATAACTTAAGTAAACGGAGCACATCCTTGGCTAGTGCTCTGACAACAGATTTAACTGACTGAGAACTGTTGTATATACGCTAGTTGACTGAAAAAAAATGCAACCACAGGATACTGATAAGGAAAATTGGACAGTCTCTGACAATTCACTCTATGGTACAGCTGATGTAGCGCCATTTTTCCGTATTTTAGATTTGAGTTTTGAGGCGCTTCGTAAAATAAGTTACTTGTTTTTGGGGTTAAGTCAGCATTTGTCTATAGACGCTACAACAATGGCATTTTCTTGCTAGGGTTCAGTTTTTTTTTAATTTTTTTTTATTCATTTAGTTTCTTTTTTGATTCAAAGCAAGTGAACTTGTACGAGTAAAACTTTGTTGGCATGTTATTGCAGCTATTGTATACTTACCGCATCTAACTAATAGGTGTTTGTCAGCTTGCTCACAGTAGAGTTAAAACCTCAGCGCAGCGCGCTATTTACTTCCACTCACTTGACAAGTTGATGGTAGCATAAAAATAATTTATTAATTACTTTTCTGAGCACAATGTAACAAATAAAACACAGAGTTGCAACAGTGAAATATGATCATGCAAATAGTAAAACAAGCCAAATCGCTCAAGCTTCAAAACTAAAACAAAAACAAAAAGAGAGCTGCAAATGAACAACTCCTAGTTTACTTTTAGGCTGATATGAGACAGGTATCCTTCCTCACTTTGGTTTTGCTGTTGCTTAATATCCCAAGCAATCGAATTATTTTTCGTTTTGTTTGACTTTGAATCAAAATAGGAAAAAAACATTAAAATATGATCTAGATATTATAGATAAATGAAATGTGCAGAACTCAAACCAGCGTCTGTCTTCCATTTTGTTGAAGCCTTTCAAAATCATAAAAATATGCACCAAGTTTAACGCAATAATTTGAGTAAAACATGCGTATGTAGAATAAAAAAGCACATGGTATAAATCAAAAATTTGAACTTTATTATTACGGAGTCAAAAGTGACAATACGAAAAAATTTGAAATTGAAACTATTGTAATATTATTTGCAATTTCACAAAATGTTTATAAAGTCGGTTTATTGAAATTGTAGCAATAGTAAACAAGTTTGGTATAAAATTTTCCTAAAGTCGGCAAAAGTCGCATCTATAAGCTCCACTGGGGATGTAAAATCTGATTCGATTCAAGTGTTGAAAGTGGCGTTGAAATATTTACTACATTTTTGGATACTGTCGTTGAATTAAATGATTTACACTGAAGTTTAACGGTCGTTGATTGGGGAGTTGGGGTGGCACGTGGGAGTTGTAATGAGTCTGAGCCCCCACTGGCGTCCCTGAGGCGGGAAAAGTGTGACTAAAGGAGTAATGGCCTGTGTAATGTGCCGTGGGGGCCTGAGGAACAATGGAAGGGGAGAATGTTGCAATGTTCGCTGAAGTAACATACCGACTTGCTTCAAGATGTGATTGTGAGGTAGCGGCTCGAAACTCTGGGAGGATGGTGGAAGCAACCGCTTGGGTGATTAGACCCCCTTCTTCTGAGAGGTTGGGGTCTGTGGGTTGAGGTGAGTGAAAAGCTATCCGTTCCTCCGGTTGTTGAAGGCCATGAAACCGGGATGACTTTTGGGGAGTAGGAAGTGTTTCTGAAGCTTCCTGCATGCTTAAAGAGCTGGACTGCTGCATATTTAAATCCACAGCGACTGGGTTGGGGGCGTCTGAGTCTGGAATTGGAGAAGTGTGAGAAGCGTTGAATTGAAGAGGGGCTTCTTCTTCTCTTCTGCTTGGCAGGTCACTACTGTAGGAGGATGATGAGTCGTCTGAAAAGCGATGAGCGAGGGATGATGCTGCATATGATGCTGCTGTGGAATAGCAGTGTGGAATTTGTGGAAGATTGTAATTTTGTGGCTTGTCTCCCTTCCCTTCTAAAGATTGATCTCTTCTCTTCCGTCTTCTTCTGTAAAAATGAAATGATTAAGAATCAATCAAAATAAAGAAAATTTCACGTCAAGAGGAAATTTTAGTTTCGGTATATTTTTGTCGTTAGAGACAAAGCACCAACTTTCAATCGAAAAAAATAATAATAATAATCAAAATGATGACATTTAAACACCGACGAGAAGTTAAAGAAACTATTGAGTAATAAAGCATATTTTTCAGTCAGCCAAAACTAAAAAACTGTGTTTTGCTTGCTGCTGTCATATTCATTACCTTCAAATATTTAATTTACCAAATACTAACAATTTTAAAATAAAAAAATTGGTGCGTGAGCATTTCTATATTTTACTTTTATTGTTTATTTATTCTTATTTAATAATACAAAATTTATAAAGTACAGATATTGTAGTAAAAATGTGAATATGAATAAGTTTATGAACTATCAATTATTCGGTTTTTTTTTTTAATAAATTAGTAAATCAATCATACATTTTAACGTTTCCAAAAATAATCTTCCGAATATTTAGACAATCATTTTTTCAATTTGCAAAACCTGTATTCCATTCTGTTTTCTTTAACCATTTAAATCAATTAAAATTATTCCATATTCTAATTGTATTTATTACTTGAAAATTTAATATCTTTTTCTCCTTAACAGTTTTTATTGCTTTCTTTTTTCTCATTTTTTTAAGCAATGCTCTAACTTTCTTCAAATTTAGTCCATATACTTATCTAATTTATTTGTTTATTGAAGTCTACTCACGACTTACTGAAAGTGGTATACTTAATGTAAACAATTTAGGTACGGAATTTCAACATTTTTTGGAGAGGTCATTTCACACCCCTTCTGTTGTTGCAAAAATAAAAGAGATAAAAAGCAGATTATTTTTCATCAAAAAGATTTAAAAATCGTGGGAAAAATAAAAATCGATAAATATGACGCAAAGTACTATTATTATAGTGACACACAAATGTTAACAGATGTAACCAAAATTTGGTTGTAAAGTTATTTTTATTATTTCTACTTTTACGCGGAATGACCTAAAGATTAATGTTTTTGTCGCATTAAAATTTACAGACCAACAAATTTGCCAAAGTATAATTAATTAAGCTTAACAGATAATAGCCGTTTAAATATGTTGTTTTAGCACAAAAGCATTATTTATAACATTCGTGTTTGATAAGCTGTTTAGCTTAACTTATTTTTGAGTGACATCGGAAGACCATTTAGCGCACCTGTTAAAATAGACACTGACACTCAAATAGTATTATTAGTCATTTCCAAGACTTAATATGTAAGAGATTTACTCGATAATCCCTGTTTCAGTGATTATTTTTAATCTAAATATTTCAAAAAAGTTTTTGTTTGAATCTAGTTGGCGCCTTTAGATTTTATCAGTTAATTTCAGAAATCATTTCGTGGCCGACCTATGACAGTAGTTGTTACGATGCAATCAGCGATTAACTAATCCACAGCGCTTAATCTTCTAATCTTTCAATGTTTATCCGTTTATTTCCTGTGACTTTATGGTAAACTTTTGCGTTACTGCTTTTGTACGGTTTTTTGTCGTTGTTGAAATAATGATTCTCTTAAGTTGATTTTTTGCTTGAATGCCTCCGCAATGTCAAAACTTTGCAAAAATTCAGCAACAAAGTAAAGTTAAATTATAATAATTGTTGTGTTTCAAATAGCTTTGAAGAGAGGATTTCGTATTTTAAATTCTTAGATGTTTCGCAATTTTTCATTGTAAATTTTTTAACTGAATAATTGTTATCATTATATTATGATGATTTAACTTTATTCTTGCTAAATTTCATATTACACGTAAGTGACAATCACGTAAAGCTCTTTGGAACGCTTTTATATAACGAAATAACATTTAAAAATGGCGAAAGATGTTCTCGGTTTACAATAAAATTGAAAAAAAATTTACCTGAAGTTTCCGTTGTCGAACATTTTTTCGCAGTTAGGGTCCAGTGCCCAGTAATTTCCCTTCCCCGGATCGTCTTCGTCGCGGGCAACTTTCTTGAAACAATCGTTCAGCGAAAGATTGTGTCGGATGGAGTTCTGCCAACCTGCTCGGCTCCGCTTGTAAAACGGAAAGTTCTCCGCTACATACATGTAAATTCCGGACAATGTTAATTTCTTTTCTTTCGAGTTCTGAATCGCCATTGCAATAAGAGCGGAGTAAGAATACGGCGGACGAACCATTTTGAACAACTCCGTCTGCCCGGTCAAAGAAAGCCACGGAAAATCTGCTCCAAAATGAGAAGCGTGGGAAGGGTGGTGAGGGAAAAACTGACGTTGCCCAGCAACCATAGACGCCGCGGGGTGCCCCGGTCCAGGGTATCCCTGCATATACGTGGAGTTGTACCCAGCCCATAAATATGGATTTGGGGCGGCATGACCCCCAGAATAATCGAGGGGATAATGGGCTGATGTCCTTCCTCCGGGTATACCTGCTTGATAAAGGTTATCATACATATTAGGTACATCCATATAGTCTTGAGCAGTGGGAGGATTTCGGGGGGCAAGTGCAGGATTCATCATAACTGGTCTGGGCTCCAAAGGATGAGCAATATTTACCATTATCAAGAAAAATAAAACTAAACAAATTTTATTATTATTTTTATAGCAAATATTCTGCAAAAAGTACTAAAATTTACAATTTTTCTCATTTTTTAAAAGTGTTCTATACTTATACTGTACTTTCTATTTAATTTAGTGACGTTCAAACTTTGCCACATTAAAAAAGTGTAGGAAAATGACGAAAAACATAATGTACTGGGTTAGGACACTTCAAATTTAAAATATTTGAAACTTCATTAAAAAAAGCATCATTAGAGAGAACACTCATCTAAAATTAAATCAATTTTTTCCTCAAATTTTAATACAGTACAATTTACAAAATCTTTGTGAATGTTATAGTAGTCCGAGAAATATCACAAATTAATAGCAATTAACTCACATTGTGTTGCTTTTTAAATATTTTCGTTTTCAGTGAGATTAATCGCTAAATTTGTCTTCTTATCTCTAACTGTACTAAGCCTCTTTGTTCTGCCATAGCGCTTCTCAATCTTTATATTAACTGCCTTTTTCAAGTGCGGGTTGTTCGCTATCTCAGCTTCGCTGTAAGCTTCTCATTTAACAAGATCAAATTCCATTAAGCTTTTTTCAAAAATTTAGGAAAAAAGTTTGGAAATACACTTTTTTATGTAAGAACCAGTAACTTTTGAGTTGAGAATGGCTGTTATTCAATTTTTACAAAATTTTCAGCATTGTTTATTCTTAATTTGTTCTCAACGTGATTGAAGCAAGCATAAAGTGACACAAATTTATTCTTGTATGGTTGAAAGTAAATGTTTTTTGTTCTGGACCATGTTAGTCAAATCAACAACGGTAATACGGAAAAGGTCGGGAAAATCTTTGTCGACTACTTACTAACACATTAGCTAGTCTATGTTTATATGTGTTTTTATTTTGTTTTTTTTGGGGGGGCTGATATTGGCATTGTTCTTAATTTGTTCTAAAACTTTGAGCAAAAATGAGCCAGTCAGCTGTCAGCAACCTTTCGGTCATTAACGCGAGACTCTACCATCTAGCTATTGAGCAATGCACAATAACGAATGGCTCGCCACCGCTGCAACATTTTTTTGAAAGAGGCGGTGTTGCCCACCGGCGTTATGACGCGGAGATGGGCCCCGCAAACTTGTTACACGCTTCGGCGTAATACAACAAGTATAACGAAAGATCTAATTTGGTTTACATAATACACCGCAATCATGGATGTACAGTATTTACATTATTTACCGTGTAAAATAAAACGTCTATATTTTTAATCGTTTGCGTGCTATCTGGCCTAAAGGCTACCAGCGCAAAAACCTCGGAAAGAGTCACCAGAACGGCGACTACTTAAAAAGAAGTCATGAGAAAATGTTGTCTTGCCGCAGGAATCGACCTACAGCCTTTGGATTACCGGTCCAATGCTCTACCACTTGAACTAGAGAAGACGTCTCCTGGCACGCTTAATATTGTCTATTTAAACCCAGCAACTTAATAAATAGCCAAATAGCCAAAATTAATCAAGTGGTTGAGCAGTGGACCGGTAATCCAAAGGCTGCAGGTTCGATTCCTGCGGGAAGACAACTTTTTCGCATGCGTGTTTTTAAGTAGTCGCCGTTCTGGTGACTCTTACTGAAACTTCCATGCTGGTAGCCTTTAGGCCAGATAGTACGCAAACCATTAAATATTAAAAGCTCTGGCCAGCGAACGTCAAAAACATCACATCTAAATTTTTATTAATAAAACGTTTAGTTTTTATGCCGAGATGATAATTTAATTTTTGGATGTTTGTGTTAGTTTTATTTGTTTGTGTGACTTTTCGCAATCAATATCACATTTTTTGTTCTATTAATTTTTTTTTTTTTTTTTTTGAAACTTTACCGCTATCTTTTTGCACCGCATTCGCTTTGTTCGCATTAAATATCTCGCTGTTACCCGTTTTTTGTTAGTCTACTAGCTTGTAACGTCACAGTACTTCGCCTCTTCAGTCGCAAACCGGCTTCCGTGACGTCATCACGCGGTATGACAAAAGCAAACCGTATGGTTTGAGAACCTGTTTCTTTATTGATAACAGTTAACTATTTGAACTAGAACCAATTAAGCAAAGAACCGATTTATAACATAGGTGTTGTACTATCGACAAAATTGTGACAATATTTACAAGAGGAACTTAATTAGATGGATTTAACAACAAAACACAACACAACATACTGTACAAATGTACAATATTATAACACTACGGCGAAAACAAAGCAAAGTAAAAAAAAGAGACATGGTATTATTGGTGGTTTCTTATGCAAAACCCAGGCCTGGTTTACACCAGGCGTAAAATCAGTTGCGGTGTACCTTGTTGTTTCTACTAACTACAACTTTTACCCGAGCAAGACGGTAAGTCTTAAAGGCGCGAGGCCAAAACTTGAAATGGAAGGAAGCTACTTTGCATTTGCCGGCTTTGCGGTTGCACATGGAGCTGGGTTTCGTGGTGTCACCCTTTATCATGTGACGCTTCCGCGGCCGTGACCGACGTAGGTGAAATTTAGGTCCAAATGCGGATGGAGACCAAAAAAAAAAAGAAAACAAAAGGTCTTCCCCAAAAGTCAGTGGAGTTTTTGGTCCAAATGCGGATGGAGACCAAAATAAAAAATAAAAAAAAGGGTCCTCACCACAGATTAGTTGAGTTTTTAGCTAGATTATGGCTTCACATGATAAAATGGAGTCACCCCAAAATGGTGACACCCGGGGCGCCCCCTCCCCCCTAGCAACGCCACTCATGAAACAGGTACAGAATGCGCCATTACGCCGGTATGCTGAATGATTTTGCGCCAGATACGGACCAGGCCTTCAAAACAATATTACTGTCTATTAAAATACATCAGAGAAAATTAGGCTGAAAACTTGCTTATGCAAAAGACACCACCAAAACATACAATCTAAGCACAAAAATCTCCCTGGACGGCAACAATAAACGTAATCTACAGTGCGCTTAAACTGATAAGTCCTCCCCAAGTTAGTTGTTCATTAATTAAAGGGTCTATCGCAGGTTTCTGTTACATTAGAACTTACCAGCAACTTGATCAAATAAATATAATCTATTGAGTTTTAATTCCCTTTGGTGTGAGGTTTTCGCCATCTATATGTTTCTTCGTCTAAATTTAGATCAAAACTAGCCGAGTTTTTTGGCAGTTCATTAAAAACAGTTGATACCATTAACATTTGAGCATTTTAAATCAACAGTCATCAATTCTGAGATAAAATGAAAATTTACATAAAGATTACTTTCCAATTTTATGCTTTTCTATTGTATCTTTTGAATTCTGTCTTTTTTTTTGTTTGAGAACTGATATGATTATATTTTAATAGGCATGTAGCAATAGTCATGAACTGTCTTCTCATATAATCTAACATTTCCATAGAACTGAGCCAAATGCTCTAGCATTGGGATGCGGTTATTATTGTTATTAATCAGTTAGAAGCAAATATCAAAAACTTTAACATGTAGGTCCATTTTTATTCCTACGGTAAAGGTGAGTTTGGACGGGCCCAAAGCCTCATGTAACTAGAGGTGGGCAGTAGTGCGCTACTAAAGCCAGATAATGTCGCTGTTTTTTTAAATTAAAACAAGTAGCGAGTAGAGATAGATCCGCTGTTTTCTTAGGGCTAGTAGCGGTAACGCCGCAGCTATTGTAGAAGCGCGTGTCCACTGGCCACCTCTGCTCCGGGCATTGTGAACGTACAAATTACGCATTGTTTTATTGCGGCGCCGGTATAGAAAAAGTTTCTAACGATTGATTAAACTGTATCGCAGTAATGAAACAATTAATGAGTGCGGAAGGACATAATAATTGCACATGATCAAAAACATTGCAGCAACGATGAAGTGTTATCAAAGATACGAAAGCGAAAGCGCAAAACAAAAAACGCAGGTAATAAAGTATATTCCATCAAAAATAATACTCTCTAATAAACAAATTATATCTCTTGACGCAATATATTGCCTAGAAAATGTGCAAACTTCATGTCAGACGAGTTTAAAACTCTTTACTCGACTCATACAAGGTTAATCATATTCACTATACATTTGTACAGTTCTTTTACACACGAGGTTGAAATTCCTGGAAATTAAAATTCTCACACACCTCAATTTACAAAGAGCACAACAATTTTCCGTTCTTCTGCAACCAATCTGACTTAAAACTTTTCGACTTTTCGTCTTCATTGGCGTACTAGCACTTTTCAAACTACTGTTTATAGCCAAATTACATGTAAAGTGAGTGGGCACACCCAAGTTAAAGATGTAGCATAATATACTAAAACAAAAAGATTTTTTCGATAATGCTCATTCACTACTCGAAGAGATCTTCAGTTGGGCTTGTTTTTTTGCAATACGATTACCCCAGATGAGAAAAATCTTTTGACTAGAAAACAGAACTAAATTGTGGAGTTTATTTAATATTTATTTTAGTATTAAAGTTTACTGATGTTCGCAAACGGTAATGCTGGCCTTTAAACTTTGCGTGATTGTTTTGTTTTAAACTTCCATTATGCTGACACAAAATACATCAGCCACACAGTAAAGTCGAACGAAATGAAATCAATCTAGTGGCACAACCAGTTGGGGTTTAAGGGGACAGAAGCCCCCTTCTGTAACCAAGTCACTTAGATAATCTAACCCAAATTTGCAAGCTTTTAAACATGTTTTGCACTTTACCAGAAAGTGAGGGTGAATTGAAGAGGCTGGGCAATTTAATTCTTTCAACTGCTTTCCTAATCTTAGCAAATTAACTCTTTTAAATGGTTCTAAAAACGAGCGAAATGTCATCCAAATGGTGTTAAAATAGCTTTTTTTCCAAAAATCATAAAAATTGCCTTCGCCCCCAGACCCCCGTTTATTTCCATTAGAGCTGCATTAGTTTGCTTAACACGTAGCCAACTGAATGCATTTTTCTACAAAGAAATTTTAGCGTTTGGTTCAAGCCCCTCCCCTCCCTCAACCAAAATCCTGATGGTTGTGTGCTCAAGCAAATTTACGGGGTCAACCGTTAACTATTAGTCGTTACCATGTAAATAAGGTATTTTTTGTGCAAAAAAGAGCTCACAATATACAGCATGTCTTTTTGCAAAACAAAAAAAAGTCAGAAAGCCTTAGCAGAAGGGCATATCAAATAAAAGAAAATCCAAGTGCTTATGTGACTGGTGTTTGGCTATATAGGCAAGATTGCAGAAAGTTCATGATACCAATTATAAATAAATAAGATAATCTAATAAAAATTATGCATGGGAATTAAAAATATAAAGTACGTCTCCCACAAAATGAAAAAATTGTTCCAAATGATAAAATGAAAATATAATCAAATATCTTTTCAGGCAATTAAACAAGAATTTTCTGATCCACTGGATAAATGCAAAAGTATAAAAAAGTGAGTTTGAAACGCACCAACAAAAGTAATGTTTTTTTTTCCGATTGTTTTGCTTATTAAATCATTATCATTATTATGATTAACAGCCTAAGACATACTGTTTCGGAATTCTTTTTGTCTTATATTCTTTGTCAGTTTAACTAGGACTACAGGCATGAACATGAGCGTAGAAAGGCAATGAGATGCAAATGGACCAGACCGTATTGAAAATAATAAAATCTTAACGTAATTGAAAACAATAATCACAATATTTGGAAAGAGATATCAGCATGAAATCAATTTTCAACATCATGCCTAAGACATTTGTTATACTGCGTTAAATCATTGCAACTCGCGGATCTCATCATAGTTTGCAACGATGAAAAATCTGTGACGTCAAATTGTAAACGTTGAAACTTACTGGTGTCTTGAGAAGGAACAATCAAATCGTTTTGTAGGCTAACATTTAAATTCTTTTAGACCCAAAGCTTGAACGAAATATTTTGAAGTACGAATTAATGACGTCATCATCACGATTATCGGTAATAAAAAATTCCAAAAACGATGACCGAAAACTACAAAAACTCCGGAGAAGCGAATACCTTAGAAGTTGAAAAAATTAATGAATTTAAATAGAGCTGCGCTGTCGTAGGGCGGATGCGAGAACGATTACTTTGTCGGCAACAATACGCTTATTTTAGATTGGTAAATTTAGCAAGAGTTGAACAAGTGCATTTTTTGTGATAATCTGAACCTTATAGCTGATTGATATTTTTGTCGAGTAGAAAAGAAAAAAAAATGGATCACGTCTTATCAAATCCCGTGATGTTTTCACATGATAATGTAATTGCTAAGTTTTTTGTGATTTTTCTCGCGTCGTAATTCAACTCAGATTTGTATCTCAACTAATCCCTTGGATCATTATAACCTAGTGTTTCGTGTAAGTGTTCTATTGCAAACTCATTTTTCAAATTCCCGATAATGGAGAATAATACGCGGTCAACTTAGTAAAGTTACCAAAGTTAAATCATTTTAAACTACGCCTGTTTCATAATATCCAGTAAATTTTGAATTGAGGATGGTTGTTCTTAAATTTTCACGAATTTTAAGCCTCTTTCGTTCTTAAATTCTATTGGAAAAAAAGTAACTCAAATTCATTATTGCTTGACAAAAAGTTGTGTTGCGTAAAAGTTTCGTCAATTGTCAAAGTTGCAAGATCAAACCAGTAAATTCCACAGACAATGATTGCAAAAATCTGGTTATATCGTTACGATACGGCAGTAAGGGCACTGTAATCAGAAATCGATTTTTTAAAGTTTAACTTTGGTCCGTGTTCTTAACTATTTTATTGATAGCGAGGCTGGCATTGCTGTTTATTTGTTTTTAAATTTTCAGCAAAAATGAGCCTAACGTTCTTAGAAAATAGTTTTTATAAAAAAATTGTATTGGTGCGTTTCACTTCAAAATTAGCTATTTTTCTGCTAATGCGTTGCATCCGATAGCTGGGCCACTATAGAATGTCTCACGAATGATTGGATTTGCACATTTGTCAGCTGCGCATGTTAGTGAAGTTAAACCATCCAGTTCCCGTAGGTTACAAGCGGCATCCAGATCAAGACCGCAGCAGGCGTTTCCGTTCTCAGCTGCACGCTCGCTACGTTGTGAACTGACGTCATTTCCTGTTGCCATTAGAAACGTGTCGTCAACATCCGGTGGAGAGAAAAGATCACAAGTCGGTAGGTCACCGCTGTATTCGCTAGCCAAACGCCCGATGCTATTGTTTGACGATGTCGAGGAAGAGTCGCGAGCGTCGCAAAGATACTCTCGCGAGGTTATGGAAAAGTTCGGACTGGCTACCGAAGGGGTTAAATTCGTCACTGGAGATGTTGCTGGTAACTTCTGTCGTAGACAACTGACGTCACGAATTTCCACTCTGCGACGGCGCCTTCGCCTGAAAAAACAATCGGCTTGCTTTTTAGATACAAATAATGTGTATTATTACGTAATTAACAGTAATAATAGTGGCAGTGTCACTCGGAACAAAAAGTTTTCAAAGCTTTTACTAGTCCAAAATACAAAAGAAAAACTTGCAAATAATTTCCAGACGTCCGAATCATGACCAGATTAATCTGCGCTATTATATTGCATATCATGTTTCGTGTTTGTAGTTTTTCATAACTTGGATAGGTACAAAAAATTCTTGTAAAAATTAATTTATTGAATTAAATTTTTACGGTAAAGTAATCATGGCCACACAAAAGCACATATTTTTTTCAAAAGTCCACGTTTTTGCTTGCTTCGAAGCGAAACTTCTTTCAATTTACTAAGAACGATGTACTGAGAAATTAATAAGCTATAGACAATATCCGGAGTCTTAGAAGCACAATCAAACCTTTAATTAACAGCCTAAAACATACTGTTTCGGAATCGACAATCGTCTTTTATTCTTCCTCAGTATAGCTAGGATTACAGGCAGTACTTAAATTGTAAAATTTTGCATGATGGGACGCTTTTGGAGTCTTGACTAATTTTACAAAAAGTTTAGTGGAAATGATGTATTTCCGTCGCCGAAATTGAATCAAGCCCCCCCCCCAAAAAAGTCTTCGCCGGAAATTGAAGTCATTTTTCCTCGAAATCAGGTGAAGACCAAAGAAAAAAGGTCTTCGCCGCAATTTCGGCAGGAAATTTGCAGGATCTTTTAGTCCTGGCTGGCTATTTTTCTCTGGTCATCCAGCGCTCAACTCTCGATGGGAGGACGCCTAAATCTCGATGGGGGGACGCTCAATCTCGATGGGGGTCGCTCACTCTCCAGGGGGGGATGCGTCCCCCCACATCCTCCTACAATTTAAGTACTGATTATAGGTATGAACATGAGCTTAAAAAGGCAAAGAATAGCAAATTAACCAGATCATAACGGAAAAACTTTTTTTTTTTAAATATTGAAGTAATCACAATTTTACTAGAGCTTTACCAGTTCAATTCCAAATAATTTCCAGTAGCATGCCTTATATTCTGTCATGATCGGGTTGATTTGCGATTCTTTACCTTTCTACGCTCATGTTTATACCTGTAGCACTAGCTATACTGACGAGCTGACGAGGAATAAAAGACAAAAGTCGATTCCGAAACAGCATATCTTAGACTGTTAATCAAAGGTTTGATTGTGCTTCTAAGACTCTGGATACTGTCTATAAGCTTATCATTCTTTCAATTTGTTCCAGTGTTCCACATTGCAGCAATTAAACTTAATCTATAATGTAAACCCTGTTAAAGAAAATGATTCTCCTAAGCCAATTCAATAAACACTGATACCGATCCAAGGCTTTGTCAGAAATTAAGAAAAAAGTCAAACAGCTAAAAACATTACTAGTCTATGAAAATTTTACCGCTTTATATTACGAAAAATTGCAGGCAAGAAGAGCAAAAGACTAAATTAACTCTACCAACTTGTATTTCTGAAATTAATTTTAATGTATTTAAGTAACAATCACGTTACATCGGTACACAATTATCAGATTAGAGTGAATGAAAAATTTGTAAACTGCTTGTTTTGTTTTAGATGAAATTCAAAAGCAATGCATTATGCTGAAATAACACCAGCTAAGGACAGTAGAGATCCTCAAAATGTGATTGTTTAAGACTATTTCTGGCAAACACAAGTACATAAGAAGACAAAAAAGATTTTTAACAGACCTGAAATTGCCGTTATCGAACATTTTTTCACTCCCTGGGTCAAGCATCCAATAGTTTCCTTTGCCAGGATCGTTGTCATTTCGGGGAACTTTCTTGAAACAGTCGTTCAGAGAAAGATTATGTCTAATTGAGTTTCTCCAACCTGCTTTGCTGTTGCGATAAAACGGGAAGTAGGTGACGACATATTGATAGATTTGTCGCAGAGTCATGCGCTTCTCTGGGCTATGCTGAATCGCCAAAGCTATCAATGCGGAGTAGGAATATGGAGGGCGATTGTTCGTGTCTGTGCATACACTTCGTGGGGAAAACTGTTCGAAATCCGCGTCTTGGCTTGTGACCGAAGTTGTCTCAATCGCTTTTCCAAACTTCTCGCTGTTTGGGTTGGAAGAAACATTCTTTTTGTTCGAGTAAGGTGTTTCTGAAAAGTCGTGATTGTCGCACTTCTCCGTCTTGACGATGTAGTCGCACGATCGCGAGCTATCGGGTCGAACGTGACTTCCTGTGAAAAATTGCTCTTGGTCTGAATTAGCGCTGTTATCGCGCTGGGACAAGAGAGGAAGTTTCGAAGCTAAACTGGTAAAAAAACCGTCTTCAGATTTGATTGATCTACCGTCACTCACAATTTCCGCGTCATAATGAGAAGAATCCACTTCAATCCATGAATGTTTGACGCGATGTCTAGAGTGAATTTCACTGGAATGAAAGTCCTTGCTGTTTGCACCATTGTGAAACGAATGTTCTTCAGTACCAAGGAATTCCCAAGCATCTTCTACATCGTTACTGGCCGCATTAGGTGGAAATGTTGGTCTAGGGCAATCTAACCTTGACTGAAGCACGCCACCCTCAAACCTGTAGTGGTGGCTAAACACGGTGTGGTTAGGTGCGCCTTCGTTATAGTGATAATATGGCAAATCATCATCAGTTATGGGACTTGGAATATCGGAGTTTTCCGACGGACCAATTACTGTGGAATCAGAGATGTTTTCCAGAAGCGGAGAAAGACTCGGCTCTGCAGGGTCGGTCTCAGAAAAGAAAACGTTTATTGGCTGAGAGATCGACTCCTGCTCAGAATGCTGTTGACAAGGTGTTAGAGCGCTTGTTGAGCTAGACCTTCCAGATGAAAGGGATTGTAAACTATCTCTACGAAAATCTTTGCAACTTACGTTATTGCCCATAGCACCAGAAGTATGAAAGAGGCTGAAATCTAATGGAAACTGTTGCACTTCATAAGAAGAAATGTCTTCTTGATGGAAGCGAGAATGTAAATTATTATCTTGTTCAGTGTTTTCATTCGAAACCGACAAAAACTCGATCTCGGAAACGTCTATGGGACAAAGTTGTTGGTTATGAAGGCTGCTGTTAAACGTCTCTCCTGAGGATGAAAAAGAAGGAAGTTTGGACGACGAATCTTGGAATTTCAGACATTCGCTGCTAGGTGTGCTGCTATTGGAATTTAACTTTTGGCGATTCATAAACCTTTTGTCCAGTTCTGGTTCAATATCACATATTCCTGAATGCTTCAAAGGTTCCCATTTTTGGGAATCATCCACTGGATAGTCAGAACAAGGATCAACGCGCATATTACTGCCCAGTTGAATCATTTTCACACTAGATGCGTGGTTTGCAGGCGAAGGGGCCACAGCATTAGTTATTCTTCCATGAGTTCCAATGTTGACCGTTTTCAATGAATTAGGGTGAAAGGCATGGTAAGCAGAACTGAAAAGAGTAGCCTCACTCATGGTGACTTGTAAAGGCGCTTGCAGCTTGTTGCTTCAAGATTTGATGCTTCTTCCTTCATACCCTGAAAATAATAAATCCTAATAATTGCTATTTAATAAATCTTAGGAAATAATTTACATGTTCACAATTGTTTTTTGTATTTTGGAAACTATTTTAATTAATCTCATATCAATGAACAAGTTCGGGAATTGGTTTTTATACTTCAGATTAGGTTTCATTTTTACAATATGGTTATCTTTGCGACCTCCCATCTAAAATATTTGCAGTCGTGAAACCAACTTAACTTCTTTTACAGCGTGTTAGCTTATTCTTTTGTCTTGCTACCGCAGCTAAGGTTTGGTTTTCCAAAGAAATGTTTTGTCATTTGTGCATCGAGTTTGTATTGCGGGATTTGATTATTTGAAAGATTTATTTTCTCTCCATTGAAATGCTTGGACAACATCCGCACTATATCATAAATTCTATAATGCTTCTACACTGGTGTAGTTCAAAATTAAAGTTTCATAACTTCAGATAACAATGGGTGAGATAAACCTTAATTTTACGATTTTAGTGTGTAACGAAAAGCACTGAAAACCTTAGCTCTAATTTTGGCGTCAGTTTACGTGTCTATTGAGAAACCAACGCAATTTAATGGCGAGGTAAAGTATTTTAGGCGACTACTTCCCCTCTTATTGATTAGCGACTGATTCACTGCAACTTGCAATTCTGCAAACACTACAATGATGTACGACCTAGAAAAGCTTGTAAAAACTGGTTCTTTTGACTATAGTTACTTTAGGTTTCCTACTCACGTTAGCTACACTTGCTGCTTGACTGTTAAAGATCTGATTTCTCAGAAAATTTTTCGATATGAAAATTTTTACATGCATCAAGTTTGACAAAATGCCTCACGCTAATTTAATTATCAACAAATTCTATAAATTAAAACATAAGCTTTCTTTAACTATTTATTTTTTAGGCTACACTTTTTTTTTTTTATAGAAGCTACCGTAGTAAAACTTGGGTTGAAGATGGCTGTTCTCAAAACTTCATTAATTTTCAACCTCATTTGTTCTGAAATTTTATTAGAGAATAAAGTGATATCAGTTCATTTTTGTTTAGTTGAAAGTTTTCGTTGTACTGAAATGCATTGAACTGTATTTTTCACATTTAAAATTTCTTTCGGATGCTAATTATGTATGACAGAAATTGATAATTTTACATGCTGAGGCTGGTCTTGTTCTTAATTAGTTCTTAAATTTTGAAAAACAAGGAGCCTTAGATTCTTATAAAATCGTTTTAAAAAAAAATGCATCCGCAAACTGTGCTTGGGCTAAACTGTGAGAGCTTGACGTTCATCGTAGTCAACTCTTGGAATAGAATGTCACAATGGTAATTGTTGTTCTTATTCTTCAAATTGCCTCTGCCAGAGATAGCGAAGGGACCTTTCTGTCTTCGAGTCAAGCTGCCCAGTGTCTGCTTGTGAACCACACACGGTGGAGGCTTTGCGCTATCATTTTTCAATGCTGAACCTCCAGCACGAAAGCTTTGAATACCAATTTTTATAATCTTTGCTTTGACCCTACCGGGAATCGAACCCGGTGCATCGTTTCAATAGTAGGTGTTTTTTCCACTCGACTTCTGATAGGTTACGTAAGGACTTCCGCTGGGTGTTAACCCTATAAAGTTTGTAACTCTGAGCAACCAGTTGAGTTTGAAGGAGCCTAATGATGACTGAGATTCAACCTTCGCTTATGCAACAAATGGATAAGTACAGTAATTTTGTAAACTGTTAATACGCTACTGACTCACCTGTTATGAACACAAATCATTTCCATTTGATTTAAACGTCATTTTACAAGCTATAACAGTAATAAATTTGCATCCTAATCCATTTTCCTTATCAAAGTATAGCAATGTTTGGTTATTTTTTCATTCGTTTCGGTAGCAGTAGGAGGACTATTTTTTTGCATTACGCTTTTTTTATAAGAGCCAGTAAATATTGAGTTGAGGCTGGCTGTTTATAAATTTTCACAACGCGTTCGTCTCAAGAGCGGAAGGTCTGCTGGGGCCGGTCAAATCGGACACAGTTCTGCCAACGGCTCGCCACCGCTCCGAAAGTTCTTCGAAAAGAGCTGTGTCGCCCTGGAGCAATGACCCGAAGATGGGCCCCACAAACTCGTTGCACGCTTCAGCGTAATACAGTGAGTATACTGAAAGATTTGATTTGATGCGAATCTTTAGCCTTATTTGTTCTTAATTTGTTTTTAAATTTTGAGCAAAAATGAGTCTCGTATTCTTAAACAATTGTTCTTATGGAACAAAAAAGTGTAGTTTTAAACGTGACGCTGAGTATGAATGAATAGAAACTTAGCAGCATTGAAAAGACCATTTAACTGCGCCATTGTTCTTGTCGAAACTGAATACAACAGCATGAAACTAAATTCATTAAAGTATTTCGAACACATTACGGAACAGCTTGTTAAACGATGCTTACGTTCGGAAACAAAAATTGGTAAGCCTCAAACCCTTACATCGAACATTGGCTTAAGCGAAATGCGAGTCTGGGAGAGTACTTAGGCTTCGACAAACGTACTTCGACAAACGTGACGCTGAGTATGAATGAATAGAAACTTAGCAGCATTGAAAAGACCATTTAACTGCGCCATTGTTCTTGTCGAAACTGAATACAACAGCATGAAACTAAATTCATTAAAGTATTTCGAACACATTACGGAACAGCTTGTTAAACGATGCTTACGTTCGGAAACAAAAATTGGTAAGCCTCAAACCCTTACATCGAACATTGGCTTAAGCGAAATGCGAGTCTGGGAGAGTACTTAGGGAAAATCTGCTTCTGATTTGGTTGTTAGTTCCAAATTTGCCTGGACCCATGGTCAGTTGTTAGGGAAGCCTTATGGTTGTGTTGGATTGCATGTTATAATTGAGGAGCTAGATTTCTGTCACCTTTTCGTTAGGTTGAGAAAGGCATACAGAGGTAAATTAAAAAAGGAAGGCCAAAAAGAAAATGGATCGGAAAAAAACTTTTGTTTAATAATTTTCCATTCTATATAATTTAATAATTATTAATTAATCTATAAAGATAATCATTTAGTCATTAATTTTCAGATGTGTAGTGTAAGTGTCGGCTTATCAACTTGATCAAGTCTAAATCAATTTAAGTCTTGATCAGTTAATTTCTCAAAGTAGGCTTTTTCAGAAGTAATGAACTTTCTGCGTTAAAGAAAGTTTCTTTTTGCATATTGATTTCTAGATGTCTCATTTGTATATCTGCTATTATATATCTACTTGGTAGGGTTGCCATAAGTCCCGATTTTGAGCTCTTGTGTCGGTGTCCCGCCTGGTTAACCATTTTGACCCGGAATTTTTGATTTAAGTTGACCCAAAATTTACTTGTGGTGGAGGCCTATTTTATGCTTTTTTTTTCGTAATCATTTCAAATTTGGAAAAAATTGCGTGTTTCGATTCTGTCCCGATCGAATTTCTGATTCAAAATATGGCAAGCCTACTATTTGGTCAGCTCTTTAACATAAACGCTGAAAACGCTGATGGCTATGACTGTTAATCTGCTAAATGTTTGCTTAATGATTGTGGTTCCGTGAAAAGCTAAAATGCTAGCTAATTATATCATAAATTTCTTCAACTTGATCGGGAAACGAACCTGTGTTTATTGATATCGAAGTAAAAACTCTTCTACACTTCTACGCGAAATAATTTTAAGCTCGAAACCTTCCAAGTCTTTTAATCTGATTAACCTCGGAGCAGTCGCGATAGGCTGCCTACAAAGCGATATGCTCACAGCTGCTCGTTTTCGTCAGTTCGCGCTCATATTAGAGATCGCGTTCGATTGACATCCATGCAATCACGTATTCGTCATTCTACTTCCTATGCGTAGTTGCATGTCGATCGCCTGGTTTTGTCACTTGATTTTGATTTACAATACGTACCACAAGTGTAAAAATATTTTGTCTAATTTTCTTCTCAAGACCGCCATGTGTAATGTTTCGATAACATTGTTATCAACAATCTTTTGATATCGTTATGCCCGTCTGGTTTAATGATTATAGTGATCCCACATAATAGGACAATGCACTGTAGGAGTTGTACAGCGTAGCGAAGAAACGGAAACATTCGCAAAACGGAAGCGCTACTGCTCGCACATTTTTCTTTCTTTGCATGTTTCTTTTATTCTCTGGCGCGTGTGCATTTGTTTCCTTTTTTCTCTTTAGTCGCCCTCCTTCCAAGCAAGTTCTTAGAGGAACATAAATCATAATTACCGAATAGTCATTGTAGGTGCTCTCAAAGTGTTTTACTGAGCGTTTTATCGTGTGTGATTGATATCTCTAACGATTAATTTCGAAAATGTAGTATATTTACACAGCGATAACAATTTTTCGGTCACACTGAAGCTTGCCAAATCATTCAAACCGATGATATAACGCTAACATTTAGCACAAAATCCGTACCAAAGTGGAAAACTGAAGTTCAAAATTAAGATATTGGTATCCGTAAAAGTCCATTCCAGTTTTGCAAAGTTGAACTATTATTATGTCATTGTAAAATCAAACGAATCGTGTCGTAATAGTTGTCAATAACATAATGGTGACATCACAGATGGGCAAATAGGTTCAATTACTCCTCTTGTTGTCCGTGGGTAACGATGTAGCAGAGGGATTTGTAGTCCAAATTACCAGCAGCATCAATAGGTGCAAGTTCGAACATCTGATTCAACTGCAAAAACAAATACGATATATTTTGCTGTTCTGCAAAACAATCTATGTACTGCGAACATTGCAGACAACATTAGTTAGGCGTGCTTTGGATATGAACTATTTGACAAGTAAAGGCTTTCTTAGCAAAATGGAATTCAGTAGGCACGGAGCAGTTTCAAATACATAAATTCAGGCACAAAGGCCGGAAATTGGATATTTATGTTTTGATATTTTGGGTTTAAACTTAAATCTATTCGGTATAAGTTGAGTGGAGTGATATCATGTGACCCTTGACCCATCGACAAATCAAACATTAAAATGAATTGCTCAGGATATTATTGAACGTAGCTTGCTCCTTTTGTTTGCCGTGGCAAACTATGGCGCACCAAAACATGGTAAGTATTAAACTCACTTCACTTCTATCAAAGCGATCCGCCTGCGTTGTGAGGAGTTCAGCGAGTCTACAAAGATAATTAGTATTATTATAAGTTGAATAAGAAATGTCCCGGTAATTGGTAAACCTGAAATTCGTTTCAAAAAGGTTGTCTATATATGCTGGCAGTAACCAGCAACCGACTTTCGACGTCCTATTTATTGTTTCCACAGTATTTCTAGGTAAATAACGTAGGTTTGACTTCCATTAGTGTTGCCATATAAGAATGAAGCTTTGATAAAATGATTATTTCGGGATAAGAAATACTGAGCAATGAAGCAAAGTGCTCTATCATAGACTGAAATAATGCTAAACGCCATCGCGATAGAGCAAATCTACGGTGCAACTAATTGAAGTTTGGAACTGTCAAGACAAAGAGCAACTGCAAATTTGCAGTATGCCAATAAGCATCATTATGCACGTGGTTACAAGATGTGAGCCCATGATCTCTCATGGCTGGTGAACTCTTGTCAACAAACTAAGGCCACGGCTGTGATAAAACAAAGAATTCGAAACGATTGGAATCAAGCACCTTTTAAACTGTTAACTTTATTGAATTATTAAGCATCAAGTAATATGCATTATTTATGTACACCATTACATACAGGGTTGGTCAAAAAAAAATTGCACCCTTGGACAAAGTGTCATAACTTTTTTTTGGAATGAGATAACATTTTAAAATTTTTACCATTTCTTTACGACAATATATTGCGTAGCTGTGTAAAATTTTTTTTGTAATTTCCATAAAATAACAAAATTACAGGTGTTTAAATAGTGAGTATCACAAACTGCAATTGCATGAAAATTAACACGGCACAAATAGTAAGCGATTGTTCATTCGTTCAATATTTTTCGATGTGTTGTCCATTTTCAGCAATCACCAACCGCACACGAGATCGAAACCCATCGATGGCGTTATCATCGTGGAGCTTGGTATTTCAAAGTAATTATCATTTGAAAAAAGATATGTTAGCATTCAGGCATTGTTACGTCACAATGAGTATAGAAAGGCCAATTATAAAAAAAAAGTTACGTTACCTGCAAAAAAAACTTTGAACGCACTTTGTGAAAAGAGATTGCAGTCTTCAATGTTTAAATGGACGTCATTTTATAACTTCTTGGAATTTCATTGTAAAATTTTAAACAGCTACGCAATATATCGTTGTAAAAAAATGGTAAAAATTTTAAATTGTTATCTCTATGCAAAAAAAAGTTATGGCACTTTGTCTAAGGGTGCAATTTTTTTTGGCCAACCCTGTATATTAACGTTATTGGCCGGGATATGATGCAGAAAACAAACAAAGTAACCTAACCAAAAATGTTTGCTGTCGGCAGCCTGGTCGAGAGGGCAAAGGTTTTGTGGCTAAAACCAGTTTGATTTCGTGATCTGGGTTCAACTCTCATTGTGGTCAATAGTTATGCTTTTGCGTCTTTAGACAAGATGCTTTACAATGATTGTCTCTCCTTGTTGGCTTCGAAAAAGCACCAAATTTACGAGGGAAGAAGTCAAACGTCAACTGGTTGAAAAAATGGTCACTTTACAACGGATGCAAACTCTTCCAAAAGAATAGCGACCGTTGCTTCCTTGTGACGTCAGGATGAACTTGCATCAATCAATCATGTTGGCCAGAGTTAGGGGCGCAGCAAAGGGGGAAGGCTGCAAGCCGGCCTTTGCTCATTGTTATTGATATTTTTCTTCCATTATCAAAGCAGCTTAAACTCTAATATTGGAAAAATTTATTTTCCATTGTTTTTGACACCATCCACAGCCCACACACAGATTAAAAATGCAGGCAAATGAAAATAACTTTTGACTTTCAGACGTTGTTTTACGACAAGTTTTCATCCGCAAACTTTGACAAAATTTTGCTATAAATCCGTAAAGGCGGTATTGATAATGACGTCATGAAAAGTAGAAAATATACTGCAATTTCAGCTGCAGCACACAAATGATAATAAAGTAAGGACGAAACCGCAAAATAAGATGAATAGGACATCTTTAGAGATTACCTTGTCGGAATTTTAAAACTGCGTGATGAAAAATCAATGTCAATCGTATGCAAAGACTATACTAAAAAGGGTGTTGTTACTGAAAACAGCAACGGTAGTAAATAAGAACACTGTTTGGACGATAATTAGTTGCTAAAAATATGCGATATTGTAGGCGTTATGCTGCTTAAAAACTTCAAAAATTGCATCCTTAACCACTTCAAAAATTGCATCCTGTTGAACTTTTTATCTTATTTAGCAGTGAGAGTCAGACGTGAACCAAGGCCAAAGTGATTTAACTGAGGAGTCATAACACTTTCCAGCGAAGCTCATTAAATTTTGCAGATTTTTGCAACACTCTTAATTGTTAAAACCAACCGGTGTATTTGCTGAAGTGGTTTCGGAAGTATGAGTGAATAACTCGTGTTGAAATTTTTTTGCTTATATTTTTAACCAATGGAGCTGCTTGTTAGTTTACTTTTATGGTTGAACGAATTATCACAATAACATAAAGAAACAAGCACAGAACTATTTCTGATGCAAAAAATAAACCGTTTCACGACCGCAAACTTGAGTCAAACTCCGACTTGAGAGAAACTTAAGCCGGCTTTGGTAGAAAATGTAGCTTGCTTATGCAATTTCACATAGCAATAATGTTTGTACGAGATGTAACATGAAAGTTTTGAATCCGAACTTATAGAGTTGCTGGAAAAAATCACAAAGCAAATTTACATGCGCAATTGCTTTGGCCCAAGCAAGAGTTACGTCATCACTGGTTTGGAGGACCTGAGCATCATATTCCACTACAGTCGGACAGATTGCTCTGCTTTTTTGTTTTCGTATTCTTTTTTTGCCTGTTTTTTTTTCAAACAGAATTTACTCTCTTGTAAAACTAATGTAATTAATAAAGCAGAAAATTTATTTTTTACCATGCTTTATTCCAACCGGCAAATAAACAAAAAATCGGAGGTTTTTGAATGGCAAAGGTAAAACGGTTCTAAATTACGATACGAAATTAAACAGATCATTCATCTAAATTAATGAAGGAAAAAAACTTTTGCTTCTGAAGTGTTGTAGTCTTTAAAATGATGTGCAATCTGGAAAACCATTTGGAATACATGTCTGGAAAAGGATCGTTGAATTCTTTGCTGACTTAAGTTTGGTGCTGGTTGTTTAAACAGTAATGAAGACTATACTTACACGTTCTTATTAAGTACTCCTTTGTCGTCTGTGTCTAGAACTCGAAACGCGTTCAAAATCGTCTCCTCTGGGTCAGTCCCTGTTTCATCAACATAATTATATCGATTTTTTGTTTCACCAAGCGTTAGTTATGTAAACGTAAAAAAATCCATTTTTTTCCGATTTTCTACACAAAATTTCAAAGCAAATCTAAATCGAATCTTTCATTACACTCGTCGTATTATGCCGAAACGTGTGACGAGTTGGCGGGCTTTATTTCTGCATCATTGCGCTTGCACGCAACACAGGCTCTGTTGGAGAAACTCTTGAGGACGGTGCCTAAATTGACCGGTCCGGGTTTCAAACCTCCACCTCTCTCTCCAGAGACGAACGTGTTGCTGCGCTACCGTTCAACCAACCGTATTCCCGACAACTAACGTGGTTTTAATTTTACAAGCCTTAACTCGGCTAAGAAATGGCTTCCTAGACGTTTGGTTCCTTCGAAAACCCCATGCAAGAGAAACAAAACTTTCACACATTTATTGCAAATTCTTGTAAATATAAAATGCATTGCAGAGTATCGAAAAGACAGAATTGGATTGTAGTTCTCATCGGAAGCTAGGAAAATGGAGATAGTCGAGTTTTAGTTTTGAAAAATCTGATTTTTTGTTTATTGTTGATTAGAACAGTATTGCAAAAAAAGCCATGCGTTCTTATATCCTTTTAGCCTACACTATCTAGTAATTTTATATCAAAGACAAAGATCTATTTTCGAAAAGCTAAGGTCGAAAATCGGTTGTTGCAAAACATACATCTATACGCATCTTTAAACATGCATCTATAACCAAACAGAGGGCAAAAACCCATTAGGATAAGAGCCTAGGTTGAAATTTATGTGAAATGCAGCTTGTTGCAGCTTTCTATCTCAATGTGAGTTTTTGCCTTTAATTGCAAAATTGCAATTACAAATCGCATGCGCGCATCTCAGAGAAGCTGACTTATGTTGAACCATATGACCTCGAAATCAGTTTCCTTAAGTGCTTAAAGCACTTTCTTTTTGGGCACAGTTTTGTTATTGTTTGGCAGAACTTCACGCTATATGACATAAGAACCGCGCAGGAGCTTTTCGAAAAATATGAGCGGAAGGAAATGCAACCTACACAAAGTATTTTTCGCAGATAACAATTTAATAAATTTTAATGCAAAATACGTAAGATCTCAGTTTTATCTTTTGCTAAAACTTATCGATCGCTTGATGATTTGTACGAACCAGGCACTGTGCGTCTGTCCCACCACACCAACGCATAGCACTTTTTTGGGTTCTGTTGGCAAGTCTTTCGGTAAGCTGGGCCTCCACAGCGGGGATACAACGGCGCATTGCTGGTTCGAGAATCGAATGAGACGGGTCGGTAACCGTTCGATCACCAACGCGAGACGCTACCATTGAGCTGTTATTGCCGCCGCCACTTATCGATAATAATGGACAAATCGTGTCCATATTGTTCAGTCAAAATGAACAAAAATATGCAAATATTGAAAGACTCGGTAAAATTTTTACGGTGCAAATATCTTTTTGTCGTACAATTATTTCTTTGTTTGTTCATTCATAGGACCATTGCACCACCGCTAGCCTAATAGATTGCGCTTTGTCTGGTAGGTTTTTCTCATGTGTCCCTGCTTTTAACGCAGCAATCGAAGATCATACCTGAAATTTTATCGCCGAACATGCCGAGAAAAACTTGGAAATTTACTGGACCTTTTCCCTCTGCTAACATCTCCTCTATTTGGGAATCGGAAATAGCTCGACCTGTCAAAGAAACATGTTTATGCAGAATAATAAATTCAAAAAATAATGAAAACTCTCAATTGTAATCAAAGGCAAACATTGACATTTAATTTGATATTAAGTTTAGCTCGAAGCAAACAAGGGAAAATTCAGCACAAAAAAGAATTGAAAAAAAAAGAAAAAAGCCATAGTACAAAGACAAAAATTAATTAATGTAGCATTTTTATTCCATTTCGACTAAAGCTTGAGGGTACTAAAATGACGTAAAATTTAGTGTCAAAACACCTTCAAGTAAAATCAATAAGCCACTTGTGCAATGCATTTTTCTTAATTCTTTTTTTGTTATTGCTTTGTTTTTATTGAACTTAAAGCTGCAACTTAATCAAAGACTTTGATGTATTGTGCATCATCATGTCCTGTGCTAGCTGTATAGGGTATGTATATTGCTGATGTGGAAAAATAGTTCTATGGCAAAGATGGTTTTGCTGCTAAAATCATATTGGTTTAAGCTCTGTATAATCAAACACAATGTAGCCCTAGTTTTATGAAAACTGCCTAACCCTACTACAATCGCGAGAATAGGTTGATCATATTTTTATGATCAACCTATTCTCGCTTTGTATGCTTTATATCAAGAACATAATTTTTATGCTTGACGTTGCTGTGTAAAACTAAATTTTATTTGCAACTTGATTTCATCCTGAATGTTTGCGCAATTGCATCAATTCATAGTGCAGATTGATCAGTGATAGTGTGGATGATGCCTCTGCTACTGAAACAATAGATTTAGGTTCGATTCCCAGTCCGGTCAAACCAGAGACTACAAAAATTGGCATTCACCGCTGTCGTGCTTAGCGTTCAGCATTAAAACAAAACTTTGTATGAAGCCTCCACCGTTTGTGGCAGGCAGGGGGCAGGTGGCAACTTTACTCGAAGACTGAAAGGCCCCCTCGCTGTTTCTTGGCCAAGACAACTAAGTGAATAAAGATGTAAATACAATGCAATTAGGAAAAATGGTTATGAAGCAAATCTTCATATAAAACTTTCAAGAAGGTTATACGGAAAGTTCAGTGGCTTAAATTTGCAAGAAAGTTGTTCGTTTTTTTTTTCAAGTTGCCAGCTGTTCAGTCAAAGAGATGAGTATTTGATGATGATGTCATCAAATCTATTTGAAGATGCATTTGATGAAGTCATCAAAAATCGATTTGTTTGATGACATCATTACAATCATTTTCTCGAAAAGTTTCACGAATTCTTGATATCTTGAATTTGAGCTCATATCTTCCTTTCATCCAACCAATTTTACATTTCTAAAAGTTGCTTTCAAGTAAATTCTGTTTCAAGATATAATAAGTTCCAAGTCAAAAACTTGTCAAATTTGAGTAGGCGCAAAAAGCACAGAGAGGACAAAACCATTCTCTTGAAATAGGTTTTTAATGTCCACTTAAAACTAGGAAAAAGAATCTGCTATAGGGTCTCTGTGCAACAGTTTTAGCACCTACCCAGTGAAGCATACATGTCTTTCAAATCTTCTTTGTCGATGAAGCCATCTCTGTTGGCGTCAACCATTGTGAAGGCCTAAAATAATATGACAAAAACACTTGAGCAGTTTCTAGGCTACAAGCTGGGTATTACGTACACTGGAAACATGAGGATCAAGTTTGAAATTGTGACGAGTTTTTGAAATAGCTTCTATTTCCTTTGTAATGTGATACTAGTTCATAGAACTTTTACCCCTAAGTTTGTTTAGCAAACCAAAAAATGTCTTTAAGAGATGCTATAAAAAATAAATGTTTTTATCTTAGGGTAATAGGTCCATTTAAAAGTTAAATTTAATTAAGAAAAACTTTTTTTTGAAGAATTTAGAAAAACTAAATCTACCCACAAGAATCTATCTCTCATAGGAACCAAGAGCGATTATCCAGTTACTGATCATATTTTTCTTAAACTAACACAGATACACTTAATCACTTCACAGAAACCCCCGCTTTCTCGTTTAAGGGTAAAGAATTGCACTCAGCAATACGCCGAAAAATCACACTTTAAACTTGCAATTTACGGTGCTAAGTGAACTCTTTCAAAAATTATTCTTTGTCGGCATTGTCGGAACTTCGCTGATTTTAAATTATTTATAAACCGATAAGTGGTTGAGTGGATATAGAGCATCTGCAGCTGAGATTGTAAACTCGGGTTTGATTCCCGTCTGGGCAAATCAAGGGCTAGAAAAAGGGATATCCTTTATTCACGGCTTTTATGTTTGACGTTCAGCAACAAAAGAGACAGAGTCAACAGTCAAGCCACTACCGTGTGTGTTAGAGAGGTGGGTAGGTGGTTGCTTGATTCAAATTTTCCTTCGTTTTCTCCTTACCAAAACAATTATTTTGGTAAGATTTCAGTTACAAAATACAATTATGCAAACGCTAGGTTTGTGCCTTTGTGTAGCAAGTATGATTGAAACAAAAAGATTTAGTGAAAATTTTAAAGGTAAATTCAGTGGCCTACTTTAAAGTCAAAGTGCCGGCGCTTGCAATCCATCATTTTGACGTTGTCGGCAAAAAGCAATCAACAAACAATAACCGTGTGCAACACAAAAACGACGTAATTTATTGTTTATCTTTCCCGCTTCCTCAAAAATTAACTAGAATTAATCTTGTTTTAAAATCATTAATTTTTCTCAGCTTATACCGGAAAATCATTAACCGGTTGTGATATCACGTCCGCTATTAGCTGCGAGCTCGTCTGCACACCGTGGATCAAAAACAGCGATTTTTCCACGCAACACACGTTTCATTTACGAGAAAACTTCCTGTTTTTCTTCTTTTCCGCCTCGCGAGTAGCGATTTCTCGAATGAGGGTGGTAATAATGGAACGAAATGCGAATTGTCAACCCACGAACTTAGATTGTCGAATGCGACATGTTGTTGTTTGGTTGTTTTTATCAAAGTCTCTATTAGATTGATGCAATTTTGCAAAATCTAAAAGTAGATTCTTATAAGTATAGTTACAGTATTAAATGGCGCCTGGCGGCAGCAAAAATTGTACAGTCATCCTCCAAGTTGCCTTGGCCAAGAGAGAGCGAAGGGGCCTTTCGGTTTTCGAGTCAAGCAACCACCTACCTTGCGCACACCTACACACCACACACAGTGGAGGTATCACACTGTCCTTTTTCACGCTGAACGTCAAATAGAGAGGCTGTAAATCTCAATTTTTATGGTCATTGGTCTGACCTGACCGGAAATCGAACCCAAGGCTACCGTGTTAGTACCAGTCGCTCGATCCAATTTACCACTAGTGGGTTTAGGCCTTTTGAGTGAAGTTTTAAAAAGTTTTACTTTTAAATTTTGATTAAAACAATCAGCGGCGGAGATCGAGATCGTCCACTGCATGGCTTCAATTTCAAACACTTCCTTTCATCAATTTTCAACAAAAAAAATATAAGACTTTCATGTTAACATGCAGAATCAGCTTTCTCTGCTATGTAGAAGGTGCATGAACCCGTATTAGCTTCTGGATGGTCGATATACTGTCCCAGTTAGCCTAACTGATGAAACTTGAAATTAGTCAAAACGGAAGTGTTTCAGATATGCTATATTCGGTAAATTGTTTATTATGAGGGGTGTTTGTTTTATTCATTCTCGGTTACCGTGGTGTTGTTTTTCTTGAGAAAAATTTATTTGATTTATTTTTAACCTGCAGTACATGTTTGAAGGCTTTTTATTCCGGAAGACACTGAAGTGTTTTCTAAACTGAAAATTTGCGATGACTGAATGAATTTCTAAGTCCGCATGTTACCTGAAAACTTTATACTTTTAAGTATTTTATTTACCAAGTTGCCTTGGCATGCTCAGAAAGCGCAGGAAAAATCTAATGATAATCTTGCAGTTAAGTGCTACCTGTCTATACCATTCACACAGTGGAAGCTTTACTGTCCACGATCCTATTCCACCCATTTCCATATGGTGAACGTGAAGCAAAAAAGCTGTAAACAGTAATAAGGTCTCAAAGAATTTTTGTGCGTCTAATCACTACTTCGTTTAAACCAGTTGAGCTTAGTTGTTATTATAATGTGTGGTAGCAACAACATCCTGTAAACAGTAACGTTGTCCTTGGTTTGTTGTTTCTCTGATTTTAAAGGGTTTCAGCAATAATTGTGCTATTCAAGGTTTGCAGGAACCGGTTTTGCAACCACTTCTCTAAACTTAGCAACCAGTCCGTCAGCCAAGAGCGCAGGATATCTATGCAAGTAACTTTTTAACCATCGGGTTCTCTAAATTAGCAACCGATTTGCGCGAACCGGTGTGAACCGACTGAATAGTACCACTGGGTTTCAACACCTTTGCCTTTTTGTCGTTACTGAAGTTCTGTGCTTGAAATCTTCATCCGCAAAGCTTGTTTTGAAACATATCGTTGTTGTTGTGGTAGTATATTTATTTTCCGATCACTGGAGAGCGTCAGACGCTACCTACATGACGATCAGCATACTTTTTATTGCAATTACTACTTCGTGTTTGAAGGAATCCGTACCTGCTTAAAGGTTTCCAGTGATCCCATGTTCCTGTGGATTTCTTCGAATTCTTGCCCACTAAATTTGCTGCTTGTTCGAAGCCACCAAGCAGAGATAATAATCATCGTAAAGCATCTTATCCAAAGACGCAACAACGTGACCAGAATGTGCGGGTTAAACCGAAGACATAGAATCAGGGTCGTTGTAAAAACGACTTTTTACTTTTTTCGGCCACCGACGCTTCCAACTATTCAATTGAAGCAAAACAAACCTCTTTGAATTCTTGGATCTGTGATTGGTCAAACATGGAGAAAACATTAGAGGTAGCTCTTTGAGACCTCTGTTTTGCTCCTTCCTTCTTCTTGGTCTTTCGACTAGCCTTCAAAACAGAAAAAATGATTAGAATAGAAAAATTTCACTAAGAATAAAAGAGCCAAAGCTGTCGTAAACATTATATTTTAAAAAGAGACGTTTCGACTAATTACTAAAGTCATTGCCAATCTGTAAATAATGCGCAAGAAAATTAGAGTAATAGGTTACCTGCAAGGTTAAAATGAACAAAACTGGCAAAAAATACCGAAATAAACGCAATATAGTTCTACAGTGTGAAGACATCATTGCTTTCAAGAATGTGCCCAAACCAAGGTAGCAAGTATTTAATTTATAAGGGCATATTAAATCTAACCAAGCGACACTCATCCATTCAACAGCCAAAGCACATCTAGAAACCAACTTATACGGCCCAATTTTATTGAAGACAGTATGAAAGTCAAACGAAAATTACAGAACCCGAGCAGTCACTCATAAATTGAAAGATACCAGCAACCAGTTTTCTTCAAATCATTACTATATACCTTGCTTCTGACTATATGTAGTAATGCTTGTAATTAGCCAGTGCACCCTCACTTTCAGACACACTATTCGATCCACATATATCTCCGTAGTAATGCAGGCATATCCAACATTTACGTTATCAACCACACCAGTGGCTGAAATTGTAAAAGTAAATTTTAAACAAAATTCTAAATTATTGAAAATTGCCAAAAGTTCCAAACGGGCTGGAATATTGAGCACCAATTACAAGTCCCAATAAATTAGGAAAAAAATTCTGCCTAAATCTGTCGTTTCTTGAAAGCAATATCCACGAACTGACAACCAAGACCAGTTAGGCTAATAATTGACATTAAAGAATTTGAAAAGTTACAGCAAAAATGTTTAGCACCTTTGCTTTCACCGTTCAGTTAAATGCAAAATCGGATATTAAAAATTATTTCAGCAAATCGGTAATTATGATAAATGCCAAAACCCATGTGACGTCATAAACAAAAAATATAAGAAAACTTACGTAACGTAGCCAACGAGAACACCGAGATACCAAAATGAAAGTGTTGAAAAAAAAATTTTTTTACAGTATAACTACACTATGAAATAAATATTAAAAATAAAATATTCGGTGAAAATTGCGAAAATAGAAAACCAGAGAGAAGGAAGTACAATAAAGCAATGAGCAATAAAAATTAGTTATTGAAAACATACCGAAGCAGAGAAGAGTCATTAACGTTAATATCTGGCCTATGTTGTTGAACTAAAATAGTTTCTTTAATCAAAAGCTCTTTCAAATTTGAAGCTGATGCTAAAACCTCAGAGTGTTCAAAATCAATGGTATGCTCCAGATTATCTAGTAAATGTTTTGTAATATCCGTTTTGTAACTAAATTTAGCTTTAGGATTGTGTTCTTCCATTCTGGATTTTATGTTTCTTCTAGTTTGACCAACATAGCAACTACCACACGAACATTTAAGACGATAAGGCAGACAACATTACTACGTAATAATAACGGTTACTTTTCCTAATGATTAAAAAATTGTCCAGGTTTATTTGTCACATGTATGGTAAGTTGAACTTTGTCTTGCAATTTTTTCCGAAAAAAATGAGTAAATTCTTTTTCAAGGTGAATAGAAGGTTCTCCGATATAAGGAAGTTTGAAAAAAATTCGAGGAGGTTTATGAAATTGAGGGATGGACTGAGAATGGAAACTATTACAAGAAGATTGTGTTAGATGCTTTTTGTTCATAAATTTTCGGATTTGATAATTTATGAAACGTTACTCTAATGGTTTTGCGCATTATTTACAGATTGACAATGATTTAAGTAATTAGTCGACACGTCTCTTTTGAAATAAAATGTTTACGACAGCTTCGGCTCTTTTATTCTAAGTGAAACTGTTTCTCAGGGCCAATTTCTATGCTCCAAATAGAAAAATGTTTTATGACACTTTTTAACTGTATTGGTGTCATTACAGTTTCAAGTCTCGTATCAAGGAATTTTATCTTTAAAGTTACAGTAGGATGTCGATGCGGTACGTCCATGATGACCCACTGCATAAAGCCTCTTCAGGATTGAGTTTGAATACTGCACAGGATTAGGTATACTTGCTGGTAATTTCAAACCTAGTGATACTTTTCATTCATATGGCCAGGCCTCCGATCCAGCACTGGTTGTGGTTACGTCCAAATTTTTTAAACTTAAGGGGATCAACGTTTAACTCAATATCCATTATTATTCATGAGTAATGAGCATTCACAGAACCTAATTGATACCAAATATTTTTCTGTTGGAATTGCAGTTTACCATTAGTGTGCGCTAAACTTTAACACATATACTGTACATTAACTTTACGCTTTACAATGGGTTTTCTTTTTGAAAAGATAATGTTTAACTTTTCCTTTTAATGTTTAAATTTTTTGCAATATCGAAGATCTCGTTGCATATTCTGCAACAAATTTTATAAATTGGCAATTTCATGTACAATAAGCACGGAGATGTTTGATTATCGAACATTGTGTTCCTTATTTTGCAAAGTCATCCTTCTCTGATGCCACTAAAGTTCGAAATACAAGGTTTCCAATGGTACGGAGTCAAACGGATTAAATCAATTTCAAACGGATTAACTCTATCTAAAGGAAATAGTGGAACAAAGTTTAGGGTACCTCTTTATTGCCTCAAGTAGTTCTCATTTCTTTGATAAAACCGATTTCGACCACTATCTCCATTTAACCTTAGCACTTGCCACTTATCTGCAGCCAAGAACTACTGTAAAATAAAGAAGTTTCCCTTTGCGATATACTGTAACTGCTTGGTTGCGGAATTATGCTCACTGTAGTTAGAGTTCAGCCTTCTTTCGAAAATGCATCAATGTTAATAGGGTATAGTTAGGTCGCGTAAAATGCCGGCAATGAAAATACCTTTTCGTTAGGCTTACCTTGATTGAATTGCTAGCTTCGTACTGCTCAAAAATACAAAAATAGTATAATAAGAAAATAGTTGAAACTAACTTAGTCAAAAATCAAAAATTACTTACCATAGTTTGAAGATGAAAATCTGCTACGTAGAAGATTCGATGAAAGCAGAGTAGATCACAGTAAATGCAAAGAGCCGGTAGGAGTGTTTCGAACTCAATTTAGATGGAGTTCCCTAAGGACCCTGGTTGGGACTCCTTTTATGGCGCGCTCTACGCCAGCTGCTGTATTCATGCGGCTGCTTTTGCGTAGCGGCCCTTCATTAAAAGAACTGCTTGCAAAAGACTCCGGGGAGCACAGATCGGATTACGTCATCGCTACGTCACATATTCGCCACAAGTTGATGCTCAATATTATACAAGGTGTAGAATCAATTTTTTTTTAATTTTTACATGTTTTTGATACTTTTTTTAATGATTCTTCGATTTATTTTGATTGTACTTAGAAAAGTGGCGGATTTAGCAAATCTGTAACAGAGATGTGGCTCTCTTCGGTGTACTATATCTTCAACTTCTTTGACAAAAACGGTTTTCAAGCAAAAACTTTTTTGTTTTCTTTTTTTTTTAGTCTTTTGTTATGACCGATCGCCGAGTTTCTTAGATCCATTTCTTCTCTGAAGAATGTAGAATTCGATCAAACTGATAGCAATCTCAAATATATTTTTAATTGATTCTCAGATTGCAAACAGCAGAGACTAGAGTACAGTATAGCGTGGTACAATATTGAAGCCAAATACTTCTATCGATTGTAACTAAGGTAATTTATTTTATTCACACAACAAAACTACCCCAAATTTGTCAGAAAACAGCAAATCATAGGTCATACTGTATCTTTGCGTTGTCATCTGTCTAACACTGGCGATGGACGTATTTTTGATTACCATGTATGATTGAAAAGATGATTACTATAGTAACAAGTTTGAATTTTAGTTTGGCCTGACTTGGAATCAAACCCGGAAGACATTTTATTTGCAGGCCAAGGCATTGACGAAACCTTGTATCAAAAAAATAGATTGCCAGTAATGTCACGAAAATAAAAGGGCGGCTTTAAACTTCGTCCAGATGATCGAAAGGTAGATTTCTGGAATAGGAGGCCTTCAGCTCAAACCTCGGGCCGGTCAAATCGGACACAGGATTGCCAACGGTTCGCCACCGCTGTAATGTTTCTTCAAGAAGAGCAGTGTTGTTGTAGACGTAATGACGCGGAGATAGAACCCGCCAAGTTGCTACACACCAAGTTGCTACAAAATTCGGCACTTTCCAACGTGTTTGCTTTCAAGTAACGTTTAATCTAAGTAACATATTAAAGCACCGCAAAACAAATTCAAAAATGTTACGCCCGTACTTTAGTTAGTTTTTGGTGAAAAAAAATCGGTATTGTTTCGCTGAACAAGATATTTTCTCAGAAAATCACGAATTTGTCTGAGAAAGTATCGAACTCTTCCATGACGGAAAATGTAAGTATGTGGCGGGGAAAAAAACATTGCACGGTTGTAATAAGAGAGATGGGGAAAATATTGTTCATATTATTTGAAATTTGGTCATATTAAACGGAAAATTTTAAATGGAAAAATTCCGGACCATAGCAAACTGGTCATTATAAGCGGCTGGCCATTTTATTCATGGTCATAATAAGCGGCGGCCTGCTGTAGAACAAATGTACCAACCTAGGCTTAAATAGTACGGGAATTTGACCTCATGCTTGAGACATCGCAAAGAAACTATAGTAGTTGGTTGTGGCCTAACCAGTTACATGCTGTAAATTTATTATATTAATTAACTTTTTTCGTGCCGTAGGTCATATTCCAATGAATTTATTCCTTAATAATGATATTATTTTGAATAACCTAAAACTCTTAAATTGAAATGCCTGTTGTATAACTTAATAATAGATTTTAGGATTTTTTTTTTTATTCACATAAAATGCATTTGAATGTGTATTATACAGTAATTTCACAAACATCCCATATTTTTTCCAAGTTATGTTTTGGATCTCTTTTCTTATGGCTTTTAATTCATTTTCAATTATACCTCTTGAAATCGAAATTTCTTCTTTAAAGGGATATTTTTGTAAAAGTGATATCTTCTAAATGAGTAATATTTTGTTGTAGGTAATCTCAAACCAAAGCTTGTTTACTCCTAAACAAACTTTGAAATCCCCTCAACAAGATCCCACGAAACACTGATTACGTAAGTCGTATATCGGTTTTTAGCTAGAAATTTTAGAAAAAAGAAACGGAGCAAAAAGTGAGGCAATTTCTAATTATTCCAATATATTTTTCGCTTTCTAAAAAGTACAAACAAGCGTTCATGGCCCGGTTTTCATTGGCCAAAAGTTTTCCTTTCATTTAGCTTGCGCTTCCTACGCTCTGGCGTTCGTTGGCCAGCTTTAAATTTTTGGGCGGGCTGCGGCAGCTTGGTGTGAAACTTTCTGATTGTTTGGCATTTTTGGGTTTATTTTCTTCATTTACTTTATTTTAGACTGATGATGGCTCTGTTCAGTATCGAAATCGATTTTTTATTCGCTTTGTTTTGGCTGATTGTTTGTTACTTACGTCTAACGTAGCCAAAAATTCAGAGAATACAAGGAATGAGCCTATCTTTTGTTTATTTTAAAAAAATTCGGCACTTCCAACGTGTTGCCTTACCATTGTAGCACCGAGTTTCAGGTTAAATTAAACAAAAAATACGCTTGTAAGCTCAAATTTTACGTCTAGCGAAAGCCAGGCCTTAAGCTCTTCAGCAAAATATGTGACCGGTAGCCCCCTAGAATTTCTTGGTCATCCTTGCATTAAGGCTTAGCTTACAATATCAAGGAAAATTTTCAGTAGAATTTGGATATTCAAATATTTAGATGCCACGTCAGAATCCACGTGACCCAGTTTGACGAAAAACTTGAAAACAAAACCTAAAAAAGGGTCCGCTAAGTTGGCGTGGTCAGACAGACGCAGAACGCCTGATTCATGCACATGAATGAATGATACATCAAATGTTTTATTATTCTCGCTGTATTACGCCGAAGTGTGTAACGAGTTTGCGGGGTCTATCTCCGCATCATTGCACCCCGGCAATTCAGCTCCTGTCGAAGAAATGTCGCAATGGTGGCGAGCCGTTGTCAATACAGTGTCCGATTTGGCCGGTCCGAGATTTAAACCGCAAACCTCCGCTCTAGAAGCCAATGCATTACCGTTTGACCACCTGACCGATACTGGCGATTGATCAATTCGATTTTTTGTCTTTGTTTAAAGTATTTTTTGATGTTTTTACTGTGTATGCTGCGGTATGACTTTATCACGGATAATACAGTATTATGTACTAATTTGCATTAATGGTCTTTTAAAAATCGACACTTTTTGGTGATGTTTTTTTAAGTTTTTAAAATGATATTTATGGTTGAAAGAAACAAAGCCCATTTGTCAATCAGTTTTATGGATCGTTTTCACACGGCCGAAACCAGAAAACAACAAAAAACAAAAAAAATGGATCAAGAGAAGAAAAAACGGTACCAAAAAGTACACATGTAAGAAATGGTTTTGACACATCTTTTGACTTCTAATTATTTCAATGATATAATAATTGTGCTTTTCTGAGCTATTGTTTTTTACTCTTTCTTTATTTTGATTCAATTTTTTGTTCTTTATTTTCCTCATCATTTTCTGATTTCATCTGAATCGGCTACAAGAGCTTTGTAGTACCTATGAGATTAGACCTACTTTATGATCTAGTTATGTAGCGGTCACATATTATATGCTTTACGATGTGACCGGATGTTATGGTTTTTGTTTGTTGTTTTGCGGAAATGCGCGAACAAAAGAACATGATTCGTGACGTCATAATAAAGCGCTCATTTTTACCAACTGTGTTGTTGTGTACATCTCGCACATGAATTGTTGCATCACTTCAAAAACAATTTATCATTTAATACGTATAGCTGTTTGAAAATCTGTCTCATTAGTTAAATTTTGGACAATAATTAGCAGGTTCACATGGTTACTGAAAGACAAGATCGTTCATATGCAAGTTTTACACTGCATGAGTCCAAGACCGTTACACTTTTGCAAACATGTGGATAAGTACATGCTCAACATCTCACGCAATCACTGACCAGGGGTCGAGTGGATAGAGCGCGTGTTGCTGAAGCGGTTGACCAGGGTTCGATTCCTAATATGGTCAAGCGAAAGGCAAAAAAACGGGTATTCAAGGCTTCTCTGATTGAAGTTCATCGTTAAAAGGCAGTGTCCACGACAAGGCACCCTGCGTGCCGTGGACAAATGGTAGGTGACAGCTTGACTCGAAGGCCAAAAGGTGCTTTTTGTTTTCTTCAGGTCAAGGCAACTTGGTGAATAAAGATGTTATATAATAATTGTACAATTGCAACATATTAAGTGGTTGCTTGTTGTGCCATCGAGTGTTTATAATTATCATGCATGTAAGCAAAACGCCCCAGGAAAGACTTCTCAAACAATCTTTACTCGAAAAAGAAAAATAAGAAAAGGACTGTTGGACGATTTCGAAATAGAAGAATCAATTACAGTACTGCACAGTGAGAAGATCATGGATGGAAAAGAATGCAGGGCCTTCACCCAAGCGAACAGAAACAAATTACGGAAAACCCAGGGTTGTTTGAATATCCCTGGAAGACCGCAAAGTTTTCAAAAATATCTTCATCAAATTGAATCTTTCCATGTACTGCTCTAAAGATAAACAAAATGTTTGTTAGAAACTTGAGAGTCTGCCCTTGTTACCGGTATTGCGCAAATCCCAAAAGCTTTTTTTAGGTCAGCGTTGAAATAGGCCAAATAATTGGGTAGCATTGAAAGAATTTAACGAATCAGAATATCAACAACATTTTAAAATTTGAAAACCAATTTTACAGATTTTTTATTTCAAAAAGTTCTGTAGCTGTAAAATTTTACATCTAATCAGCCAATCGCATTAAGCATGCGCTTCCAGTCATAATGATTGTTCGGTAGAAAACATCACATTGTCGGTAAAATAAAGTAATTTACAATACTTTCAAAACATTGTTAGTATGGCAAAAAGCCTCTTCATAATCAATCGTTCAAAAATCAAAACATCATCCAACTCGTTGTATCTCACAGAAGTGTGTAACGAGTTTGCGGGGCCCATCTTCGCGTCATTATGCCTTGGCAACACAGCACCTTTCGAAAAGTTGTCGCCGAGGAGTAGCCGTTGGCGATGTGCCTAATTTGACCGGCCCGAGATTTGACCTTAAATCTCCCGCTCTAGAGACGAACGAGTTAGCGCTCGACTTGTAAAATGTTTTGTCTGGAACACTTTTATTCTTTTTCCTGTCACCAGGTATATCAAATTTTCGCATAAGTTTTCAGAAAACTGCATGGTTAAAAAGAAAGTAAATCATCAGTTCAAAAACAACACACAGAATCTGTTTATACAAAACCGAAAACAAATGTTGAATGGTGCCAATAGCACTAATGTTTTGCCACAGTGTAAAAGTTTTTAGGTATGAAAAAAGAACTGTTTTAGTAACAAATATTCACTCGTATTGGAAATAAAGTTAACTAGATATCAAAACACAGTTAACGAATTTACAGACATCAGAGCTATGTTGTGTGTACATCGGAGTAACACGTTTTCTTAATTTAATCCTAGTTTCTGCCAATAGCAGAGGACAAATCAAACTTTCAAGGGTAAACGAAATCCTTGGTCGAAATTTGTTTCGAGGCACAACACAATACATGTTGCCATACCAGCGGACTGTTTACCGATAAATTCTTGACTGATTTGTTACGGGGTCGACAAAAGCGAGGCCAAAGGTGCAGGAGGCGTCAGATTTGATACGAGGAATTATGTTACTTAAACGAGTTGTCTTTGATTAAGAAGTTTAACGGAAAATATAAAGGAACAAACAACATATTTTTGTTCCTTTTCTTCGTTACGGCATAACCTTTCAGATTCCCAAACCTCTCCATTATCATTAATCACGAAAATCATTGTCATAAAGTTTATAGTATAAACACTAGGCCCTGGAAAGGTCTCTGTCCGAATAAAAAATTCATTAAAACAACTCAAAATAGCTAAGTGAAGAGACAGACGCGAAAATGTATCGATTCCGTGGTAAGGGATCAAATTTCGGTCATCAAAGACTGCGATATTCACCATTACAATAGTGAACTAAGAAAAACAATGTTCCCAATATGTTAATGGCCCAAGCAACAACGACATTAGGTATCAAGTCAAGGAGTTAAGATACAAAAACCGCCATTTTCTTTTTCCTAACTTTTTAGAGATCTAATCCAATAAATCAAAGCAATTAGCCGCCACATCAAAGAAACCGTCACAAGATAGACCTTGTAGTTTAGCCAAGAAATAAAGGATCAAAAGGCTGAGCGAAAAACTATTATTACCTCATAATTATTTCCAAATGCTGATTAGAAACCAAGTTTTTAAGCAATTTGATGCTTGAAGAGTAAGCGATGCCGGCTTTTTTTCTTTGATCACAAATTAACCCTAATTTTAAATTTCCTAATTGATTGGTAAATTTCTTGATTACGTGAGCTTTGCATTTACTAACATAGCTACGTCATTTAAAATTCACACGGTTGCCCCAAGTCAACAACGCGTGAAATTTGTTTTGGTTTAAATAGCGTCCCAAAGAAATGACCTGGGTTATATACAGATCCTCTCGAAAAACAATCACAACGGAGGTTAGCGGTTGGCAACGTATGTTTGATTTAAACAGCGAGAGAATTGAACCCAAGAATCTTCCTTTCCAGAGGCAAATTTACTTCAGTACATTTTTTTTTTGTAAAAATCGGAAAATTTGGGGTCGAGGCTGGCAGTTCTTAAATTTTCACGAATTTTTCTGTTTTGTTCGTTGTTATGTTTCATTGGAAAGCAAAGTGACAAAAATGCATTCTAGCTTGGATAAAAGTTGTCTTTTGGTATAGATCACGAATATTGAAATAATTTTTAGAAAAATCAACAATGACAGTACAGAAAAGGCAGAGCAAACCCTGCTGATTAATTAAAATAACAATGTTCTAATTTTTGTTCTTGATTATTTTTTTAAAGCCGAGGTTGGCATTGTTCTTAATTTATTCTTAAATTTTGAGCAAAAATGAACTTCGTATTCTTATAAAATTGTTTTTATAAAAAAAGTATAATGTAAAAATAAACGATAATAGTGTTTTACAAAGCAATCTGGTCCTTCATTTGCGACTATCTATGAAATAAACAAACCTAACTGTTGATTTTGTTTACGTTTCCCGTTTTTATTGTTGTTACATGCTTTTATTCATTTATTTTAGCAAATTTTGTTACGACGGTGAACAGTCAGTCCCATTGAAAAAAATTTTTATTTCAGCATGTCAAAGCTTGCCGGGGTAAACCAATATCACATGGTGCACTTAGCCTCCTCCATTCAGACAGGCCAACTTATATTTGAATCAATGCCAGCATAATACAATTTTTAACCATTGGAATGCAAAAATTTTTTTTTTATAAAACTTGCAGACAAAGTACTTCTTACTGATGTATAAAAAAGTAAATTTTGTAATACAAAAAGTTTTTTTTTAATATTTTTAATAGTTACATTTTTTAATAATTTTTTTATATTTTTTGAAAATTGTTAAATATCGTTGCAACCGCAGCCCCAAAACGAAATCAAAAAAATTCAAAAACTAGATTTTGATTTTAGCTATTGTAAACTACCGGAATTGCCTGGATTCTTTACTTTTTAAACATTGGATTACGATTGCTCTGACTTCATACATAAACATTTTGTAAAAGTTACTACACTGCGACACCTAGTAGTAGTGAAAACGAAACGAAATAAATACACTCAACATGGCAGATCTCAGTTTAAAAACTCCGACACTTTGCAATGAATCGTTAAAAGCAAATGGTAGCCGTCCCCTGCCAAAGTTGTACTTTGTGGAGCTGATTGCAAACTCACTTAAAAGAAAACTGCACGCAAAACCAATAAAGTTCCTACGATTTGAATATTGTGGTTGCATTAACTCCATTCTTTTTGACACATCTAAATCATAGAGATTCTACCCAAAACACGTAAATGTGTTCTCAAACATTATCGCAACAGAGGCAATTTTATTGGGCAACATTGACTTTCGTCGGTGCCATCATTGATTAATTCCTCAAGCTGTTTAGATCAGTTAGAACCAGAACAGATACGAATTTGAAAATTTAGCCCACAGCTACTTTACAGTGATCTCAGGAATAAAAGTCGGGGGATAGGACAATGTGGTTAAAATAAAATATCCCTGGAATAGTTTATAGGTCAAGAAGAATAAAGTTAACGCAGCGAAAATCTCTAAACATCGAGCCGCAAATTTTCTGAATTTAAAGATCTCAGTTTGATAGTATGTAAGCAGAATGCCATATGAAAGACTTCCCAAACAACCTTTACTTGCCAAAGCAAATGGGAAAAATCCAGTTGTGGACGACCTAGAATATTAGAATTTAGATGAATCACTTACATTGAGGACCTTGGATGGAATCGCTTGGGATTACACCCAAGCGAAATGATGGAGATGATGGAAGACCGTGAAGAGTGCCGGCGGCTTAACCTTGAGCTGCTGCCCCCGCAACCCTCACGGAAAAACTGAAAAAAGATATAATTGTACTAATTTTAGAAATCTCATTTATTTTGCCGGCAGTCCTCTTTTAATAAGCCGGCAAACCGTATTGATTTCTATCACCTTCCCAGCTCTTGATGAATTTCCATTTCACATGTTGTGTTGCTACTCGCTTGTCTTTAGCAGCCAAATGTTTCTTCCGAACGTAAAGCAGTTGTTCTCTTTGCCTTAAAATTATAGTTGCAATCAAGATGTTTAGCAGCTATATACATTAGAGTATGGCACTAATACAATGATGTAGAGCAGAGGTCACCAAACTACGGACCCTGAGCTGATTTTATTCGGCCCGCCGCATGTTGAGAAATGAAAACCAAATTATAGTTGTTTGAGTCACTGAGAAGTAACCAAATTTTTTTATAAAGACTGACGTTTTTGTTGACGGTTGAGTCACATGCAATCTGCTAAGGTTTTTTTTTTATTCTGTTTCTTTTCATGACATCACAAACTTTGTTGTTAAAAAAAAATCATTGTTTTATCAGGGCAATATCTCCGTTTTTAACCAAACCATAGCAAACTACGCAGCTAAAGCAGTAAAGTAGGATGATTGGGACACAGTACCAGTACTAAATAATTAACTTTTAGGTTGGGTGTAATACAGTATCTACTGTTTAAATGACTACTAAAAAAAGAGAAATAGATTCTGAGTGTCGGGTGCTCAAAGAAAAATGGGAAGAACAATGTTTGTTGAATTTGTACATTTTTTCGACAAGCAGCATACAAGTTTACCGCACACCATCAGTGGCTTTTGGAGTCTGTTTCTATAGCAGTAGCCCACCAAAAATGGGGAAAGCTTGGGCCAAATTTGGAAAAAAAGGTGTAAAGTGTTTTACCCAAGAATAACACGATGCTTTGTAGTGCATCACAGCGGAAGTTGGCCATTCAAGCCATTTATCAATTTCCATCACAGTTTTGCTGCATCACCGCTGACTTGGTTATTCATTGTGCTTGATTCGAATCAATGGAAATTCTAAATACTTGTAAACCCGGCCCGCAGCCTTTAATCTCGCAGTAATCCGGCCCTCAGAGAAAAAAGTTTGTTGACCCCTGACGTAGAGAATTAGACTTGACTAGTATTCATCTTGCTATTAGCCTGTTTTGTTTATAATTTGTTGTAATTTTACTACTATTCACTAAGCTGCCTTGGTCAATAGACATCAAAGGAATTTTCGGTCTTTGAATCAAGATGCCACCTTCCCACGTCCTGTGTAGTGGGTGGTTGCCATTTACGGTGGAGATTTCACGCTGTCCCTTTTGATACTAACCGTCAAACAGGAAAGCTGTGAATAGGAAATAGTCCGTGGTTTGACCGGGCCGAACATCGAATTTATTAAGTCTACCGCTTCATTCAGTTTTATTCCAGGCGTTCTATATTCACTCCACCACTGACGTATAGATTCGATAAGGCTTGGCAGTTATTCGTGTTACTGTTGCTGTTACATACACTATTGTGTATTTCCAAAACACCTGTTTAGAAATACTTCAAACTTTGAAAAAGCTTGACATCCTTTGAGACCGACTTCCGGAAAGTCAGAACGGCTTTCACTGGCAGTTAGGTGGCAATATCAACCATCAACCCTGCAGCCGCAAGTAGCTCCAGTCATTGATGTGCAGAGTTGGACTCTGGACAGCGCTGTCCAGCTTTGCATTATTGACCTCAAATTTTTTTAAATGTAATATTCGTCGAAAATAGAATAAGTAATTAACAATGAAATGATAAAAGTTGCAGTACTTTAAAGAAACCACAATGTTAGATGACAGAAGCTGCAATAATAACAATAAAAAATATGGCTAAACATAAACGAACGTCATAACACAGCAGGAGCAACTTTACCGGCTGTCCAATCTCGCCTTTAAGATCAGCCCGGATTTTCTTCCACTATTGAGTATTACAAACTCATAAATGCACAGTAAATTTAATGGTTCAATTAAGGTCGGCTATGAATATAGAGATTGGACAGCGGGGATAAATTTCTAAACGACTATTTACAAAACCCCAGTGATTATTTAAAATCAGCTATTAAAAGCCAAATTCGAAAATTTTTGGTTTGCAACGTTTGCGGATAAAAATTTGCGGGAGTTTCAAGCCACATTTACAGACATGAAAATCGAAAAAATCCTGTTCACTACTCTGACCCAGGTAATTTGAGTCTTAAAGTTAGAAAGCAATAGTGGCTCGGTTATGCTATTGAAAAAGACTAGTTGCAAAAAGCTTAAAAGTTATGGCATTTGGAACGGTGAATTTGGTGGCTTCTTTCGTTTTGTTTTTTTTTTATTTCCTGCTTTATACCCAGACAAATTACCTCTCAGCCGAGTTTCTAGCTTCCACCACTTTTCTTTTGCTTTGTTGTTCTTTTTCATGTTGTTGTTTGTTTTTGATTTGTTGAGCGAAGTTTTGCAGACGAATCTTTCTGGCCCGATGCCAATCAACGTCCAAATAAATTTCAACTACGTTCTTGAACTTGTCAACGTCAAAAGTTTTGTCATTGTTGTTCCTGAAAGATCACTGTTGCAAATTTTGGCGTCTGAATAATGTTTGCTTTCAACGAACGCAGTTTACCTGTATCTTTTCCGTGCTCGTTTTTCTGTGAGGGTCGGTGAAGCAACTATACGAGTTTCAGACACCACATTTCGCTAGAAGCTTATTTAGCGATTTTTCTTGTCCGCTTTTCAGGCCGGTTCTTAGTTCTTGTACCTGCTCATTGGTGAGCCTAGCGAAGAAAAGAGCCAAATTATGAAAGAACAGTGCCAATGAAAGAGTCACATGCCATCAAAGTACATCGCTAACATGTAACATTGATGATTTGTACATTTTTTTGTAATTCGGCACTTCTTTGTCATGATCCAGCAATAAGCCTGCGTCGGAACTAAGAGCAGAGTGTGAAAAACGAACTATTATAAACACTAAAGCACTATATAGAGGATATGGACTGGAACCGCGCGCAAAACTTATACCGAACAATAAGAGGAGGTGATGATAAATACCAAGCAGAAAAAAAGAATCAAAATGAAAGCAGTTAAGCAAATCATCAACTTTCAAATAAAAACCTTATCGTCAAAAATCAATGTGCTTAGAGATTAAACCGACTGGTGATCGACAGAATAAGAGACTCTTTTTAAACTGTAAGGCCGCACCTACAACAATCAAGCTACTTGAATCCTCAAGAAACCGGTCAGTTGGTCGATCTGTAACGCGTTCGTATCTGGAGCGGGAGGTCTAAATCAAATCAAACACGGAGTTGGCAATGGCTCGTCACAGCTGCGATATTTTTTCGAAAGGAATCGAATTGCCCGGGCGCAATGACACGGAGATGGGCAGCCATGGGCTCCCACAAACTCGTTTCACGTTTTGGTGTAATGTAGCGTAAGATGAAAGATTTGATTTGAACCGTTATGATGATGATGATGATTATATCTATTTTAAGGTTTCAACCTGTGGCTAATATTCTGTTGGAAACTGGTGCCAAATTTCTTTTTTCTACTTACGTAGTATTTTGCTCCTGAATTTTGCTTCTTCTCATCAAACAGCTTCGCGCTCGTTGCGGTTGTACCGACGGTTGGCCTTCTTTGTAATTTTTCAAAACACTTTCAGTTTTAGCTCGGCTTAAAAATTGACTGAATATGCCAGATCCAATATTTGCTGCACAAACTTTCTCTGCTGTTTTATTTCCATCTTTTTTGTCGTTGTGATTGTTGTTGTGTTGAGTTTTAAGCAAGTTTGCTTGTTTGCCAGCACTATTTTCCTGAAAGCTATGTGATATAGGAGATCTAAGACGTATATTAGAACTCAAAGAATTACTGTCGGTAGATGTCCTACTCTGTGCGCTTGTCATCAATCTTTGTACACTGCCTTCTACTTTCACTTGACGAGATGTTTGACATCGATTCCGTATCTTATCAACGCTCGGCTGCGAAGAACTCTGGGATCTGATGCTGCTGGATCTACATGACTTAATGACTTCGCTGGGCTTATTACGGTCAGCAGTTGGTGGTGATTGTGCTTCGACTAAGTTTTTCGTTTCACGAGTTAACGAACTTTGATGGTAAGGATGAACGTTTCCTGAAGATTTGGAAAAGCTGCAAAATGAAGAAACTTGATTACTCGTTGCAAAACGATACAGAGCTAATAGATTCGGTTTGCATACGTATTTAACAATACCGTAAATCACTTATTACACTTCTTTTTTGTAAGAAACCATAAGTTTTGGGTTGAGTTTATCTGTACTTAAATTTCCACGAATTTTCAGCCTCATTTGTTTCTAATTTGTGCTTAAATTTTATTGAAGAAAGAAGTGACACAGATACCATTCAGCTTTGTTAAAAACTGTGTTTTGGTGTTGATCATTAATGCTGAAAGTTTTCAAACAAATCAACTATGGCTGTATTTAAAAGACCAAACGAGCTCCACTGCTTGCTTACAAATTCATTATAGTATACTCGACCGTGATGTCAAATATTTTTTCGTGCGTAGGTTGGCATTGTTCTTAATTTTTTTTCTTAAATTTTGAGAAAAAATAAGCCTCGTGTTCTTAGAAAAATGTTTTTATAAAAACACAAGCGCATTTTCTTTTTGTTCAAAATCAATTTATATTTAACCATACATTATGATGATATCTTTACCTGTAGAAGCTTTCTAGATGCTCAGTAGGCTTTAATTGCATCTCAAAATTGGAGCTAAATTTTCGAATATTTGGGAAGACTTTCTTAGCTGCAACTGTTGCAGAATCATTTGTTTTGTGCATCCGATCATTGAGAGGAAAAGAAGAAAAGTGAATGCCTGGCAACCGATCCATTTTATCGTTATCGCTGTGAAGAAATCGAACAATCTTCGCACTCATGACAAACTACAAATAATTCAAAAAACACAAAAGATTGATCTACCGATTCATGCTGCAGAATAAAAACAACATTTAAACGTTTTATAGGAGGTTTATTCCAAAAGTAACTTTTCTGTCAGAAGAAGGTAACTTAGGATGGGTTTCAACTGTCGATTAGCTACAAACGCCATTTGTATGTACCAGTCTAATCTGTTACTTTTTATGGTTTTTACGGTGTTGCTTCTTATGCTTTTTATGGCGTTGCTTTTTTGTTTACAAACTAACTAAACTACTTTGGGATGGTTTATATTGCAACCCATTATCGTCCCTCTCTTGGACTTTTATTTTGAATGCTAAATCGCAAGTTACTGGACGCAGATTCAGTTTATCACTCCTTATTATAATATACTGGTTCAATTATCTGATAATTGATGCTTCATTCAATTAATTTAGAAACAACATTTGCAGTGCCGCATGTACGGTGGCCTGCTGGGGTCCCTAAACCGCCCCCTAGGTGACACCTTCCAAAATATTTAGATAAAGAAACATGCAATAAAGTAAACTTCATTTAAAATCTGCACGAGCATAATTTTGTTTCGTGGTCTGATGTGTAGCGAGGCGTTCGTTCGTATGAACCAGGCACTCTCCGTATGTCTCACCAAACCAAAGCAGAGCACCTCTTTTGGGTTCTGTTTGCAGGTCTTTTGTCAGGTTGGGCCTCTGCAACGAGTAGACTGCTTCGCTCCATTGGAAAATAAGTGTAAAGTGTCTTTCCCGAGGACACAACGACGTATCAACCAGTTCGAGAATCGAACCATGGGTCAGCAACTTTTTGATCACCAATTCAAAGCTCTACCGACTGAACTATTGCAATTCAAAGCTCTACCGACTAAACTATTGCCGCGGCAACCAGGAGTTAAAGGGAGCTGAAGCTTTCTCAAATAAAGCTAGCTTTGCATATGCAAGCTTTTAACGTGAATCGGGCTTGAGAGGTAAATGGGGGTTGAAGTAGCTAAAGTTTTTCTATCTGTATAATTTCATTTTTTTAAATGCCTTTGAAAACACCGTAAAAATGTCTTTTAAATACTTTAAAAACAGGGGTGCCGATCTTTGATGTGCATTGGGGGGGATAATTTGCAATTTTACCCCAATTTTGCCCTATTTTCAACATTGGGGAGAGGAACCACGACCACGATTTTGTTCAGATGAGCAAATTATGTAAAGACCAAAAAAAAGGTTTTCACCAAAAATGGAACACTTTTTTCCCAAATTCAAGTGGACACCTGCGCTCAGATGCACACCAGAGTCAAATTATTGAGGGGGGATGCAGATGTAGACCCTACTCAAATTATTGGGGGGGATACAGTCAAATTATTGGGGGGATATATTCCCCCATCCCCCCCGGGTTTCGGCACCCCGGTTTAAAAATAGTTATTTTTTTCAAGAAATGGCGAAAATTCTCTGGCTGCAGGGACTAAAGGATTTATCACCGACCTTTGCCTGTAATCTGCTTAAGATATTTCTTGACTTACTCAATCCATGAAAATATATTTAATGACTCAGTAATCAACTCTTGTAAAAAGTAATCAAGTCAAATAATAAGAAAACCATGAAAACAAGGATAATGATTTTTGTACAGAATAAACTGCAAAACAAAAGGAAAAATATTCAAAATTTGTGTTTCACTTTTCACGGGAAAATGAGAATTATTGTAAAACTGTGTGATTTTGAAAAAGGAAAAAAATATTTTTTTAAACATTTTGGAAGCTTGAATGAATATTCAATGTAGCTTATGGAATTAAATTTATACAGTAAAAACAGCAAAACACTATGACAGAACAAGCAATAATGTGGCAATTAAACTTCACACATTTTACAAAATAATAGTTTGTTTTTAGTATATTTTTTGTGCAAAATTTCTTTTTGTAAGGTCAAGCTGTCACTCAAAAGTAGCCTTTACTAATATCTATATATTTATGTGTTTAGAAACCGCTCTTCAATTTTTATTCTCTATAACATAAATGCTTGAATTATGAAGCTATCTAACAAACGATCCCTTCGCTATTAATACGAAATAGATGTAGGCAAGTAACAGGTTTTTTAGTACCAACCTGGAGAACGTCGCGTTTGAAAGTGCAACTTCTTTGGTTGCCATGGCGTTAAAGAGATTATGAAACATTGTTGAAAGTTAAAGGATCGACAGCAACAACACAACAGAGGGTGTTGTGATTTTTGTTCAAGTCACTGAAAGGGATTATGAAAACTAACGGAGTTATTGTTATTACTTTAAGATTTGTTTTTAATGTGTTTCTCTTACAAAACACAAAGTCAACAGCTTGTATGAGATTCCTCGATTTAGGAAGTAAAAATCATAACTTGAAATCTTCCGATTAAGTTAACGATCTTACCATATCATGTGAATATGAAATTTAAGCTTTCAAAATTAAATTCATTTTAAGTACTACCTGTAGTACTTCCACGATTATCCGCTCTAGTTGAGGCAACATCTCTTTTTGAAACCTGAACGGATAAGCAAAAAATGGATAAGTGAATTCCTTTATTAAACCAAAGCAACACAGCAAGAAACAGATTCGAAAGTGCTAATAAAACTTAAAATGAGGATCAACATCAATTTTGCCGCAAATTTTTGAAAAGCCGTGACTGCAAATTTCCGATTTTTTGTTTTGCATAACTTGAGCTTTTTTCGCTTCCTGCATCCGTTAGTCGCACTCAATGACGCATCGCAAAAATTAATTCACGGAGTTATTTGGTGTAAAAATGCCGTCATTTCCCCGTAAATAGCCGCTTTTTCAGTTTGAATCACAGTAATGGTCGTTACTATGTTCCAACAATGCATTTTAAGCGCGTTTAATCTCAAATTCTCAGTTTGAAACACAGTAACTGCCACTACTGCTATTCCTAATTTATTTGTTTTTATTTTTAGCGAAATGCATATTTGTTACGGCAGAATCACTGTACAGACGTAGGGGATCAAAGTTTTTTACTGAAAGCAATGTAGGTTTGCGTGATATTTAAAATCACTTTTAATAATTCTTGCCCCAAACCCGCCATTGGTCGAGCGGGTAACGTGTTCGTCTCTTGAACGAGAGTTATTCAAATCTCGGACCGGTCAAGTCAGACACAGTGTTACTAACGGATCGCCACCGCTGCAGCATTTCTTTGAATGGAGCTGTGTTGCCCTCAGGCGCATTGACGCGGAGATGGGCCCCACAAACTCGTTTCACGCTTCGGCGTAATATAACGAGTATAATGAAAGATTTGATTTGAGCTCTTGCCCCACATTATTTTGGAGGTTTAGCAGAGCCCATGCAAGGACCTAAGCCATTTTATCGGTTTACAATCAGCACTGCAAATTATCTATCACCAGCAAATGCTTCAAAGTAGACTATTTATAATTTGCCATTTTACAAAAAAAAAAGACAAACTTGCAATACATTACCACAATCAGAATCAATATATTTGAAAGCAATAAACATTTTATATCAGCAATGGTAATAAACTTTCGGTTAATATTCATAAACTTTTACATACATATCTTTCTTTATTGACATAAGTGTCTAGTATTATTTTATTCAAAACCTGATTTTATTTGTACCGTACATGTCAAAAGGACATGTCCCAATGCGGTCGACCGGCTCGGTTGAACAACCTATCGAGCTACTCGACGGGTTGAATTAATAACCAATTGCTCCGATTTATCTTTCACTTGTGGCTACGTTGGAGCTGACGCTACATCATCGCCCTCCATTTACGCTGGCGATGGCACATCCACGCCTCCAACCAGCGCAAGGGAGAGCGTCCACCACTCCAACGTCCTGGCGTGTTCGCCATTGTAACGTACATGTCAAAAGGACGCGTCCCAATGCGGTTGACCGGTTCGGTTGAACAAATGAACAACCTATCGAGCTACTCGATATGAAATGTCGATCTGGTTAAGCAAAAGTTGTAAATATTTGTTGGGCCAAGATTTTCCAAATTCCATCTCGTAACTTTGCAACTTTATCCATAAGGGTAGAAGTAGACTTGAAGACCACTTTGGTCACTTCGCTTCTTCCCTATTGCAGTAAATATTATCGTTAACACGTTTTGCTTGCGATTTAATCGTGATTTCAAACTTCGCTGGCTTTGAAATAAACTACTACTAGTACTACTACTCTCTGCCGGTCAACCGCATTGGGACGCGTCCGTTTGACACGAAGGCTACGTTACAATGGCGAGCACGCCAGGACGTTGGAATGGTGGACGCTCTCCCTAGCACTGGTCGGAGACGTGGATGCAGGCTCGTCGCCAGCGGGGGGGGGGCAGGGGGGCAATGCCCCCCACGGAATTTTTTTGGGAGGAAGAAGTTGATGTTTTTCGGTGGAAAAAACGTTAAAACTTGCGATTTCGGCCAGAAAAAGACTCGGATTTCGGCCAGAAAAAGACTCGGATTTCGGCGAAGACCTTTTTTTTTTGGAGATCACCTGTTTTTGGGCGGAAAATTTGTGATTTCGGCCAGAAAAAGCCTTCGGATTTCAGCGAAGACCTTTTTTATTTTTTATTTTTTTTTTTGGAGATCACCTGTTTTTGGGAGGAAAATTTGTGATTTCGGCCAGAAAAAGCCTTCGGATTTCGGCGAAAACCTTTGCCCCCCTGATTTAAATTTTGCTCCCCCGATCTCGCGAAGCTGGCGACGCCCCTGCGTGGATGTGCCGTCGCCAATGTAAAGGGAGGGTGATGATGTAGCGTCGGCTCCAACGTAGCCACAAGTGAAAGATAAATCGGAGCAATTGGTTATTAATTCAACCCGTCGAGTAGCTCGATAGGTTGTTCAACAGAGTCGGTCGACCGCATTGGGACGCGTCCTTTTGACATGTACGCTGCATATTCAAAGCCTGATTTGTTTAGGCATTGCAAATAACTAGTAGTTACAGGAGCAAAGCAAACCTTATGATGTAGACTGGACATGGGCGTCGACAAAATTGTTAACAAAAAAGATATTGCAGCGGTAGCAACCCAGTTTTCTTTTGATGTTTTCTGGCAACGGTACTACACTGCGACCCTCTGACAAGCAGTCCTCTTGATAAAATCTTGGGGGTTAATCGTTAAAAGGCTTTTTTCAACTTCAAGCGCACCACACACACTGACTGTGTCTATCATTTTCACTTCCCACAAATTTTTTCCCAATACTTTATCAAGTCTAAAAGTGCCGTTGCCATATTAGCTGCTACTTATTTTGTACACAGCTATAAATAATAATATATCTATTTAAATTTATATATCTGCATAAAAACTACGCAAAGCAGCAACTTTTTGACATACTGGTACTAATAACACAAAAGGAATCACGTTATTTTCCCTTCTACGAAACGCGATGACTAATGTTCACTCTTTGTTCCAATTCTTTTTCTGGTCCAGACTTATAAAACAAGACCTTCAAGAGAAATTATTTCAAAAGTTAGCCTTGCCCCGTCTCCCTGAAGCTTTTGTGGTGATCAAACATTTGGCCAAACAGAAAAGTTGTAAAAAATCATGATTATATGCGCTAGTAAAACCCAAAAGTTGTGCGCATGAAATCAGTTGTTTTCTTACAAAAATGTGGTTGGGTCTATACTCATACGCCAAGCTACCGACGCTTCTAGAGCCCAAAGGAATGTCCCGTTAAACCACTCTCATTTAGGCCCTGGTGAAAATATCCAATGTTAAAAACCAGCTCTTAAACGTCGTGAGTAAATGAGAAACGAAATCGTAACTTTATGGTTTTGTTTGTGATTTCTTGCATGTTTTCTTTGACTTGTTTCTGTGCAAGCTAATCACTGTCCACCAGAGTGATCTTCTCCAGAGGTTGTTTCGAGCCAAGTTTTCACACATCTCAGAGTGCTGAAAGAGCACTAGTACAAGTAGTAGATGGCAAAGTTAAAACATAATTTAGTTGTGATGTTTTGACGTTTGCTGGCCAGAGTTTTTAAAATTTAATCGTTTGCGTGCTATCTGGCCTAAATGCTACCAGCGCGGAACTTTCGGGAAGAGTCACCAGAGTTGCATGTTTTTAAGTGGTCGCCGTTCTGGTGACTCTTCCCTAGGCTTCCGCGCTGGTAGTCTTTTGGCCATATAGCACGTAAACGACTAAAAAAATAAAAAAAGTTCAAGCAATTAACAACGCATGTCGAACAGCAGGATAGAACGTACTGTATCGAATTATTATTTCATCTAACGGCCTGTTTTAAACATTTTCAAGTTCGTTTGAATGCTGCCACATATTATACCACGTAAGGGCTTCGATACAAAAATTTTCAATCTTATAGATATCGTCAATTTGCTCTGCTTCGGCCTTAAAATCTTCTCTCGACAAAGTAACTGCTCATGTAGGATGTAACATCAGCAAGTAATTAGGCACAAAATTTGAATTGTCAATTATTTTTTCACAAAAAACAAATTTAAACTATTCACAAAATTAATCGTTTTTGTGGGTAGCAACCATGACCCCTTTCTAAGCGCAGACCAGCACACCAAGGAAAGAAACCTATAGACAATCGGTAATAGTTAGGATGGTTTCGCAATACGAGGGCTTGTTCAAGGACTCGCGGCATCATGTGTGAAAATCCACGGAAACCATGGCCCCGCCCTTCTCCCCATTGCAGACGACTATGGTTCCTTTGGACCATTGAGGATAAAAGCGGCCACAGGAATTTGTTTGGAAAAAGATTAGTTCTAGTTGGCCAGGTTGATTATTTAGTTCAGTGGTGGAAGTCGCAACACCAACGCGTTCGGTACGGCAGTGGCATCTCTAGAAATAGTGCCATTCGAGCGGGGACTTAATGGACGGTGTCACCCCTCAAAGTACTACGGACAGGCTTGGCGGAACGATTTTCAAAGTGGGAAACCTGGCACACAGGCGCATCGAGAACTTTGATCCAACCACGGCCCCTTTCAGAAAATATCGTGGATACGAAGCAAAGAAGCTGCTGAAAAATTTTGCTAATTTTTGAAACAAAGTAGCAGTAATTGCAAGATAACGGTATCGATGTTTCGCGCATAATTGCTCTTTTTTTACTAAGGTATCTTGGAAAATACTATTTATGTTGAAACGACGTTTTCATGAAGATTTAAAAGTTTACCATTTTACAGAGTTGCCAAATAAATTTTAAGGGTTTATATGAATTTGCTGTTGTTTAGCTAAAGAAATTTTGCAAATATTTTATGAATTTTACATCAAAATTTTGACAATATCATCATAAAAAAGTGTCACCATAAAATGGTGCCACCTAAAGCGGGGCGACCCCCCTAGCTACGCCACTGCGGAACAGTAGAGCGGAAAAAGTCAAAAATATTTTTTAAATAAAAAGTTACTGCAGTTTCAGAATAACAACTTGTTTGTTTGAACCAAACTTCGATGCAATTATATAAACTTAGGTCACGTAACATTGGATTTTGGGCTAAAAAACTGCCCCAAAAGTTTGGCGTGAAAGAGGTTGCATTCAAAACATACCACAAAAATATTTCACATGTTTATGTATCCCCACCAATCCACTTTTGGCCGCGATGAGTTTTTTTTTTCTTTTTTCCTCCAAAATATCGTAACGCTCATTTCCTAAACGGCGTAACACTGAAAAAAAAACTGCATGACATGTGCTATTGCGGCGTACAAACAACGCAAACAAAATCTACGATGTACACACAATGCAAACAAAATTCTCGATATTTCGCAAAAAAGTTCTGGTCATTAAGTTGGATCCCCCAAAGATTTGCAGAAATCGACGTACGTGACTTTCGCACATGTTCATAAAATAATTTTGTTCATGCTGAAGCTAGCATTGTTCTTAAATTTTGAACGAAAATGAGCTTCTATTGTGTTCTTGTAAAATAATATTGATTGTATAAAAAACTGCGTGGGACACATGCACTATCATTATATCATAACACAGTAAACGTCACATATGTGCTATGTAGATTGGAACTGTCTTACAGCGTTTAGCAACTCATCATCATTCGACATTCAATCACACGACTCGTAATCACAGATATCTAATCACAAGACATTTAATAACGACACAATACATAAATAACATCACGGCATTTTACCATTTAGACAAAACAAAACACAAGCTAGATATTTTGCATATTGGATAAAATTTACAAAATAATTCTTTTGACGAATCCTGAAAAAATAGCGCGCGGTTCAATTTTTTAAATGCAGCAATTAATGCTTATTGGCCCGCAAAAATTTTGGGGTGCTTCTTTTATCTGGCAAGTTCTCAGAAAATTCAACGAAATTGGCATGAAATCCGACTACGAAAGTGATGACAACTTACAAATTACAGTGTCTAACTTACCTGCATTGGTTATGGTTTCTCCAACAGAAGTTGCTGTAACGTCTTCGAGGTTAGCTGCCTACAGATGCCAGAACAAGATCTCGAACATACACTTAAAATCTGAGGCCATAAAATACTGCCTTGATGAAATATTTACGTAATTAAAGTAAACATTTAAGTTGGTCGAGCGGCAACGCGTTCCTCTCTGGAGCAGGAAGGCTGAGGTTAAAATCTCGGCCGGTCAAATCGGACTCAGAGTTGCCAACAGTTCGCCACCGCTGCAACATTTCTTCAAAAATAGCTGTGTTGCCGGCAAGGCATGGTAAGGAATGGAAGACAATTTTTCCACATTCTGTATTGGCAATTTTCTTCCATTCCATTTCCATTGCATACTAAAAATACTCCATTCCATATTTCATTCCATACTAAATTTTATTTCATATTCCATTCCATACTTCCATACCAAAGAAATTATACCCTGGAAGCAATGCAAGGTATATTTTGCTGCTTTGCGTCTTTGCAGTGTTGTAAGCAACAGCTCGTGAAGGTGCGTCAACAATACTAAATGTAAAAACCGGTAAGCTATGTGGTATGCATATTGCGCATGGTTTAATGCATAGGCGTAGCCATAGTTAATGCATAGGCGTAGCCATAGCCATAGTTTTAATGCATAGTTTAAAGCATAAATTGGGGGAGGGTTAAAGCGTAAATCACATTCAATGACGTGATCAGAAATTTTCCGAAATGAGAGATTTTTTTTGAGACAAAGAATAAAAGATCAAAAGCTGGGGGTCAGATTTAGCACCTAAACAGGGTTTGCTAATGGGAAAAGACTAAAACCGCAAGTTAAAAACTTTTACTAACATATCAAAATTGGGAGACGTGGTGAGCAAATTAGTGCAACTCAAACATGTCACAGACGGGGCCTGGGGGTGGAGTCACCAGCCGCCGGAGGTTATGGAAGTCTGGGGGCGAAGCAACCAGCTGCTGGCGATTTTTTGTAAGTTTTTGGAACAAAATGGCTATTTTAATGCCATTTGGATCACATTTCGCACGTTTTCAGAGCGGTTTGAAAGAACAAAATTTTTGAGATTTGAAAGCTGAGTGAACAAATCCCTCGCTTTACTTCAGATCACGTCCAAAACGCGTTTAAAATTTTGCCTTTTGGGGTTAAATTTTGTGACTTGGCCTGGTCAGGGGAATCAAGGTACATTGCTTTCTGCAACATATTCAGCATTAAATCATTCACTCGAAGATTTTCGTTTTGTCATGAAAATAACCAGTTTTAGGAATATGTACGACCAGGAGCCCAGGCACCCTCGGTTTAACTTCAATAATTTGTTCAAAAGCATTTCCCCTAGCTAAGTGTTTTTCAAAAGCATTTTGTCGCGTGAAAACTGACAAGATGGAGATGGATTGGTATTTAAAGTTGGTTGGTGGTGAAGGTGGAATTTAAAGTTATTTCAAGTTGGTACATTAGATGCAATAAATGGTTATTAATCATGCTTTGCAATACAAAAGTTAGCTGGTGGCCTAAAACATATTATTGCATACAAAAGTTAGATGAGGGCCTGAGATTGCACCTTTTAGAAAAACACTGAATTTCTCCTGGCTTGGACATTTAAATTGGTTGGCAAAAATTTAAATTGAGAGGGCCTTGGCCCCTGGTCGTCAATATTAAGTTATTGCTAATTGCTGTAGTACGCATGTAGGCTACTGTTGCGCCCAAAAAATGTATTTTTCTGTAAATACAATGCACAAAATCTAGTATGGAATTGGTATGGAAGTATGAAAGATTGTCTTCCATTCCATTCTGGCATCTTTCATATTCCATGCCAAAGATTCCGTTCCATTCCATACCATGCCCTGGTTGCCGAGCGCAATGACGCGGAGCAACTCCGTATAACTCGTTGAATGCTTCGGTGTACAATGAGAGATAGTGATTTAAATGTTCGTAATTAACAGTCGGGTGTTTAAATCCAGGATAATGAAAGGTTTGTACACAGTCTTTCAGCTCGTTCAGTTCAGTCCTTCTCTACTCTCATTCCTTCACTAACCATGCAATGTAAATACGTACAAGCTTGCAACCTGCACAATAAGTTATCGATGACGCATTTTGTCGCTTTGCAAAACCACAGAAACATTGCAACTGTAATTGCATTTTATTTACCAAGTAGCCTTGCCCAGGAGACAACAAATGAATCTTTCCAGTCACGTTGCTCACTTGTCTACAATACTCGGTGGAAGCTTCGGGCTGTCTTTTTGAATGCTGAATGTCAAGCACCAATTTTTCTAGTCCATGGTTTGACCGGACAGGGAATAGAACCCAGGTCTACCGTTTCAGTAGCAGACGCTCTATTCACTCGACCTCTTTCCACTCAACATTGGATCACTGAAAACATTTTAAGCAAGTGCGCATTCCTCCAAACGTGAAATAGTTATTGCAATAACAAGTGTGCGGATCGTCCTAAAATTAATGTCAGACGGTTTCCGGTGACAGGAGGATCAATATATTATGTCAACTATAACAGCATCTACTGGAAGGGTAGTTAAGAAAATTATCAAACTTTCGCGTTTACGGCGACCATGATCGCTTGACCTAGGCTCAACTCGAACCCTGGTCACGTTGTTGCAACTGTGGCAAGATGTTTCATAGCAATTATTGATTTTTTTGGATCAACTGCGAGATAGCGGGTTTAAAGCCCGGTTCAGAGCATGGTACACAAGGAATGCATTTAGCCGCATCCATTTTATGAGAACGCGGAAGCAGTCATATGTAACAGCAAGTATTAGTTGTCTTTCTTATTTCAAAATGATTTCCCCCAAAAGGGCATCATCTGTTCTTAACATCAAAGACAGATTCTTTTTGATTACCAGCAGCTGATGATGACCTTTGGGCGAAATACGTTTTGAAATATGTATATGACGTTGCATACGACCGATTCCGTGTTCTCAAAAAATCAACGAGGCTAAATGCTTTTTGATCTTACATCACGGAATTGTTCTCATTTCTTTGTGCTGCAGATTCCTTCATTAGCTTGTAGCATAATTAACATTAACAGAAATGCTAAACCACACAACTCCAACCGAGCAGGAGATCCTGAAAGAGGGCATTTGAAGAGTGGCCATCACCATATTTCTGGCTGTTGGCCTCCAAATTAGCTTCCCTTAATCTGCCAATCTCTTCATAGCAAATGGATCTTTGCGTTTACTTAACAGTCGGCAGCACCGCCGAGAAAGAAAAGACGTCGTTTTTTCGACGACCCTGATCGCATGATCTGGGTTCAATCACCAATCTGGTCACTTTGTTGCGTCTTCAGATAAGACACTTTACAATGATTATCTCTGCTTGGTGGCTTCGAACAAGCAGCAAATTCAGTGGACAAGAATTCAAAGAAATCCACAGAAACATTGTAAACTCTTAAGTAGGCGCGGATTCCTCCAAACACGAAGTAGGTAACGCAATGGAAAGCGTGCGGATCATCATGCAGTTAGCGTCTGACGCTGTCCGGTGACAGGAGGATATATAACCACAATTAAATGGCATCAGGCAAGTTTGCCTCATTTTCTGCACCACTCAAAATTGTCAAAATGTTTATTTTCTTAACATAATAATAGCGTTGCGAATTGTTTTAAAACTTCTTCGGGCATAACAAGAAAATTAATATAGCTACGTGTCAAATTATTGGCAGTTCTTTATTAAACGGAAATCGAAATCAAAAACTACGCAAAATCTTACGTTGTTGGTAATTAAACCATGGATTCATTTCTTGCACCAATTTTTGCACTAAAGATGGGGTAAATACTGCAAATCCAGAATTTTCTAACTTATTCTGATTACGAAATACAAGTAACGCTATAGTTTTATAATAGCACGCGTAAATACAAGGTTGTTAAAGCACATTTTGAATTTACTAGAAATGCAAAGCTGTAACAAAAGGTGCAACATCAAACTGGCATCGATTCGCATCTCAGTTGCGTCTTAAAATACACATCACAAACAAACCGTTGCTCCAGTTTTACGCGCAGACGACAACAATGAATTCGACAATTGTTACAAAGCCTAATTGTAAGTGGTAATACAAACACTTTGCCTCATCTCCCTTGTTGTATGGGACTAATTATAGGCTACAATTCAAGTGCAACACAACACGGCATTGGCCCCTAATAAAGATCCGACAAGCGCTGTAATTATCAGTGTTTTACGTGTCCATTTTTCAGGCCCGGTTTTGGTTCTGGCACGTGCTTGATGCTGAGTCCTGCAAAAGAGCCAGCAACTTCAAAGTATCTCGTATATTCCCATTACGATCAGTAATTAGCTATGGTACGGGGTGTAATATTATACCAGAATCGCTCTTTCATTTCGGCATATTAAAACAAATTGGACATCTCAACTTGACGGTAATACCAGAACAGTATTTACAAAAATTTGTAGAGCTGCCATCAAATTCAGATCCATATTCTCTGCCAAGATCAAAGAAATTATTTCTTAATTGCTTGGATCATCATAAACGCATTTACACCACCATTCATTCGGTAAAGCATGAAAAGTAGTTTAAGTTAAGAGACTAAAACTAGAGTGTTTGCTCTTGTTAAAGTGAATTTACACAGAATCCGTTTTTTGTCCATTTTTGATTCTCCATGAAAAACTATGTGCTTTTTCGTCCATATTTTTAGAAGTCCACATCCGTATGAAGTAAACGTTGCATATTCATAAAAATTCCGTGTGTGAAACTGTGAATGACAAGAGCGATATTTCAAAATACGACTGTGCGCTTTAAAAAAATTTTTTTTCGGAAAACTTTTGTCCAGTATGTGACAGTCAGGTTAAAACGGATATGGACATATAAAAATGAGGACGAAAAAGAACATATTTTCTCATGGAGAAGAAAAAACGGACAAAAGCGGAAGAAAAACGGATACTGTAAATCCATCTTGAATGAACCAATAGAATAAAATTTTTCTGCAAATTCATTGCCATACGAAACTTCTAATACCAAAATATTAACACTCTACAACAAAATGAGCTTAAACCGAGTTATATGTGACTACGGATTTGAGTAGCAATTTACAGTAAGCTTCGCTAAATAGACGAGCTGGAATTTTCTAAATACTTTTCTTGGAAAGTCTAAAATTAAAACTATTTATTGATTATACAAGAACCATTTCAACAACAACAAAAAAACTTACGCTTTGACTTTGCTCATTGGCTCAACTCTAGTGACATTTCTTAACAAACAACAATCTTTCTGTTTAACTCTTAATATTTTTTTGAAGCAACACTTCTATAAATTTCAAAAAAAACACTTTTTCAGGAAATTAGTTCAGTGTTGATATTGTCGTCATTCACCGTTGTATGAAACATTTATTCGGAAAATAATCGATCAATACTATTTCAAAAGATTATTTGAGACAACAGACAACCACATTTCTGAACCAACCAATTGACAACACCCGTAAATAGTTCAGTTTAACACAACAACAATAGTTCCAAATGGACAAAAAATTATAAGTTCAACCATTTCACACATGGTCTTCATGTAAGCAAGCCCAAGATGATACGGCAATAAACGCTTAGGTTGTAAAATCAGGGATCAAATCAAATTTTTCATTATACTCGCTGTACTACGCCGAAGCGTGTAACGAGTTGACGGGCCCATCTTCGCAACACTGCGCCCGGGCAACACAGCTCCTTTCGAAGAAATGCTGCAGCGGTGGCGAGCTGTCGACAACACTGTGTCCGATTTGACCGGCCGAGATTTAAACCTCAGACCTCCCGCTCCAGAGATGAACGCATTACCGTTCGATGAAAAAATAATTAAAGTCAAATGGAGTAGCAGGCTTCCCAGAAAAAAGAAGCCAAAAAGATTTTAAAGCAGGACTACTTGATCCGTCTTAAAATTTTTACTGGAACAATCATGATACAGGGAGATATTTAAGAGAATCCTTCCATAAAATATTTCTGATAATGTTTAAAACAGCGATGACTAATTTTCACAGCATGCTAACTCCAATTCCTCATCGTAATTCTATTCCTTGCCCCAACTTCAAAACAAATGAAAGGGAGATGATAACTGCTTATTTCCCTTTTAAAGTTGAAACCAATTAATTAATATACGTCAGTGTTTTTGCGACTTCAACATTTTACGTCTTGTAACAGCAATCATATTTGGTAAACCAAAAGACTAAGATCGCCCGGCCTTGGTCTTTACCGATCAGTGGTCGAGTGGATAGAGTGTCTGCTACTGAAACGGTAGGCTAGAGTTCGATTCCCGGTCAGGTCCAGCCAAGATTGTAAAGAGCTGACAACCAATTGTTTTTTATCTTTAGTTTGACCCTACCAGGAATAGAAACCGCGTTTACCGTTTCAGTGGCTGACTCGATTCGCTATATCTCTATCCGAACTTCGGTGAAAATCGGCAATGAATCAAAACCACATCATGGCTGACAATTCTTCGTAACAGATAAAACAAGACTTCAAAGCAAAGATTTTTTTGAACATGCAAATTGCTACGGGAAGCCTGTAAATGTTGATGATAATAATTTGCCTCAAAGCGTACACAGCTACAAGCTTAACAGTCGAATTAAATAGCAATAAACATCGGACAACCCGAGTCATTATCAAACTGTGCAAAACCAACTTTCAAATAAATATGTACTAAATTCAGGGGCACACTCAGTTAGGAAGTCGAAACCCTAAAATAGGCAGGAATTACTAAAACTGAGTCAGTGGCCAACACAGTTCAAAATGGGTTTGGAAGCGCAAAATTGTCCGTGGATTGCGTAGAAAACATGCCCTATGTTTTGACTTTATACGAACAGTATAGAAAATAAGTTTCAAAAATTTCTGGTAGCGCCTTTGGCTGATATCACTTTTTTTGACGAGAACCAAAAAAATGCTTCTTCAAGTGCCGCTGTTAACCAACTTTCGGTCTTAGAAGCAGTAGTGTACGAGTAAGTCGAATTGTCTTAAGTCGAATTCTTTTAACTTTGATGGTCGCTTCAACTTTAACTTACTGAAGACAGAATTACACAAAACCAGCATTATTCAGACGCTAGATTAAAAAAGCCATGAATAATAATCGACGTAAAACGAAAGATGTGCATGTAGCGATGCAGAATCAACCTGCTACTTCGACACAACTTGTCAGTAAATATGGTACGGATAGGTGCACTGGTAAAAACTTATATTGCCACATATGCAAATCTGCCATGGAAAGAACCAGTAACTTTTATGGAGGTTGGGAGTTGAAAGTTCATCCTGATTCAAAAACAGAAATAGTAGAGTGAAATGCGGTCTTGTAAAACGTGAATATGGCCCGAGAAACAATCAAAAAAGCCACGTTTCCGCGTAAGCTGGAAAACAGGCTTCCACCATATTATAAAAAAAAGTTTTAACTTCGAATATCGTTTAAGAATTGAGGATACACCAAAAATACCACAAGAATGGCTTAAGCTTTGCCAGGAGTTCAGCAACTCCGCGCAGAGTTTCACGAGGCCAAAGCGTGCCAGCTGCACCGCTCGATATGACTGTGTTCAATACTTGCTTATATTATCAAGAAGCTATCGAGGTTCTTCATCGGGGGTGCACAGCCGCGTTACTATTTCCCTCGAATATATAAAGATTGTTTGTAGCCGCTACTGCGATGATTCGGTCCCGGGGATGCCAGGCGGCGTGCAGAATTTTGCGGTTGAAATCCAAGCTGTCGACACTCACTTCGTCCTTCTTCTTTTTTCCTCCTTGACTAACCTGAAAAAATATCCCCGGTTGTGTTTTTCTACTGCTACATTGCTTCATTCATTCACGCCCATGAACCAAACACTTTGCACCTGTCTTCATACAACAACGCAGAGTAGCTTTTTTAGGTTCTGGTAGTAAGTCTTTGATCAGACTGGGCCACCAAAACGGGTTAGATTGCCTGGTCCGCGCATTGGTTGAAATGATGTTTAAATCTTCTACCAGCTATCCCAGTCACCAGTTAAAGGTTGCCTGCATGCTAAAATACAATTTGCAGAGACAAAAATGCGTTTCTCGCTTACTACTGATTGAATCTCTTTGGCTTAGTGAGCTCGTCACCAAGAAGTCACGGGTTCGACCCAGCTGAGGGGTGCAAAATTTAAATATGACGGACAGCAAAATCAATTTCTTGGTATAAGCTTTTCGGACAGACCTCTGTCGGTAACGATCTCTATCTTCGGGAACGATCAGACAAAGGACGTTACCGAAGAGTTCTGTCCGAAAAGCAAATAACGATGAAGTTCACTTTGCTGATGGTCATATTTAAACATTTTGTATTAGCCTGCAAATTATAATTCCGTAGCCGATACAAATTTCCTACATAGTTGGAACATTTCATCACATCGTGTAAGTAAAATGTCTCGCATTACCGGTATAAAAAAATGCAGCAATTAATGTATCAATATGAAAGTATCCTTTTACTGGAGCTACACCAAAATTTTTAAGCATTTACGAGATACTGCTCCAAATCGGTTTTATTGAAGAAATGAGAACTAGTTGAGGTAATAAAGAAGTGCCCCAAACCTTTTTCCACAGTTCCCTTTATTCGCGAAAATACGATTTAATCCGTTTGACTCTACACCATTGGAAACCCTGCATTTCGCAATTTTGTGACATCACAAAAGACGTAATCTCGCAAAAATTCTCGCAAACTAAAAAACGCGATCGCCTACTGGTAGCAGTGAGTAGCCTATAACCAAATCTGAAAATCTGGCTACTGCTATTGGAACCTGTAAACCTAGGCTACCAGTACAGACCTACAGTACGCCTTTTGTGATGGGTAAGGTTAGAATGAATATTATCAACCTTTCCAGTCCCATCACGTGACCAAGCCAATTTTGATAAAAACACCCTTTTTCGTCTAGTTTGTGGTTGAGGGAATCAAATAGAGTGTATTTAATCCCCCCAAACCCAAAATAAATGAAAAAATTGGGGATTTACCAAAATTGGCTTGGTCACGTGATGTGACTGGAAAGGTTGATAATATTCATTCTAACCTTACCCTTTTGTGATGCTACAAAATTGAGAAATGCAGGGTTGCCAATGGTACGAAGTCAAACGGATTGAATCGTATTTTCGCGAATAAGGGAAATTGCAGAAAAAGGTTTGGGGCACTTCTTTATTACCTCAAGTAGTTCTCATTTCTTCAATAAAACCGATTTCGAGCAGTATCTCTTAATCACAAAGTTTTGTGAAATCTTGGGAAAGCTAAAGTTACTACTGATTCGTCGTAGGTGTTAAAAAAATTTTCGTGCGGATTTTGGTCATAGTTATATTTTGAGTGTAATAAAAATAGTAATAAAAGGAGAACCTACGCAGTTAACATACACAACGAATATAATATCCTTGGTTTTTCCAAGACGAACTTAATTCTTACAAATAATTTTCTTTGCCACGCCACGAACTTCTTAGAAACTACTATAAATATTAAGAAGCTCGTGGCCACGCTGTTCCATGTTAAAGCAGAATATTAGCCATAAAAAAAATTACCAACTTTGAACGGTTTTGATTTGCAAAACCAAAAACTATAAAAATAGCTGAAAAGTTGAGTTTTCTGCCACGAAATGTAACACAAAATTAAGAAACGGTAGAAAATCGAAAATGATTCGACCTCCAAATACTCTTCCTTGTTAAATTACATAGATAGATAGCCAATGGGAAAGCTTCGGACTACAATGTTATTTACTGACAAACTTTTGCATTTTTAATGTTAAGACGACATTAGAATTTCTCTACTGTAAAGGTACAAGTTTGCAAGTTAACGTCCACAAAGCAGCATGCCTTTGCAAACGTCATTAAGTTGACTAACCTTTTTCGGTTTTAATAGAGTACGCGGTCGGCTATTCTCGCGTGACGTTTCTAACGTGACATCCTTCTTTGAGTTACAATCGAAAACGCGAAAAAAGTTGTTGTAAGAGCCTGTCATAATAGCACTGAAAAACAATAGAAAGCTAATGTTTACTAACTATATAATTTACGGTTTTCCAAAAATTCAATAAAATTCATGCTGTCTGGTACAATCTAGAGCAAACTTGTAGATCTTGACTACTAACAGTGCAGCCTTAGTAATCAAAATCATAGTTAAGCATACGTTCAAACACAGTCTGAATTCACCGTCAGCGCTTATTGCTGGCGTAGAGCGATGAACTAAGGTGGTGTCCGAAACCTGTACTAAAAAACGCAATGTTAATGCTTCGGCGATACTCTTTTCGGTAATGATGTCTGAGGTAAAGTTTTTTCTGGGTAATCTGGGATTGGAAATTGTGAACGCAATGGCTTCGTAGTTGACCGAGCATTATTTAATCAATACATTTTCGCACTTCGCGTATTTGGGCAATGATGTCCATGTTATTAAGTCGAAATAGTGCTGATTTGAATTTAGAACTGGCATTTGCAAACACTTGCACACAGACAACTGCCAGCTCTCCGCACCAAATAGACTAAGATTCGCATGAAAGCATCACATTTAAAGTGAAGAAATTTTGCTGTTAATTTCATTGACAGGTTTGACAAAGTTTTTTACAATACCCTTGGACGTCGGCATGAAGCTCGGGGAGGGGTCAACAAGAAAGGAGGAAATACTAACTAGCGACTACTCTAGCGAAACTACAATTGAATACATTTTTTTATAAAAACACGAGCCTCATTTTTGCTTAAACGTTTAAGAACAAATTAAGAACAATGCCAGCCTTAGCATGAACAAGATCACTAAGAACACGGGCCAAATTCAAAAACCAAATTATGCAGTGCCGCATAGCAACGAAATAACCAGATGTTTGAAATCATGGCCAATGGACGACTATATTAATTGTTTTGTTCTTGCACCTTTGACAATCGACAACACTTGTACTCATTTTACCAAGTAAAAATGAATTTGGGTCACTTTATTTTCCAATACAATTCAAAAACAACCAGCTTCAGCCCAACACATACCGGTTCATACAAAAAAGTGTAATTCGAGTTGGAAGAAAAACAAAATAGAACTGATAGCTTCTATATACACTAAAAATGTCCTGGAACGTAACCTAGTGCGAATTTTGTTCTGCGAACTGAAATAGCAACTATTGCTTTTATTTTACCAAGTTTTCTTAAAAAGGGACTTATAGTCATGCTGCCACTTGCCTCCTACTAGTAAATGCGAAGAGATTCCGAGTTAACTTTGCAGTTACCTAGACAGGCAGCTACCGCCTCAAGATGGAAATCAAAGGAGCCTTATCTACGCATTACCGAAATGTCTCGCAACAAACGTGAAGTTAGTAAAAGGATTCGGAAGTATATAATCATGTATTTGCGTTCACAATGTATTATATAGAACCAGTAAAATAATCACACGGATACGACCTGTGCTTGTGGCCACCAAAAAAATTCTACTTTAAGATGAAAAAGGGGGGGATTGTAAAGTCGTCTTCACATGTTAGCTTTGCAGGAGCAGAAAAAACGTCAGGCTTTCGAAAGGCTAAAATACACAGCGTCAAAATTCTGTACTGCGCCCGAGCAATTCACAACAGTCAATTTTGGAAAATGTGCTGTAACTGTCGATGGCCTACCGCGCTAAACAGTAAAGTAACGCTTAACATTTGCACGGACAGTGAATCTGAAGCATGGCGTTTTTTCGCTTCAGCCAGGCTAACGCCTTCTGTGTGAACACTGAATATGCCTTTATGGCTAGGTTTGACGTAATAATTAATTCAAGGGGTACAAATTTTGATTTGATTTGAAAAAAGTAGAAAAAGAAAAAATAAAACACGTTAGTGAAGGTGGCATGCCAAAGGTTTCACAAGACAGAGAACCTAAGAAAGTTAATAGTAAACATTTGAGTTTTATTTTTCACTAGGATTTGTCACTATGCTAACTATGGAAGTCCACTTGGGCTAAACACACAATACTTCGAGGAAGTTACGAATGTGTTTGTTTGTGTCAATCACGTTTCAAGTAAAGAACGCAGCTCAAAAATGGTGCGAAAACGCAACGTAAATAAGTTTCCACTTCCAGTAACCCCAGAGCATTACAGACCGCAAACTACATGCTGCGTTTTATTCTGAAGTTAGTTTAGAAATCTTGCAAACGGTTCCTCTTATTTACCAGCCATATGAACAATAAACGGGATAAAACCAATAGAAATGCATGCAAAAAGTAAGCAATCGAATCGCTTCTAATGACGTTCTGGCTTTACCATTTAGCTTGGACCACGGCCGTGCTTGGACGCACACTAGACAGCCACACTCTGGCGCTATCTACTGCCCGGTGCCAGCTCATTAAGCGATGAGCACCTGGGCTGAGCTGGCAATAATACAAATCAAAATCGAGCGCAAAAATGGTCGCATTGCGGGTATTTTCAATAGGCTAATTATCAGAGTATTCTAATACATCAAAGTGCGAAAACAACCAACAGTGCGTAATCGATTGAAGCGAGCTCGTACGCAATACAAACCAACCCTGCTTACACTCTGCTCTTAACTTGGTCAAATTTTTAAATAACTGGTGATTATTTTTAAATAATAATAAATACACCACACAATACCACCAGCTGGAATGGGAAACCCTGGCAACAAAGTGGCATTTCCACACTGCCAAAACAGTGGGCACTGGGAACTCCATCACCGCACAGGCCGCCGCTGTCGATGGGTCATTGGTCCATTGGTTACTTTTAACGACATAAAGCTCGGGTTAGCCATTGGTATTGCAACGGCAACGCAAAACGCCAATGATTAAGCCGAACGCAACTAAAAAAAGCTGACATTCTTAGCAATTTACATTTTATGCATTAACAAACCAGCAATTCGATAAGCTACTACAGAATAAGCTTCTGGGGACAATGTTATTGACGAATTAAAAATCAATCATCGTGAAAATGGCCACATGCTAAAAAAACCACGCTGCATTGCTGCAAACCATTTAAAGGTTCTAATGCCACATGATGTCTGCACAAGCACATTTAAACCTCATCCCGCAGCACCTCTTAATTCAGAAAAATCTAAGAAAAACTATATTAGTAAGAAGGCAAGTTTACACAGAATAGAATCAACGCAAAACGCAAATCTTCCACCATAGACACGTCATTTTAGGTCACTGTTGCTAACAAATTGCAAAATCACGCAGAATGGGAACTTTTATCATTATACTAACTTTCGCCCGCTACTTGATGTTATGACGTCACTTTAGAAAAACAATTGCAAGTCAAAATAGCGCGTAATGAAAACCGTTAATCAAAAAGTTGAAATCTCAAGCGGTACATAACAATAGCTTGAAATCTGTAGCAGACAGTTGATAGACGTTGCTTGCTTGTGCGCAATTGCTTGTTAATCAAAGATTCATACTATCTAACGAGGAAAGAACAAATACTAATGTTGTTGGCTAAGCAAGCTAGAAGATTCAAAAGCTGCGTGCCAAAGCGACAAATCAACGAATAAGACGGCCAAACCAACGCAGCTTACACTCAGCTCTCAACTTGGCAAAAATGTTGAAATAACGAGCGATTTTTTAAAATAACCAGTGATTTTTACAACGCTTAACGCTGAAGTTCACGTTTTATTTGGTCCAGAAAACATAATATCTTCTTTAGCCCATTGGGAAAGCTTGCCCCACCGTTTCGACCCACCCCAAAATTGGGGAAGGGAACACACTACCAAGGCAAGGCGGGGACGTTGGTGTAGCGTGGACGACAGACATCTTTACTAGACTTCGTTAACGTTATTTTATCGCTTCACGTTTTCATTAGCCATTAACGTGATTGGTTTGCAATACCTGAAAAAAGGGGGTGTACCAATTAACGTCCTATCTCTGTCTGAAACCCCGCTATAGGAGCCCACCGTTGAAATAGATGACAAATGTCAAGAAACTTTTTTCTTTGTTACAAATTTTTATCAAAATATTGTCACTTTTCATGACGCTTTGGAGTGAGAATATGAGCAGATGCATGTAATTGCAATTACATTTTGATTCACCAAAATTGCAAACGGACTTTCAAGCTGCCACCAGTCCACCGCAAACAGTAGAGGCTTCACACGGCCCCTATCAAGTGCTGAACGTTACGCAGGAAGCTGTGAAAACCGATATTCATAATCATAGGTTTGACCTGACCGAAATTGTAATCCACACGAAACCAGATTACAGCATCGTCGGATTGCCTCGCCGATTTTGAGGGGCCACAAAACAAGTTATACATGTAATCTTGAACGTAATTTGCTTGTCTGCGACACAGAACATGCTTAAATCAATAAAAAGTGAATAAAACAAAAAAAAAGATTGAAAAAAGCAGAAAAGCGTCACTCACTTGTCGCTGCCGTTCCAGCAGCATTCAAACTTATCAAATATACAATCGTTTTCATAAAGTGAACAAAGTTTGCTTCGAAGATATTCGTGAACCTGCAAAGAATAACGCAGCAATTGCTAATAAAATCCCCTCCCAATATAAAACAGCAGGGTTACTATCTAGTATCTATCTTGTTTCGAGTCAAGCCAATGTGTATTCTGGTAATGGCATCAGGAGTCCCGTTTAAGAAACGAATAATGGCAACGAGCTGGCTTTATTGTCAGTTTTGCTAACTTGCTAGAAAATTTGGCATTGCCCTGGCAGCTCTTCCGAGTGGTTGAGAACATGGTGCAATGGAACGTCAACCTACAGAATCCCAGCAATCTGCTGAAGAATGAGAGAAAAGTAACAATTTTACGTCACTCAAAAAGTTATCCAATCAACACCACAAAAGACCGCACTGCCCATCGATCGCTTTTTACAACGCGTCGGGCGGATCCCATGCTCCCAAACAAGCGTCATAAACATATCCGGTAAGCACATTACATGAAAAACACTTTACTTATACATCTTTACTAAGTATTTCGAGATTAAGATAAGGCTTTAAACAAAATCCAGGATTAGGATTCGAATCAATAAGAGTTGGCGTCTGAGTCACTAAAACTCAAATAAATTTTTCAGTTAAGTAGATGTTACCAAAGAAATAACCAACCTGAAAAGTTTCAACTGGCCTGTTCTCCATGTTCAGATCCCAGACTTTCACAGAGAGGTAATCCCTGGTTATCATGTAGCGGCCATTGTGGCTGAACTTTACATCACTAATTGAAGAAATAATCTCAGAAAAGAAAGAACGACTGTTTGGGTCTTCCGGTTCCTCAAACACTACACATAGCTTGTTACAGAACAAAAATTTAGTGAAGTTTTCTGCTACAAAGAGCTCTAATTTTCTGACAGATGCAGTAAATGGTCAAGAAGTCGACACACTACGCAAAAAATATATAAAGGGTCGATACTCAAAAATAACCTTGGAAAATAAAGTAAACTTTTGGATGAGCGGAAAATGACCGGCACACCAGCAAAGAAACCTGCTGCTTTAATTTAAACTTGCTGCACACCAGCAAACTTGTCCCTTAAAAAAATAGTCTGGGGTAAAAACAAAGCAAAAAAATTTAAATCTATAATTACTATGGGGAAGTGGAAATGGTCCAGGAATAAACTGGTCCCATAGGCCAGCAGCTACAAAGGTGGTTTCGATCCCTGGGCCAACTTTGATCCTTTTCGTACTTTTTACTCGATGCCTATTGGGATATTACATACCGTATGCATTCGCAGTTTAGCAAGCAGCCAGACTAATAACCGGTTTATTATGATCCATTCTAAAAACATCTTTTAATGCTTTATACGCCAAGAATCTTTAAAGGCTACCTATGAAACAAAGTAACTTGAAATTCTCAACTGCCTAATCTTTTTTATCGAAAGACCCAACAAGAATGGCTCACTTTTAGCGTGTTCATCGCATAAGGCAGCCTCTCTCATATCACACAAGCGTATAGTTCCTTTACTGCTGCTGTAGACAAATGTGTGGCAGTTTTGTGGGTGAAATTCTGAGGCTGTGATTACTTCCGTTAAATTCTCCATGTTTTCTGGTTTGATATCCACAATATCTAAAAAACACAATTAAAAAATTTGTGAATAGCTTAAAAAATCTAGAATTACCACAAAAAATGTTTACTAAGTATGCAGTCCAATTTTAAAAGCCTGTGGTTACAATAATTTGAGATACAAAATTTTTCCTTTTTAGTCACAGCCTAGATTTAGAAGGTTAAAAAAGAAAGCTCTTTCAATAACATGCAACCCAAAAACATCCTTGTCTACGGGGTTATTCTCATATTCTTTCATGTCCAATTCATTTAGATCAACCAAAAGTTTAGCATTTTTGTTGCTTGGAGCTAGGTTTGGTATCAATTAATGGCATTTAATTATTTTGATCGGTAAAAATATTGACCAAGCTTCATGAATGCCAGCAAAATTATCGAACCAAGTCGACTGAATGCGTCAACTGACCGCCAAGATTAGCGTTAGTTGGTGGTCAGTTGCCGTGGACTCTAAAAACTAAAATGCAGTTAAAATGATGCATCTGTTGGTGATCTAATTTTAAGACTCTAATTGTGATTATTTTCGGTATTTCTTTCATAACAAATTACCATAAAAGAGCAAAACCCTGGATTAACGCAATCTGATCGAAATACATCTTTAAAATGCGGTTTTGCGATGCTACGTCCGATCTACTTGATTTTAATTAGTCGCGTGGTCATTACTTTCGCTTTGATTAGTCTGGAGCACATACCAGATTGACAAAATCGATTTTCACGGCAAACACGACATAACATTATTCCAAGAATATACATTCTTATTACACGGAGGTAAATAATTGGCGAGAAAAATGCAAATATTAACTTCTATTAGCGTAGAATTACGCGGTAGTTCAAGCAACCTACTTTGATTAAAGTAAAACCTATTCGCTCAATAGATGAAAATTAATTAGGCAAAAGTACTTTACTCAAGTTCAATAAACTTGCGAAGCAACTGGGAATACGCAAGCATGTTACAAACTGTGTTACTTTGGAGAAGTTAGACAAGGTTACAATGGTGCTTGGTTCATACATAATAAAATGATAAACGTCTCCAAATGCTGGAGCAGAAATTTTTGACAAGGGATACTTTGAACAAGTTGGTGTAATTGAGACTTTTTGACCCAATTAGTATTCCACCTTGATTCGCCAACTTGCCGTTGAAACTGATTTTGTGTACTTTGTTTCGTTGTTTTGTGGCTGGTAGACCACTTGCATTGTCATGCAATTGAAAAGTTGAAGATGCGCAAGTGTAATTTCTCTGTTTGTTAGTCTAGCTCGTTGGAGTTGTAAGTTTTCTTTGACCCAAAGGATTTTCATGAGTCAAAAGATAAAGTCATCAATCAATAGCAAACGATTTCACGTTACTTCTAAAGTTCCAAGATCTGCTTATCTCATGTCTAAAGGTGAATTTACACAGTATGTTTTTATTTTTCGTTTTTGCTTCTTCTCAATAAAAAAGTATGCGCTTTTTCGTTCTCATTTTTATAAGTCCATATCAGCACTAACCAGACTGTTGCATATTGCTATAAATGTTGTTCAAACATTTTGTGTATGAACGATAAGAGCGATATTTCAAAACCAGGGCTGTACCCCTTTACAAAAATTTTTTTTCGGAAAACTTTTGTCCAGCATGTGAGTCTGGTAAGTGCGAATATGGACAATCGACACATAAAAATGCGAACCAAAAACGACATGCTTTTCATGGAGAAGGAAAAACTTACAAAAATGGACAAAAAACGGATAATATGCAAATCCACCCTAAGAGTGACTTACCAGTCACCAATTAAAGATCTGAATTAACCTGGTCATCCACCAATGTTTAAAACAATCAACGCAGCCAAATTAAAAGTCGGTTCCGTTTCAATTCTAACTATCCTATCCAAATGATGATCTTGACTTACTAAAACTACGATCTGTGATTTCGAGATGCCACAAGTTGATTCTGAGGTCGTCTGCTGATAAATAGGTTTCGTCGTCACTGTTTATTGATATGGAATTAATGTGGTACATGTGAGCATTTGCAAAAACTTTCTTCGGAGATGCTTCGATCATAAGCTCCATCTGTTCATAGTGAGGTACTACAAGTCTATTTGAGCGAAATATTCCACGCTGTAACCCATCTTCGTCGCGAAGGTTGTAACCTACAGCTTGTTTTTCCCGCTCTGAAACTTTCCATAATTTGATAGTTTTGTCTGAAAACAAAATGCAATTCGTTACAATAACTATTTGCAACATGATAATACCGAATACTGACTTTGAGTTTAAGCTCATTTGAATAGGTAGGGCCAGTAGCGTACGCAGAATTTTAAAAAGGGGGGGACCAGAAACTTCAGAAAATTTGAGAACAAAGATCAGAATAAGAAATTGTTCCACCCAAATTCAGTCCGATTTTTTGCCCAAAACTAGGTGAAGAGCAAAAAAAAAAACAGGTCTTCATTCAAATTTAGTCCAAATTTTTGCCCAAAATTAGGTGAAGAGCAAAAAAAAAGAGATCCTCACTCAAATTTAGTCCAATTTTTTGCCCAAAGTTGGGCGCAGGCCTAAAATAAACGAATAAAACATACCCTTTGTATGATTAAAGCTTCTGCCCAACTTACAAAGAAGGGGGGGCCATGCCGCAGTTTTGCATACTATTGTATGCTTATTATACAATCCTGGCGACCCAAAGGGGGGGCCATGGCCCAATGGCCCCCCCAAATACGCCCTTGGGTAAGGCACACGAGAAGTAGTCGCGTTGGAATTAAATTCGGCCTGCATCTGAGTAGTTAGTCAAAAAAATTACATTTTTAAATTTCTGAGGTGGAGAATAATGATGATCGCTTCAACTACGCATAAGAAACTTTCAGGAACAGCAAAAATACTTGAAATTTGTTGTCCAAAACAGCACTTCATTTTCTAACTTACGGCAAACCTGGTAAAAACTTAGCGACAAAAAGTTCAATAAAAATATGTACGATTTTTTTTTTTTTTTCGTTGAAATTGAAAACCAATGGCACATAACGGCCGATTATTTTTTGTGCGAAACCAGTCATAACCTGACAATTAAATAAACAGACTAGACCTTAATACCTAACCAGAACATCTCACGTATGGCACCGGCAATTAAACTTTGGTTGAAGCATAAAAAATCAATAACTTTGCTGATTACTAAACTAAAATTTAGAAAGCAATAACACATGTAATGCGTTCTATGAATACTTTAGCGTTTGTTCTTTGTTGTATGACTTATTATTATCACAGCGTTTTGATTTTGTTCTAGATTTGTAGGACGTTTGCAACATGATTCTGAAAAGTTCTCCTCTTTATTGAGCTTAAATTAAACTCGAAAAAGTCTTTGAAAGCGCCAAATTTGAACTGGTTTCATAAAAAAAACTCAATGGACGTTACAACCAAAACATATAATAGAAATTCTGTCTTGAAACGATTTAATGATTTTTTTTCTTTCCTTGTAAAAGCTTTTTATCTAATGTGGAACTTGCGGAAAAAATGATTTGGTGTTCAGTGTGGAGTTCTTCATAAAATAAGAAATGGGCAACTCAACATTTCGGTAGTGCTTATTCTGCAAGGGCATGTGAACACTTTCCATAAATCATGAGTGTATGAGTGAATTCTTTCTTTTTTTTTTCATTCCAAGTTAGCATGCCAGACGTACCGAACTTCTGTTTGAACTAAACGCTCGTACACGATCACAATTTTAGGACCAGAGCAAACCGGGCCTATATTCAAATGCATCATCATATATATAAACAATCAAATATAAAAAGGAACTTTACCGTTTGTTGATAACAAGAAATGTGCTTGATTTCGTCGATTTAACCAACGAATTTTATTGATTTTTTCTTCGATTTCCAAACTTTTTAAGTAATCAAATTCAGGTTCGTGACTTTGAAAAGTGCTGTAAACACTGTAGTCGCTACTTCGCGGTTCATTGGTTTTTGTCTGAAACATTAAATTGAGGTTCATTATCAAGTTATTTTTCTCAGTACTTCAGTGTCTATCAAAGGTTCTATAGAATCAACTTTTTAATAGGCTGCAACGGAATACCAGACTACCGCACAAAACTGAACAGCACACAAGCGTTGTCCACGATGTAGCAACACCACACAAAACATAGTAAAAATTACAAACTAGCAAAAAGTTGTCCGTCAAATTTCCTTCAAGGATTGATTTATGTCAACTGTATAACAATAACATCTGATCTAAAACACAATGATTTTGACATTAGGTAGTGAAAGGCTTCACCAGTCACTACATTCAAAATTTTGTTTTTGCTTGCCTCACAACATGTTTAATCGATTTGAATTTGCTCTCACTCGATAAATGCCTAGCTAAAAAAAGGAAGAGTAGTCGAAAAACTGAGCTGTGCACCTTATTAAGTTGATTGATAAGCAGTTTAACACAAAAAAAATTGACGATATTCATTAACAGCAATCACCTGTGGATCACGTTGGAAAATGACCACTCTTCCACCTTTATCACCTGTGGCTAAAAGTTCACCATCCTGGCTAAACTCTACGGTTGATATGATGTCAGCTGAAAATGAACAAAAGAAGAGGGGATAAAGACAGTAATACGAGCTTACTAAACAAAACAGTTAAGCTGCCTTCCCAGTCCAAAAAGTGTCTGAAAGCATACGGCTAAAAAATCCACTTTTGCAGTATGTCACCAACTCACTACCTTCTATCTGATCATCATCTCATGCTTAGTATCACACATTTAAGAAATACATGTCTCATGGGCGTCATGGCTATTTTAAAATTTTTACATCCCTTCCTAAGAGTTTCAAAAAAAAATTGATGATAAAGATTTAATCAAAACTTTCTTGTAATTTTGTTGAACCCCATATTATGTGATTGACACATAATGTATTCTCCACTCACAAAGAGGCAACAGTGGCACTTCTATTTTGAATGAATCGTCCTCATATACCGTAAAAATCAAGACGTTACTTTAAACTAAATAGAATAGTATTAAATTGAATGGTGTTTAATAGTAATGACCATTTCCCAATTACCTTTAGTTACAAAACTTGAGAAGTTGGATGATTCAAGTATATAAGCTTAATACAAAAACTACAAACAAACAAAAATATTACAAAGAAAAAATACTTTAACTGCAGATTAAAATAGCTACAAAAAGTTCAAAACCACAAAAAACTTCTGTGTTTTTCAGACTTCTCATCACCATTACCCACAAAATGCACTTAACAAATCCAAGAATCATCAATCAAATGCAGCATTATAGCTCAGTTCAAGCAGAGGGCAGGGTATGTGATAAAAAGTTTGCTAACTCAAAGTCTAAAATCCAGAACTAGCACTGCATCGTAGTATTTTAAAGAAAGACACTTTGGCATTCAAATGCTGATTTTCCATTGATGCCAAGTGCCAGTCTTGTGGGTGACTAATATGATAGTCTGACTGTGAAAGTTCTCCAGGTAATCAAAAAAATGCAAAGTGCCTGAATCAAGCTAAATAGCATGAATGAAACAAACCCAACTATTGCAGTAACTCCATGGTTAATACTTATTGATTGAAGAATCCCATTTACGATCTACAGTTCAATTCAATTTAATTATTTATTTGTCGTAAACTGAGTATAACAATGATTTCCAACCGGGAATTGTGAAGGGACCCACAATCAGTCTTCGCGTCAAACAGCCACCCACTAAAGATTAAACCTAAAAAATGAGCAAAAAGGTAATAGAAAGTATAGAGCTGGTTATTCAACAACCAAGATGAAAAAGGAAGAAAGTGACAGTTTGGAAAACACTGCACTACATTTTGTAACTTTCATGCTAATGCTGCAGAAACTGAACAAAATTAAAGATTACCAAAATACAAAAAATCTTACGTTCTGAGACCTCATCATCCATCGTTCCCTTGACTTGAGAAAAATACCAGTGAAGTTCATCTCCACCTGATGCAGATCCGGCGGCTGCAAACGAAAAAATATTGACAATTACCATACTTTTCAGACTAAAGGCGAAATATCAATAAATGGCGTTTTTGCTTTAATTTCCATATAAGGCACATTAAATACAACTTACAAAGCTCTAAAAACTCTTAATAAAGCTCCTAATAACTCCAAATTAAATCATGAAGAAAGAGTATTATCTGATCCATATATAAGGATTACCTGAACAAGAAGCACTTTTAAGTTTTCAGAAATTTTAAGTGTGCCTTATGGTCATACAAAATACAGTAGATGTTCATATTTCTGCATTATTAATCAATATACAAACCTACATTATGTTGGTTATTGAGAAATGGTTGCTTATCGAAAAATTTAAATGACATTAAATTCTTAAAACAAATCTGCCCACAATGTGCTTGTAATAAGCTTGAAATGCAGTTGTGATCTTTTGTGAAGTTAACCTGATGAAATACTTTAGAAGCCTCGCAAATACTCCACTAAGCTAACCCACAAAACAAACTTTTGTTGTTTGCATGTGAACTCAACAACATGTCTATCGTTTAACTAATAAATGGCTTGTACTTTTTTCCCTAAGTAGTCCACTAACAAAATATACTGTCCGCTTCTTTATCATAGCTAAACCAAACTTTTTGAATGATGCTGTTTCAATGTTGGTTACATAACTACATTAGTAGATTTCCTTACACTTCTTAATGAAAAAGTAATGACAACTTCTACATCAAGCTGACCAAATTTGTTCTTACCGCTAATAATCGAAGCTTGCTTGCAAATAAGCTTATTAATAACTTTATTAATTATAACAATATTGCTGTATGTCCAGTTTTAGACACAATGAAATGGGTGCAGTATCAATATACCTGTACTATTTCTTTTGACTAATTTTTTTTTAACTATTTTGTAATAATTAACTCTTTCGTATTTTCATACATAATATAGGTGTAAAACACCACGACAAGCTGTATTGTGAACCACTCAACCAAAATTTATCACTTCAAAAAGTGCAGCAAATATGCAACTCAAAACCAATCAAATTGGACACCATAAAGGGTAAAAAAAGCTGCTATGAGCTTACAAACCATTGTTACTGGTAGTATTTAGATGTTCTTCGCTATTCAATAGTAAACAACTAGTGTTAACAAAGCAAATGCAATTTCTTTCACACAAATAACGTGGTATTGAACACCTCTGCAAATAGTGATGAACACAAGGTTATACTACCTGAGAGCAAGCGTAATATTGTCATGTTCAGTTTTGTTCGATGGTTCTTTAGGCAATGCAACACTAACACAAATTTGGTATTGTATCTACTCTTCCTAAAAATGTTGACAATTTGGGGCTTAAAAGAAATTGACATTTTTACAGGAAACAAGAGCAGGGCTGATGTCAACTAAAACAAATTACAGATACTAAAAATCTCTGCAGATTGTTCTGTCATTAGCTCAATCAGAAAATAGGCACCGAGACTACAAAATAAATATAAAATACTGCTGGCTGGAATGCAGGCAACTATTTAACTTTAATTCTTTGCAATTATTTTGCTTCCATTCCAAAGTATTGCTACTTGGCAACCAAGCAGTATGCATGAGGATAATCAATTGCAATATCAGCAAAACATACTGCACTATATAATGAATTATTTGCTATAGGTGCCAGCACTGATACAAAAAGTTCATTAATAGCAGGTTCTAAAGACTCAGACCAAATCCTACTTCCAATCACTTGAGATCCAAAGGGAAGTCATCACTAGCAGTAGCACTGCATTGTAAAAAGGCCATACTACGGCAGGGTTCGAAATCAACGCTTGCCCGAGGCAAGCTGAAATCACCTCGGGCAAGTTATTGTTTGGCTTTACTTGCCCGAAGGGCAAGCTAACAAAATACAGAGTATTAAACAACGTCATACAAGATTATTTAGAGATGCAATGCAATTTATCTCCACTTTTTTTGCAACAAAATAAAATGTAAGTAGAGAAAGCTGTTGCTTGGTTTATTTTAGCACTTTGGAATCCTCACAATCAACACTTTGTTTAATAGTACGCATATCATTAATCGGAATTAGCACTTCCTAATTGCACGCAAGTTTTTCGATACTCAGACGCGCTTTGTAAGTTTTTGGCACAAAGTGCTACCTTTTCTTTTTTTCTGGGAAAAATTTTCCTTTGCTTGCCGCGTTAACTGCTGTTTCAAATCTCACAAGTACAACTATAACCTGCACTGCAAGAAGACAATGTCAAGAATATTGCAATTTTTTTATGGTAATTTTGAAGATCTTTTAGCTCCTATAACTTTTGCAGAAAATTTCGGCTTTCTAGCTGGTGCATTTTCCTAAAATTATTCGCGATTAAAAATGCAGTACAATCAAAAAATCAAGTTTTGCATAAAATATTAAAGTTATTTATTCTGTCACCTTACCAGAACAATCGTGCACAAAAACTTCAATTGATTTATTGTATTATGCAAATTCAGTGTTTTTGCCAAGAAGTACTATAAATAATTTTTTTTTTTTCAAAGATAAACAGCCTCAAAACTTATAGTGCCAATTTTTTTTCAGGCAAGTTGAAATTTTCTTGGGCAAGTAGACATTTGATACCACTTGCCCAACGAGCAAGTTGCTAAAAAAGTTAATTTCGACCCCTGTACGATATTTAGATTATTTCATTTATTGTTTTAGCTCTTAGCTCAATGGTTCTTAAATCTTTTTAATCAATACACTGAGATTGCCAGAAATGTAAATTAACCTAAATGCAACATTCAGGCTTGAAACCAGGACTTCAATAAGGGGAGCAGCAATTAAAATCACACTTTCTTGGAAACAAGCAGTTGGGTGCTATTTTTGTGATTTCTTGAAAAAAATATCCATTTTAACTTCATTTTACAATAATTTTTTATAGTGCTAGAATCATTTTTAAAGAGATTGTTAAAAACTGCTTGGATAGATATCTTGTGCTTTTGGCTCAAATGAACAGGTTGCTAAGTTTAAGAGAACTGGGCCCACATGACAAAAATTTCCTTGTTTGCATTAATAACAAGAATTTTCTAAGAGGCGCTACCGAACGAAATACTCGCTAAAGGCAAGAGGTTATTTCTGCACGTGCATATGAAGCACTGAAAGCTCAGTAACATCATTTTCGCTTGCTAAGTTGCTGGGATTAATTGCGAGATATAACTAGAGTAAAAAAAAACGTCATATTTTCCTTGCCAACTTGACAAAGATTTTGAAGCACTCTTCAAGTGAGCGAGAAATCTTTTTGGTTCAGAAATTTTATGGCAAATGTTAAAAACTTCTACCTAAAGCGAATTTTTGCTAAAAGTTAATTAAAATAGTCGCCATTAGCTATTAGTTTGCTAAAATAATTTGCTATTAGACTGCTAAGAAGAGAGTGAATTGCATTGAGAACCATTTGCTGTTTCAACTGATAGAAATATTGAGTAGCGCCAGTTTGACAAATATAGCAATACACTCTTTTTGTAAAAACAATTTTCTAAGAACACAAGGCTCATTTTTGCTCAGAGTTAAAGAAGAAATTAAAAACAATGCCAGCATCATCAGCAAAATAAACCAAAAACAAACGAAAGAAATTTAAATCAATGAAAGCAATTAATTTCTGTTTTGATTCAAAACGATAAAATTTTAGTGATTTCTTTTGTGTTTGAAAGCAACATTGTAGTTATTCACGATTATAGAGTGCTGTTACTCTGCGCAAGCAATTAAAATTTTTTTTCTGGCAGTTGTTCAACTTGAAAAAAGCTTGCTTTTTCTCTTTTGCAATTTGCAATAAAGCAAAAGCAAGAAAAAAGCCTTCACTTAAGCAGACAGAGCAATTATAAGAATTAAACAGAGTTACAAACCACAAATTGACATCAATGCTCTCAAAATTTTTTAAAAATCAAGAACAAATGAGGCTGAAAATCAGCAAAAAATTAAAAACAGCTAGTCTCAAATCAAGATTTCCCGGTTCTAAAAAAGAAGAGTGTACTTCGACTTGTTCACTTTTGAAAAGTTTTGAAACCTTAAGTTACTGTAAACATAATAAGTTTACCCACCAACAACCTCAAGGGCACTTTACCTCATTAAAAAAAATTGTAGTATGGAAAAAGTTGCTCTTCTTCAACATTAATCCAAAAACATAATTAAATTCTGTCACTTTATCATCAGTCAAGGAATTTGCAAGCTTAGAATAATAACACATGGCTCATAGTATCTTTTTCCATAACAAAGCTGTATGGTACAGTACACTTGAATGCATTACTTTCAAGTAGAAACGCATTTGATGTCACAATGAGATGCTTATTACGTACTAACACAGCTTACGAGCACCTCACAAAGAAATTAGAGCAAGCAGTTTTGACGCATGTTGGGCGAGACGGTTTGGAAATGAAAGGTTGTGTACAAAGTTTTTTAGTTTGTTAACACCTTTTAGCAAGCGAGAATCGTCGTTACAAGCTCGCTAACATGCTCTGTCATGTGGGCCCTGGTTACCATTCCTGTTTTCGGAAAATTTGAATAGCACCACTGATTTTAACTCCTTCACCCCCTCCCGTACTTATACTGGTCAAGTCTATTAACATGGTAAAATCTAGTACACAATATAAGAGTTAAATTTCAAGCAACTCGGCATACAAGGCTATTTTATCCCTTTTGCTATTATGTCATTGTACTGATGCAAAAACTAATAGTATCAGTACATTAACACAATAAAAATTTCTTTGACTCCAAAGTCCAAATATTGTACAGTGATTATACAGAATGCTACCACATTCATTGCACCAGTGAATAAACTGCAATAACTCGCAGTACCTTTGAAAAATGTAAATGGCACCTCAGTTGAGAACCACTGCCTTAGCTATTGTCTCAACTCCAGTAAGAGTTAGCTGGGTACCATTACCACAAAAAAAAACCTCTCACTGAGCATCGACCTCACAACCACTTTAATCCAACATGTTAGTTCCAAGCTATTTCACAAAGTTCTACCATAAGCTATAGCTTGCACATCTGAAGTTTTAAACTAACACATGGAATAAACACACCTAATCTAGCCAATGACAGAACAAAATAGAATGTTAGCCAGACTCTCCAGCTTTTTGATTGGGATCCAGCATAAACTTGCTATGTTTTTTATTGGTCTAAATCTCCACACAGTTCAGGATTACTATCAATAATAAAAAACAAACAATACTGATAAGACAAAATATTACGATAATGTTATCCAAAAGGTAGTGTCTAGAGTACCGGCCCGGTTTCCAACATGAAATCGCTGCTGCACCAGCAGCACCGATCATTTCTTTTTGCACTTTAATTAACCATCTCCCAACCTGGCATTGCTGCCCGAACCCTAAAAGGTTCTAAAGAAAAAGAACTAATTTGTACAATAAAATTGTACCGAAATGTGAGATTTGCCAAGCGCATTCAACGCGAATTAAACCCAAACGCTTTATTTGGCACGCGAGCGCACTTACTTCTACACTAGGCTGTACCAAATTTCGGTGACTTTCTTCAATTTATTAGGAACTCTCCCAAAAGTTGTGGTTCAACCACCAATTCAATTTACCACTGATATTTTTTTGTTGAGTTTTTCTTTTATGCCTCCTCAACGCGCGTTTCCATGGCAAAGTGACAAAAATCGAAAAAAATGGCCATAACTCAGCAACCGCTCATGCTAGATGCAAAATTTTTTTTTTCACTCAAGTTCCTATCTGCTCTCAATACGTTATGTAAGTCTAGCTGTTCAATTTTTCAAGTAAAATCAAAAAAACATGTTTTTTCACTGTTTCTATTGCATTTTCTATGATATATCTCATTGCGTAGTGGTGGTATGCAATGTTTTTGGTAATATATATGATAACTTTCCGTTAGCTATGCTGTCATTAGAGCAATTGTTGTATTAGAACAAACGTTAATTGCTTTTTAAAGTGTTAACTGATAAGATAAGCTAGTATGGTAAGTGTTGAAAAGCGATAAAGTCATTATCACAGAAATGTAATGTAGTAAGTTATTTATAATCAACTGCTATATTCTGTTATTTTCACATCTTGTTTCTCTGGGCTTTGAAAAATGTTGAAAATTTAATAAAAATTTGGCTGTTCTCTGCCCGCAAAGAAAAATTTCTTTGATTGATTTGGTACTTCTCAGCACAAATTCCTTTGCAATTAAAGATGTGTTCATGAATTTTAAAAGTCAACATGATAAACCTCAAGAAATTAAACACCAACCAAAAGTTAGAAGTGCTGCGGAAAAGACTGTTGTTAAAGTAAAGAGTTGGTGTTTTTACCTCTGGTTTTGACTGAAAACTATATCAGGGTTTAATCAAAAACGATTTTGGCATCACATAACGCATACTGTGCACTGTATAGGTTTTCCGAAACACAAGTAAACTCAGAATTCTACATCACTGCAAACAACTGCAGGATGGGCTCTAGGTTGTGCACCAAAGGATTTTAAGCAATCATAATACACTAATTGAACTGATATATACAAACAATGTTTCATTACTCTATAAAAGAACTTGTATTTATCCCCAAGAAAAGCGTAAGATATTTTTCTCTGCTGATTTTACATTGCTTCTCATCACACTTCACATAATTCTGTTGTGCACAACTTATGATCCACCCTGTATGTTGGATCCACCCACCCAGCTTGCAATTAATCTAAAATCATCAAGGGTTTTGGGCAGCACTTGCTTTGTGATTAAAGTGAAGTTCAGTTATGGTGTCTGTGGTAAGGTTTTATGGAAATAAAGGAGTCTTGATGATTTGTTGTATATCATGCAGCATTTTACCATCCCAATGCAACAAAAGTAAAAAACGAAAGTTTCAAGCTGTATCCTGTAGCAGGTTTAACAGCATTTTAGAAACGTCGATCTGTTTTGGACTCTCAATTGTTACACTTTTAGCAACCACTAAATCTGCTGGTGTTCCGTGATGTATTTGCTGTTTATGGGTTACTTGGCAGATTTGTTGATGACAAAGATTTCTGCTTTTGGATGCTGGCTGACTTGAACATGTAAATTTAAACTTTTCTTAATCTTTTTTTTCAACTACGGATATCAATATTAGTTGTATTACTAGTATTTATACTTCAGGCTTCAGATTTTTTTGCAGTTAAATTTTCATTACTTTTTCCTACTCTTAGTTCCTGTCACTTATTTTTTTTCTCCATTTTTTTTCTAGTTTTCACTTTCTAGCAGTGCCGGTAGTGTCTCGTTGGTTTTTTAGTGCTGTAAGTCATTAGAAATCTTCTACTAGTGTAAAGTTACTTGATACACACTGCTTTTAGTTTACACTTTTAAGCTGCAGCACAATAGATTTGCTGATATACAGCATTCTTTCTAGAAGCAGTTGTCTAGACTCTTGAGTTAGCCTGGTTTTCTAAACAGCTTAGCAATCTATGGTTTATACCATGTGATGCAAAGATTTTTTTAGCAAAATTTTAGTATGGTTCCAGGTCAACGTCAATGTTCATCCATCAATCCTTCACTTTGAATGCAGACATGTTGCATCATTTTGTTTAGTTTCTACTTAGAGATGTTGATGATGATGTTCATTGTTTTGTTTTTTCTTGGTGTTTGGCATTTGCCTTCAAAATTCATGAACATATCTTTAACCACAAGAGGAATAGTGGTTTTTGTATAATTGCGTATAGAATTTGTGATAAAATTCTATAAATCCATTTTCTTTTGTGGGTAAAAAGCAGCCAAATTTTATTAGATTCTGGAACATTTTTCTGGCAAAGAGAATTAGGTTGTTGTTTTTCTAAATAGACACACAGTACTAAGACGCCTAGCAAAATAGCATGTTGGTTTGGGAGCATGCATACTATCTACTTTTTAGTAATTGCTAGACCAAGCACCTGGGCATAACAAGCATGGTATGGCCCAGAGCCAAAAATAAAATACCTGTTTGGAATAACTGCAGAGAATTAAGGGTGTGAAATTAACAGAATACAGCAGTGATTATAAGTTAATACATTATATACATTCTGTGATAATAACTTTGTGCTTTTCAACATACAGTACTAACTTATTCTACCAGTGAATACTTTAAGAAGCAATTAACATTAGTTCTAATACAACAATTACTCTAATGACAGCATAGCTAACGGAAAGTTATCATATATTACCAAAAACATTGCATACCACCACTACGCAATGAGATATATCATAGAAAATGCAATAGAAACAGTGAAAAAACATGTTTTTTTGATTTTACTTGAAAAATTGAACAGCTAGGCTTACATCTGACATAACGTATTGAGAGCAGATAGGAACTTGGGTATTCTGCATCTTTTGAAAAAAAAATTTTGCATCTAGCATGAGCGGTTGCTGAGTTATGGCCATTTTTTCACTTTTTGTCACTTTGCCAAGGAAACACACTTTGAGGAGGCATAAAACAAAAATTCAACAAAAAAATTTTGGTGGTAAGTTGAATTGGTGGTTGAACCACAACTTTTGGGAGAGTTCCTAAGAAATTGAAGAAACTCACCAAAATTTGGTAGAGCCTACTCTACATCACCAGGGCTACACATTTGATGCATCAAAGTGTCGTATTTAAGTCAAATCAATGAGAACAAAGCAATATAACAGGCTGCCTGTGCAGCAGCGATTTCATATCAGAAACCGGACCAATGCAGTAGACACTACCTATCCAAAATCTTTGCACCCAGCTTAGTCTAAACCAGAAACCCTAGAAAATTCAATTTGTCATTAAGTTAAAAGTACAATACCATTTGGATCCTAATAATAATGGAATTAGAAAGATTGGAGTGATAAATCAATAGCCTGCAGGTCAAATCTTGTAGGAGGAACACTTTTGCGCATTGCTTGTATTAAGTAGCCACTGTTCTGTTGGCTCTTTCTAATGCTTTTGTGCTTCTCTGTACTGGCCTGCAGGCCAGAAACCATGCAAACATATACCGATAAACACAGTACTTAAATTGTAAAATTTTGCATGGGGAGACGCTTTTGCAGCCTTGACCAAACTTCAGTAAAAATTATGTAATTCTATCCCTGCAATTTAAGTGTTTTTTTCCCGAAACCAGTGAAGACCAAAAAAAAAAGGTCTTCACAGCAATTTGGGACTATATTCGGCCGTAATTTGTAGGATTTAATCGTGCTGGCTGGCTATTGATTGTTTTATTATCCAGCGCTCAAATCTCGATGGGTGGACGCCTAAATCTCGACAGGGAGACTCTAAATCTCGATGGGGGGATGCTAACTCTCGATGGGGAGATGCATCCCCCCACGTCCGCCCTATAATTTAAGTAGTGAATAAACAATTTTGGATAACCAAAACAAAAATTTTATGGTACAAATTTCAACCAAGGGTATACTAAAACAAAGCATAATTTGTAAGTGAACAACAAGCTATCTGATGTTGTTGATGTTGTATTGTAGTTAAACTGAAGGCAGTGTTTGCTGCACTGGCCCGGTGTCCAATACCTAATCGCTGCTGCACCGGAAGCGCCGATCTTTTCCTTTTGCTGTTTAATTTACTTTCTCTCAAGCTGGCATCGCTGCCCGAACCCTAACTCCAATCGTAAGGTTTTAGAGAAAAAAAATAATTAGGAAGCGAAATAGCTCTCTAGCGCTATTTCTACCAAGCGTGTCCGGCACGAACCGATACCCTAACCCTCAGGTCGGCAACCATGTGCGCTAGCCACTACACTGTCTGAGCTTCACATTTCAAGTGTCAAAGTGCCATATTTAAGTCGAATCAATAAGAAAAAAGCAATATAACAGGCTGCCGGTACAGCAGCGATTTAATGTCAGAAACCGGCGCTGGTGCTCTAGACAGTACCTCAACTGAATGTCAAAAGTACAGGTAAGATGTTAATGTCATAGACTTGAACAAATAAAGAAACATAAGTAGCAAACAAGCACATTTATCAATTTTGCTGAAGCTCTGGTTTTCAAAACTGCCAGAATGATTAACCGGTGTCTAAATATTATCATCGATCATTAATTTAGTTAACTTTAATTGTTAAATCATCTTGTTTATTGTAAAAATTAAGCACAAACCTGCATAAAAGTACTGAGTTATGAAACTACCAGAATAAAATTAGAATAACCTCATCAAGAAATAACTTTAGTTCTAACTGTAGGCTGCACTACTAGGCAGTACTTAAATTGTAGAGGGGATGAGGGGGACGCGTCCCCATATCAAGAGTTAACATCCCCCCATCGAGATTTAGGCGTTACTCCAATGAGATATGAGCGCTGGATGATCAGAGGAAAAAGACCTACAAAATCCGGTCGAATATAGCACCAAATTCCACGGGAAAAGTGATTCAGAAGGAAAAACACTTCAACTGTCGGCGAAGATCTTTTTTTCTTTTTTGGTCTTTACCTAATTTTGACAAAAAAACACTTCAGTTTTCGTCGAAGACGTTTTTTTTTTGGCCTCCACCTAATTTTGACGAAAAAACACTTCAGTTTTCAGCGAAGACCTTTTTTTTTTGTTTTTTATGGTCTTCATTTGATTTTGGCGAAAAAGCACTTAGACTCTCGATGAAGACCTTTTTCTTTTTCGGTCTTTATTCAATTTCGTCGACGGAATTATGCAATCTTTACTAAGGTTTGGTCAAGGCTGCAAAAGCATCCACCCATGCAAAATTTAACAATTTAAGTACTGCTACTACTTACTAGGCATGTTAAGCCGACAGGATATTAGTAAATTCATTATCTCTTTGGCTGATCCTAACCTGCTAACAGTCTATTTTGCATGTAAGGCTAGCATGGATGATACGTAATTTAATAGTCTAAATCACAACCACCCAAAAAGATAAATCAAATGCGGTTGCTAGACGAGCGTCAGTGTTATAAATTAACCTTAAGTCAACATTCCAAATAAAAAGAATTGACATACCAGCCATTGTCATGAAAGTAATCCAACAGAAGTAGAATAAATCCTGTACAGTTCACAATATTCACGATTTCTTGTGATAAAAACAGCCCATACCACTATGCAATTCGGTAAAATTAAATACTTCAGTACACCACACAATCTTTCAAAGCTTCAACAGTAAATCATTAGGATAGGAAGTAAACTGAAGCTGCTAAATCACACACCTTGAATTTTTTTGGTGTTGCCATTTAAAATGTTTTAGGAGCGGGAAGTGAACTTATTGAATAATTTAATCAAAAACAAAAAATAGCCAAATTAGCAGAGGTGGAGTCCTCAAGAACGTCCTTGGCCTTGGACTCGAAACCTTGGCCTTGGCCTCAAAACTCAAGTCCTTGGCCTCGAAACCTATAAGTCCTCGAAAATATTCTGTCCTCTACTAGAGAACAGCATTATTTTTTGATTGATTTAAAAGGAAAATAATCAAACAAAAATAACCAAACAGTAGCGTGGCCAGGGGGACGGGGGTGGGTTATAGTCCCCCCTCCCCCCATTGGCATGTCGACCAAAATGCAGAATGGGAAAAACACTACGTTTTTAGCACTTTTGAGACTGTTTTATGCCCTGAAGTGGACTAAATAGTGATTTAAAACATCTTTTGAAACATATATTCAGGGGGGATCTAATTTTTCAAAAATAAAACTAAAAAATAAATAAAAATTTTGAAAAATGGTCAAAATTAAGCGATCAAATTTGATCGCAAGTGTCAAAATGCTAAACATAGGTGTCATCAACAAATATACTGCAAACTAAGGAATAGGGGGGCTATTCTGTATTAGTTAATTACGAATCATTTCTCTCAGATCTCTTTTCATTAGCCCCCCCCCCCCCCCCCCCGCCTAATTATTTTTCTCTATAAACTGTTTACGAAATAGATTACACCATGTGAGTTTATTGAACAATTCGATTTTATAATTTACCAGCATCTAAACAAGAGAACTAACATTTTACCATTAGCCACCTCCCTAATAGCCCACTTATGCCACCAGTTTAATCATGTTTGCACTGCCAATTTTAATGCCACGTTTTGAAAACATTATTTTTGAATCTAAATAGCCCTAAAATGAAGTTATTTTTGCAAAACAAATGCAAAATTTTTGAGCGCTGGGGGCACCACCCCCAGACCCCCAAAACAGCCTCCCATACCCATTGCGAATTTCTGGCTACGCGCCTGTAACCAAAACTTCTAGCCTGTCAATTCGTTTCTTTTCCTTATTTGAAAAGTATAATGTGAAAGCCAAGTCATAGTAAACTATATTTTAAATGACATTGCGTCAAAGCTCTAATCGGAGAATAGTTTTTTTTACTGCTAACACTTGCGGTGGAGGTGGTACAAACTGCGAGGCACCAAAACCATTCAGGGCCATATAACAACAGATCTGAGGGTCCAGACACCAGAGGTGGAGTCTTCATGGACGTCTTGGCCTCGAAGCAGGCACGGCGCCACGGGGGTGCATTTAGGGGCCGTGCCCCCTAATCACTGCTTGTGCCCCCCAAATGATAAATTTGCCCCCCAAGCAAGGATTGTGCCCCTAAAAAAAGTAACAGGCCCGGTGCCATTGAAGTGCATTTTGGGGCTTGTGATACTGCTTATGCACTCCCAAGCATGAGTAAAACCCTCGATTCAGGACGAAAAACACGAGTGAACGCCAAGACGAAGCCTAAGATTTCGTGCCAAAGACCTTTTTCTTTTTTTGTTCTTTTTCTTTTTTTTTTTGGTCTTCAACCCTTAATTTGTGGGCAAGAAGCGAGATCCGCACTATATGATTCCGTTGCGCCCCGCCAGGCTACAAACGTGCCCCTTCGGATGAGAATTGTCCCCCGAAAGCAGGCAAATGACCCGTATCAACAGAGTGTAATTTGGGATGAAGACCTTTTTTTTTATCTTCACTCCCGAGTTTGAGAAAAAAATTCATCTCTGCCCCCCCCCCCCCCCCCCCCCAGTCACGCTACTCTGACGCCGGACCTGCCTCGAAGCCTTCAAGTCCTCGAAAATGCCCTGTCCTTGGCTCGAGGACAGCATTGAATTTTGATTGCTTAAAAAGAAAATAACCAAAAAAGACAACATAAACTTCTAGCCGTCCATTACTTTCCTTTCTTTATTTGAAAAATAATACCGGTACAATGTGATGCCAACTAAGCCAAGTCATAGTAAAACTTATTTTAAGTAGCTTTGTGTGAAAGCTCTAATTGAGGGGCAAAAAAAGATGTAGAAAATTGTTGCTTTTATTTCTGCTAATACTTCCGGAATTTCGGTGTAAGCGGTCCAAACTGCAAAGCACTAAAGCCATCCAGAGCCAAAGCAAGGAATCTGGGAGCCCGGACACAAACAATTTTGAGCTGCTAATGCTAAAACATAACAGAATCTATTCTGCGTATTAATTTAGAAAGTAAGTGAGTGCAGTGCCGTCGCCAAAGCAACCGAAGTGAGGGGGCACTTGTCAAAAAGGGGGGCACTAAAGTTTGCATATAAAAACTGATCTTCAGATCTTGTACGCTACAATTATGCGCAATTTTAAAATATGGCCAACAGCGGCGTTTCTTAGCTCGTTTCGTCTGCGGCCCATAATCGCTTGAAAATCTATCTACAGCAGTAAATGCTAACAGACGTGCAACCAGGATTTTGCTAAGAGGTGGGAACCAACAGTAAGTTTTTTTCGACGAAAGCTGCCTAAGTTTGCCCCCGCGCTGAACAAACTGATGCAACTCAAGCGTGTCACAGATGGACATAGTCAGTATATATTTAGTGACTGTGGACGGGAACCTGGGGTCGGAACCACAGGGCGATTTTGCAATTTTGCGGGGGAAAATAGCAATTTTAACGCCATTTTAATCACATTTCGCACTTTTTGAAGCCATAGAAGTAACTAAATTGCTAAAATTCAGAAGCTATTTTAAATAATTAAATTGCTTAGCACCTTCAGCCCCTCCTCTTACTTCAGGTCAAGTCTAAAATACGTTTAAACGCTCGCATTTTGAGGTTAAATTTTCTAAGTGTCTTGGCTAAGGGGGCTTTAGCCCTACCTTGGTTGCGCCACTGACTGCGACCTCAAAATCTTGAGTGTGCTCTATAAATCAAAATAGCTGGTCTTTGAAAAACAATGTTTTCTCGTATTGTTTCATGTCGTAATCACTAACGAAGTACCGATTAACGATTCTGCAGGCTTACATGTCTCTTCCGCGACACATCCGTAAAGGCGTGTTAGTAAGACAAAATATCGCGTCAGTGTTATGTAACACAGCATGACAGCAGTTGTTGCCGGCAATTTCGCAAACAATCGAGAAAACGTCAAAGGAGGTTTGCACATAATCATTCCTTTTTCCATCATTGTTGTCTTATCGTTGAGAGATGTTCCAAAACCAGTATTTTCAGTAAACAAAATGGGGTGCATAAGCAACCTTTATGGGGGCACGGCAGTATTTTTGAATTTTTGAAGCCGTTATTTTTGAAGCCATACGAATAACGACAGTAAATCGCTAAAATTCAGAAGTCATTAGAACAGTTAAATTGCCTAACCTCCTCTACTTCCCTTTTTCAGGTCAAGTCCAGCTTGTATTTTGGTGTTAAATTTTCCAAATGAATTGGCTAAAGGCGGCTGAGGCCCCCTTAGCCCTTTCCCCCTGGTTGCGCCACTAACTGCGACCAAAGTAATCTGGACTGTGCTCTAAACCACAAAAACAATTCGTATTTAAAAAAAGCGTTTTCACGTAATGTTTCAGGTCATAATCACTTACGAGGTACCCGTACCGGTAACAATTCTATAAGCTTAAATCCCTATGCGTGGTAATAGGCATGGTAATGAGACGGATGTTTGTGTACATTTTTGTACAGCAGTTGGTGGCCTGCAATTTCCCAATGAATTGAGAAAACTTCAAACGAGAATTATATTTGAACGTAGTTATTCCTTTTTCCATTATTGCCTGTTGTCTTGCTATAGCGTGATGTTTCAAAGACTTATTCCGAGTAAACTGAAATGGGAGGCACAAGCATTCGTAAGGGAGGGCAAGGCCCCCCCCGTGGCGACGGCACTCAGTTTGTGATAAATTACCAGGTATGGCATATTAATGTTATAGTACAGTAAACATAGGCGTTGCCAGGGGGGGGGCAGGGGGTCCGCCCCCCTCCCCCCCCGATCGCAACGCCAGCAATGATAAATTTGTGACAAAAAAATTCAGATTTTCTCGTTGGTTTGTTTTCAGTCCGCGAAGACCTTTTTTTATGTTTTTTGGTCTTCACCTAATTTTCGGGACAAAATCGGCTATTCGATCCGTGAAGACCTTTTTTTTGGTCTTTACCTAATTTTTGGTACAAAATCGGCCCTTCTATCCTTGAAGCAGGGCATGGTATGGTATGGAAGACGATTTTTTTATATTCCATTCTGGCAATTTTCTTCCATTCCATTTCCATTCCATACTAAAATTTTCTTCCATAATCCATTCCATACTTCCATACCAAGGTAAGTTTAGACCGGAAGCTACGCGTAATTTGTATTGCACTTTTGCCTCGTTAAGCGTATCTCTGCAAGTAGTCGCTCACAAAGGCAAGCAGTATGGTACAATGTATCTCACCCCATATATGAAACACTATCGCAATGACCTACCATAATAATTCCCTCAGCATAAAAATATTAACCATAGGCGTAGCCAAAATTTTTGACTGGGTGGAGGAACGCAAATCACGTACAATGACGGCATCAGAAATTTTCAAAAGTTGGGATTTTTATGGGACAGAGATACCATAGAATGGAAGGTCAGAACCCGAGGCCTGTATGTGTGGCACATAACCATGATTTTGCTAAAGGGGGAGACCTTCAATTCAACCAAAAGTTATGAAGTTTTTCCGATATGTCTAAATTGGGAGACGTGGTGAGCTAACTAGTGTAACTAAAACGTGTCGCAGACAGGGGTTTGCGGGCAGAGTCCCCAGCTGCAGGAGACTATGGGGATCTGGGGGCGAAGCCCCCAGCCGTTGGGTAATCTTTTGTAATGCTTTGGAAAAAATAGCTATTTTAATATTAATGTCATTTCGATCACATTTCGCACAGTTTTAAAGCCGTTTGAAAGAACCACCTATTAACATTTGAAGCCAACGGAAAAACTCCAATTGTTTAGTCCTGCCTTTACTTATAAGTCAAGCCCAAAACACGTTTAAACTCTTGCATTTTTGGGTTAAATTTTGTAAGTGACTTGGCTCAGTTGGGGGAAGCAAGGTACATTGTCTCCAGCAAAAATTTTAGAAGTGAATAATTATTCACTCGAAGATTTGCCTTCGAGATTTTTGTCTCGAAAATAACCAGTTTTAGGAGTGCATGTACGACAATGGGGCCCAGGCCCACTCAATTCAAGTTTAATAATTTATTCAATAAGCATTTCCTTATCTAATTTTTTTTTAATATTATGTCGCCTGAAAACTGGTGAGGTGCATGGCTATTGTTATTTGAAATTGGTACAATACGTGGTTACTAATCATGTTAGTGCTTGACAAAACGGTTAGATAAGGGTCTGAGGTTGCAAATTTTTGGACAAAACTCTGAATTTGTCCCGGGTCATATTTGTGATTACATTTTATTCACCAAGTTGCCTTGGCCAGGAGACAGCGAAGGGACCTTTAGGCCTTCAAGTCAAACTGCCCACCTGTCCACCACACAGTGGAGGCTTCACACTGTCCCTATAATTGCAGAACGTCAAACAAAGAAGCTGTGAATATCAATTTTTATAGTCTTTTGCTTGACACGACCGGGAATCGAATCCTAGTCTACCGCTTCAGTAGCAGACACTCTATCCACTCGACCACTAATCGGTTAAATTTGTTGGCAAGAACTTAAATTAAGGAGGCCCCCTGGTAGTCAATATTATTGTTAATTATACTGCTGTACGCGAAAATACTGAAGTAAAGTGAAATTGAAGAAACAGAGGGCTTTGTCGTCATTATTTTAATCATCGGTGGCATTTCAATTGGGGGGGGGGCGGGCCCCCTGGCTACGCCTACATCAACCATTTAATCTGCAGACAATAGGTTTACTCGTATGCTCAGGATTTAATGATTGCGATTTTCTAATTACATCAACTATGAAATTTGGCATAGCCTAAGTGCCAAAAAACATTTTAAAAACATACCGAAAAAAGCTTAAACGCAGAACACAAAACAACAATAAAGAATTAAGCTCAATCGAGGAGGTAAAAGTAAATACAAATCTTTGCTAGGATGGAAAAGTTTTGTCACTTGGCAAATTCTCATTCCCAAAATAAAAATTAAACCTGTCAGCATCAATGCAGCTGCAAATTGCAATGAACAGATTCTATGATCTGATGTTGCGATGCCTACTCCGCTTGCGCAATGCTCATGACCGTATTACTCTATGAATTTGTCGCAGATGATTAGCTGCTAAACGCTTCTACATAATTTTAGTTATCACTATCCGTATATATTTTCTGTAAATGCCATGTGCGAAATCTAGTATGGAATTGGTATGGAAGTATGGAAGATTGTCTTCCATTCCATTCTTGAAATCTTTCAATCCATTCCATTCTGGCATCTTCCATTATCCACACCGAAATTTCCGTTCCATTCAATTTCATTATCCATTCCATTCCATATCATGCCCTGCAGTGAAGACCTTTTTTGTTGTTTTTTTGTTTAGGTCTTTACTATCAAACCCTACATTTCGCCCCCCCCCCCAATCAAAAGTCCAAAATTGGCCTGTGAAGACTTTTTTTTGTTTGTGGATTGTCCCCCCCCCCAAACAAAAATCCTGGCTACGCCTATGGCTGTAAATCTGTTATCTCGATAATAACCAACAAAACCGTCGCTTTCTGCGATAGAAGGATAAAGCTGCATCAATCAATCAATCAATTATCATAACGTATCTCGAGAACGACAACTTGTCCTAAAAATACGCGAGCGGGAAGAATTTGTTTAAAGGTAAGAAAAGAACAACTCTAACCACTGGAAAGCGGTCTAGGGATGGGGGAAAACCACATCCACTGAAAAATTAGTGTGTTGGAGATCGCCGCTAAAAAACGTTGCAAGAAGAAATATTCCGAAATTATGTGTGAAGTTAAATATGACTATAATAATTGTTTAAATGCTTGGAGAGATGCGCGCTGGTCGCTGGACTTAATAAATATTTTACACCACGTCATTACAAGATGAAAAGGAGAATCTCCTGCCAAAAATTCGGGCATTTTTAGAAAAAACTAATAGTTTATTATTTTTCCGTTTCTACATTGTGGACCTTTGAATAGGGGTCCGGCAGTACTTAAATTGTAGGGGGACTCGTCGCCCCATCGAGAGTTAGCGTTCCCTTATCGAGATTTGGCGTACCCCATCGAGATTTAGGCGTCCTCCCATCGAGAGTTGAGCGCTGGATGACCAGAGGAAAAATAGCCATCCAGGACTAAAAGATCCTACAAATTTCCTGCTGAAAATGGTCGCAAATTGCGGCGAAGACCTTTTTTTTGGTCTTCACCTGATTTCGGGGAAAAATGACTTCAATTTCCGGCAATGCCTTTTTCTTGTTTTTGGTCTTCATTCAATTTCGGCGACGGAAATACATCATTTCCACTAAACTTTTTGTAAAGTTGGTCAAGGCTGCAAAAGCGTACCCCCATGCAAAATTTTAAATTTAAGTACTGGGGTCTGGGGTATACAACCCGGATGAGTTCTTCAGGTTACTAAAGTTAAATTTACAAAGTGTCTTCTGGCGGCCGAAATGTTCGCGATCATTCATTGATAGACATTGGATGTTTTTGGGGTCTAGAGCTTATATTTTCAAAGCTTTATTTTTTTTTCTAGGGTCTAGAGCTTTTTTTCTAGAGCTTTCAAAGCTTTTTTTTTTCGGTGGTCTAGAGTTTATATTTTCATTGAATGTTTCGGGGAGGGGCTGTTTTGGGGTTCTAGAGCCGGAGCTACCAGCACTCAAAAAATTTGTATTTTTTTGCAAAAATTTGTTTTGAGATAAGAAAGAAACTCTAATCAATCACAGGCAAGCGGTCTGGGGGCAAATCCGCTGAACAATTTTGGTGTTGAAAATCGCCGCAAGGAATTCAAAATAATAAACTAGTGTATCAGAAAAAACACTGCATGAGGACTTATTTAAAAAGCGTGTGTGAAATTAAATATACCGATTAATTGTATGAATGCCTGGAAAGATGTGCGCTGCACTTAATCAATTTTTACACGACGTCATGAAGATGAGAAGGCGAAGCTCCCGCGAACAATTTGGGCATTTAAAAAAACGATGATGTGTTATTTTTACGTTTCTACAATTTTAAGCTTTTCAAAGAGGGGCTTCGGGGCAAAACGCAAATATCACCAATGCCTCCTCTTTGATACAGCCTTGCAGGGATCCTCAAGTTACGTTTACTAAATATCTTATGTTAAATTTTACTAAGTGTATCTTTTGGCGGCTGAAACGTACGTGCTCATTGATTGATTGGCAACAAGCATTAGATACGACACTACAGCGAGACATCACGTGCAATAAACCTAAAGAAAAGGTTGGCTTAAAATTAGGATTGGGGAAATGTGGAAACCTAAAGCTTTTCAACGTAACTTTTACGGTATTTTCTTTTTCAAATCGCTTTGAAAATATAATTGTGTAATCTCCTTTAAACGTCACAAAAATTGCTACTTTTTTTTGAAAAAAAATCACTGAAATTGTTTAACCTAGTCATGGGGACTGTCCTCACCCCAAGAATCCCGTTTTTTTCGAAGGACTTGATTGAGCTTGCAAATGCCGTTTACGGTACCTCAATGCATTTTAAAAACATAAATTATTTACACTATTTTGCAATACTTTTAGATAATAATATTATAGTCGCTATGCACTATTCAAAAACTATGATAACATTAAAAAGAGCTCTGTGAAAAGAAGCCGTCCAACAATAGGCTTTACGTTTTAAAACTACTAAAAACGTGGTGATGATCCATCATAATCAGTGGACGTTTGCACCGGGGCACTAACTGATGAAGTAAAGGCCTTAAAATTAATTATTCTTACGTTTAGAGTTTAGTTATTCTCCACTACGAATTATACGGCCTTAATTGCTTCATTACCACGATACCGCTACGTAACATAATCAATATTGCTGCTAACGTTTAAACCTTTCAAATAAACCAAATCAAATCTTTCATAATACTTGCTGTAATACGCCGAAGCGTGTAACAAGTTTGCGGGGCCTATCTCCGCGTCATTGCGCCCGGGCAACAAAGCTTCTTTTGAAGAAATGTTGCGGTGGTGGCGAGCCGTTGGCAACCCTGTGTCCAATTTGACCGGCCCGAGATTCGAACCTCAGACCCCTCGCTCTAGAGACGAACGCGTTACCGCTCCACCAACTGGATGGTCACCTTTTAAATAACATTCATTATTTTTAGAACTACTATTTTAGAATAATCATCAACAACTTAACGAAATGCAAATATCTTAAACACTTTCGCGCTTAAAAAAAAAAAAAAATTTGCCGACTATAATTTTTAGAAAAATTGTGTCCTCGGTCCTTGGCTTTGGCCTCGACCAATCCTGTCCTTGGCCAAGAGAGGGTCTGCTCTCAAAAAGTCGGTCCTTGGCCTTGACCTCGGATTTTTTTTTAATTCTTGGCCTCGAACGTTGAGTCCTCGGCAACCCTGCGTTTCTAATGTTGTAAATTTTTTTGCAGAATAAGAAACTTGCGATGTTCTATAAATTTTTTACGCTGTTTGATAATCAAATAACGCGTTACTCATTCTGCAATTTCGAATCGTGGCACAGTCATCAGCTTGGCTGCATTAAGGTGAATTTACACAGTATCCGTTTTTCGTCCGTTTTTTTATGTTTTTGCTTCTTGAAAAAGTATGCGCTTTTTCATGTGCATTTTTATAAGTCCATATCCGCATTAAGCAGACTGTTGTATATAAAAATTTTGTTCAAAAATTTTGTGTATGAACGATAAGAGCGATATTTCAAAGTAGAGCTGTACCCCTTTACAAAAAAATTTTTCGGAAAACTTTTGTCCAGTATATGACTGTCTGGTTAATGCGAGTATGGACATATAAAAATGCGGATGAAAAATTGCATACTTTTTCACGGAGAAGCAAAAACGTAAAAAAACGGACAAAAACGGACGAAAAACGGATATTGTGTCAATCCACCTTTAATCGATCCGATTCATGTAAACAATCAAAAGGAAATGTGATAAAACGAACCATTGCCGGAGTCCAAAGCCCATACGGAACGGCTTTGATTGCTTGCCATTTAACCGAACACAAACCTCCGGTCAGCATTGGAATGACGTCATATGCTTTTTCAAGATCGACAAACATCTTTGCCATACTCCCCAAATTTTTCAAAGACTTGCTTCAGATTGAAGATTTGGACCGTGGTGCTGCGACCAGGACGAAAACCGCACTGGCCATCTCCAATTTTGTTTCCACTATTTCTCTGCTTTTTTTAAGGTATTTGACATATACTTTCCCTAGCAAACTAAGGAGTGCTGATATCCCTCTGTAGTTCGTACATTGTTTGCGATCTCCTCTCTTGAATATCGGAATAATCACACCTGTTTGCCAATATTTGGAAGTTTTGCCAAATTTCCACGCAACTTGACACACTTGCGTTAACCAGCAAATTCCTTATCCAGACAGCGCTTTTAGCATCTCAGACAGCGCTTTTGATTATCTCAGACAGCGTTTTGCCGCTTTCAACATCACCTTCACCTGCAGCTTTTCCAGATTTTATCCTTTTAATTGCCGTTGCCACTCCTGCTGCAGTGAAAACTTTCTCTTTCCCTAAATCTATCATTTCTTGTGCATCACTAGTCGATGCCTTTACAGGAGTCAAAAGATCATCAACGTATTTCTCCGTGGTGAAAATATTTCATTCTCATCCGCTAGTATGTTACCTGCAGAATCCTTGATGGAGTACGTGTCGCTCAATCTTTTGCCACATAAACGGCGGAAGGTTTGCTGAAATACTTTGTTTGCCGAAAAATAGTTGGAATCCAACCGACGATCAAACTCTTCCCATGACTTCTTGAATTTCTTCACTGCCGAAGTCGCCGCTTTTCGCGTCTCAGTGTACCGGGATTGCAAATCAGATGACGATCTGTCCGCAGCAAGGCTTTGAGCGCATTTTTCTTTGCTCGAAAAGCTTCTTTCTCCTTTTGGTTCCACCAAGATGTTCTTTTCTAACTCTTCCCCGCCGCTCTAAGCCGTTTTCGTCCACAACATTCAGCAGCTGATGAAATAATCGCTAATCTGAACAACAGCCATTTCTTGTCGATGTAACTGGATGCATTAGAAAGTTGTCTAAACTTAGATGAGATACTGGATGCAAACTGTTTCCTTACTTCTCTGTCATCTAAACCTCCCATTTGATTCGGTAAGTTACAGAAGACCTTTTGAATTTCCAGTTTGGTCGAGGTTTTGAAAGTCGCTAGAAACATACTTCCAGATGGTGATCAGTTGACAATTCAGCCCCTAACTTTACTCGCACGTCCAGCACATCAGAAAACAAATCTGTCGAAACAAACAAATCTATACTTGGTCGATACCAGTAGCGTGGCCAGGGGAGGGGCAGGCGGGGCCACAACCTCCCCCCCATTGGCATGTTAACCAAAATGCAGAATAAGAAAAATACCACGTTTTAGCACTTCTGAGACTGCTTTTTTTGCTCTGGAGTGGACTAAATAGTGATCTAAAAGAACTTTTGAAACATATATTCGGAGAGGGGGCTAATTTGTCAAAAATAAAACTCACAAATCAATAAAAACTTTAAGAGTCAAAAATAAGCAATCAAATTTGATCGCAAGTGTAAAAATGCTAAACATAGGTTTCATCAACAAATGTACTATAAACTTAGAAATAGTGATGGGAGGGGGGCTATTCAATATTAGTTAATTACCAATCACTTCTCCCAAATCTCCTTCCATTAGCCCCCTACCCAATTATTTTTCTCTATAAAATATAGACGAAACAGATTAATTCGCGTGGGTTTTGTTGAACTATACTAATTCATGATTAACCAGCATCTAAATGAGAGAACTAAGATTTTACCATTAGCTACCTCCTACATAGCCCATTTATGCAACCAGTTTAATCATGTTTGCACTGCCAATTTCTATGACACGTTTTAAAAGCATTGATTTTTATCAAAATAGCCCTAAAATTAGGTTATTTCTGCAAAAAAATGCAAAATTTTTGAGCGCTGTGGGCTTCGCCATCAGACCCTCCTGCCTTCGGCGGCTGGGGGCTTTGCTTCCAGACCCCCAAAATAGCTCCTCATTGCGAATTTCTGGCTACGCGCCTGTTCGATACCGTGTATACTTGAGAACCTCTCTGTGCTGGAAAAAGGTATTCATGATGAGGAGTCCGTTGCTACAACAGAGCTGCAATAAATACCTTCCGTTTTCGTTCAGTCCATGACTCCATGTTTTTCGATCACACCCTTCCACGCAGAGGTGCTGAAACCCGGGGGGATGGGGATATATCCCCCCAATAATTTGACTGCATTCCCCCCAATAATTTGACTATGGTCTACATCTGCATTCCCCCGAATAATTTGACTATGGTCTACATCTGAGCGCTGGATGATGTTTGGACCTTTTTTTGGTTTTCACGTGATTTCGGAGAGAAAAACTCTTTAATTTTTGGTGTAGACCTTTTTTTTGGTCTTCACTTAAATTCGGGGAGAAAAACTGTTCAATTGGCGGTGAAAACCTTTTTTTCTTTTTTTTGGTCTTCACTTAATTTGCTCACGTGAAAAAAATCGTGGTCGAGCTTTATCCCCCCAATGTTGAAAATAGGGAAAAATTGGGGTAAAATTGCAAATTATCCCCCCCAATGCCCAACATAAATCGACACCACTGCTTCCACGTATCTGTGTCTGTTCCAACAAGTGCGTTGAAATCCCTCATAACGACTGTAGATTCAGTAGGTCAGTGGTTCTTATACCGGGTTCGATAGAACCCCAGGGCCAGGGGTTCGATGAGTCAGTATCAGGAGTTCAGCGGAGATTAGGATAGGTATACACACGCTATGTGTATGTACGTAGCAATCACAATGTCCTCTGCTTAACACTAATACGACTTACTCAACGCATACTGCTGATGTGCAACAAATGCTTAGTTAAGTTTATGCCACGGCTGTCCAAAGAGCGGCCCGCACAGCAGACTTGTAAACGGGCCGGGAAGTACTAGCTTGAACCCGACCCGAATCCAAAAATATAAGCTCGAACCCGAAAATTGATTTGAACCCAAAATCTGGCCTGAAAATTAGGTTAGATCTAAAAATGTGTACGGTTATTGCTTGTAATGAAAGGACTGTTGCTGATAAATTGTGACGTAACCATATTAGTTGTGTAATAATAATGGCATTGTTGCTAAAATGAAGTCGTGACTCAATGTTGCAAAGTTATTTGAATTAGGCTTTGATTGTTTGATAACATTTCCAAGACGAAAACATAAGTCAAGTACGTATTAAACGCCCGAATTAAGCCCAGCATTTTGCCAATCTTAAAGCCGAAACGTTGGCCTCTACATATGCTGGGGTGTAACTATTTTTGCTTCATTATTTGTATTTTATCACCGCGCGCAGTTTGCATTTCTAAGCGAAGAGTCACCGCAGCAGCTGCATGAGTGTATACCTCATAATTTGTCCAAGATGCGTTCAGTACATACAGTGCCGCCGGGGACCAAAAGTGGGCCCGGGGCCAGCTCAAATATGACGGATTTCCGGTTTTGTGAACTCCAAAATAGACGGAGAAAATGCTGCAGTTTGGTCCGAAAAATGATGTGATCTGAAAAAAAAAGGTCTTCACGGAAATTCTAACGGTTTGTCCGGTCGAAATTAGGTGATCTCCAAATAAAAAAAAAAGACCTTCCGGCTTCACGTGCTGATTTCTCAGTGTCATTTCGATTGGCCCGTTGAAGCCAACGGCCTTCCTGAAGCCCATGGGCCCCCTAAAGTCCATGGGCCCCAGGGTCATTGTACCCCCTGCCCCCCCTCGGTGGCCCTGAGTACATAGGCATAACCAGAATTTTTGATTGGGGGGGGGGCCAAACCACAAATCACATGCAATGGTGTCATCAGAAATTTTCAAAAAAGGAACTTTTTGTGGGGCTAGGACATCGTAGAAAGGAAGATCTGAAGCTGTAGCTTGTTGGCACTTACCAAGATTTTGGTAAAGGGAGAGGGCGAAAACTAATCGTTAAAAAGTGCAAATGTCTAACTTACGAAACGTGTTGAGTAAGCTAGTGTACTCAAACGTATCACAGACCGGAGTGTGGGGGCGGAGCCCCCAGCCGCCGGTAGCTATGGGGGTCTGAGAGCGAAGCCCCCAGCCACTGGGTGATTTTTGTAAGTTTTTGGAAAAAAAAGCTATTTTAATACCAATAGATCACATTTCGCACGTGTTCACAGCCATTTGAAAGAACTAGATTTTTAACATTTCAAAGCCAATTGAAAAAATTTAATTGTTCAATCCACCTTTTACTTGCAATTAAATCCCAAAACATGTTTAAAATCTTGCATTGTGGTGTAAAATTTTAATTGTAAGTGATTTGGTCCATGTGGAGGAACTAAGACCCATTGCCTCCTTCAATATTTTAGCAGTAAATAATAATCCACTCGAAGATTTTCCTGGCAGATTTTCGTTTTGTCATGAAGTTAACCAGTTATGGAAGTACATGTACGGCCAGGGGGCCCAGGCCCCCTCAATTGAAATTCAATAATTTGTTCAATGACTATTTTCCCTAGCTATTTTTTTAAAAGTATTTTGTCGCGTAAAAACTGGCGAGGTGGAGGTGAATTGTTATCCAAAAATGGTACAATAGATAGTTACGCTTACTAAACATGTTATTTCCGGGCCGAATTTACATTGCGCGGGGCCCCTAGCACTTCGGGGATTTTCGCAACATCTTCCTGCCAAATATAAGTGAAGACCAAAAAAAGTTCTACTATCTGAGCGCGGGGCCTGGCACTAATCCATAAGGCAAATACGGCCCTGGTTATTGCATTACGTTCATAGAAAGTTTAGATGAGGGCCTGAGGGAGCAACTTTTAGGACAAAAACCCTTGATTTCACCCTGGTTATACGTTTAAATTGGTTGGAAAAACTTGAATTGAGGGGTTGCACCGGGCCCCCTGGTCGTCAGTATTATTTATTGTCAATTACTCTTGTACGTGTGTACTGTAGTACGCAAAGATGCTAAAAAAACTGAAAATGAAGAAACAAGGCTTTTTGTCAAACTTTTGTGATTGGAGGCATTTCGATTGATGGGGCCCGGGTCCTTTGGGCCACCCCCCTGGCTACGCCTATGATTTTAAGATAAGGTCACGCCCTTAAGTTCTTTTTATAAAAAAAACATTTAAAGCAAAATTAAAATAACTGTTTTCCAAAACGTGGAGGACTCGAGTCAAGTCACCAGACAGTTTTTTGATACGTCCAAGAATCGCATGACATTATTATGATGTGGACACGTGATCGTCATTATTATTACTTACTTTTGGTTGCGTAAATCCTAAATTTAAGAAACTGCAATTCCGGACGAGGACAACATACTGGCTATGCTCTCATTATATTTATCATTGGTAGTATTTCAATTGGGGGTTTGCATTACCGCCTATGTTATAGCGTTGTTTATAATAACGTTAAACGAGGGAGGGCCTGGGGTTGCAACTTTTAGGACAAAACTCTTAGACTTCTCAAAGGTTTTGCATATAAATTGTTAAAAATTTGAATTAAGGGGATCCAGGCCCGGAACCCTTGGTCGTCAGTTAAGGGGCTCCGGGGCCCCTAGGTTGTCAGTTAGGGGCCGCGGATCCCTCTGGTTGTCGGTTAGGGGCTCCGTGGTCTTTAGTTAGGGGTCCCGGAGCCCTCTGGCTGTCAGTTGGGGACCCTCTGCTTGTCTGTTTGAGGCCCAGAGCCCCCTAGTCGTTAGTTAGGGGCCCAGGGGCTCCCTTGTTGTCATTAATATTAGTGTTAATTACTATTATGTGCGTAAGTACTGAAAAAAAAACTGCAACTAAACATCGCTATGCTATGTTGTCATAATTTTTTAAAATTGATGGTACTTTATTTGGGGAAGGGGCGGGCCTAACTTCCGCAATTGAAATTTCACAACATAATGCAAATACCGCATTTTTTGCGATTTTAGACATAAAAAGACTAAAAAAGAAGGCCGACGTTTATCAATATTACGATCGAAATGGAACAAAATTAAGTTCAATGTATAGAATTGCGTTATTTGCGGAAAAAAAAAATTGAAAGCGCAACAAATCTTAAAGACTTTAGTTTGCAATACTACTTCCGTAATGTTTGTAATGCTACTTCCGTCTCAAAATAAAACATTAAAGCGTAATGCAACTTCCTCAATTGCAGAGGTGCGCTTTGTGTTTCTATTTGCACTTTGCCTACCTCTGATAATTGAGATAACATATTTTTTGGACCCAACTGTTTCGAAGATATTCTGTTTCAAATTCATCGTTGTGTATCCAAACTTCAATCCAACATCGACGATGTTTCTGAGCAACACCGTCATTAGGGGTCTACGACTTTTAGGCGCGGACGTTTAGGCGCGGGACGTTTAGGCGCCGCCGATTATGCGCCAGGACTTTTAGGCGCCTGGACTTTTAGGCGCCGAGACTTTTACGCGCCAGAGGTAAAAAAAAATTTTTGTCAAAAAATAATTATTTTGTCAAAAAAAATTTTTTTTTTCAAAAAATAATTTTTTTTGCAAAAAGTTTTTTTTTCAAGAAAAAAAATTTTTTTCAAAAAAACAATTTTTTTCCAAAAAAACGTTAATTTTTCCGAAAAAAAGTTTATTTTCTAAAAAACCTTTTTTTTCTATAAAAAAACGATTTTCTTCCCAAAAAATTTTTTTTCTTCCAAATGACAGTCTTTTTTCAAACAAAAGCTTTTTTGAAAAAAAAACTTTTTCCAATAAAAAAGTTTTACTTTGATTAAAATGTTAATATTTTCGAAGCTTTTTATCTGATGTTTGTCAAGAAGAATCGTCAGAATAGAGAGCGCAGGAAAAGGAGTGGCTATAGGAAAAAGCCGAGCAGTGATTGGCTGGAAAAGGATTGCTGAGAGAGCGTGATTTGTGTACAACCTTTAAGCTGTACAAAAATTTTTTTGTCAGCAGGGGCGGGGTTAGAACTTTTAATAAAAGTGACTTCAGAAGCAGATAGATGGAAGCAGAGCGGAAAAGGTTTTACAAAAAATTGATTTCTTACTGCATTTTTTTCAATAACAAAAAATGTTTTCCACTACTTACGTGCAAAGTTTTTTTTTACCTAATCAAGACGCATGCGATCTCCAGCCAGCGGTCTCAAATTTTGCGGCATACGGACACAAGTTGCTTGTGTAATATTGGCACATGCAGCAAGCCGTGTAACGTTTCATGGTTATTTTGAGTCTACCTCTGCCAAACAATACAGTACAAACTTTTTCAGGAGCTAAGGATTCATCTCTCGGCAGATTCCTATTTATGGTCTGTACATCTTGTTGTAAATATAGTAAAAGCAATGTTTAAATCGATATTTTTCCGCTTAATCTTTACACCTTGTTGTAAATACACTTATAATAAAAACAATGTCAATTCTCGAAGCCAACTTCTTCAGAATTGCGTCAAAAACTTTTGAAGTTAAACAGCTTAAAGGTTGTACACAAATCACGTTCTCTCAGCAATCCTTTTCCAGCCAATCACTGCTCGGCTTTTTCTTATAGCCACTCCTTTTCCTGCGCTCTCTATTCTGACGATTCTTCTTGACAAACATCAGATAAAAAGCTTCGAAAATATTAACATTTTAATCAAAGTAAAACTTTTTTGTTGGAAAAAGTTTTTTTTTCAAAAAAGCTTTTGTTTGAAAAAAGACTGTCATTTGAAAGAAAAAAAAAATTTTTGGGAAGAAAATTGTTTTTTTATAGAAAAAAAAGGTTTTTTAGAAAATAAACTTTTTTTCGGAAAAATTAACGTTTTTTTGGAAAAAAATTGTTTTTTTGAAAAAAATTTTTTTTCTTGAAAAAAAAACTTTTTTTGCAAAAAAAATTATTTTTTGACAAAAATTTTTTTTTTACCTCTGGCGCCTAAAAGTCTCGGCGCCTAAAAGTCCTGGCGCATAATCGGCGGCGCCTAAACGTCCCGCGCCTAAACGTCCGCGCCTAATAGTCACGGTCCGGTCATTAGTGCCATCCGCGCCGTCGTAATCTGTCACGGACTACTGCACACTATGGGACTTTCAGGATCGTAGCTACGAGGAAAACGAGGGGGCCGTACCCCTCATCCAGGCGCTGCTTGTGCCCTCTGCTAGGGGCTAGTCTAAACTTCATAACTTATTGAAAATAGATCTACATTGCAATGATATTTAAGCTTATTTCTAACGTTGTCAATTTTGACCAAGAAACAGACAAAATCCTTCAAGTTAGATAGAGCACACAATGATTTTATTCGACGTAATTACTGTTCTTCGTCTAGGGTATGTACTGTACAAATCAACAAAAGTACCATTGCAAATCGAAGTGATTAAAAGAGCAGTTCACGAAAATCTTTAATTAGTAACACATCCACTATAACCAGGTTGATAAGAGTGGCAAGGCTGCGACCAACATCAGGCTGCTTGCAAAATTTTCTTCACTTTAAAACAAATTTTGTTTTTACAGGGGCTTGTTCTGCAAAAGAACCTCAAAGCAGAGTCGGAAAGATTGGGGTCCGTCGTTCTAATTCTGTATGAAGCTTTTTCCTACTCACACTCACTCAAGTACTCTTGTGCCCAAACTCGTTAAAAATCAACAAGCAGCAATGTAGTCGCAGCCCAAAACATGATCTACGTCTACGCTGACGTACATTGTAATTGCAAGAAACGATTAAAAAAAGTGAATAATTTGTACGTTATGCATCAACAGTTGCAATAATTTTTGGCAAATGATAAAATAGTTCCAATGAACATGTTTAAAATTATTATGGCCACAAGGTTGCATGCTTTGTAAATACAAAATAATTGATTTTGAAAAATCGTTGCTACCTCTAGCGGTTAAAAGACCACTATCGTAACGGTACACTTGTTCACATGAGGTGTTCCAGAGAAGATGATAAAAAGTTATAATTTAATCGTAAAAAAGTCACGGTTGTAATGAAAACTTAAAGGGTGATAATATTCGTGATAAAGTTTTAGTGATGCAACGATGATGGATGCAACAAAATAGAGTGTTTTGTTCATGAATACCATTAAAAAACCTCATATGAAGGCTCGCTGATGGAGTAAGCCCTGGAGAATAAACAAATTCATTTGTTTTTATTAACATACGTGCATTTTTCTCAGGAAAGTCGACCATAACCTTTTACAAAATTGCAAGATTATTCGGGCATGTGTGCGTGATTTCAGCGCAGCTAATAAGGCTTGTATGACTAGTGTAGCTTCTAATTTGTAATCTAATATCAATATTATTATATCAATGACATTAACATCCTGTCGGCGAAAGGTACAGAATTCTATCGAACGATACCACATCAAATTATTGATGAAAACGGCTGCAAGGAGTCGTAAACAAACTAAGTTGAATTACATGTCATAAAAATCAGTGCATTGGTACATCGTCAGTGATTTAGTGTTTAAGTGCCAAACATACAATGTATTTTAGCATTGACAGGATAAGATGTGCAGTTACAAAGAGGCGTTACGTAGTAATATATAACTCAAGAGGTTGTTTTAGTGCGTTTCCGTGAGCAAGTATTTTTCCTTGTCGTTAGCATTTGTCAATTACCGTCGTTAATAAGTTTTCAGCATGCACATCAGAAATCTTAATCGTTTCGATTACAAATTCACAGAGCAAAATAACGTATAGGAATCGGAAAACAAGTAATATTTGCTAACAATAACTACATTATTTCTCCAATTTCTTCTCTCATAATTAAGACTTTTTGTTGTAACCTCGCGAAATTACAGTATAATTTGTAGGGTGATGTGCGACGTTTAACGGCACTAACGACTACCCAAAAACATAACGTTTCTCGCCAGAAACGGATCAAGATCGTGTGGGCGAGTTGCCTCTCATAATTTTGATGAACGCCACAATTTTCATGCAAGGTTAGACCTGGCTCTACAGGCAATAACAGCGCAGCACTAAAGGTCTGTAAACTATAGCTTCGTCACTGGCTTAAATAAATTGGGATGGCTGAATGAAAGGATATGCAACGACAGGAGCAAAGTGGAAACGTACTATATCACAAATATATTGGCACACAATTTGATTAATTAATCAATATTTCATTTGCAAATCGTGTAAATTTCAAATTTTAAAATGGTTTAGCACATACCACAATAATTGACGTAAACACCAAGAAAAAGAATTAAGTAAAATAGTAGACAAATACATAGACACACAAAATCATTGAAATCATAACAACACAAAACACACATTCTGGCCGTATTATGTACAGTAGTTGGCAACTCTGCACTATAGTTCACGCAGCACCGTAACCATTTCCAGTTTTGAAACCGGAGCGTTACATGGCTAGCGCTACGATGGTCGCTGAATTTTGCAAAACAATTTTTCCCCAAGTAAAACAGAAACAGAAATAATAAAAACACCATTTGAACTACTAAAACCACCCTAACTGTACTTCAAAAAGTTACTAGTCATCATCGCTCTGTTTCAAAACCTAAATGTTCACCTAGAATGTCAGTGCAACCTCATTGTTCTAATCAAACAAATAACCAGAAAACAATTCTTTTAATTGAACAATGTTTTGATTTTAAGAAAAACAATTATCGTAACATATTCTCGCCTCCGCCCAACCCTCAACAATCCAATGAGCTCTAACCATTTTACAGACGGTTTTACTGTTCCTGTCTAAAAACCAAGAACATAGAGTAAAAACAAAATAGTGAATTTAACTTTTATCTTTTGTAGAAGTTTTCAATAAATCCAGCTAGAAAAAAGAGTCAAGACCAAGATCGGCAAAATATCTTTTAAATATAATTTATTGAAGCCCTATCACATTACTTTGGTTTTATATCCTGCAAAAAAATTGTTCATTTCCACAGGAGCAAAGTCCTAGCATGAAATTGTGCCGTAAATTATTCATATAGATCGATTCGATCGAAAAATACCTCTACAGGTTCGATTATACTCGGGAAACATCCAAGGTATTGTGTAGTAATAAAAAAAGATGCATTCCAAAGGGTGTTACGCAAAGTAACCTAAAGTGTTTACTGTTTACGGTGAACGCAACTCTTCAAACAAATAAAAAGTACGCCATCGTTCCACTTTCAAACGTTTTACAATATGGCTCCCTGGTCTAAACTTATAGAAAAACCAGCCAGCCAAAGTCAGTTGGACCTAGCCTGCTAACTATAAGTGCTTAAAACGAAATGCAATTGTGGTGAGTAACATTCAAGTTAGTAAAAGAATGATTCAAGAAACTTTTGATAATACAGTTGGTTACTAATTTCATAAATGATCGAATGCAAAGCTTTCAATCCAACCCTAAGCACTACATCATGACTAAAATATTAAATATTTTGCGCTTAATTTTTTTTTGCGATATTTTTTGTTATTAATTTTTTTCTGACAGGGTTTTAACACAGTCAAGCTGCTTATAGTTAGTAACAGCTTGCTAAAAATAAACGATATCAATTGTTGTAAAAACTAAAAAATCTTGGGTTACCAAAAGCAACTTACTGTATATTTTAAAATCCATTACCTAGGTCTTAGAGATTACACAAAAAAACAAGGCTTTGCTGGAGTTTTTTTAATTTTAGCTGTAGCAAAATAGCTCAGCATTTCGCTTCTACAAGATGCAAAGTTGCAAATGGCAGTTTCACAAACAATATTTCAAACTCAATTTTAGTCTAACTATAAGGTATAGTGAAAAACTATGCTTTAGTTTGTGCAGAACATTACACCACAAGTCTAAATACTAGAGCAGATAAAATAATCCATGCAGCGCCACTAACAGGCGCATGCCGCATGATGCGGATTATTTGATTGAAAAAGCTCATTTGCACCCACAACATCATGTATCGTTCTATCTGACAGAAAATACACTAATACAGCAGTAATGCTGCCACCCTCTCACAAACTAAAATACTAATACAGTCACAAAACATAAAATCACAAAGCAGCAGAAATTGGGCAGAATTGCGGCAATTATATGCAAACTTATTAGCTGAGAATCAAAAATCGGTCGTATGTAATTCAATATAATTCATGGATTCGAACTGTTAATCAAACAGTAAAACGAAATCATAGAAATTTTCAAGACCCGATACAACAATTAGCTATTAATTTCGCGTTTAATGGCTTCGAGGAAACTTTTATGTAATATTACATAGCTTTTTTCAAGGCCATGTTGTCGTACATAATTACTTCGAAAATGGTCAGAGCAAAGATTTCGACATTATTGCCACAATTCGCCGTTGTTCACAATTTAGTTGGAAAGACTCGTGAAAAAAATTACGGCTGTGTTCCCAAACAACGACTTTGACAACCAAAAACATACATTTTTTTAGTGAAATAGCGCTTACGCTTGAGAAATCAAATTGCACGCTTTGTCTTCCAGGCTTCTTCCACAAAGTTCGCCAGTGGGAGTCGAAAAGCTAAAATTGGCAATGCGTTTCAAAATTTTGACTCGAGAAAGTTCCATATCTGATCGTCAAGGCCGCGTGTGTGAACGTATAGCCTCAGTTGGAGCAGTGGGGATTAGATTTTTCAAACATTAAAACGTTCGTTCGACCGTCTGGCTTACTAACGCCCTCACTGGTTGCTATCCATCCTGCTGAACAAGCGAGTTCGCTGTGACGTCACAGTGGCACTACTGATCACTTGAATCCACCTGCAGAAGCAAAAATTTTAATAAGGTTTCTTAAGGGAAAATACATCGTTTTTATAAAAACCAGTAAATTTGGGATCAAGGCTGGATGTTCTTAAATTTTCACGGATTTTCAGCGCCATTTATTCCTAAATTTATTGGAGAATAAAGTGACACAAATTTATTCTTGCTTGGGGAGAAGTTGTGCTTTTGCTCGAAAGAAAAGGTCAAGATCAGTTATTTTTTTCTGTAATGTTCTGCCTTGGAGCCTCTAAGAAGACTTATTTTTCCCTTCTGTCCCTCAATTTTTGACAAAAAAGCTCAGACCTAGAGAAATGACTGAATGTTGGGTATTCGCAGGATTTGCCGCGCTTCCATCCCTCGTAAGGGACCGGGTAGCACCAGCACTACTCAAACCAAAAACATTCTTCTCTATCAATCCAATGTTCTTCCAGCAACCCCAAAAACCGCTACAAAAAAGCAATTTTTTTAACGTACTACGATTGAACGAACCTGTTAAAAGTATACTGGCTTTCAGCTCTGAAGAAATAAACGTGGGTTTTAAACTGAAGCTTGAAAACGTATTCCTTCTTTATGCCGTCCGCTTCACTAGGAGAATTGATCGTGTAGCCAAGCAGGGGCAAGCTGGCTAATGGAGAATCGTCCTGGCAAAACAAGGGAGATATTTGGATAATATCTTCCGTCAGAAGTTGATAGAGGTAACTCTATGCGAGCCATTAGGGCTTGCACAGTTTGATCGAAAGGTGGTTGGGGAATATTCTTGGTTTCAATCTTTTGAAGGTTGCTGATGAAAGCTAGCAGCTCAAAATAGCGTTGTTAAAGGGGCATTGAGGTCTAATTTTAACTCAGTTATTGCCACATAAAACAAAATTGTATTTTTTTAATTTTTCAGGATGATTTCAGAACCCTTCGATTTCTTCTGCATCGAAAGAAATTTGCATTTCTTTTTTCCTCTATTTGTAGCAATTCTGCCATTTTTAAAAATAATTTTTGAATCAACCGTTAGGTGTCGCTCGTGTGGACGCTGCGATAATGCAGGAAAGCATAATTACTATCAAAGGTGGGCAGTACCGAGTACAAAAGTACCGCGGTACTGTACCACGGTACTTTTTTAGTACCGGTACCGACCGTACTTTTTCCAAAAGGGTACCGAAGTACCGGTACCGCGGTACTTTTTTAAAAAAGTATTCGGTATTTTTAGCTTTTTCTTGTCTCTTGTCGATTGAAAATTAAGCTCTTTCTCTCTCTATTTTTGGAATGGAGCTAAAAATTTTTAACTTCGAAATAATCCGTTACGGTTCATTAGTTATTATTATAATCTGTTGGGAAAGACATACTGAAACCCAAAAGAGCTGGGTTAAGTGACGATCATTTTGAAATGTTGATTTTTCTCAAAGTAAATGGTTGCTCGAGATCTTAGCTTGTCGTGCTCTTTTTCACAAAAAATTAAAATTTCTAGAAGCAAACACTCTCCAACGTTTCTATTACAATTAAGTTGAGTCATCAAAAAGTACCGGTACCGCGGTACTTTTTAAAAATAGTACCGGTACCGACGGTACTTTTTTCAAGCAAGTACCGGTACCGCGGTACTTTTAGAAAGTACCGTGCCCACCACTGATTACTATGGTTACAAGAATGCAAAAATTATCCCAAACCTAAACCTAATCTGAAGTTTTAAAAAGTAAATAAGGAATAATGCGTAAATGAATATTCTTTGTATTCGTTTTATTCTTTTTAACTTAAAAGTTTTTGATGAAATAGACTAATTACTACCAGTCTGCGATAGGCCTGCCACAAAGCATAGCTTCTAGGCCTACTAGCCAACCATTAGTTAAGTAGCCTACCAGTAAACGCTAATCTAGCCCACTGCGTTTTCATACGGGGCTTAACTTACTCTATTAATTACAAAAAACTACTAGGTTGGCCTACATGACCACACAAGCCAAAATTATCAATGTTTTCCGATTGGCCTAGGCCTATTTTTCAAGTTTCTTTCTAGATGCACCACATCGAATATCGTTATGTTAAAAGAAGAAAATTCAAACCAATAAGCCTAATTTTACGTCTAAAAAACACATCTTCTTCGCCAAAGCCACAGAAGCCTAGCAACCCCGGGACCTACCAGATAACTAATTTGGTTTGAAACCAGGGATGCAAATTAGATGCTGCCATGTTGCCACAACCGAATTTTCGTACCGCGAAGTCAAAATATTTCCGTTAAAGATATTTAACGTCAAACAATGAAAAAACGGGACAAAAACATTGGTAATCAATTATTTTTTATTATCTATTTATTGACGGACTCAAAAAGCATTGATTCATCAGTACAAAGATATAAACACAACTACACACTAATTACACGCAAAGACATAAAAAAGCTTCAAGCAAGATAAAATCGTCCGTTTTTGCATTATTAGTATATTGTTCAAGCAAGATATTCTTGTGCAAATTCACAAAATGATTATTGTATGGACTGGATCGAAAATCACTTGATTTATTAAGCTCAGATAACCAAATATTGCAGGAGTTTTGTACGGGAGTAACTAAAACTAATAATTCTAAAACTTGAAGAAGCCAAAAAGCAGATGGTATACTGTACAATTTGTTTCAATGCTGCGTGTTTTTTTACTCTTTGGTTTAAACTTTTAGTAAAATAAGATCGATTAGCCTTATAATATTTTATTATTTATCCACCACGATATAGTCATCCATTCGGTAGTAAAAAAAACTAACGGAAAGCGTAAGGCTAAGGCCTATGCTGTTATTGTACACAACAAAACATTGATATGTATACCGTGGTGAGGTAGCAACGAAACGACTATGCGGTCCACAAGTCTACTGTCACCTAAACTCAAGTGCATCGGAGCAAAAAAAACGTTGTGTATTTTCTGATCAAAGCAAGAAAAGTAAGCACATTATTTTGGACTAACGTGATAAACATGCTTGTGCGCCGAGGAAGATTACAAAGAATTCTGTAAACAATATTATAGCCTTCTCTAAGACGATTAAATGTTGATTTTCGATACACATATCAAACAGTACTTCCATAAGACAAAACACAAAAGTACGAAACAAGCAGTTTTTTTAAAGCTTTAGAAGAACATGAAAATTTCCTATCACTCCACTCGAAAAGTTGGCCCCCATCATCACACACGCACCACCGCACACACGCACCACCGCAGGTAGGTACCCATAGGTCGCCTCTTACGAAGCACGGACGACGTCATGACCGTACCTGTTACCGATTCCTCTTCCGCTTTGACTTATTAAAAATACTAAAAGTTACCTGACAGGACTTGTAGAAAAATAAGCAGAAGTTGCTGAAAACAACCCAGAGCTTTTGCCACCCGTTTGAATTCTT